>JAZKJV010008743.1:0-600000 GCA_037367405.1 Ottelia alismoides
TTCACCAAAAACACTAAAAAATATAAAATACATAAAAACATTTTTGTTTTAATTTTTGGTTGATTTTTGATGCTTTGGATAATTTGTTAAAGTGTGCTTTTCTTTTGTTTTCTTATTTTCTTAATATATTAAAAATCCAAAAAAAATATAAAAACAATTAAAAACCACTAAAAATATTTTGTTCTTTTATTTTCTTTATTTTTACTACTTCGTAGGCCTCTCGGCCAACCCGTGCTCCTTGAGTTCGACCCTGGGTGCTATACCAGGTTAATCACATAGCAGGACCGCTATTCGTGTTTCGTTGATTTTATTTCTATTTAATGGTTCACTTTTCTTGATTTAGTGCATCTGAGCGACCGAGGTCGCGACGACCATTCTTGTACCTTTACCTTAGTCGTTCGGATCGCTTATCAATCACCTATTACACATACAACCTTGAATAATGCTTAACCCTTACATGGCATATCCCTGTGTCAAGTTTCCATCTACTTCACCAGTTTATTTTGACGCAATCCATTAATTATTGACAATTTTACCCATTGGTGAGATCAGAGGGCTAGCTGGTCGGAGGGGGAGGAGTGTGGGCGGAGTGCTGAAGGAGGAAGGGGAGTGTCTTTTCTCTCTCCTTTTCCTTTTTTTTGAGTTTTATTTGTTGCCATTGGAATGAAGATGTGTTATATTAACTTGATAGTCTGGTTGAGCTAATGGATTAAACTAACAGAGAGTTATGGGTCTAAAATGGAATGACTATTTAGGGATTATCGTGTAAATCATGATTATTGATTTTTTTATATGTAAATACAAAGCTAATTAGGTTTATTAATGTAAATATCTATTATTAAATAGATTTTAGGATTTGTGACTACTTTACCACCATGTTGCAATCACAACGGTCGCAAGGTTGTAGTAATATAGTCACAAGGTATTGGTAGCATAGTAGAAACGTGCATAATATCCATGTTTTTTTACTAGATTGTAGAATTTGCGACTACTTTAACACTACTGTGTGACTATCTTACCACTTTACCACCACTTTCGACTATTTGGCCACCACTTTGCAGCTATGTTACCTTCACTTTTCAATGATTATAGCGATCACAACATAGCCGAAAATTTTGTGACCCATGTATTATTAATATGCATTTATGACCACATGTGCTTGCAAATTTGACACCACTTTGCTACCACATTTGTACCGTAAAATGAGTTTTTTTCCTATAGCATAAGTGTTGATATGCCTTGAATTCTAGCCACGTGTTTGTTGAATTCAGTTGAAGAAACGTCATATACAATCTCAATGTCGCAACATATCCTACCATACTACACTCTCATTTAGTTGCTTAGTTGCCCTTCCACATGGGGTTGTGGGTGCAACGCGCCCGACCATAAATTTTATAAGCGGGTCATTTTCTAGATGCCCCGAGCAGGACTTCGTTTCACTTTAAATCATGGCATATATTATATCTGGGCCCATCTTGTGATCATACAATTCTGAGCTAGCTCTAAGAACCCTCAAGAACATGGGCCTGGGCGAGCTTCGATCAGTTTATCTCTGTGCTCAGACCACCAATCTCACACTGATGGGTCCAACACGTTCCTGGAGTTCCTTCACTCATCCATGGGCTTATGGCTTTCTCCTCAAACCTAGAAGATGAAGCTGCTATGCATAGGGGTAAAGGGGGTGAAGAGCTCCGATGAATGGCGAGGAGGAATCTCGAGGTCTTGGGTCCGTATAGAATCCAAGGTGAGAAGATGGGGGTTTTGTGAAGAAGGTGAAGAGGCTCGTCATGGCAATGGGGATGGGTCGAAATACAATCAAAGTATGGGTGAATTAGAGCTGGAGCACGATGCTCCAACAATCGAAGAACTTAAAATTATGCTAAAATAAGCCTAAATGATTAAACTAGATATTACACTAAGATGCAGGAACTAAATGCGAATAGAAAATGCAAAGACAACTGTTCTACCTAACCAGAGTCAAGGAGAAGTAAAGGGTCAGGTAAAACTCCGATGATGCCTTGGACCGTCGAATTCCCACCTCTTATCCTCACCAAATGGGCATGGATGTTCGTGCTGTCACCACAAGCTTCAATAGGAGGGTGTCCTAGTGGGGTATGAGGAGAATCGAGATTAAAATCCAAAAAGGAGGGATTGGGTCATTATTTATGAACAGATAGGGGTGAATTTTTGATGGGTGGTGGCATGCAGATCCGACGTGGTTGTTGAGGCTATGATGCTAGCTAGATGAGTTATGTAAGGAGAAGGTAATTTCGGAGGTCACAAGTCTCATCGAGAAGTGGATCAAGTCCAAAAAAAGAGAGAAGGTGGCCGCCTGCGAGCTCTAACAGGAGGGGTGATGATGGGCATACAATGACCTGAGGGTCAACAAAAGTTGAGCCATGATTGGTCCACGTGGACCAATCAGAAAAATACCACGAATTAAATACCTTATAAAATGGATAACAAATAATAAAAAATTTATTGATTTGTAGTCAAAACATAAAATTTTTTGTTATCCTATGTATTATTTTATGGATATTTTTATTTATTTTTACAAAGTTGTGTATTAGATGTTAATATTTACATGTATATATTTAGGTATATTTACTTATATTTAGAGTATTTAATTTTTTATTTTGTATTATTGATAATCGAGATTTTGCGGAGGTCGTGTTAATCCACAAGGCGGATCAATAGTCGTTGAGATGACCTCACACGAAACCTCGATCAATCAATAATTAACCTACAATAAATAAATCATATCATGAAAAAGCAATTGCCGAGTTAAAATTTATTATAACTATACAACAAAGATGTGTATATGTGCAAGTATGTGTAGAGTGTTGATAATCGCAATTTGGAGAGGGTCTAAAGTACTCCACACAAGGCGGGAACACAGTGTTGCTGAGCGACCGCTCACGAAACCTCGATCAATCAATAATTAACCCACAAGTTAGAATCATCAATGAAAAGCAAGATGTGGAGTTAAAATTTACTGTAAATCTACAAAAGATGTGTATAGTGCAAGTAGTGTAGGGTGTCAAACACATGAAGCAAACAGTAGATCGGGGCAAATGATGCTAAAAAATGAATATGATGTATTTGTCTATATGTGTTATTTTTTATGGGTTTTAATTTCTATTTTTTTAATTTTTAATTTTATATTTTTATATTTTGATTTTAAATTTTTTGATTTTGTATTTTCTTTCTTTAAATTTTAATATTTTTTATATTCCTTTTCTTTTAATAGAAATATAAAGCTATATATAATATAGGCAAGAGAGAGATAATATTTATTAGTTAAAAATAGTCAAAAAATAGGAAATAAAATCTTATGTTTTTTATAATTTTCTAATTTGTTTTCTAATTTTTCTATATTTTTGCTAATTTTTTGGTAATTTTAAAGTCAAAAATACTCAAATAGGAATAAAATAAATACCTGAAATTAAAATGGAGATAAAAAAGTAAACAATAACAAATATTCTCCAAATTAATTTTAAATTAAAGATAATAAAATAAAGAAAATTCAAAACATGAATTATATTTTTGTGATTTTTTAATGAATTTTTATATTTTTATAAAGGTTTTATGGTTTTTTTAAGTTTTTATGAGTTTTCTTTTTTTATTTTTAAGTGATTTTGGTCTGAAGATTAAAGATACAAAACACACAAAATATAATTTTTTGAGAATTTTTCAAAAACATTTTATAAATTTTATGAATTTTATAATGCAAACATGGATGAAAATGCTAGTTTTTTTATTTTTATAAATATTAAAATACTTCAAAAATATAAAAATAAAAATATGACGCGATAGATCAATGCAACAGGAACTTAATAATATTTTTTGGGGATTTTTCAAATTTTATAGATGCATGAAATAAATACTTGAAGCAAAGTGAAAATACACTCTGTAGGGGTATTTGTGTAAATATATAAAAGTTAAGGGGCCAACGTGCAAATTCCTTAGAATTTTATAACGCAATTAAAAAGTTCATGGACCAAATACAAATAAACAAAGCAACAAGGATATATCTGCAAAAACGCCAAGGATCACATGGGTAACCACGTGCGCACTTGGTGGGGACACAATTGTAAATAATGAAAAATACGGGGAGTTTAATGCAAATATTACAAAAATATAAAATAGAAATGAAAGCTTATGAAATAATACTTAAATACAAAAATTGTCGGGGTAATAAGTGCAAAATACCCATCGCCTGGGGCGGATCGGACGGCTGATGGTGGCTCA
Organism: Ottelia alismoides; assembly: GCA_037367405.1. NCBI lineage: Eukaryota > Viridiplantae > Streptophyta > Magnoliopsida > Alismatales > Hydrocharitaceae > Ottelia > Ottelia alismoides. The sequence continues at coordinate 4,252 of JAZKJV010008743.1, forward strand.
CTTAAATACTTGTCACGATCCTGTGGTCTGATGACGGTTCGGCTTCTACAGCCCAGATTACAAGGCAGATGGTGATTGGACGGTGTTGGGCGCGCGTGATCGGGCAGTGGCTGCTCCCTGGAAGATCGAGGTCTCATCCAACGACGGAGGAGGCAGGTGGATGATCCTGGAAGAACTCCACTTGGGCAAAGTTCGACAGGCGAGATCTACCTCCTCCTTCGTCTTCTTCAGCTCCAAAATGGCTCGAACAGTTCCAGAGGTGGTCCCCTATTGATTGGAGGCGTCAAAAAGGTTCTGGCGAAGGCTGGAGCGGTCGCAAGAGGCCGGCAAAGTCCAGAGCTCCAGGAGCTTCCGAAGAACAGCAGAATCACCTCCAGGCACGTGTGTCAAGTCCCTGGACCTGCAAAACAAAGTGAGAGGGTCGAGGGTAAAAATCCTCGACCCTCAATCGACAAAAAAGGGTGGAAATGATGGCAGGTGGTGGAAAGCGACGTTCACCGGATCGAGCTCCAGTGATAGGTGGACTAAGGTGAATAGGCGTGCAAGAAGGAGAAATAAAACGTGCTAACTAAACCTTGGGTGGACTCTACACTAAAAATAACAAACAAAGTGGATAAAATCGGACCTCAATGGTTGTAAAAGCCAGAGATATGGACCTCGACGACCTATGGCCGGAGATAGGGTGGAGCCGTTCCTCGGCCCGCCTAACCTTTCCTCTCGAAACCGGAGAGCTTCCTTTCACCTCGCTCAATCCAGGCTTGAGGGAACAAAGCAAAAACATGTCAAAGGAGGTTCAAAGCTCGAAGGGAGGTGGCAGGCTTGTTTTGAACAATGTGTGGGCGGTTCAGAGTTCGAAGGAGACCGGGCGGATCGATGGATCAATCCCCGATGTAAGAGTAGGGCATGTAAGGTGGGTCATCGAGGAGAAAAAGTGGTCAAGGACTGGACATCAAATAGTGAAAGGTTCAACCTCGAAAAAACCGCAAAGATGGCGAGAAATGAGGTCTGATAAAATGGTATAGGCAGGTCAGAGAGTTGATCGAAGGTCAACACTCGGACGCTTCAGGTTGGTCCACGTGGACCAACCAGAAAAAAGCCCTGGAAAAAAATAATTGAAAATTAAATTAAAAATAATAAACAATTTAATTAATTTTAGATTATTAAATTAAAAAATGTTTATTATTTAACAGTTTCTTAATTATGATTTTTATTTATTTTTTCGAGGAATTACAAAATACCTTTTTTCGGCTATATACATGTATATTCATCTATATATTTTCATATTTTATGACTATTTTGTATTTTAAATTTTATTAATTTTATTTATTATTTTATATATTTATAGCTTATTTTATAAACTTAAATATATTTTTATTTCATTTTTTTGATGCATTATATATAATTAAATAAATAGTGGGATTATATATATAGGTATACTTATTGGTATTATACCTATGTGTTTTATACAAGTATTTTATTTTTGTGTTTTTTTTAGTGTTTTATTCTAGCTTTAATATGTACAAATATTATGAATAATATTTACAAAATTATAAAAATATAAAATTATAAAAATAATGAATGATAAATAATGAATATTTTAATCGGTGTAAGTATACAATAGGAATCCAAAACTCAACATTCAAATTGTAACTCCAAAAAATATGAAACAACCTTCATTAAATAGCTTATTAAAAGTTATATACGATTAAAGTGATTTTAATACATTTTGAGTTTTTATTTGAGAGATACATGTCTGGGAAGTTGGGATTTTGGAAACTTATTCAGATCATAACTTTTTACCTGTACATTATTTTTGTGTGAAATCAATTTTCATATTTTTCTATATTTAATTATCTATAACTTTCATGTATAAAGTTTCTTTATTTGAGGTATAAAAAGTGGAACTAAAAACTGGTCCCATGAATGAAGGTAAATAAAAGGAATTTTTATTGGTTTTTGGCCCTTATCTCCCCCTACTTTATTCCTTGTTGACCTAGTCATCGAGATGCCTAGGTCTTCGGGTTTCGGGTCATAAAATATTTGCAATATTTTATTCTTTTTCTTTTCTTTTCTTTATTATATAATTTTAACATTAAAAACAGTATTTTATACACATTTTGTACACAAATGCATGAATGCTAAAATACCTAATTTAAGCCTATTTACACGCATTTACTAGGGTTTTTAAGGCCAAAATGATATAATAGAGATGATAAAATGGAGATTCATCATCCCCCTATACTTGCCTTTGCTAGTCTCTAGCAAACACTTATGCAATAAGTGCAGAAAAAGAAAAACAAAGAAAAGAAAAAGAAGAAAATGGATTAAATTTAATTATCAAACTTGTCTTCACAAAATCAAAGTTTGGAGCATAAGTCAGACCTTTCGAATTTTAGTGCGGGCGGAACCTTACTGGGAATCGGATTTGAAATCTAACAGCCCTTCGAGAATCCCAAAACTCTGCTCAAGTCTCCTCAAAAGTCAGATCAGAAATATCTCAACTCATATGCAAAACCTTACGACTATGAATCCGACTCGTATAATGTAAGTGATGGTGGCTCTCCCCAACTGAAATGACAAAGAGACTGAATTCTCTAGTATGACAACCCAATGATTACCCAATCCAATAACTCCTTCCTCGAGGGCGGGGTATTCCCTTCTAGGTTCAATTGACAACCAGCTCAAGAGGAGGGGGTGAAGAGAAGGATGGACGGTAGCCAGTGTAGCTACCTATCCTAGGATGCAAGGCCAGTGTAGTCAAGTCATCCAGCTGTAGGCTCACATGATTTGACTTTGTGATGAATCTCGTATTCATCATGCTAAAATTGGTCATATAGGCTCTGTCCCCCATCATCCACCTGTAATTATTCATTAATAGAGCATTATTAGTCATCATGCATGTGTGAATAATATCTGCATTTCATCATGCAAATTGCATTTAAAATCCCCAGTGTAAATTAGCCCAAAAAGCCGCTAACTTCTCACATTTTTAGTTAATTCATCCTAACTCTGATTGACCCAAAACCACCTCCATTGTGTAGATACTACTAACCTTATCAAATAAAAAATACAAAAAAAAATTACTAACCCCAATAAGTGTCAAATAATCCCAAAGTCAAATTTCAAATCGGACAGACTAAAATGAGCATATCTCCTGCATACAATGTCCGATTTTGGTCTACTCACTTTTAAAGTACTCCATTTTCAAATACCTTCAAAACAAGACCAATTTCGTAAAATTCGGAGCTCATATGTGAAAGTTGGGTTTTGGGCCTCTTTTGCGCATTTTGACTTTTTGCCATTTTTGACCTGAGTTTTTATGTATATAATTAATCCTTTTAATTTTATTTCTTTTTCATTTGTGTCCTTTGATGAAAGTTTTAATAAGAAATGCAAAAATTCAAATCCAGATTAAAAGTGAGATCAAAGAAACTGACCAAGTCCAAGTGTTCGTTGTCGGTCTGTGCAAAAGTTGAGTGTTTCTTACTTTCATTTTATTTTCCTATTTTCTTATTTATTAAAAATCCAAAAAAATAGATTAATGTGTAATTAATTTTCTTGTATTTCATCGTATTTTTTCTATAATTTTTACCCCTCTAAAACCACCAAAAAAATTACAAAACCCCCAAAACTCGGTTTTCTATACACATGGAGAACCGCCAAAAATACCACTTCACACAGATGACCTCTTTTGCTCTTGAGCCCTTCATAAAAGTTGTAGATCTCGTCGAGACGAACAACTTTTGTGAAGAAATTTTTCGATCCGAGGTCATCTTCTATCACCTTTTCTCCTTCTAAAATTTGAAATTTTTTGGTGCCACATGGTAGCTCCAGGGCGTGCCACGTGGCACCCCACTGTTCACTGATGACCCGGCAACGCGACTAAGGTAAAGGTATCTAGATAGATCGTTGCGACCTCGATCGCACAGCTAAGTCAATTAAGAAAAATATCAGATCACTCAAAACAAATAAAATCAATCAAGCACGAAGATAGCGGTCCAGCTATGAGTTTAACCTGGTATAGCACCCAGGGTCGAACTCGAGGAGCACGGGTTAGCCCAAAGGCCTACGAAGTAGTAAAAATGAAATAAAGTAAAGACAAAATATTTTGAATGAGTTTTAATGATTTTTATATTTTTTTTTTGGATTTTTAATATGTGAAGAAAACAAAAGAAACACAAAAGCAAGCACACTTTGGCTAAATATTTAATGTGTCAAAAATCAAGCAAAAATTCAAACAAAAATATTTTTATGTTTTTAGTGTTTTTTAGTGTTTTTGATTAATTTTTGTAATTTTTCTGATATGTATTTTATTTTCTAAAAATCAAACAGTAGCAAAGAAACAAGGTACTGTCCAGCCAAGCCTAAAGTCCCTAGATAAAATATCTAAGAACCTCAAAAGGGCCTGGAGGTATTTATCCTGTAAACTAGGTAAATAAGGAAAATTTGAGTACCAAAATTATTGTTTTTAGGTTTTTAGATTATTTAATAGAATTTTTATGGGTTTTTAGGTGTTTTAAAGTTTTTATGGTTTTTAATCAGTGAAAAATAGCCAAAATTTGCTAGAAAATAAAGGAACACAAAATAAAACAGTACCTAATTTTTATAGAATTTTTAAGAGGGTTTTTATATTTTTTTGGGGTTTTTAAAACTAGACAGTGGCTAAAATGATGGTTTTTGAATTTTTAAAAATAACAAATAAACTCAAAAATGTCCTCAAAAATTCTCAAAAATCCTACAACATGGCAGGAGCCATGTATCAAATTTTCATCGAATTTGGAGGTGATTTGATATTTTATTCAAAAATCACAAGAGGGCACTGTGCACAAGGACTGAAGTGCAAATACCCTAAGTTCTGGGGGTCCAGGTGCAATTAACCCAGCAAGTCACGCGCGCGGCGCGTGCCTGGGGCACTCAGGGACCTATCTGTGAAGAAAACAAGTCCCGAGGACCTATTGGTAACTCGTACCAAAAGTCCAGGGGGCTATGCTGCAAATTACCCACGAATATACGCACATGCGGAATTAAACGTTCACAGGGGCATAGATGAAAATACTAAAAAGATTTCATTCATTCATAAACATCCAGAACTATAGGGGTGTATGATGCAAATAACCCACAAATACACGTGACGAAACACGTGGCTCACACAGATAGGGGTATAAGTGCAAATAAACTAAAGCTCGTGGTCCATTGTGCAAATTAACCTCAAACTAAACTACGGAATTAAATATTTACAGGACTGAAACTAAAAGCATGAAAGAAAAGGGGGCCTAAGACAATTTACCCCTTATTTAACGTCGAGGCCGGATGAGTGACGCGTAGCGAATCTGACGGCTGAGGACGAAGGCGCCTTTGTCTTTGAAAACGTCGGCCCGATCGAACGACTGAGGGCTCTCCACGTGGCCATCGGACGGCTGTGGTGTGCTGGTGGACGAAACCCTCGAGTAGCTAACAGCTGAGATCGATCCTCGGGAGATCTGGCGGTTGCTGCAGCTCCGTGGATGGACGGATACGATGTAATCTGGAGCGCCGAGGTCAATCCGACGATCGGCGAGGATCCTGGAAGAACAAGTCGCCGGCGACTTTCGCCGGCCTCGTGCGAGCGCGGTGGTCCTCGTCTGCCGCTCCTGGAGATCGGAGAAGCTCCGCAATGAAGCTCCGCGGCTGATGGTAGGCTCCGATGACCCCAGCCGAGCCCTGGAGGGGTCCGGCGAGGTCGGCGGAGGAGAAGCTCCTGGCCCGGATGACTCAAGCCCTCAGATGGGCTCGCATTGACCTGCAAAGGGAACCAGGAAACTCGCGGGTCGAGGGCAAAGTGCCTCGACCCGGTTAGGCGTCGTGGAGGTGACCGATGGGGCGAGATGGGCGAGCTCCGACGAAGCGATGGACGGAAGAGCTCGAATCCCAGCTCCTGTGCGAGCTGGGTTGGATGGGGATATGGAGAAGGTGCGCGGGAGGAAGGCGGAGGTGACGATGGATTCCGATGATCGAATGGGGGCGTGAGGTGGTCGGAATCGACGAAACACGGCGACGGCGAAAATTGTGGGAAATCGGAAATTGGACTAAAAGGGGGAGCTACGGCATTACCTGGGTGGATGGATCGACTGTGCTGGAGCTGGGGGTGCTCCCGGTCCTCGCCTCAAGGAGCGTCGACGTCCGAGGCTCTGGCTCCTGCTCTGGGCGGAGCACGGCGGTGAAGACTCGCCGGATCAGTGGCTTTCGCCTCCTTTCCTCGCTGCAACAGGTCGAGACTCGAGCTGTCACCTCTATCTCTCTCTGGAGCTCACTGGAAATCGAAGCAACTGGCCAAAGATGCGCGAAATGAGCGGCGGAGCTGAGATTAAGTATGCTGGCGGGTCCGGGAAGAAGGGCGCGGGTAGGGCGAGCTGGTGCGCGGATCCCGAGGCGAAGGCTCCGGCGAGGTTCTCGGGTATGACGTGAGCATTCCGGACCCGGGGTTGGGGCGAAAAGGATTCGGGTCTGTATGGGAAAAATCCGAGAAGATCGGTCGGGCGCAGCAGACCCGTGGGAAGTGGTCCTGGGGGAGGAGTTGACCGGGCGGTCAACATCCCCCAGGGCCAATGGGTGAAGGCCACGTGGCTGAATCTTAAGATGACAAATGGAGGTAGCTAGGGCCCGATTCAGCCAAAACTCAAAACATGAAATATTTTTATTTTATTTTTTTCTATTTTTTGGTGATTTTTAATTAATTTTTGGAGATAAAAAATAAGGTATTTACAATATATAGCTATATATAGGTATATATACAATATGTAGGCTTTTGATTTTTGATTTTTAATTATTATTTTTGTACAATTTTATCCTTATTTTATATTTTATTTATTTATGGAATAAAATAAGGAATAAAAGGGTGTTTTTATTTTACTTTTATTATTTATATACATTGGTAAAATAAATAGATATATACATCTATATACGTGGTATATGTACAGTGTATTTTTCTATTTTTAATTTTGTTATTTAATTTTTTTGTTTTGATTCTTTTTATTTTATTTATTTACAATATATAACCTAAAATATTTATAAAGGTTAGAAAATGATTTTATTTATTCACAAGGTTAAATAAATAAAGAAGCATGGTCTATGTACATGATGAAAGGGTATTTTTGAACTTTTTGATTTTCACATTTTTATTTTGTTTTTAATATTTTCTAAATATATACAAATATGTACAAGCATATTTTTGGGTGAGGAAAATATAATCTTATTTATTTACACCAATATTTACACATGAGCCCCTATCTCCCTCTACTTTGGCTTTTATGCGGTCAGGCCCATGCCGAGCCCTCCCTTGGGTTAGGTTGCTCAATATTTATTCTAAATATTTCCCTCATTTTCTTTTTCATCTTTATTCTTTAATTTTTGCACAAAAACATGCTAATTATAGGTTTTTACACAATGCATGCTTCTGCTAATTATTCCTATTTACACATATCTACATGCATTTGCATAAGGTTTTTGTAGCTAAAATATAAGAATAAAGAGTGATGAATGGGTATTCATCACCCCCTATACTTAACTTTGCTAGTCCCTTAGCAAACACTTATTTGAAAAAGAAGCGAAAAAGAAAGAAAGAAAAAGAAAAAGAGGATGTACATGGATCAAGGTTGATTATTAAACCTGCCCTTTATTAAATTGAGGTATGGAGCTCAATCAGATCTTTGGATTATTAATGTGTCGGACCCTTACTTAGACTTAAGCTTAAAACCTAACAGCCTCTAAGTTCCACCAATCTATAACCAAGACTCCTCAATGCTCCAGATCAGAACAAGTCATCAAGCACAAACCCTGAAGACCATGAATCTTTTCTTGTCCTGTGAAAGTGAGGTCTAAGCTCTCCACCTCAGAAATGGAAACTTGACAACCCTCCTCAACAAGGTAACTCTATGACCTCAATCTGGCCACTCTTTCCTCGAGGAGCGGGGTATTCCCTTCTAAGTTCAAGTACAACCGGCTCAAGAAGGGGGAAGAAGAGAATGGGTCAAGGCCAGTGTAGCCAAGTACCCTTGGGAGCTTGACCAGTGTAGCCAAGTCTCCCTGCTGCAAGCTACAAAAGGTGGCTCATGAAACCAAGCTTTGCTTATTGCACTTATATACATACTCCGGTGGGATTATCATTTTCTCTCAGACCCACCACTTTTTTGGAGTTCTTTTCTTTTTGCACATTTTTTTTCGAGTGCATCTATACAACATATACATGTGCAACATATATACAAGGAGTTTTTCCTCTTGAGCCAGTAGACTATCCCTCTTTTGAAGCTTTATTGCAACCCACAACTCCCGTCCTTAGACCTCATGGCAACCAGACCAAGTTGAGACGCACTTCCTTCACTATAAGAAGAAGAGAGGTTCCGCCTAGAAGTACTACCCTCATATGCTACCCCAAGCCAAGGAAGACTGCCTCCTCACCACCTCATCCGTAGAGAGCTCGGTGCATAGTGCTGTTGTCCAAGTAAAGCCATAATCTATATGAGTCACGTGTTGTTGTTAAATGCTCTACTTAGGATCATTGAGATGACATGAGATCATAGCCTAATGGACTCAAAGAATTAAGTCACCATGGACCTGAAAAGCCTTAAACCTAAGCCCTATAAGGTTCCTCTTAGAATTAGATGGATTAAGATCTTAATCAAGCTCCATTTCTCAATTTGATTCCAGGCTAGTTTAAATGTCAACTATCATCCAGAAAAACTATATACATATGTACAAAAAGATGCTTATTTACACAATATTTTACAATCATGCAAAATTTTTGAAAAATGTTTTGAAATCATGAATGATGATGCATGAAGTGCAAGTTTTGCAAAAAGATATTTACACACATTTACACAAGATTTTTGCAAACTTTTTGATTTTCAAAACATTTTGGAAAAATTTTGTACTATATACATAATTTTGATACGAAAATATTTACACAAGCTTTACACAAAAGATTTTTGAAATCATTTTACAAAAATAATTTGTACACTAGCTATGTATGTGCAAATAAAAGAGGTTATGAACATGAAAAATTTTTTAAATTTTTGTGGTTTTTAGCCATTTTTATTTATTAACACACTCACACAAAGTACGAGTTATGGCTAAAGTATATATGAAATATATACACACCCCCCTATACTTAGCTCGAACGATGTCCTCAGAGTCAAGAGCGAGGAAGAAGACATAACTCGTGCTATGTATAGGGAAGTGAAAAGAAAGGCTATACAAAAGGGAAATGAAAAGTCAAGAGGGACTCAGGTCTCCCCCCTATACTTAGGATCAAATAATCCTAAGTATAGCAGGCTGTATACTAAGGGAAAACCGAGTGGAGATTGTACAGGGTCTACCCCCCCTATACTTAGGGTGAAGTATCCCTAAGTATAGGCAGCAAAACAGGGGTAGACAGAAACAAAAGAAATACCCAAAAGGTCTCACATCCCCCCTATACTTAGGGTAAAGTGCACCCTAAGTATAGCATAATCACAAGATGGAGAAAGGGATGTGGGACTAAAGAATGTGATGATATGGACATCTGGATCTATATACAGCGGAAGATCAGTGAAGCTCAGGCGTGAGATGCATTAGATGTGAGTCAAAGACCACATCTCACACAAAATGAATAGGGGCAATATCAATGACCCGCGGCTCATGATCTAGAAATGGCTTGAGCCGCTGGCCGTTCACTCGAAAGGTACTCTCAGAAGACAACTCGGATATGTCGATGCTACCATTGTCGTGTACCTTCCTAACCAGATAAGGTCCTTTCCATTTGCTCTGTAGCTTCCCTGGAAATAATCTAAGCCTCGCATCAAACAGCCATACTCTCTGTCCAATCTCAAAATGCTTGTGGCTGATATGAGAATCATGCCACTCCTTGAATTTCTCCTTATAATGTAGGCTGCTTGAGAAAGCTGCATCTCTAAGCTCCTCCAGGGCAGCTAGCTCTGCCCTCCTCTGGTCTCCCATACCATCTGGATCCATGATAATGTCTGTAACTGCCCAAAGTGACTTGTGCCTCAGCTCAACAGGTAAATGGCATGGCTTGCCATATACGAGGCGAAAGGGAGATGTGCCCAAAGGTGTCTTGAAAGACGTCCTATATGCCCACAAGACCGAGTCCAAAAGCTGTGACCAATCCTTTCGGTCAGGGCGGACGACTTTCTGCAGAATAGTCTTGATCTCCCTATTCGACACTTCGGCTAGACCATTCATCTGTGGATAGTAAGGTGTAGCAACACGATGGTCTATGCCGAACTCGCTAGCAAGTGCCTTCTCCTGGTCGTTGATGAAGTGAGATCCCCCATCAGAAATCAGAACTCGTGGAACCCCGAACCGCGTGATGATATGCTTCCTCAAAAATCTGCAAACTGTCCTCGCATCAGCGGCTCGGGCGGGGATAGCCTCCACCCAACGACTCACATAGTCAACGGCCAACAGAATGTACTCAAATCCCTGACTCTTAGGGAATGGACCCATGAAATCGATGCCCCATGCGTCAAAAACCTCACAGAAGTGAATGGGCGGCATCGGCATCATATCACGCTGTCCACAAGTGCCCATCCTCTGACAGTCAGTACACCTCTTCACGAACTCATCTGAGTCCTTGAAGAGGGTAGGCCACCACAAGCCGGATTGGAGCACTTTCTGTGCCGTTCTCCTCCCAGAATGATGTCCTCCTGCCTCAAGCTTGTGGCAGTGAGTGAGGACGCTATGGTGTTCCTTCTGAGGAATACACCGACGCCAGACGCTATCCCCTCCTTCGTGGTAAAGGATGGGATCCTCCCAGTGGTAGGACTTGGCCTTCGCAAGGAAGGTCTCAAGCCTCTGCCTGGGCCAATCTTGTGGGACTTTCCCAACAACGAGAAAGTTCACAATATCGGCATACCATGGGAGTGAGGCGATAGCAAGGATCGCCTCATCTGGGAAGGTATCTCTAATAGGGTCAATCTGCTCAGAATCCTCAGGCTGCTCTAGTCGGGAGAGATGATCCGCCACCACATTCTTGACTCCAGGCTTATCCTTGATCTCAATGTCGAACTCCTGGAGTAGAAGGATCCATCTAGTCAGTCTGGCCTTGGCATCCTTCTTTGTCATGAGGTACCTGATGGCGGTGTGATCTGTAAACAAAGTCACTCTGGATCCGATGATATACGATCTGAACTTATCCAGGGCAAACACTACGGCTAGCATCTCCTTCTCTGTGACCGTGTAATTCCGCTGGGCGGAATCCAATGTGCGGCTAGCATAGTGTATGGCAAATGGAACTCCATCCCTCCTCTGTCCCAGCACTGCCCCTACGGCAAAATCGGAGGCATCCGTCATGATCTCGAATGGGAGAGACCAATCAGGCGGCTGGAGGACAGGAGCCTCAATAACACACTGCTGGAGAGTCGCGAACGACGAAATACACTTGTCATCGACAAGGAACTCGGTGTCTTTCGTCAAGAGATCAGTCAACGGTCGGGCAATCCTGCTGAAATTCTGAATAAATCTCCGATAAAATCCAACGTGCCCCAGGAATGACCGTAGCTGCCTCAGATTGGACGGCGGTGCGAGTTTCCTAATGACATCAACCTTGGCCGGATCAACCTCCATGCCCCTGTTGGAGATGATGTGGCCAAGCACCGTCCCTTGAGTCACCATGAAGTGACTCTTCTCCCAAGATAGCACCAAATGATACTCAATACGTCGCTGGAGTACTCGATCTAGGCAGTCAAGACAAGAATCGAATCCGTCGCCGTAGATCGAGAAATCATCCATGAAGACCTCCAAGCACTCCCCTACCATGTCCGAGAAGATCGATAGCATGCACCTCTGAAAAGTCGCAGGGGCATTGCATAGCCCAAATGGCATGCGTCGAAAAGCATATGTGCCGAAGGGACAGGTAAAGGTGGTCTTCTCCTGATCCTCAGGAGCGATGGCCACTTGGTTGTAGCCCGAGTACCCATCCAGGAAGCAATAATGGCTCTTCCCTGCCAGTCTCTCAATGATCTGGTCAATAAAAGGCAGGGGGAAATGGTCCTTCTTGGTGGCTTGGTTGAGTCTCCTGTAGTCAACACAAACCCTCCAAGAGGTGGGTACCCGTGTAGCGATCTCCTCTCCCGACTCACTGATCACAGTCGTGATGCCCGTCTTCTTAGGCACCACATGCAAGGGGCTGACCCACTTGGAGTCGGAAATGGGATAAATAAAACCTGCACCCCACCATTTCGATATTTCCTTCATCACGACCTCTCTTAGGTTAGGGTTTAGACGCCGCTGGAACTCACGCGACGGCTTCGCCCCTTCCTCGAGATAGATATGGTGGGAGCACACTGATGGACTAATCCCATGGAGATCTGCTACGCTCCATCCGATCGCCTTGCGGTTCTTTTCAAGAACCCCCATCAAACGGGATTCCTGCTCTCCAGTCAACTCGGTGGAGATGATGACTGGGTACATCTCTGGCTCGCCCGCAAGGAATCGATACTTCAGCGAAGTAGGGAGCGGCTTCAGCTCTGGAATGCTGGGTGCCGGTAAATCTGGCTGCGGAAGAAACTGAGTGAAAGCTGCAAGGTCGGCCAAATCTGCCTGGGAAAGTGAAAGCGTACTCTCGCAAACTGGATCGGGAGAAGGCGGCTCAACTGTACTGTCTCTGCTCGGCTCTGCACCTACCTCCTCCTCATCTATAGGCTCGGATGGACTCAGGTCTGGCATCTGATCATAGCAATCGGCCCAATCAGACTCTGAATCCGAGGGATCTGTATCAGAATCAGTGGCGTCAGTACCATCGGAAAACAAGGTGGCCTCAGCACCACCATCACTAATCATCGTGCTGCGATCAAGGACCGGCTCTGCTGCCTCAATGGTATCCTGAACCAGGTCTGTGCTCTCCAGACTCTCCTCTGCTGTCGTCTCTGCATCAGCTGCATCTGAAAGTGAGAGGGTGGTCTGTGTCTCAAGATCTGCCCAAGCTGCCTCATCATCTGTGATCACAAAATCACAGTCCTGGTGGATGTCTGGCTCTGCGTCTGTCAGCTGCTCTAAATCAGTACTCGCATCTGAGCGGGCTCTGAATCTAGCTCTGTAGTCCTCGATCGTCTCTATTTTTATACTCTCGCCCTCGACGCGAAAGTACACCTTCCCGCTATCATGATCAGTCACCGCCTTGGCTGTGGCCAAGAATGGGCGACCAAGGATGATGGGGGTATCGGCCACTGACTCAGGGATCTCCATGTCCAACACTACAAAGTCCACGTGGAATTTCAGGCCCTGAATCGTGACGATAACGTCTCGTAATAACCCCTTCGGCCTCTTGATAGATCGATCAGCGAACTGAAGGACTGTCCTGCTCTGTCGAAGAGTGCCCAACTCGAAGCGGTCGAGAAGGGTTGCCGGAAGAAGGTTGATCGACGATCCGCTATCTAGAAGAGTACGGTCGAACCTCTGCTCACTAATCTGGCATCTGACATACGGGGCCCCTGAATCTGGCCTCTTGGCTGGCAGTCGATTCTGGATTGCAAAGCACGTGGCTTTCGTCAGCACATGGATCTCGGAAGTGTGGTTCCTCCTCCTCCTCCTGACTGTAGTCCTCTCTCTCAAAGATCGCTGGAGAAGAGGGATGTGCTGCAAAGCCTCCTGGAGGGTCAGCTGGATGTGGAATCGATCTATCATACTCTGGCTGAATTCCTCCTGCACTGTCTTTTTTGGATCTTTTTTCTTCCCCTTCCCCATCTTAAGGGCTCTAGGGAAGGGGATCACAGGGTCCTTCTCAGATGAAGGACTAGGAAAAGGTCTAGGCGGTTCAAGGACCGGATCCACACATACATCATGCACCACAGTGGGACCAGAAGAAAGTAAACCTTTTCCTTTATTCACAACAGAGTTCTGAGATACAGGAATACGAGGAAAAACATCATCTCTATCTGTACAAACACCGGTGGCCTCAGTACCACCACGGGCTGGCTCTGCTGCTGCTGCTGGTAGACGTCGTGCGGCCTCAGTACCGCGGGCTGGCTCGGCTGAACGGGTGGCATCAGTACCACCTTCTAGATCTGGTGAAGCGGCGGCCTCAGTACCGCCGATGGGATCAGCATCCTTGGTGGCCTCAGTGCCACCGTCATCGTCCGGAGCGGCCTCAGTACCGCTCTCCTCCTCCTCATGTGGCGCCTCTGAAGTGTCCTCGTGGTGAAGCTCAGATGAGGCGCCGCCGCCTGCTGGGGTCCTACCGCTCCTAAGTGTGACAAAATCAGCATCAAATAGATCCGAAGATGTATCATCAAATGGGTCACTAGGAGTGGCTAACTCAGCATGTACTACCTGCTCAGATTTCCTCTTGAGGTTGTTCGGATTCGGCTCTATCTGGGCTGGTATGGCGGCCTTCCCTCTCACCAGGTCCCGTATCTCCTGGCGGAACTCGTCCATCTCCCGTCGGAATGTGGCCTGCTGGTCCGTGAGGAGGCGGGCGATGTCATCCAAAGCGGGGCTCTCGTGGGAGCACGACGGGTGGCCTCTCTGTGGGTGAGGCTGCTGGAACTGCTGTGGTGGGTAAGAGGGGTAGGATGGAGGGTGCTGCTGCTGATATCCCGGGTGAGCCTGCTGCTCACGTCTCCATGACTGTCCCTGCTGCTGATAGGGACGAGGACCGAAGGATGATGGCTGGTGCTGCTGATATGCTGGGGGCTGCTGCTGCGCCTGGTGCTGGTCTCTCTGCTGGGAGTACTGCCCTCCCTGTCCTGACGGCTGCTGCTGGGGTTGGGTACCACCACTCCCCCACCTGAATCCGGGATGGTCTCGTCGGATCCCAGGCTGGGGGCGGTCATACCAAATCCCGTTGACATCCATCAACGGCTCGGCATCGTAGGGGGCTGGCGGGAGTACTGCCAGAGGCTGGTCCGGCTGGTAGACCACCATCTGCATCTCTGGAGATGGTGGGGACTGGTAGGTGGGCTGCGACTGCTGGTACGGCTCCGCCTGTACAAGGTGAACCTGTCTAGGCTGCACGTGAGTGCTGGAGCGCTGGGACGAGCTGCTGCTGCTACCGGCGTCGCCTCGCGACTGAAGACGGGGCTGAGAGGCCGTCTGTGCCTCCTGGAGACACATGAGCTGTGTCTTCATGTCGCTCAGAACCTGTGCCATCTGCTCCATCTGCTGATACTCTGGCACTGCTTCTTCTCTATCAGCTCCATGCGGTCCAGCTTCTCGCTGATAATGCCCATGTCTGCAGCTGACGACTCTGCCTGTGCTGCTGCGGCTGCGGACGAACTGGATGGACCTGCATCTACCCGTGCTATCCTCTGGTACTGCACGGGTCCTGGCTGATGTGTCTGGGTCTTCTGAGTATACAACCTGGTCTGAGACATCACCATATAGTTCTCAGCCATCTCCTCGAAGATGGCCCAGACCTGGTCGTGGTCCTTGGCGAAGTAGGACCCGCCGCAAGAAGCATTCACCAGGCCCTGTAGCTCTGGTGTCAACCCGCTAAAGAAGCTCTGCACAAGGTTCGGCTTCGTGATGTCGTGGTGCGGGCATCTGTCCAGTAGCTCTCGGAACCTCTCCCATGCCTCGTGAAACTGCTCGTTGGGGAACATGGAGAAGTTGCTGATCAGGGCCCTCGCTGCATTCGTCCGCCCGAGTGGATAGTACTTGTTCAAGTACTCGGTGCGGAGCTGCTTCCAGGTGTAGACGAACCTCCGAAGATGCTTCAGCCAGGTGGCTGCTCTATCTGCCAGTGAAAACGGGAAGGCTATCATCCGGATCGTGTCCTGGTCCACGTGGCGATCGTGGACAGTGCTGCAAATCATCAGGAACTCGTGGAGGTGGAGGTGGGGCTCCTCAGTGGCGAGTCCGTGAAAACGAGGGAGCATCTGCAGGGTGTTCGGGGGGAACTTGAAGTCCCCAACGATAGCAGGTACCACCACCCAATGGTGCATCAGTGTAGATCCGGGGTTGTGCAACTCCCGCATCGGTCTAGGTGGTCCTCCTCCTCCCGCGGCTGCTGCCGCTGCGGCGGCGGCTGCGGCTGCTGCTGCTGCGGCTCGTGCCTCTGCATCCGGTATCTCCTCGGGCTCGCTCTGCTGGTCTCTCTCTGCTCTGAGCCTCTCCAACTCTCGCCTCATCTCTATCATAAATGCCCCCTGATCGCGGAGCTGCTGCTGGACTGTCTCGAGTGATGCGATCAGGGTGGAGTTGATCGCTCCCTGGTCTAGTACAAAGTGCTCTGGCTGACGGGAGTGATCGTCTGAACTGCCGGCTCCGGCCATGTTGACGTCTGCAAAATCAAACGAGCCCAACTCAGGTGCTGTCAAATGTATCAATCTCTCCTCGGGCTCGTGTCTCTCAGGAAGATCAGAAAGGGGGTCGAGGGGGAACAGGGTGGAATCATACTCGGGCTCGGAGAGCGGGTCTGGGCTCTCGCGAGCCAACCTAGATGAGGAGGTAGACGCGCCCGAAAGAGGTGCAACCAGAGGTTGCCTAAGAGACCGTCTACCCATCATCTTGATCTGGCGAGTAAGGCGGATGAGATCTGGAAAAATTATGATCAGAAAACAAACCCCCGGTTCACCAACGCAACGTGAGCTGAAGACCGTGAAAGTTCGGTCAAATTATCTTGTCGATTTTATTTTGGTGAACAAACAGAATATCAGAGCGCTTATGTGACCTGTTGGGATATCCGATGCTAACCCAACCGACTAGCCCGCACGG
Source organism: Ottelia alismoides (assembly GCA_037367405.1). Lineage (NCBI taxonomy): Eukaryota > Viridiplantae > Streptophyta > Magnoliopsida > Alismatales > Hydrocharitaceae > Ottelia > Ottelia alismoides. Next base: position 20,938 of record JAZKJV010008743.1, read on the forward strand.
AAGAGTCGGTAATCAGTCGGGACTAGCAACGGGGGGCTCTACCTAGGGTGCGGGTCACTCTCTCGCGCATCCAAACCAAACAATGAGGGGGTTGCTCTCCCCAAGACAAAGTTTTTAGGGTGAGCGGTTTTTAAGATCACTAATTTTAGCAGTCCCAATTTTATGGTTTCACTTTTTTAATATTTTTCAAAGCAAACAAAAGGCCTAACGAATTTTTCGGTTCTCCTGATTATTAAGTCCAAAACAGGGGGGAGAAGACGAAAAAGCCGATGCGCGATAAATCAATGATGCATGCAAAGTCAGAAATGCGTACCTGCCTCCAGCTCTCTACATGCAATATGATCCGCGCATAAAAGTAAAGACAGAATTAAAACTACCTATATGGTGCAGCGGGAAAGCCGAGTCCTAGACGAGCAATTTCTAGCGAAGAACCGTCTAACCGGTCATCGACCTCCAAGCCAAAGAGTCCGGTCTTGGCCCGTCCCTCCTCTGTCCGACAAATCGGGGGTAGGAGTAAGCGCTTTACAGGACGGGCTGCGGCACGTAGGCTACAGAGGCAAATGAATCGGTTATTTTTATTATTGATTTTAAGTAGGTCCAATTATTCGATCTATGGGAACAGATATGCAATTAGGTGTGTGGATCCTACTAATTACGGCACATTCACCAGAAAATCCTAAGTCCAGGGGCTCGAGCAAAAACCGCGAAAAACCAGAAAAGACAGAAATAAAAGAAAAATAAAACCGCAAAAAAGCCGCGAAAAGCCGCGAATGTCCTAAAGGGTCCCCCGAGCACACCGGTGCTCGGCGAAACAGACCCACTGCGTAGGAAAGTCCAAGAGTGTCCAAGCAGTCCATGTCCCTGTATTATTACAATAATAATAATAAAAATAAAATAAAAACCTAATCTACCCTCACCCACTCAACTCTCTCCCTCACGCTCTCTCCTACGGCTTCGTAAAGAAGGAAGCCGCCTCCAAGTTCCTCGGCTGCACCGGCTCCTCGAAAGTCGCCTCTACGGTCCTTGGGCCCTCGCAAGAAAAAGAGATGAGTGGTCAGACCAGCAAAAATAATCAAATAATAAGGAAAAAGAAATGAAAATAGAGGTAAGGGTATATATGCAAAAATACAAAATAAAATAAACACACAAAATCAATCAAAAACAAAAACAAAAGAAAATAAAAATAAAACAGAAGAAGACAAAAAGAAAATATAAACAAAAAGCCGCGAAAAGCCGCGGGCTCCGAAGAGCCGCAAAAAGCCGCGAAAATAAAACGAAAAGAAAAATAAAAAGGACTACTAAGCCGTGTTCCCCGGCAACGGCGCCATTCTGATGACCCGGCAACGCGACTAAGGTAAAGGTATCTAGATAGGTCGTTGCGACCTCGATCGCTCAGCTAAGTCAATCAAGAAAAATATCAGACCACTCAAAACAAATAAAATCAATCAAGCATGAAGATAGCGGTCCAGCTATGAGTTTAACCTGGTATAGCACTCAGGGTCGAACTCGAGGAGCACGGGTTGGCCAAAGGCCTACGAAGTAGTAAAAATGAAATAAAGTAAAGACAAAATATTTTGAATGAGTTTTAATGATTTTTATATTTTTTTTTTGGATTTTTAATATGTGAAGAAAACAAAAGAAACACAAAAGCAAGCACACTTTGGCTAAATATTTAATGTGTCAAAAATCAAGCAAAAATTCAAACAAAAATATTTTTATGTTTTTAGTGTTTTTTAGTGTTTTTGGTTAATTTTTGGAATTTTTCTGATATGTATTTTATTTTCTAAAAATCAAACAGTAGCAAAGAAACAAGGTACTGTCCAGCCAAGCCTAAAGTCCCTAGATAAAATATCTAAGAACCTCAAAAGGGCTTGGAGGTATTTTTCCTGTAAACTAGGTAAAACAAGGAAAATTTGAGTACCAAAATTATTGTTTTTAGGTTTTTAGATTATTTAATAGAATTTTTATGGGTTTTTGATAACCGGCCTGAAGGCTAGGGTATAGGTGCTAAATATAGGTCGTCGCGACCCAAGCGATCAAGCCGTGTCAATCAAGAAAAATCAACCTCTCAAATCAGATAAAAACAATCAAGCACAAAATAGAGCGGTCTAGCTATAGGATTAACCTGGTATAGCTCCCAGGGTCGGACACAAGGAGCACGGATTGGCAGAAGCCTACGAAGTAGTGAAAATGAAATAAAATAAAATAAAATGATTTTTAGTGGTTTTTGTTAATTTTTATATTTTTTTTGGATTTTCAAAAGAGTGAGAAAATAAAAGACAAGAAACTCAAGCCAACTTCAACAATTTATTAAACACACCAAAAATAATGCAAAAATTAAGGAAAAATTGTTTTTGTGTTTTTTAAGTTTTTAAGTGTTTTTGGTGAATTTTTGATAATTTTCTAACGGGTAAATTATTTTCTAAAAATCAAACAGTGCTGAAAATAAGAGGTACTGTCCAGCAAGGCTGGAAACTCGAAAATAAAATATCTAAGAGTCTCTCTAAGCCCTGGAGGTAATTTTCCTGTAATCTAGAAAGAATAAGGAAAATTTAGGCACCTTAATTATTGTTTTTGGATTTTTAACTTAATTATTAGAATTTTTATGGGTTTTTAGGGGTTTTTCAATTTTTAAGGTTTTTACTCAATGAAAAATAGCCAAAATTGGCTAGAAAATCAAACAACAAGCAAACAACAGTATCTAATTTTTTTAGAATTTTTGTGGATGACTTTATAATTTCTTGGTATTTTTATATCTAGACAGTAGCTAAAAAGGCTGTTTTTGAATTTTTAAAAATACTAAATGAAAGTAAAAATGTCCTCAAAAATCACTAAAATTTCTACACCATGGCAGGAGCCATGTGTCAAAATCTCATTGGATTTGGAGGTGGTTTGATATTTTATTCAAAAATGCAAAGAGGGCATAGTGCACAGGGACGATTGTGCAAATACCCGAGAACCTGGGGGCTCTGGTGCAAAATACCCATCAAGTCACGCGCGTAGCGCGTGGCTGGGGCACACAGGGACCAAATGGTAATAAAAACCAAGTCTTAGGGCCTTTTGATAACTCGTATCAAAAGCCCAGGGACTCGGTTGCAAAAAGCCCAATAAAATTCGCACATGCGTAATAAAAACACTCACAGGGGCATAACTGCAATTACTCAAAAATATTCATTCATTTCATAACAACCCAGTTCTACAGGACAAAAGATGTAAAATGCCCAACACAACACGTGACGAAGCACGTGGTCACATACACACAGGGGCATACATGCAATTAAAGCTAAGCACAAGGTCCATACTGCAAATAACCCTACGTAAATAAAGTTCTAAAAATATTTACAGGACTGGAAATGAAATGACAAACTAAGAGGGGGCCCTAAGATATTTACCCCTTTATTGGTCGACGGCCAGATGCGCGCCACGTGGTGGATGGACGGTCAGGATGGGCGGCGCTCTCCTTCTCTTCTTCTCTTGGGCTCGATCAACGGTACGAGGGAGGCCACGTGGATGATCTGAGGACTGGCAGTGCAGGGGCCTCTCTCCTCGCACGAACGGTCCGGATGGCTCCTCGAATGATCGGATGGACGCTGCTCCTCAACGAACGGACGGTCACGATCAGAACTGGAGCAGAGGCCTCATCGGACGGCTCTGGAGGATGGTGAAAGAACTCGACGCCGGCGAACTTCGCCGGCCTCCTGCGTGAGCTACACTCCTCCTCAGCTGCTTCTGGATATCGGAACAGGTTCCTGGTGAAGGCCCGCAGCTGATGGTATTGGCCGATAGCCCAGCCGAGCCCTGGGGGGGCTCCGGCGAGGCTGGCGGCGCGAAGCTTCCGGCTAGAATGTAAGGGGGGCTCAGCTGCCTCCCTTTGAACCTGCAAAGCACACAGAAAGCTTCGCGGGTCGAGGGCAAAATGCCTCGACCCAAAGAAGCGGGGTGAAGGCGATCTGTGCGGTGGGGCGAAGGAGCTCCGGCGAGGCGGAAGACGGTGGAGCTCGACTCCCAGCTCCGGGGCGAGCTGGGTTGAGTGGCTAGGCGAAGAACGTGCGTGAGGAATAGGCGAAGGCGATGGGGTGCTCCGATGATCGAAATATGAAGCGAGATAGCCGGAATCACAGGAACACGGCGAACGGTCGATTTGGGCGAAATCCAAAATTACACTAAATGGGTAGGAACTACGGTCACCTGGGTGATGCTGTAGACTGGGCTGGAGCTCAGCTAGCTCCTGGTCCTCGCCTCAAGGGTCGTCAACTCCCGAGGCTCGAGCTCCGGGTGGTCGTCGGAGCACGGCTGCAAGAAGCGGCCGGATCGATGGTCGAACACCTCCTCCTCGCTGCGACACCGGCGGGGGCAAGCTGTCACCTTGCTTGTTGCGATGGAGCTCACTGGAGAGAGAATGGGTAACCAAAGATGGCGTGAGAGTGCGGCGGAGCTCCAACTTTATAGTGCTAGGGGTCCGGGAAGAATGGAGTCGGGCACGACGATCGGCGCGCGGATCCCCATGCAAACCTCCGGGCGAGGATCTCGGGTATGTGCAGATGGATTAGGGCCCGGGGTTTGCGGATTTGGTATTCGGATAAGGTGGGGAAAAGATTGAGAAATCGGGTCGAAACCCAGATCCGCGCCTCTGGTGGTCCTGGGGGAGGTGTTGACCGGGGGTCAACAATCCCCCGTGGACCAATCAGAGGCCGCCAAGGCTGAGATTTTTATTTTATTTTTTTGGGCCTTTAAATGGCCGAATTTCCAAAAACTCAAAACATGAAAAATGTTTGTTTTAATTTTTTCTATTTTTTTGTGATTTTTAATTAATTTTTGGAAATTAAAATAAGGTATTTACATATTAGCTATACATAGGTATATATACACTATATTGATTTTTGATTTTTGATTTTAATTAATTATTTTTATACATTTTTATTCCCATTTTATATTTTATTTATTTATAAGATAAAATGAGGAATAAAAGGCTATTTTTATTTTATTTTTATTGTTTATATACATAGGGGAAATAATTATTTATGCACAATTATATACATGGTATATATACAATATATTTTTATATTTTTAATTTTGTAATTTTTATTTGATTTTTGTTTTGATTCTTTTTATTTATTTTATTTGCAGAACATAAAAAGGAATATTTACAAAAAGTTTTGGAAATAAATAAGTGTATTTACAAGGTGAAATAAATAAGGGTGGTGGTCTATGTACATGGTGAAGGTGTATTTTTGGGTTTTTGAATTTTTAACTTTTTATTTTGTTTTTAGTAGTTCCTAAATATATACAAAATATATACAAGTATATTTTTGGTTGAGGAAAATATTATTTTATTTATTTACATAATTATTTACACATGAGCCCCTATCTCCCTCTACTTGGCTTTTATGCGGTCAGGCCCATGCTGAGCCCTCCCTTGGGTTAGGTTGCTCAATATTTATTCTAAATATTTCCCTCTTTTTCTTTTTCTTCTTTATTCTTTTATTTTTGCACAAAAACATGCTAATTATCTATATTTACAAAAATGCATGCTTTTGCTAACTTTTCCTATTTACACATATCTACATGCATTTGCATAGGTTTTTGTAGCTAAAATATAAGAATAAAGAGTGATGAATGGGTATTCATCACCCCCCTATACTATACTTTGCTAGTCCCTTAGCAAACACTTATTTGAAAAAGAAGTGCAAAAGAAAGAAAAAGGAAAAAGAAAAAGAGAATATGCATGGATCAAGGTTGATTATTAAACTTGCCTTCATTAAATTGAGGTATGGAGCTTAATCAGATCTTTGGATTATTGATGTGTCGGAACCTTATTTAGACTTAAGCTTAAAACCTAACAGCCTCCAAGTTCCACTATTCTATAACCAAGACTCCTCAATGCTCCAGATCAGAACAAGTCATCAATCACAAACCCTGAAGACCATGAATCTTTCCTTGTCCTGTGAAAGTGGGGTCTAAGCTCTCCACCTCAGAAATGGCAACTTGACAACCCTCCCCAACAAGGTAACTCTATGACCTCAATCTGGCCACTCTTTCCTCGAGGAGCGGGGTATTCCCTTCTAAGTTCAAGTACAACCGGCTCAAGAAGAGGGGGAAGAAGAGAATGGGTCAAGGCCAGTGTAGCCAAGTACCCTTGGGAGCTTGACCAGTGTAGCCAAGTCTCCCTGCTGCAAGCTACAACAGGTGGATCATGAAATCAAGCTTTGCTTATTGCACTTATATACATACTCCGGTGGGATTATCATTTTCTCTCAGACCCACCAATTTTTTTGGAGTTATTTTCTTTTTGCATTTTTTTTTCGAGTGCATCGATACAACATGTACATGTGCAGCATATATACAAAGAGTTTTTCCTCTTGAGCCAGTAGACTATCCCTCTTTTGAAGCTTTATTGCAACCCACAACTCCCGTCGTTAGACTTCATGGCAACCAGACCAAGTTGAGACGCACTTCCTTCACTAAATGAAGAAGAGAGGTTCCGCCTAGAAGTACTACCCTCATATGCTACCCCAAGTCAAGGAAGACTGCCTCCTCACCACCTCATCCGTTGAGAGCTCGGTGCATAGTGCGGTTGTCCAAGTAAAGCCATAATTTATATGAGTCATGTGTTGTTGTTAAGTGCTCTACTTAGGCTCATTGAGATGACATGTGATCATAGCCTAGTGGACTCAAAGAATTAAGTCACCATGGACCTGAAAAGCCTTAAACCTAAGCCCTATAAGGTTCCTCTTAGAAATTAGGTGGATTAAGATCTTAATCAAGCTCCATTTCTCAATTTGATTCCAGGCTAGTTTAAATGTCAACTATCATCCAAAGAAAACTATATACATATGTACAAAAAGATGCATATTTACACAACATTTTACAATCATGCAAAATTTTTGAAAAATGTTTTGAAATCATGAATGATGATGCATGAAGTGCAAGTTTTGCAAAAAGATATTCACACACATTTACACAAGATTTTTGCAAACTTTTGATTTTTCAAAACATTTTGGAAAAATTTTGTACTATATACATAATTTTGATACAGAAAATATTTACACAAGCTTTACACACAAAAGATTTTTGAAATCATTTTTACAAAAATAATTTGTACACTAGCTATGTATGTGCAAAATAAAAGAAGGTATGTACATGAAAAAAAATTTTTTTTAATTTTTTGTGGTTTTTAGCCATTTTTATTTATTAACACACCCACACAAAGTACGAGTTATGGCTAAAGTATATATGAAATATATACACACCCCCCTATACTTAGCTCGAACGATGTCCTCGGAGTCAAGAGCGATGAAGAAGACATAACTCGTGCTATGTATAGGGAAGTGAAAAGGAAGGCTATAGAAAAGAGAATGAAAGTCACGAGGGACTCGGGTCTTCCCCCTATACTTAGGATCAAGTAATCCTAAGTATAGCAGGCTGTACACGAAGGGAAAACCGAGTGGAGAATGTACAGGGTCTACCCCCCCTATACTTAGGGTAAAATACCCCTAAGTATAGGCAGCAAAATAGGGGTAAACAAAAACAAAAGAAATACCCGAAATGTCTCACATCCCCCCTATACTTAGGGTAAAGTGCACCCTAAGTATAGCATAATCATAAGATGGAGAAAGGGATGTGGGACTAAAGAATGTGCTGATATGGACATCTGGATCTATGTACAGCGGAGAATCAGTAAAGCTCAGGCGTGAGATGCATTAGATGTGAATCAAAGACCACATCTCACGCAAAATGAATAGGGGCAAGATCAACGACCCGCGGCTCATGATCTAGAAATGGCTTGAGCCGCTGGCCGTTCACTCGGAGGGTACTCTCAGAAGACAACTCGGATATGTCGATGCTACCGTTGTCGTGTACCTTCCGAACCAGATAAGGTCCTTTCCATTTGCTCTGTAGCTTCCCTGGGAATAATCTAAGCCTCGCATCAAACAGCCATACTCTCTGTCCAATCTCAAAATGTTTGTGGCTGATATGTGAATCATGCCACTCCTTGACTTTCTCCTTGTAATGTAGGCTGCTTGTGAAAGCTGCATCTCTAAGCTCTTCCAGGGCAGCTAGCTCTGCCCTCCTCTGGTCTCCTATACCATCTGGATCCATGAGAATGTCTGTAACTGCCCAGAGTGACTTGTGCCTCAGCTCAACTGGTAGGTGACAGGGCTTGCCATACACGAGGCGAAAGGGAGATGTGCCCAAAGGTGTCTTGAAAGACGTCCTATATGCCCACAAGACCGAGTCCAATAGCTGTGACCAATCCTTTCGGTCAGGGCGGACGACTTTCTGCAGAATAGTCTTGATCTCCCTATTCGACACTTCGGCTAGACCATTCGTCTGTGGATGGTATGGTGTAGCAACACGATGGTCTATGCCGAACTCGGTAGCAAGTGCCTTCACCTGGTCGTTGATGAAGTGAGATCCCCCATCAGAAATAAGAACTCGTGGAACCCCGAACCGCGTGATGATGTGCTTCCTCAAAAATCTGCAAACTGTCCTCGCATCAGCGGCTCGGGCGGGGATAGCCTCCACCCAACAACTCACATAATCTACGGCCAACAGAATGTACTCAAATCCCTGACTCTTAGGGAATGGGCCCATGAAATCGATGCCCCATGCATCAAAAATCTCACAGAAATGAATAGGCTGCATCGACATCATATCACGCTGTCCACAAGTGCCCATCCTCTGACAGTCAGTACACCTCTTCACGAACTCATCTGAGTCCTTGAAGAGGGTAGGCCACCACAAACCGGATTGGAGCACTTTCTATGCCGTTCTCCTCCCAGAATGATGTCCCCCTGCCTCAAGCTTGTGGCAGTAAGTGAGGACGCTATGGTGTTCCTCCTGAGGAATACACCGACGCCAGACGCTATCCCCTCCCTCGTGGTAAAGGATGGGATCCTCCCAATGGTAAGACTTGGCCTTCGCAAGGAAGGTCTCAAGCCTCTGCCTGGGCCAATCTTGTGGAACTTTCCCAGCAACGAGAAAGTTCACAATATCGGCATACCATGGGAGTGAGGCGATAGCAAGGATCGCCTCATCTGGGAAGGTATCTCTGATCGGATCAATCTGCTCTGACTCCTCAGGCTGCTCTAAACGGGATAAATGGTCCGCCACCACATTCTTGACTCCAGGCTTATCCTTGATCTCAATGTCGAACTCTTGGAGTAGAAGGATCCATCTGGTCAGTCTGGCCTTGGCATCCTTCTTTGCCATGAGGTACCTGATGGCGGTGTGATCTGTGAACAACGTCACTCGGGATCCAATGATATACGATCTGAACTTATCCAGGGCAAACACTACTGCTAGCATCTCCTTCTCTGTGACCGTATAATTCCGCTGGGCGGAATCCAATGTGCGGCTAGCATAGTGTATAGCAAATGGTACTCCATCCCTCCTCTGTCCCAGCACTGCCCCTACGGCAAAATCGGAGGCGTCCGTCATGATCTTAAATGGGAGAGACCAATCAGGTGGCTGGAGGACAGGAGCCTCAATCACACATCTCTGGAGAGTAGCAAACGACGAAAGACACTTGTCATCGACAAGGAACTCGGTGTCTTTCGTCAAGAGGTCGGTCAACGGTCGGGCAATCCTGCTAAAATCCTGAATAAATCTCCTGTAAAATCCAACGTGCCCCAGAAATGACCGTAACTGCCTCAGATTGGACGGCGGTGTGAGTTTTCTAATGACATCGACCTTGGCCGGATCAACCTCCATGCCCCTGTTGGAGATGATGTGGCCAAGCACCGTCCCTTGAGTCACCATGAAGTGACTCTTCTCCCAAGATAGCACCAAGTGATACTCAATACATCACTGGAGTACTCGATCTAGGCAGTCAAGACAAGAATCAAATCCGTCGCCGTAGATCGAGAAATCATCCATGAAGACCTCAAGGCACTCCCCTACCATGTCCGAAAAGATCGACAGCATGCACCTCTGGAAAGTCGCAGGGGCGTTGCATAGCCCGAATGGCATGCGTCGAAAAGCGTATGTGCCGAAGGGACAGGTTAAGGTGGTCTTCTCCTGATCCTCAGGAGCGATGGCCACTTGGTTGTAGCCCGAGTACCCATCCAGGAAGCAATAATGGCTCTTCCCTGCCAGTCTCTCAATGATCTGGTCAATAAAAGGCAGGGGGAAATGGTCCTTCTTGGTGGCTTGGTTGAGTCTCCTGTAGTCAACACAAACCCTCCAAGAGGTGGGTACCCGTGTAGCAATCTCCTCCCCCGACTCACTGATCACAGTCGTGATGCCCGTCTTCTTGGGCACCACATGCAAGGGGCTGACCCACTTGGAGTCGGAAATGGGATAAATAAAACCTGCACCCCACCACTTCGATATTTCCTTCATGACAACCTCTCTCAGGTTGGGGTTCAGACGCCGCTGGAACTCACGCGACGGCTTCGCCCCATCCTCGAGATAGATGTGGTGGGAGCACACTGATGGACTAATCCCATGGAGATCTGCCACGCTCCATCCGATCGCCTTGCGGTTCTTTTCAAGAACCCCCATCAAACGGGATTCCTGCTCTCCAGTCAACTCAGCGGAGATGATGACTGGGTACATCTCAGGATCGCCCGCAAGGAATCGATACTTCAGCGAAGTAGGGAGCGGCTTCAGCTCTGGAATGCTGGGTGCCGGCAAATCTGGCTGTGGAAGAAACTGAGTGAACGCTGCAAGGTCTGCCAAATCTGCCTGGGAAAGTGAAAGTGTACTCTCGCAAACTGGGTCGGGAGAAGGCGGCTCAACTGCACTGTCTCTGCTCTGCTCTGCCTCTGCCTCCTCCTCTGTAGGCTCAGGTGAACTCAGATCTGGCATCTGATCGTAACAATCGGCCCAATCAGACTCTGAGTCCGAGGGATCTGTATCAGACTCGGTGGCATCAGTACCACCGGAAAACAAGGTGGCCTCAGCACCACCATCACAAAACACTGTGCTGCGATCGAGAACCGGCTCTGCTGCCGCAACTGTATCCGAACCCAGGTCTGTGCTTTCCAGACTCTCCTCTGCTATCATCTCTGCATCAGCTGTGTCTGAAAGTGAGAGGGTAGTCTGTGACTCCAGGTCTGCCCAAGCTGCCTCATCATCTGTGATCACAAAATCACAGTCCTGGTGGATGTCTGCCTCTGCGTCTGTCAGCTGCTCTGAGTCGGTACTGGCATCTGAGCGGGATCTGGATCTGGCTCTGTAGTCCTCGACCGTCTCTATTTGTATACTCTCGCCCTGGACGCGAAAGTACACCTTCCCGCTATCATGATCAGTCACCGCCTTGGCTGTGGCCAAGAACGGACGACCAAGTATGATGGGGGTATCGGCCACTGATTCAGGGATCTCCATGTCCAACACTACGAAGTCCACGGGGAATTGCAGACCCTGAATAGTGACGATAACGTCTCGTAACAACCCCTTCGGCCTCTTGACAGATCGATCAGCGAACTGAAGGACTGTCCTGCTCTGTCGAAGAGTGCCCAACTCGAAGCAGTCGAGAAGGGCTGCCGGAAGTAGGTTGATCGAAGATCCGCTATCTAAAAGAGTACGATCGAACCACTGCTCTCTGATCTGGCATCTGACATACGGGGCCCCTGCATCTGGCCTCTTGGCTGGCAGTCGGTTCTGAATCGCAAAGCACGTGGCTTTGGTCAGCACGTGAATCTCTGAAGTGTGGTTCCTCCTCCTCCTCCTAACTGTAGTCCTCTCTCTCAAAGATCTCTGGAGGAGGGGGATGTGCTGCAAAGCCTCCTGGAGGGTCAGCTGGATATGGAAGCGATCAATCATGCTCTGGCTGAACTCCTCAAACTCTCTCTTTTTTGGATCAATTTTCTTCCCCTTCCCCATCTGAAGGGCTCTAGGGAAGGGGATCACTGGGTCCTTCTCAGATGAAGGACTAGGAAAAGATCTACGCGGTTCAATGACCGGATCCACACATACATCATGCACCACAGTGGGACCAAAAGAATGTAAACCTTTTCCTTTATTCATCACAGAGTCCTGAGATACATGACCATGAGGAAAAACAAAATCAGATCTCTCTCTACAAACACCGGTGGCCTCAGTACCACCACGGATGGGCTGCTCTGCTGCTGCTGGCGAAGGTAGACGTCGAGCGGCATCAGTACCTCTCACTGGCTCGGCTGCTGCTGGGGTGGCATCAGTACCACCTCCTCGATCTGGTGAAGTGGCGGCCTCAGTACCGCCGGTGGGATCAGCATCCTCGGTGGCCTCAGTACCACCGTCATCGACTGGAGCGGCCTCAGTACCGCTCTCCTCCTCCTCCTGGGGCGCCTCTGGATGGTGCTCAGCTGAGGAGCCGCCGCCGGCTGGGGTCCTACCGCTCCGAAGCGTGGCAAAATCAACATCAAACAATCTGAAGAAGTATCATCAAATGGATCGCTAGGAGTGGCGAACTCAGTATGTACTACCTGCTCAGACTTCCGCTTCAGGTTGTTCGGATTGGGCTCTATCTGTGCAGGTATGGCGGCCTTCCCTCTCACCAAGTCCCGCATCTCATGGCGGAACTCATCCATCTCCCGTCTGAAGGTCGCCTGCTGGTCCGTGAGGAGGCGGGCGATGTCATCCAAGGCAGGGCTCTCGTGGGAGCCCGACGGGTAGCCTCTCTGTGGGTGAGGCTGTTGGTACTGCTGTGGGTGAGAGGGGTAGGACGGAGGGTGCTGCTGGTGCTGGTATCCCGGGTGAGCCTGCTGCTCACGCCTCCCATACTGTCCCTGCTGCTGATAGGGATGAGGACCATAGGAAGACTGCTGCTGGTAGACTGGGGGCTGCTGCTGCGGCTGGTGATGGTCTCTCGGCTGGGAGTACTGCCCTCCCTATGCTGACGGCTGCTGTTGGGGCTGGGCACCACCACTCCCCCACCTGAATCCGGGATGATCTCGTCGGATCCCAGGCTGGGGACGGTCGTACCAGATCCCGTTGACATCCATCAACGGCTCTGCATCCAAGGGGGCTGGGGGTAGTACTGCCAACGGCTGGTCCGGCTGGTAGACCACCATCTGCATCTCTGGAGACGGTGGAGACCGGTAGGTGTGCTGCGGCTGCTGGTACGGCTCCGCCTGTACGAGGTGAACCTGTCTAGGCTGCGCTGGGGCGCTGGAGCGCTGGGACGAGCTGCTGCTGCTGCCGGTGTCGCCTCGCGACTGAAGACGGGGCTGAGAAGCCGTCTGTGTCTCCTGGAGACACATGATCTGTGTCTTCAAGTCGCTCAAGACCTGTGCCATCTGATCCATCTGTGCTATGCTCTGGCACTGCTTCTTCTCTATCAGCTCCATGCGGTCCAGCTTCTCGCTGATGATGCCCATGTCCGCAGCTGACGACTCTAACTGTGCTGCTGTTGTGGCTGCGGACGAACTGGCTGGACCTGCATCTACCCGTGCGATCCTCTGGTACTGCACGGGTCCTGGCTGAAGTGGCTGGGTCTTCTGTGTGTAGAGGCGGGTCTGGGACATAACCATGTAGTTCTCCGCCATCTCCTCAAAAATAGCCCAGACCTGGTCATGGTCCTTGGCGAAGTAGGACCCGCCACAAGAAGCATTCACCAGGCCCTGTAGCTCTGGTGACAACCCACTGAAAAAGCTCTGAACTAGGTTCGGCTTCGTGATATCGTGGTGTGGGCATCTGTCCAAGAGCTCCCTGAACCTCTCCCAAGCCTCGTGGAACTGCTCGTTGGGGAACATGGAGAAGTTGCTGATCAGGGCCCTCGCTGCGTTCGTCCGCCCGAGTGGATAGTACTTATTCAAGTACTCGGTGCGGAGCTGCTCCCAGGTGTACACGAATCTCCCCAAATGCTTCAGCCAGGTGGCTGCTCTGTCTGCTAGGGAGAAGGGGAAAGCAATCATCCGTATGGTATCCTGGTCCACGTGCCTGTCGTGGACAGTACTGCAAATCATCAAGAACTCCTGTAGGTGGAGGTGGGGCTCCTCTGTAGCCAGTCCATGGAACCTCGGAAGCATCTGCAAGGTGTTCGGGGGGAACTTGAAGTCCCCCACGATAGCCGGAACCACCACCCAGTGGTGCATCAGTGTAGAGCCTAGATTGTGTAAATCCCGCATCGGTCTCGGTGGTCCTGCTCCTCCTGTGGCTGCTGCCGCTGCGGCGGCGGCCGCGGCTGCTGCTGCTGCTGCGGCTCGTGCCTGTGCCTGTGCCTCATCGGGCTCCTCGGGCTCGCTCTGTGCATCTCTCTCTGCTCTGAGCCTCTCCATCTCACGCCTCATCTCTATCATAAACGCTCCCTGATCGCGGAGCTGCTGCTGGACTGTCTCTAACTGTGCGATCAGGGTGGAGTTGATCGCTCCCTGGTCCAATAAAAAGTGCTCGGGTCTGCGGGAGTGATCGTCAGAACTGCCGGCCATCGCGACGTCTGCAAAATCGAAGGAGCCCAACTCAGGTGCTGTCAAATGAATAAGTCTCTCCTCGGGCTCATGTCTCTCAGGTAGATCAGAAAGGGGGTCGAGGGGGAACAGGGTGGAATCATACTCGGGCGCGGAGAGCGGGTCCGAGCTCTCGCGAGCCAACCTAGATGATGTGGTAGACGCGCCCGAAAGCGGTGCAACCAAAGGCTGCCTAAGAGACCGTCTACCCATCATCTTGATCTAGCGAGTAGGGCGGATGAGATCTGGAAAAATTACGATCAGAAAACAAACCCCCGGTTCACCAACACAACACGAGCTGAAGACCGTGAAAGTTCGGTCAAATTATCTTGTCTATTTTATTTGGTGAACAATCAAGATAGCAGAGCGATTACGTGACCTGTTAGGATATCCGCTGCTAACCCAACCGACTGGCCCGCACAGAAAAGTCGGTAATCAGCCGGGTTTCGCAACGGGGGGCTCTACCTAGTGTTCGGGGTCACTCTCTCGCACAAGCAAACCAAACAATGAGGGGGTTGCTCTCCCCAAGACAGAATTTTTTAGGGTGAGCGAGTTTTAAGATCAATAATTTTAAACAGTCCCAATTTTATGGTTTTTCTTTTTAGGTATTTTTCAAGCAAACAAAATCGCCTAACGAATTTTTCGGTTTCTCCTGGTTATTAAGTCCAAAAACGGGGGGAGAAGTCGAAAAAGCCGATGCACGTGAAATCAATGATGCATGCTGAGTAAGAAATGCGTACCTGCCGCCAGCACTCTACATGCAAAATGATCCGCGCATAAAATAATGACAGAAAATAAACTAAGCTATATGATGCACGGTAAAAAAAACCGAGTCCTAAACAGGCAATTTCTACTGATCGTGAAGAACAATAGTTAGTCAACCGAATCGAGTCCGGAGTCCGATCTTGGGAGTCACTCGGTGCCCGCCACAACGGGTCCTGCCAGCGCTGTATGTGACTCCTAACGGCACGTGGGCTCAAATTCAATTAAACTAACTTTTTTAGTGAATTTTAGTAAGGTCCAATTACGTTCTATAGGAACAGATATTCTATTAAGTGTTGGGCCTTAGAGATCCTACGTCACAATCAACAAAAATCCTATGTCTAGGGGCTCGATCAAAAACCGCGAAAAATCCGGAAAATGACAGTAATAAAGGAAAAAGAAAACCGCGATAAAAGCCGCGAAAAAGCCGAGGGTCCTAATGGGTCCCCCGAGCACGCCGGTGCTCGGCGAAACAGACCCGCTACGGTCTAAGTCTAAGAGTGTCTGAATGTCCTGTATTATTACAACAATAATGAATGAATAAAATAAAAACTACCCTAATGCCTCACACCACTCAACTCTCTCCTCTCGCTCTCTCCTGCGGCTTCGTAGAGAAGGAAGCCGCCTCCGAACTCCGCGGCTGCACCGGCTCCTCGAAAGTCGCCTCCGCGGTCCTCGGGCCCTCGCAAGAAAACAGGAAGAGTGGTCAGACCAATAAAATAATCAAATAATAAATGAAAATAAAAGCAAGGGTATATGTGCAAAAATGGAAATAAAATAACCACACAAAAATAAAACAAAAATAAAAAGAAAAGAAAATCAAAATAAAACAAAATAAAACAAAAAGAGGATAAATACAAAAGCCGCGAAAAGCCGCGAGCTCCGAAGAGCCGCGAAAAACCGCGAAAACAAAAACGAAAATAAAAATCAAAAACAACTACTAAGCCGTGCTCCCCGGCAACGGCGCCACTCTGATAACCGGCCTGAAGGCTAGGGTATAGGTGCTAAATATGGGTCGTCGCGACCCAAGCGATCAAGCCGTGTCAATCAAGAAAAATCAACCTCTCAAATCAGATAAAAACAATCAAGCACAAAATAGAGCGGTCTAGCTATAGGATTAACCTGGTATAGCTCCCAGGGTCGGACACAAGGAGCACGGATTGGCAGAAGCCTACGAAGTAGTGAAAATGAAATAAAATAAAATAAAATGATTTTTAGTGGTTTTTGTTAATTTTTATATTTTTTTTTGGATTTTCAAAAGAGTGAGAAAATAAAAGACAAGAAACTCAAGCCAACTTCAACAATTTATTAAACACACCAAAAATAATGCAAAAATTAAGGAAAAATTGTTTTTGTGTTTTTTAAGTTTTTAAGTGTTTTTGGTGAATTTTTGATAATTTTCTAACAGGTAAATTATTTTCTAAAAATCAAACAGTGCTGAAAATAAGAGGTACTGTCCAGCAAGGCTGGAAACTCGAAAATAAAATATCTAAGAGTCTCTCTAAGCCCTGGAGGTAATTTTCCTGTAATCTAGAAAGAATAAGGAAAATTTAGGCACCTTAATTATTGTTTTTGGATTTTTAACTTAATTATTAGAATTTTTATGGGTTTTTAGGGGTTTTTCAATTTTTAAGGTTTTTACTCAATGAAAAATAGCCAAAATTGGCTAGAAAATCAAACAACAAGCAAACAACAATATCTAATTTTTTTAGAATTTTTGTGGGTGATTTTATAATTTTTTGGTATTTTTATATCTAGACAGTAGCTAAAAAGGTTGTTTTTGAATTTTTAAAAATACTAAGTGAAAGTAAAAATGTCCTCAAAAATCACTGAAATTTCTACACCATGGCAGGAGCCATGTGTCAAAATCTCATTGGATTTGGAGGTGGTTTGATATTTTATTCAAAAATGCAAAGAGGGCACAGTGCACAGGGACGATTGTGCAAATACCCGAGAACCTGGGGGCTCTGGTGCAAAATACCCAGCAAGTCACGCGCGTAGCGCGTGGCTGGGGCACACAGGGACCAAATGGTAATAAAAACCAAGTCTTAGGGCCTTTTGATAACTCGTATCAAAAGCCCAGGGACTCGGTTGCAAAAAGCCCAATAAAATTCGCACATGCGTAATAAAAACACTCACAGGGGCATAACTGCAATTACTCAAAAATATTCATTCATTTCATAACAACCCAGTTCTACAGGACAAAAGATGTAAAATGCCCAACACAACACGTGACGAAGCACGTGGTCACATACACACAGGGGCATACATGCAATTAAAGCTAAGCACAAGGTCCATACTGCAAATAACCCTACGTAAATAAAGTTCTAAAAATATTTACAGGACTGGAAATGAAATGACAAACTAAGAGGGGGCCCTAAGATATTTACCCCTTTATTGGTCGACGGCCAGATGCGCGCCACGTGGTGGATGGACGGTCAGGATGGGCGGCGCTCTCCTTCTCTTCTTCTCTTGGGCTCGATCGACGGTACGAGGGAGGCCACGTGGATGATCTGAGGGCTGGCAGTGCAGGGGCCTCTCTCCTCGCACGAACGGTCCGGATGGCTCCTCGAATGATCGGATGGACGCTGCTCCTCAACGAACGGACGGTCACGATCAGAACTGGAGCAGAGGCCTCATCGGACGGCTCTGGAGGATGGTGAAAGAACTCGACGCCGGCGAACTTCGCCGGCCTCCTGCGTGAGCTACACTCCTCCTCAGCTGCTTCTGGATATCGGAACAGGTTCCTGGTGAAGGCCCGCAGCTGATGGTATTGGCCGATAGCCCAGCCGAGCCCTGGGGGGGCTCCGGCGGGGCTGGCGGCGCGAAGCTTCCGGCTAGAATGTAAGGGGGGCTCAGCTGCCTCCCTTTGAACCTGCAAAGCACACAGAAAGCTTCGCGGGTCGAGGGCAAAATGCCTCGACCCAAAGAAGCGGGGTGAAGGCGATCAGTGTGGTGGGGCGAAGGAGCTCCGGCGAGGCGGAAGACGGTGGAGCTCGACTCCCAGCTCCGGGGCGAGCTGGGTTGAGTGGCTAGGCGAAGAACGTGCGTGAGGAATAGGCGAAGGCGATGGGGTGCTCCGATGATCGAAATATGAAGCGAGATAGCCGGAATCACAGGAACACGGCGAACGGTCGATTTGGGCGAAATCCAAAATTACACTAAATGGGTAGGAACTACGGTCACCTGGGTGATGCTGTAAACTGGGCTGGAGCTCAGCTAGCTCCTGGTCCTCGCCTCAAGGGTCGTCAACTCCCGAGGCTCGAGCTCCGGGTGGTCGTCGGAGCACGGCTGCAAGAAGCGGCCAGATCGATGGTCGAACACCTCCTCCTCGCTGCGACACCGGCGGGGGCAAGCTGTCACCTTGCTTGTTGCGATGGAGCTCACTGGAGAGAGAATGGGTAACCAAAGATGGCGTGAGAGTGCGGCGGAGCTCCAACTTTATAGTGCTAGGGGTCCGGGAAGAATGGAGTCGGGCACGACGATCGGCGCGCGGATCCCCATGCAAACCTCCGGGCGAGGATCTCGGGTATGTGCAGATGGATTAGGGCCCGGGGTTTGCGGATTTGGTATTCGGATAAGGTGGGGAAAAGATTGAGAAATCGGGTCGAAACCCAGATCCGCGCCTCTGGTGGTCCTAGGGGAGGTGTTGACCGGGGGTCAACAATCCCCCGTGGACCAATCAGAGGCCGCCAAGGCTGAGATTTTTATTTTATTTTTTTGGGCCTTTAAATGGCCGAATTTCCAAAAACTCAAAACATGAAAAATGTTTGTTTTAATTTTTTCTATTTTTTGTGATTTTTAATTAATTTTTGGAAATTAAAATAAGGTATTTACATATTAGCTATACATAGGTATATATACACTATATTGATTTTTGATTTTTGATTTTTAATTAATTATTTTTATACATTTTTATTCCATTTTATATTTTATTTATTTATAAGATAAAATGAGGAATAAAAGGCTATTTTTATTTTATTTTTATTGTTTATATACATAGGGGAAATAATTATTTATGCACAATTATATACATGGTATATATACAATATATTTTTATATTTTTAATTTTGTAATTTTTATTTGATTTTTGTTTTGATTCTTTTTATTTATTTTATTTGCAGAACATAAAAAGGAATATTTACAAAAAGTTTTGGAAATAAATAAGTGTATTTACAAGGTGAAATAAATAAGGGTGGTGGTCTATGTACATGGTGAAGGTGTATTTTTGGGTTTTTGAATTTTTAACTTTTTATTTTGTTTTTAATAGTTCCTAAATATATACAAAATATATACAAGTATATTTTTGGTTGAGGAAAATATTATTTTATTTATTTACATAATTATTTACACATGAGCCCCTATCTCCCTCTACTTGGCTTTTATGCGGTCAGGCCCATGCTGAGCCCTCCCTTGGGTTAGGTTGCTCAATATTTATTCTAAATATTTCCCTCTTTTTCTTTTTCTTCTTTATTCTTTTATTTTTGCACAAAAACATGCTAATTATCTATATTTACAAAAATGCATGCTTTTGCTAACTTTTCCTATTTACACATATCTACATGCATTTGCATAGGTTTTTGTAGCTAAAATATAAGAATAAAGAGTGATGAATGGGTATTCATCAGTTTTTAGGTGTTTTTAAGTTTTTATGGTTTTTAATCAGTGAAAAATAGCCAAAATTGGCTAGAAAATAAAAGAACACAAAATAAACAGTACCTAATTTTTATAGAATTTTTGAGGGGGTTTTTATATTTTTTTGGGGTTTTTAAAACTAGACAGTGGCTAAAATGATGTTTTTTGAATTTTTAAAAATAACAAATAAACTCAAAAATGTCCTCAAAAATTCTCAAAAATCCTACAACATGGCAGGAGCCATGTGTCAAATTTTCATCGAATTTGGAGGTGATTTGATATTTTATTCAAAAATCACAAGAGGGCACTGTGCACAAGGACTGAAGTGCAAATACCCTAAGTTCTGGGGGTCCAGGTGCAATTAACCCAGCAAGTCACGCGCGCGGCGCGTGCCTAGGGCACTCAGGGACCTATCTGTGAAGAAAACAAGTCTCGAGGACCTATTGGTAACTCGTACCAAAAGTTCAGGGGGCTATGCTGCAAATTACCCACGAATATACCCACATGCGGAATTAAAACGTTCACAGTGGCATAGATGCAAATACTAAAAAGATTTCATTCATTCATAAACATCTAGAACTACAGGGGTGTATGATGCAAATAACCCACAAATACACGTGACGAAACACGTGGCTCACACAGACAGGGGTATAAGTGCAAATAAACTAAAGCTCGTGGTCCATTGTGCAAATTAACCTCAAACTAAACTACAGAATTAAATATTTACAGGACTGAAACTAAAAGCATGAAAGAAAAGGGGGCCTAAGACAATTTACCCCTTATTTAACGTCGAGGCCGGATGAGTGACGCGTGGCGAATCTGACGGCTGAGGACGAAGGCGCCTTTGTCTTTGAAAACGTCGGCCCGATCGAACGACTGAGGGCTCTCCACGTGGCTATCGGACGGCTGTGGTGTGCTGGTGGACGAAACCCTCGAGTAGCTAACGGCTGAGATCGATCCTCGGGAGATCTGGCGGTTGCTGCAGCTCCGTGGATGGACGGATACGATGTAATCTGGAGCGCCGAGGTCAATCCGACGATCGGCGAGATCCTGGAAGAACAAGTCGCCGGCGACTTTCGCCGGCCTCGTGCGAGCGCGGTGGTCCTCGTCTGCCGCTCCTGGAGATCGGAGAAGCTCCGCAATGAAGCTCCGCGGCTGATGGTAGGCTCCGATGACCCAGCCGAGCCCTGTAGGGGTCCGGCGTGGTCGGCGGAGGAGAAGCTCCTGGCCCGGATGACTCAAGCCCTCAGATGGGCTCGCATTGACCTGCAAAGGGAACCAGGAAACTCGCGGGTCGAGGGCAAAGTGCCTCAACCCGGTTAGGCGTCGTGGAGGTGACCGATGGGGCGAGATGGGCGAGCTCCGACGAAGCGATGGACGGAAGAGCTCGAATCCCAGCTCCTGTGCGAGCTGGGTTGGATGGGGATATGTAGAAGGTGCGCAGGAGGAAGGCGGAGGTGACGATGGATTCCGATGATCGAATGGGGGCGTGAGGTGGTCGGAATCGACGAAACACGGCGACGGCGAAAATTGTGGGAAATCGGAAATTGGACTAAAAGGGGGAGCTACGGCATTACCTGGGTGGATGGATCGACTGTGCTGGAGCTGGGGGTGCTCCCGGTCCTCGCCTCAAGGAGCGTCGACGTCCGAGGCTCTGGCTCCTGCTCTGGGCGGAGCACGGCGGTGAAGACTCGCCGGATCAGTGGCTTTCGCCTCCTTTCCTTGCTGCAACAGGTCGAGACTCGAGCTGTCACCTCTCTCTCTCTCTCTGGAGCTCACTGGAAATCGAAGCAACTGGCCAAAGATGCGTGAAATGAGCGGCGGAGCTGAGATTAAGTATGCTGGCGGGTCCGGGAAGAAGGGCGCGGGTAGGGCGAGCTGGTGCGCGGATCCCGAGGCGAAGGCTCCGGCGAGGTTCTCGGGTATGACGTGAGCATTCCGGACCCGGGGTTGGGGCGAAAAGGATTCGGGTCTGTATGGGAAAAATCCGAGAAGATCGGTCGGGCGCAGCAGACCCGTGGGAAGTGGTCCTGGGGGGGAGTTGACCTGGCGGTCAACATCCCCCAGGGCCAATGGGTGAAGGCCACGTGGCTGAATCTTAAGATGACAAATGGAGGTAGCTAGGGCCCGATTCAGCCAAAACTCAAAACATGAAATATTTTTATTTTATTTTTTCCTATTTTTTGGTGATTTTTAATTAATTTTTGGAGATAAAAAATAAGGTATTTACAATATATAGCTATATATAGGTATATATACAATATGTAGGTTTTTGATTTTTGATTTTTAATTATTATTTTTGTACAATTTTATCCTTATTTTATATTTTATTTATTTATGGAATAAAATAAGGAATAAAAGGGTGTTTTTGTTTTACTTTTATTATTTATATACATTGGTAAAATAAATAGATATATACATCTATATACGTGGTATATGTACAGTGTATTTTTGTATTTTTAATTTTGTTATTTAATTTTTTTGTTTTGATTCTTTTTATTTTATTTATTTACAATATATAACCTAGAATATTTATAAAGGTTAGAAAATGATTTTATTTATTCACAAGGTTAAATAAATAAAGAAGCATGGTCTATGTACATGATGAAAGGGTATTTTTGAACTTTTTGATTTTCAAATTTTTATTTTGTTTTTAATATTTTCTAAATATATACAAATATGTACAAGCATATTTTTGGGTGAGGAAAATATAATCTTATTTATTTACACCAATATTTACACATGAGCCCCTATCTCCCTTTACTTTGGCTTTTATGCGGTCAGGCCCATGCCGAGCCCTCCCTTGGGTTAGGTTGCTCAATATTTATTCTAAATATTTCCCTCTTTTTCTTTTTCATCTTTATTCTTTTATTTTTGCACAAAAACATGCTAATTATAGGTTTTTACACAATGCATGCTTCTGCTAATTATTCCTATTTACACATATCTACATGCATTTGCATAAGGTTTTTGTAGCTAAAATATAAGAATAAAGAGTGATGAATGGGTATTCATCATTCACTCTCTCTCCAGCCGCCCAGGTCACGTGCCCATCACGTGACCTGTGCCTCCTCCTCCTCCAGCCGTTCTCATCTTTCCCCGCCCCCAGGCGTTGCGACCCCTCCGCCCGCTCCTCCACGTAATGACCGCCGCTTCATCACCTTCTTCTTCGGTCGTTACGAGGCCACCTCCTCTACTGCAGCCGTTACTCGACTCCCTCCTATATAGCATCTTACCTCGCAAACCATCGGCCTCATCTGCCCTTCCCCTGCGCGGTCGGTGACAGCGGCTTCGTGCTACTTCTCGCGGCGTGATCCAGAGCTCCAAGCTCTGTTGCAGCCTTATCGAGTTGCTGAGCTCGCCGCCTCGCTGAGCGGCTCGAGCAAGAACATCTGGAGTGAGCCCCTGCTCCTTCTTTCCCAGGAACTTCATCCATTTTCCTTTCCCAGGTAAATCCCATTACTTCCTCCTTATCCCTATTTCTTTTTTCTTTGTACTGTTGCCCATTTATTTCTCTACTTACTGGACCACTCGACCATCCTGCCTCCACCTCTCAATCCCCTCGCTTCGTTTCTACCCCACACAACCTTTCCTCCTCAACTCACCGGAGCTGAGGCTTTGCTCCTAATCCTTCACATCTTAAGGAGCTCCATCCCCTTCGTCTCCTTGTTGTAACGCCAAGTCCAAACCAGAATAGCTCGCACCAGATTTTTAGTGTTTTACAGGCCCCCTCTAAGAACTTACACAGCAGCTTAGCCTCGTTGGAGAAGGATCCCATCTATGCAATGTTGAAGATCACTGCATCCGAGATCCATCCATATCTTTTCTTGCAGATCCGCACAAAATCAAATAGTTCAACGTCACCCCTCTGAGTTGGACATGTACCGTAAGAATTGGTGATACAATAGCAAAAGTAATTGAGATCTTATCTGGATATTGTTCCATTCTCTAAGGTACGTACCTTATTTTCTGTTATTGTTTAACTTATTATCAGATATCTGATCTGTGGTGAGTTTCTTGCTGAACAAATAGTGCAATCAGATAAGTTCAACCGTTGGAATTATGGTTTTAGCAGTCACCTCTAATGTGTGTGTGATCTATATAAATGAGAATCATCCTTTCGTATTTAAATACAACAATCTGTTCTTTTGATCTCTGGAGAACAAGTTTCTTGCCGATGGATTGGACACAAAGAGCCCGAATTTAATATCCCGGATTGAGTATATTACTCTGTTAATTTATTCATTGCTGAGAATGTTGAGATCTATTTGATTTAAATATTCTAAGTTGTTGTAGCATCTCTTGGGCATGTGCTTATCCGTTGCCAATTTAAAAGCCTGTATCTTACAAATGTACACATCATCTGAACTAAAGATGCATCACAAAGTGCTTACTCAATTGTGTTGAAGTTCAATTTGAAAACTGTAGAGGATGTGCAGACCTAATAGATTGAAAGCAACTGTCAATTTTCTGGATAGATTCTCATCCCAAGTGTTTCTATCTGATAATCTACAATATAAATCTCAGGTTTCCTACAAATTTTGATTCTATTAAATTATATGCAGGGATTGAAGATGCACTCGAGATGATTTTTCCAACTCCTAACAGAAGAAAAGAAACTAAGGGTGTAGCCACTGCCATACTCGACCTCCAACCAGCCGCAACTCCACTTAACTAATCCATCTCTGCCTCATCACTTCACCGCACTGCCTTACACCTCCTTCACCAACCATCGATCTCAGTTGCCTTCCCTCGCGCCTTGCCGGTGTCCTGTTGCTCCTCCGCAGAAGCCAACCTACTGGACCCACGCCTGGCAAAGCACGCGAGGCACCAGAGCACGTGCTTGTCGGGAAAATTGCAGACCAGCTTCCCCCATTCATCATTATTCACGCACCCGTCCCTACCTCCTGCATCACATGTGACATGCATGCGTGAATGATAAATTGCATCGATGCCCCTGTAATTTTCAGAATTTGCAAACGAACCCCCGGCCAGCCCAGTCACATACCTGACACGTGAAGCATTGGAAAAATTGTGATCAGACCGTCTAGAGTTTAAAAATTTTGCAGAAGCGCCCAGGTCAGGGGTATTTTGCAGGAAGAACCCTCCACTTTTGGAAAACTACAGATAAGTCCTCCATGTACCTCTTTGAGACAAAAATATTATCTTTATTACATTTTAGTCTCTGAACTCCATTTTAGCATATATTTCTCATGCGAACTCAATTTTTTAATGCACAACATGTCATTTTGAAGCTATTTCTACGCTCTTTCATATTACATATCTTGTGGACCGATCTGAGGCTATCTATGGGGATTTATTAATTGAGGATATATGTTGACAAAGATAGGTTGATTTCTGACGATTATGGAATATTTTTTTTAGAAAATTGACAGTCTCATTTTGCAGGGATATTCGATTATGGAATTTAATTTGATTCATCCCTTGTGATCTTTGTCAAGTACTTCTAAAGAATTAATCCTTGCAGAGGTGTATTCGAGGAGTTTTTACTCTGACCCTCGAGTTTTTAGCAGATCATACTCTATTTATCTGAGAATTAATTTTGAGAGCTTTGTGAGATCATCACATCAATTCGAAGATTATTTTCTTGATCTTCTGAGGGATTGAATTACGCATTAATTAGTGTCTTTGCTTATAGCTCGAATTTGATTGGACAAATTACATGATCTGTGATTAATTTTGAGGATTCATTGATTATATCAATAAGGATTTAATACGTAAAAAAATATCCCAGATCCTGAGCATCAACTTCACATCTGCATTGCATTATTTTATATTCTTTCAACACAGAATTAATCGAACATTAATTGGTTATTTAATTTGATTTAAAATCATGCAACTAAGAATCATCGTTCCCTGTGTTCGACCTTATTAGACTTGCCAAGTAAAAAAAACTCCACAACATTCAAAGATTGTGGTATTTTGATCGACCGATTTTTGCCTCCTATACTACAATTTACGATTATTAAAGAGGCAAATTTCGCGTTCATCAAATGGCGCCGTTGCCGGGGAACGGCGAATTTTTAGGATTTTGAATCATTTTTTTAATTAATTTTTGTAAAATTAATTTTTGTGTCATTTTTTTTTCTCCTTATGCATTTTATTCTGCATTTCTCTCTTACTCCATTTACTAACCGCAATTTCTCTCTTTGCAGACTATTGGGAGCGAAAATTTGAGATTTGATCAAGGATCTGCAAGGACAAAAATTTGAATTTTAATTCCTGAGAGAGAGAGAGCTTAGAGTAGATTTTATTTTCTGCAATATTCTCAGGGTCCCTCTCTTTGAACCCGTGTAATAATTTCAGACTAAACAATTTCTGTGGTGTGTCGGGTCTGTTTCAACCCCTTTTGTGTGGTTTGGGACCTGACTTGAGTGGCGTAGGACTTAGGCACATATACGCTTGCCTGTTTATCTTTGATTGTGCTCGTAATCTTTAGGCCACACTTTTCCACTAATTAAACGCACTATAGATCGTTCAACATTAGCCAAAATTTTAATCAATTCTTCCCGCTAATAGAACTATCTGTTTAGGGTGTTTTCCATCTGTGCATATCATTTAGTGTAAATTTTAAATTCCTTGTCTTGCATCCCGCATGAAGAACGCGAGGATTCACTGTAAGTCCTTCTCTTAAGCATGCATCATTGATTTACGCTTGCATTGGCTTTTTCGATTCTCCCTCCTCGAGTTTTACAACTTAGGGATTAACGGAATTGGGACTGCTCGTTAGGCGTGAATTTCTGTGCTCACATAAACTACAGTGATAACCTTAATCTAAAATTGGGACTGCTAATCAAGGGGACTGTAAATAAACTGACCTAAAATTAACTTTTGTTTGGTGGAGAGAAACCCACTCATTGTTTGTGTAAGGACAAGATCGCACACCTTAGGGTAGAGCCAAAAACCGAAATATTTCATTCAGACTACTGATTTTAAAAACAATTAGCTACTTTTCAGTGAGGGCCTCGGGTAGCCGTTTATGGTCCGACTTCCCTTAGCAGAGTAGGTGGTTTAGAGGACACCACGGAAGGCACTGTCCTCAAGTAACATGGGTAGCCGTTTACACGGTCCGTACTTACACCTATACTGGCTGAAAGTGGATGCAACTAGTTGTATGAACTCGGGACAGTCTTTATAAAATATTTTGGCTCCTAACAGCTCCGCTTAATTTGCAAGATTATCTTGTCATTAAATTAAAATTGAAAAGATAAGCGGCCGAACCCTGACGTGCCTTCATCTGTGTTGAGTGGTGAACTTGAAAATTGGCTGGTGTTTGCTTTGTGTCTGCTTCCTCGTAGAGATTCTCTCCATCCTCCTTGTCTTGTTCTTTTCACTCATTTGCTAAGGAATCTCTTATCCTTATCAAAAACCTTATTCAAATCCGGCACTTAACACTTAACTCTTCCTTTCTGAAGGTGAATCAAAATGCCTCCAAAGAAGAACCCTGGTGACGATGAGAACAATAATGACCCCATCCATGCCCTCTTGGCTAGGATAACCGCTGCCGAACAAACCAATGAACTACTTAGGACGCAGTTGGCAATAATACAACAAGGAGAGGCTGCTATGGAAGACACGTATCTCCCAGAATTAGATGAAGATTATAATTGGTTGAGACCTGTCCCCCCTGAGGATGCGTTCGAACACAAACCGCATTTCCTTGCACTATTGCCAAAGTTCGGAGGAAATAACCATGAAGAACCATATATCTTCCTCCGCGACTTCGAGTTAGTCTGTGCTAACCTCTGCCACCCTAAGGTTAGCCAGGACTACATAAGGTTAAGAGCTGTCCCCTCCGCCTTGACTGATAAGGCGTCTTACTGGCTAAAAAATCTAGGGGAAATAGTCACGACATGGGCCACATTCAAGATTCTGTTCTTAAAGAAATTCTACCCAGTTAGTAGAATTAATCAAATGAGGATAAAGCTCACGAGTTTCACCCAACACCCGAGTGAACCATTTCATGAAACCTGGGAAAGATTCACGGACTTAGTACAGAAATGTCCAGGACACGGGATAAGTAAAATGATGTTGGTCCAAAGTCTGGTGAGCGGGCTGAACCCTGAGACTTAAGGGTTGGTTAGTGCATCCTGCGGAGGAAGCTACATGGGGCGCCACGAGGACACAGTCTACAGGGTGTTTGAGAGACTTGCTGAATCTAGTCGTGCACAAACCACCAGCCGGGCTTACATAGCCGGCTCCAAAAAGATGGTGAATAATCTGACGACCGATCACAATGCTGACATGGGAATAATAGCTGATAAGCTAACTATCGTTGAGCAGATTTATAAAAAGGTGGATGAGATCCATAAATCATCTGATATGGAGAAATTAGCCAAATTGCCTAAACAAATGGAGGAATTGGCTGACAGGGTATCAAAGATTGCACCCCCCGCACCCATACACCAAATTCACTACATTCAAGGTCAAGGGGTAGGGAAACATAGCCATTGGGGTGGAGACCAAGTCTTGTCCTCTCAAACTGATGAAACCTCCGCTCAGACTGATTTTGAGGAACCTCCACAGGTCATGGAGATAAACGGAGTCTGGTACAATTTGGAATCGGTCAATCGCTCAGGCCAAAACTCTACTCCAAATCCTCGTCCACCGCAAGCCCATCCCACCTACCAGCCTCAACTACAACAGAGGCAGCAATATCGCACGGGTTATCAGAACCCGCAACCTCATCCACAGCAGAACCAACGCCAAAGCCAACAAGGGCAGTATCAGCGACCTCAGGCCAGGCAGGGCCAAGGATCCTCCTCCTCTTCTGCTATCTCTCCAGAACTCCAGCGAGTGCTGGATGAGCTTCATGACATGAGAGTCGACATAAATCGACTCTCTCGTTGGAGAGATGAGGTAACAGCACCCCAGACCGTGATTCCAGCTCAAGTCCAGGCTAACCCAAATAGCCTTGGACACAATCAGGTATTAATCTCTGACTATTCCATACCTGAGCTTAATCCCTCCTCAAATAATGACTCTTATCATATCTCTCTTAGGAGCGGAAGGACCGTAACCATGCCTGATCGAGCAAAGGAACACGAAGACATAGCCCCAGTGTCCACCAATTCACACAACCCTGGGGGAATTGACAAAGGAAGACAGGAGGAGAAAGAACAAGTCCCACCCACACCACCCGGATATAATGGAGAGTCTGAGTCTGAGTTAGACAAAGAAATGCCACCAAGACACCATCCTCTAACCTCAAATTTCCCTGTTTTTAGTCCGAGTCAGAGTCCTGTACGAACTTTTTCATTCAATAAAAGTGATGATGTTGATCACAACAAATCTATTCCTTTCCCCCGTGCTCTTACGGCAGGGAAGAAGAAAAACATAAAAAATCAAAAAAATGATGAAGAGATGGCCCGCATATGTAAGGAAAATATTAAGGTCACTCTGTCCCTAGACGAGATGATAGAAAGAGACTCGGCTTTTCGAAAATACCTGAAGGTGAGATGCACACCAACTAGGGCCAGCAAACAAACTCCTAGCCGAACAAAGAAACACATTCTCTCAGTAGCCACATCTCGTCTTATAAAAAATGAGCTGCCAAGAAAGAAGAGAGACATGGGTGCTCACTTTGTCACTAGCTACATCAAGGAAATCAAGTTTGCGAGAACATTGTTAGACAATGGATCATCCATCAATCTCATGCCCATAACCCTATATGAGCATCTAAATCTAGGTCCTCTTAAACAATCTGCAGCTCTACTTCAATTCGCAGACACATCAACTAAGCGACCTAGGGGCGAGATTCGAAACATTGTCATCAACATAGAGGGACAAAACTACCCAGTGGATTTTACAATTCTTGACATGGATGTCCCTAGAAATTGGAAAGATTCCCAGATGATACTAGGGTGACCCTTCCTTAGGACCGCAGGAGCTATATTTGATTATACATCCGGGAGAATCCAGTTCGGAAAAGTTGAACTTAAAATGCAGCAAACTAGGTTCCAAAGACCTGACACTGAGTCGAGCACCGAGTCTGAAAAATCAGAAACTGAGATTGAAATTACAGAACCAACAGTTGGGTCCTGGAGACAAAACCCAACCGCTATGATAGATTCAACCTCATCTGGTGAGGAAATTGTTGATGATTTAGTCTGCCAGCTCATCCATGCATCTACCTATACTCTTGGAGACTCGGAGGCCACTCTAGACCTGTCAGTCCATTCTCCTTATGGACAATCCCTGAGTAAGGTACACAGATCGGACGCGGCGATTGCCACACCTCATTCCATCATTAGCGATCCGATCCCTAATACAACCATGATGGTGGTCAACATTGATACACTACAAGCGTCCACATCACAAAAACAAACATCACAGACAAAACCAGATTCGAGAAATATCATTGACTTACCTGAACTCAAACCATTGCCCCCTACACTTAAGTATGCCTTCCTTGCAGGACAAAAAGGACAATTTCCGGTCATTATCAGCTCACAACTGACCGAAGAGCAGGAGATCCGCATGCTTAATGTTTTGGAGAAAAACCACAAGTCTATAGGCTGGAGATTGTCTGATCTTCCAGGGATTAACCCAGCCCTATGCTCACACCATATTTACTTGTAAGATAATGCTAAACCCTCCCGTGAATGCCAACGTAGATTGAATC
This sequence comes from Ottelia alismoides, assembly GCA_037367405.1. Classification (NCBI taxonomy): domain Eukaryota; kingdom Viridiplantae; phylum Streptophyta; class Magnoliopsida; order Alismatales; family Hydrocharitaceae; genus Ottelia; species Ottelia alismoides. Next base: position 51,355 of record JAZKJV010008743.1, read on the forward strand.
CAAACTTACGGGAAGTGGTTACGACTGAGATCGAAAAATGGTGTAAAGCTGGGTTCATATATCCCATCTCCGACTCCAAATGGGTGTCACCTTTGCATGTAGTCCCGAAAAAGTCAGGACTCCAGATTATCACCAATGAGGAGGGAGAAGAGATTACGACACGGGTACCTACATCTTGGCGTGTCTGTGTGGATTACAGGCACCTGAATGCCGCAACAAAGAAGGATCACTTTCCGCTGCCTTTTATTGATCAAATCCTGGAGAGATTGGCAGGGAGAGAATACTTCTGTTTCTTAGACGGGTACTCGGGCTACAATCAGGTAGCCATCGCCCTCGAGGACCAGGAAAAGACTACTTTCACATGTCCCTTTGGCACATACGCATTCAAGCGAATGCCTTTTGGGTTTTGCAATGCCCCCGGCACCTTTCAGCGGTGCATGATTGCGATTTTTGCCGACATGGTCGGGGATTTCCTGGAAGTCTTCATGGATGACTTCTCGGTCCATGGTGATTCATTCGATGATTGTCTAGCGCACCTGGATCGAGTCCTCCAAAAGTGTAGAGAAGTGAATCTGGTGCTCGCCTGGGAAAAAAGCCATTTCATGGTAAAAGAGGGCATTGTACTAGGGCATGTCATCTCCAAGAAGGGAATGGAGGTTGACCCTGCCAAAGTTGATGTGATCAAAAAGCTTGAGCCACCCACAAATGTGAAACAAGTACGGTCTTTTCTGGGGCATGTCGGATTTTACAGGAGATTTATCAAAGATTTTTCAAAAATTGCCCGACCGCTAACTGACCTTCTGGGGAAAGACACTGAATTCGTGGTAGATCATAAGTGTCTAGAGGCATTCGAATTACTCAAGAGAAGGATCATTGAGACTCCCGTCCTACAAGCTCCCGACTGGTCTCTTCCCTTCGAGATCATGACAAACGCCTCTGATTTCGCTGTAGGGGCTGTATTAGGACAACGAAAAGATGGAATCCCATATGCTATTCACTACGCAAGCAAAGTTTTAGACCCTGCTCAGAAAAATTACACTGTGACCGAAAAAGAAATGCTTGCTGTGGTTTTTGCCTTGGAAAAATTTCGATCAATACTTCTAGGATCTAAGGTGACAGTTTACACAGACCATTCTGCCATTCGCTATTTAATGGCCAAAAAGGATGCAAAAGCACGACTTCTGAGATGGATTCTACTGCTTCAAGAATTCGATTTGGAGATTAAGGACAAACCTGGTGTTAAGAATGTCGTGGCTGATCATTTATCATGGATTGAACATAACAAAATTCCGGAATCTGAATCCATCCGTGAAACCTTCCCAGACGAGTCAATTTCTGCTATTGACTCACTCCCTTGGTATGCAGACACGGTGAATTATCTCGTCACCAATGAAGTTCCTCAAGGTTGGCCTAGAAACAAAATCGATCGACTAAAATCTGAAGCAAGACACTATCATTGGGAAGATCCCTTCCTTTTCTTTGAAGGACCGGATTGCATATGGAGAAGATGTATTCCTCAAGAGGAATATCAAAGTATCCTCAATCTTTGCCACACCTTGGAGGCAGGAGGACATCACTCTGGGAAGAGAACCACTGAGAAGATCTTGCAATGTGGATTTTACTGGCCGACCTTGTTTAAGGATGCTTACAATTTTGTGAGGTCGTGCCCCGTCTGTCAGAGAATGGGAGGTACCATTGGTTCCAAAGTTGCCCTGCCTATGCAACCAGTGATCATCTGTGACGTATTCGATGCATGGGGCATTGACTTTATGGGCCCATTCCCCAATAGTCAAGGATTTGAATATATTCTTCTCGCGGTAGATTATTTATCTAGATGGGTGGAGGCTATCCCTACTCGAGTTGCAGATAGCAAAACTGTTTGCAAGTTTTTGAAAGATCATATTATTTCGAGGTTTGGAATTCCAAAAGTTTTAATATCTGATGGGGGAAGCCACTTTGTCAACCAGGAGGTGAAGAAGTTGACTAAGGAATACGGCATCGAGCATCGTGTCGCTACTCCTTACCACCCACAATCCAATGGCATGGCCGAGGTGTCAAACAGGGAGGTTAAAGGAATTTTACAGAAGCTCGTTCGCCCTGACAGGAAGAACTGGTCCCAACTCCTGGACCAAGTTCTGTGGGCTTACCGGACGGCTTATAATACCCCATTGGGCACCTCCCCATTTAGAATGGTATATGGAAAACCATGCCATTTGCCCGCAGAGCTCGTCCATAAATCAGAATGGGCAATCAAAAAGATTAATTGGAATTGTCACCGAGGAAAGAAGAATCGAGAGATGAATTTGAATGAACTGTCTGAAATCCGAAATCATGCTTATGAAAACAGCATCATCTACAAGGACAAAGTAAAGAAATGGCATGACAAGAACATTCGAACAAAGATCTTTGTCCCAGGGCAGAAAGTATGGCTCTTTAATGCAAAATTGAAAATTTTCCAAGGGAAATTAAAATCAAAATGGACGGGACCCTTCATTGTAAGAGAGGTACACAATAATGGGAGTGTTGAGATCTCAGAGACTGCAGATAGCGCGCAAACATCTATAGTCAACGGTCAGCTGCTTAAACATTTTGTCGAATCCAATGAGCAATTACTACAAGTTGAACAGATCTCCTTCACTCAGGGCATAGGTTTAGATGAAAAAGTTGATCTGCCCAGATAACACACCTCTCCGGAACCTACACTTTCTTATACATCCGAAATTCTTCCCGGTTCCCCATCTGTAATTATCCGATTATACTTAGGCTGACCTGAGACTAAGTATAGGGGGACCGCTACCATTGTTTATACATCACTTCTCTTCTTTTTTTGATATGTCTATATTTAGTACGAGCTATGTCAACATTTCACTTTGTGCCATGGGGACATAGCACACGCTAAGTATAGGGGGGTGTATTTGTATATATCTTATCTACTTTATCCACAGCTCGTACTTTAATCGTTTTTATCTAACTCCGGGGATGGGTACAAGTAGTGTGTATAATACTTTTTGCAAAAAAAAATCCTTTTTGCATAAAAAGAAAAAACTCATGGTCTTGCATTTCATCAAGCATTTCATGCATTCCTTGGTAGATATATTCCTGACACATTTACTATCACTCAAGGCTTAAGGATTTTTTAGGACACTTGATTTCTGAAATCTTGAGATTCTGAGTTAGCCTGCCTTAGTCATTAGGGTTTTTAGAACTTAATAATCCACACTTCCCTAGTCTGAAAGATTTGAGCGCTACATTGCACTCTTCATCTCTACCATTCAAAAAGAATATGATCAGCACAATCACTCCCACAACTGCATGATTGATGAGATGAGTTGAGATATCACTTGAGGAACTAGGACTAGAGATTTGAGTTTAGATCCGATCTGATGATATTCGAGGATGGGATAAAGTTAATGAGGGCTTCAGAAAACCTGAGTGTCAGCAAAAACCTAGCCAGTATATGAACAAGTTCATATGCTATCTTTTGATATTGACCTAAGTGCCAGGGTGTGTTGAAACTTAAGGAAAATTGTTGATCAATGTGCGCCAACTTTTGGTAAAAGCAGTGGAGCTAGCCAACAAAAAAAAGAAATGTCAAGAAAAGCTCTATCATCCGAAGTCAAATTCTAAATGAGCTTCCACTAATGGCGAGCGCTCCCAAACATTTTCAAAGTGTCCACTTGGACCAAACGCTAATTAGGACCAAGGAGTCTGGCTGACACCATAAAAGGGCTCTGCATCGTAAGCGATACAAGTCTGGGTGTCGAAGGTATCTTAGATACTCAAAAGAGACACACCCCGGTGTACTCCCAGAAAAACAAGTGCAGACGACTCCAAATTCTCTTGACGGACACATTGATCAACAAAATAAAAATATATTTGTGTTGAGTAATAAGGCACTCGAGAGGCACCTTGTTCCAATGAAAGGGAAAGAAAATCAGACACAATCCTATGCCCTCCATCAACTGGCCGTCCATCTACACTTTCAAGTCTGACAGACTAATGAGACGGTTGACTGAAGCAAGAATATACTTATTCCCTAGGGTTGAGGGTCAGGTCTAGAGGAGAGTCTCTTGGATTGGAACTTTGGGTGATGTCTCGATTTGACTCTCATGAAATGCAGTACACTTAAAATCATATCCTTATATTATATGTACAAACAGAGAGTCTGAAAATTAGAGAAGTTGGGTTCCTTTTGATTAAAGCTTGGTTGAGCCAGAATTTCAGGATCACTCAAATTAAGGGTCTTCTATGAATTAAGCCTTGAAAATTCACATGCACAGTCAGGATGTAATCAACTAAGTCATTCATTCATGCTCGGGGACGAGCATGGTCTAAGTACAGGGGTATGATGAATCTCGTATTCATCATGCTAAAATTGGTCATTTAGGCTCTGTCCCCCATCATCCACCTGTAATTATTCATTAATAGAGCATTATTAGTCATCATGCATGTGTGAATAATATCTGCATTTCATCATGCAAATTGCATTTAAAATCCCCAGTGTAAATTAACCCAAAAAGCTGCTAACTTCTCACATTTTTATTTAATTCATCCTAACTCCGATTGACCTAAAACCACCTCCATTGTGTATATACTACTAACCTTATCAAATAAAAAATACAAAAAAATTACTAACCCCAATAAGTGTCAAATAATCCCAAAGTCAAATTTCAAATCTGACAGACTAAAATGAGCATATCTCCTGCATACAGTGTCCGATTTTGGTCTACTCACTTTTAAAGTACTCCATTTTCAAATACCTTCAAAACAAGACCAATTTCGTAAAATTCGGAGCTCATATGTGAAAGTTGGGTTTTGGGCCTCTTTTGCGCATTTTGACTTTTTGCCATTTTTGACCTGAGTTTTTATGTACATAATTAATCCTTTTAATTTTATTTCTTTTTCATTTGTATCCTTTGATGAAAGTTTTAATAAGAAATGCAAAAATTCAAATCCAGATTAAAACTGAGATCAAAGAAACTGACCAAGTCCAAGTGTCCGTTGTCGGTCTGTGCAAAAGTTGAGTGTTTCTTACTTTTATTTTATTTTCCTATTTTCTTATTTATTAAAAATCCAAAAAAAAATAGATTAATGTGTAATTAATTTTCTTGTATTTTATCGTATTTTTTTATAATTTTTACCCCTCTAAAACCACAAAAAAAATTACAAAACCCCCAAAACTCGGTTTTCTATACACATGGAGAACCGCCAAAAATACCACTTCACACAGATGACCTCTTTTGCTCTTGAGCCCTTCATGAAAGTTGTAGATCTCGTCGAGACGAACAACTATCGTGAAGAAAAGTTTTCGATCCGAGGTCATCTTCTATCACTTTTTCTCCTTCTAAAATTTGAAATTTTTTTGGTGCCACGTGGCAGCTCCAGGGCGTGCCACGTGGCACCCCACTGTTCATTCTCACTCCAGCCGCCCAGGTCACGTGCCCAGCACGTGACCTGTGCCTCCTCCTCCTCCAGCCGTTCTCATCTTTCCCCGCCCCCAGGCGTTGCGACCCCTCCGCCCGCTCCTCCACGTAACGGCCGCCGCTTCATCACCTTCTTCTTCGGCCGTTACGAGGCCACCTCCTCCACTGCATCCGTTACTCGACTCCCTCCTATATAGCATCTTCCCTCGCAAACCATCGGCCTCATCCGCCCTTCCCCTGCGCGGTCGGTGATAGCGGCTTCGTGCTACTTCTCGCGGCGTGATCCAGAGCTCCAAGCTCTGTTGCAGCCTTATCGAGTTGCTAAGCTCACCGCCTCGCTGAGCGGCTCGAGCAAGAACATATGGAGTGTGCCCCTGCTCCTTCTTTCCCAGGAACTTCATCCACTTTCCTTTCCCAGGTAAATCCCATTACTTCCTCCTTATCCCTATTTCTTTTTTCTTTGTACTGTTGCCCTTTTATTTCTCTACTTACTGGACCACTCGACCATCCCGCCTCCACCTCTCAATCCCCTCGCTTCGTTTCTACCCCACACAACCTTTCCTCCTCAGCTCACCAGAGCTGAGGCTTTGCTCCTAATCCTCCACATCTTAAGGAGCTCCATCCCCTTCATCTCCTTGTTGTAACGCCAAGTCCAAACCAGAATAGCTCGCACCAGATTTTTAGTGTTTTACAGGCCCCCTCTAAGAACTTACACAACAGCTTAGCCTCGTCGGAGAAGGATCCCATCTATGCAATGTTGAAGATCACTGCATCCGAGATCCATCCATATCTTTTCTTGCAGATCCGCACAAAATCAGATAGTTCAACGTCACCCCTCTGAGTTGGACATGTACCGTAAGAATTGGTGATACAATAGCAAAAGTAATTGAGATCTTATCGGGATATTGTTCCATTCTCTAAGGTACGTACCTTATTTTCTGTTATTGTTTAACTTATTATCAGATATCTGATCTGTGGTGAGTTTCTTGCTGAACAAATAGTGCAATCAAATAAGTTAAACTGTTGGAATTATGGTTTTAGTAGTCACCTCTAATGTGTGTGTGATCTATATAAATGAGAATCATCCTTTCGTATTTTAATACAACAATCTGTTCTTTTGATCTCTGGAGAACAAGTTTCTTGCCGATGGATTGGACACAAAGAGCCCGAATTTAATATCCCGGATTGAGTCTATTACTCTGTTAGTTTATTCATAGCTGAGAATGTTGAGATCTATTTGATTAAAATATTCTAAGTTGTTGTAGCATCTCTTGGGCATGTGCTTATCCGTTGCCAATTTAAAAGCCTGTAGCTTACAAATGTACACATCATCTGAACTAAAGATGCATCACAGAGTGCTTACTCAATTGTGTTGAAGTTCAATTTGAAAACTGTAGAGGATGTGCAGACCTTATAGATTGAAAGCAACTGTCAATTTTCTGGATAGATTCTCATCCCAAGTGTTTCTATCTGATAATCTACAATATAAATCTCAGGTTTCCCACAAATTTTGATTCTATTAAATTATATGCAGTGATTGAAGATGCACTCGAGATGATTTTTCCAACTCCTAACAGAAGAAAAGAAACTAAGGGAGTAGCCACTGCCATACTCGACCTCCAACCAGCCGCTACTCCACTTAACTAATCCATCTCTGCCTCATCACTTCACCGCGCTGCCTTACACCGCCTTCACCAACCATCGATCTCAGTTGCCTTCCCTCGCGCCTTGCCGGTGTCCTGTTGCTCCTCCACAGAAGCCAACCTACTGGACCCACGCCTAGCAAAGCACGCGAGGCACCAGAGCACGTGCTTGTCGGGCAAATTGCAGACCAGCTTCCCCCATTCATCGTTATTCACGCACCTGTCCCTACCTCCTGCATCACATGTGACATGCATGCGTGAATGATAAATTGCATCGACGCCCCTGCAATTTTCAAAATTTGCAAACGAACCCCCGGCCAGCCCAATCACATACCTGACACGTGAAGCATTGGAAAAATTGTGATCAGACCGTCTAGAGTTTAAAAATTTTGCAGAAGCGCCCAGGTCAGGGGTATTTTGCAGGAAGAACCCTCCACTTTTGGAAAACTACAGATAAGTCCTCCATGTACCTCTTTGAGACAAAAATATTATCTTTATTACATTCTAGTCTCTGAACTCCATTTTAGCATATATTTCTCATGCGAACTCAATTTTTTAATGCACAACATGTCATTTTGAAGCTATTTCTACGCTCTTTCATTACATATCTTGTGGACCGATCTGAGGCTATCTATGGGGATTTATTAATTGAGGATATATGTTGACAAAGATAGGTTGATTTCTGACGATTGTGGAATATTTTATTTAGAAAATTGACAGTCTCATTTTGCAGGGATATTCGATTATGGAATTTAATTTGATTCATCCCTTGTGATCTTTGTCAAGTACTTCTAAAGAATTAATCCTTGCAGAGGTGTATTCGAGGAGTTTTTACTCTGACCCTCGAGTTTTTAGCAGATCATACTCTATTTATCTGAGAATTAATTTTGAGAGCTTTGTGAGATCATCACATCAATTCGAAGATTATTTTCTTGATCTTCTGAGGGATTGAATTACGCATTAATTAGTGTCTTTGCTTATAGCTCGAATTTGATTGGACAAATTACATGATCTGTGATTAATTTTGAGGATTCATTGATTATATCAATAAGGATTTAATACGTAAAAAAATATCCTAGATCCTGAGCATCGACTTCACATCTGCATTGCATTATTTTATATTCTTTCAACACAAAATTAATCGAACATTAATTGGTTACTTAATTTGATTTAAAATCATGCAACTAAGAATCATCGTTCCCTGTGTTCGACCTTGGTAGACTTGCCAAGTAAAAAAAACTCCACAACATTCAAAGATTGTGGTATTTTGATCGACCAATTTTTGCCTCCTATACTACAATTTACGATTATTAAAGAGGCAAATTTCGCGTTCATCACTTTGATGCTCAAGCTTGCTTATTTTCTACACAACATATGTACACTCCGGCATGCATTTTATTTTTATACAGGCCTGCCCATTAGAATTCCTCATCACTGGACGAGTTGGGGTGCACTTCCCTCCCTAGAGGAGGACAAATGTTTCCACTTGTGTGCGTCTCATACTAGCAAATCCATCCCTCTCACCACTCCAACTGAGTTAAGCCAAGTGAAAGGTGCAGTTGTCCAAGTTAGGCCATTATCAATAAGAGTCGTACGTATGCTCGGAAATACTCTACTTAGGCAGTCAAGAATCCATTGAACCAAGTCTCGTGACCCTAAAAAATTAAGTCGACTAGACCTGAAGTACCTCAATTTCAGTTCCTATAAAGTTCCTGTTAATTAGGTAGATTTTAAGGTCCAACCAAGCTCCAATCTCCAGATTTTACTTAGACTTGTTCAACTATCAAACTCAATCCGAAAAATGATGATGTTATGCAAATGTTATGCAAAATGTAGAAAATATTTTTGTGATGCAATTTTCAAAGATTTCGAACTTTTTATGGATTTTTGAAATAAGATGATGCATATGCAATTTTTTGTATTTTTTTCAAAAGGATTTTTCAAATGTTTTTGGTATTTTTACTTTTGCAAATGTTTTTGGATTTTTTGAAAAGAAAAGATTTTGGCTAAAAACTTGGTTAAAATATTTACATAGGGATGCATCTTATATTTACAAGAATTTATATTTTAAGAATTTACAAAGGGTAAGTGGTCAATTTTATAAGTATATGAATAAAGAATTTTAGTGTGATGTATATATTCCTCAAACTTATATGAAAAGATTTTTCAAACAATTTTGAAAACTATAGTCGAAAATATTTTTTACAAAACATTTTACAAACATGTACACACATTTGAAAATCATTTTGCAAAGATTTTTCAAACAGTATAGATAGATTTTTCAAACAGTATAGATAGATTTTTAAAAATATTTTTGCAACCATTTTCAAATCATTTGCAAATAGTTTTTCAAACATTTTTATTTCACACAAACAAATAAATTTTCAAAATAAAACATACAACGGTTGAAAATATTGAACAAAATATTTTCCAAATAATTTTTAAAAGATTTTTAAAAGGATTTTCAAACTATTTTTCAAATATTTTACAAAGAACATTTTCATTTGATTTATTAATTAGTAAATACAAAAGAATTTAAGGAATAATAAACATCTTTTATTAAGGGCTTTTAATGAATTTTAATAGGTATTAATATCCATAGTTATTAAGAAAAATACAAAAGTACGAGTTATGGCTAAAATATATATGTAGTATATACGACCCCCCCTATACTTAGCTTGAGGTATGTCCTCATAGATCAGAGAGAAAAAGAGAAGACATAACTCGTACTGAGTATAGGAAAATCTAAAGAATAACGAACGAATGAACAAATGAGAAGTTAACCCCCCTATACTTAGGATCAAATAATCCTAAGTATAGCAGACTTTACACAAGCAGGGAGGGTCAAGGGTGGGAATGAACAGATTGTACTCAGACTGTCTCCCCCTATACTTAGGGTAAGATGTACCTAAGTATAGATAAGAAGATGAGACAATGGAGAGGATCAAAGAATAGAAGAAACTCGGGGTATACACCCCCCTATACTTAGGACAAAATACATCCCAAGTATAGAAGACTGGCAAAAAAGGGCGACACCTTTATGGTAGAAAAAGAAAATAGACAAGGAAAAGAAGAAGAGAAGAAAAGAAAAGAGGAAAAGAGATCTGAAGATGGAAAAAGATAGAAGAATGAACACTCACTCCCCCTATACTTAGGGTAAAAGAAGCCCTAAGTATAGGCAACAACAGGAGTAATGAAACGGAACGACGAACGAACACTCGGCTCGTCCACCCCCTTATCGTTAGGACAAAGTACGCCCTAAGAAAGGTACACCCGAGAATGGGTGAATGAGCATAACGGGAGAGAGAAGGAGGTACACAAAAGAGAATATACAATAGAATGGTATACATAGATCAAGAAGGTTGAAAGCAAACCTTCTTGCGAGACCGCAGATGAATAGATCCGATATGGTGCAGGTCGACATCGGGGTCCACAGTGGACGGAAGCCGATCAGGGTCGACAGGGTGAAGATCCTCATTGGTCCTAGGGAGAGAAGGCACAGACGGGTGAGTGGAAGAAGTGCGACTAGGTCCGACCTTGGGTGTCTCGCTGATATCGAGGTAGAACGGGACGAACACATCATCATCGGAAGAAGTGTAGTCAGAGTCTTCCTATGAGGTGTCATCCAGGTCAAAATCAAAAGGAATGAACTCATCAGTGGAAGTAGTCGAATATGTTTGTCCTCTACAATCTCAACCGGATCATCTTTGTCATCAAAAGGCTCGAATTCCTGAATGAAAGCAACAAGATCAAATTCGGCCTTAGTCTCATTAATATCTGCCATCCGCTCAATGGTATCGATCGTGTAAATCCCGCGAATGTCATCAATGCATCGCCAATAACAGGAAGCGAAAACTCCAAGGTCTATGCTTTTCGAGTCTTCCTCCTTGGAGAGGAATTCTCGGGTCTCATCATTGGTCATAAAGAAGGTCTCCCTGATATCCGCATAAAGGTCATAGGCCTCAGGGTCGGCTAACATAGGCACACACTCATGGGATGCGGGTCTCTGGTCCGTGGTAGGTGTGGTGATCAACATATCTCTCCCGACATCAAAATGGAAGTGAATCTCTCCTGATCTGTAATCAATAACGACCCTTGCAGAGGCGAGGAATGGTTGTCCCATAATGATTGGAGAGTGCTCACCAGTGGAGGTCTCCATGGGCAAAACAACAAAGTCAACATTGTACCTCGTGCCATAAATCGAAATGACGGCGTTTTCAAGGATACCCTTCGACCTCTTGACAGATCTATCAGCAAACTGAACAATCATCCTGGTTTTTTTAGAGGCCCTAAGTGAAGAGATTGTACCAGCGAGAAGGGTAATATGCTCATCGATGCATCGCCGTCAAGGAGAGTGTGATCACAAGTGAAGTCAGAGATGGTGCAGCTAATGAAAGGTGTAGCGGTGTTCCTCTTCCAACGAATGGGACGATGTCTAATGGCATGGGTAGTGGCCATGGTCAAGATGTGACGCTCAAATCTGCTCCTCTACTTTCTCTTCTTGGGTTGAGGAGCAGATAAGTGGGTCATGGCCTGGCGAAGTGGGGCATCAATGATCTCGTGAATGGTGGCCACCACTTTGGGTTCAGACAATAATTTTTTTTAGTTTTTGGACCTCCTCCATACATGGGAGAAGGTCAGAATCATCATATACATGAGGAATGCCAAGAGCAGTCTATACAGTGGCATCCTCGAGATCAGGGATGGGACAAAATGTGAATGGTTGTGTGGTCAAAGGATCTGGCAGGTGGGCACTCTCCTTGCAGTCTGACTCAATGAGAGGTCTCCCTAATCTTTTTGTATTTTTATTTTTTTTCTCATTTTTTGTATTTTGAGCAATTGCAAGCTCTCATGGAAATCCTCGAGTGAACCCATATCATCAAATGGTGGATAATCATGGTTGCTCTTATTTATGCTAGTGAGGTTGTCAAGCCTCTGTCTCATATGATCCATCATTTGGGTCAAGTGCTCAAGGGCGGACTGCATGAAAGGTGACTCCAACAGCTCAGACTCAGGTGGATGTGAAGGTGGAAAATCCGGAGGTGATGGTGGATGTAGGTAGAAATCCGAGTTCTGATATTCTAGCTAAGGCATGTATGTACAAAAATCAGAAAAAATATGAGGAGGGTCTTCCTGATAAAAGGGAGGTGGACCGACTGTAGTGAACGAGGGATCTGCAAAGTCTGGATAAAATATGCTCCAGGGGTCCATCTCGAAAACAAAAGAAAATGATCAGGAGAGCACGATGATCAAGTCAAGAGTAGTGTAAAGAGAGGATCAAATGCGCATAGATGATATAGAAATGCATACAAATAATCACAAGTAAACTCACACAAAACAAAACCCTTAATTCACCAACTCAACTCGGTGAAGATCGCAAATGCGTTCTTTTTATATTGTCTGTTTTAGAGTTAGGTGAGAAGTCCAAAAATTGCGTAAAGACTTAGGGGGCTGAATGGGATTTTGGCACTAATCCTTAGTGTGTGCACGAGCAATGTAAAACGAAGACAATGAGGGTATTACTTGCCCTAAGATATTTTTTCTTTTTGGTTGATTATAGGGTCTAGTAATGTTAGCAGTCCCAATTTTATCGATTATCACGAGCCTATCAGGGAATTGATTCCTTTAAGCACCTAGGTGATCAAAATCAGACGGAGAGGCGGGAAAAGCAATGCAAGCGGCAAATCAATGATGAATGCTAAAGTGTAAATGCTCACCTTGCCTCCAGCACTCTACATGCAAGGATGCTCAGCGGAATTGAAACCTACACTATATGCAAATGCAACCGATGAAATCACCCTAGAGTGAGAAACTATTATTAGCGTGAAGCACGGTTTTCAAATTTTGGCTAGATCCAAACGGCACTATAGGCACAGGCAAATATATTAAGTGTTTGGACCTAATGCTATCGACAAGCAATTCCTAAAACTAAGGGCTCAATCACACAAATAAAGAAAACAAAACCGGAAAGCAAAGGAAAAAAAGGCGATAAAAACCGCGACAAAATCGACGAGGCCCCTAAAGGGAACAATCCCTCGGGCACTGGACCTCGTGAAGTGTGGTAGAGTCCTGAGAGTCCTATTTAAGTTATTACAATAAATGTATCTCTCTCACTTAAAATTACAAAAATAAATACAATAAAATAAAATGCTCAAAATGCAATTGTCTTCTCAAAGTCCTCCAAGCCTCCTTTGATGCTAGGTCATATGCTCACACCGCCTTCACGTGAGTGCGCAGACGCCTAGGGTGAAGTGCCTCCCTCAATCCGCGGTTCCTCACACAAAATTAACAAAAGAGGATGATTAGACAAGTCAAGCAATTATATCAAATAAAAAGCAAATAAATAAAGCCGCAAAAATAGATAAATAATCACAATCACAAATAATCCCAACCTAAGCGTCGTTTCTCCTCGGAAACGATGCCATTTGATAATCGAGATTTGGCGAGGGTCTAAAGTAGTCTACACAAGGCGGGACTACAGTGTCGCTGAGCGACCGCTCACGAAACCTCGATCAATCAACAATTAACCCACAAGTCAGAATCAATCAATGAAAAACAAGAGGTGGAGTTAAAATTTATTATAACTCTACAAAAGATGTGTATAGTACAAGTAATGTAGAGTGTCAAACACAAGAAGCAAATAGGCAGATCGAGGCAAAGGATGCTAAAAAAGAATGTGATGTATTTGTCTATATGTGCTATTTTTTGTGTATTTTTAATTTCTATTTTTTTTATTTTAATTTTTAATTTTCAATTTTTAAAATTTTTATTTTTAATTTTCTGATTTTGTATTTTCCTTTTTTGTATTTATATTTTTTAATTTCTTTTCCTTTTAATAGAAATATAAAGCTATATATAAGGGTAAAATGGGGTTGCCCCCTTGAGGGGGAGCTAACTTGGCTCCCCCCCGTTTTCCCTATTTTTTTAATTTTTATTTTGAAAATTTCTTTCGTGGATTTTCATCAATATATCTCTATATTATGCTATTAAAATTTCGTGCAAAACAGAGACTCATACGGCCTCCGTCCAGACATGGTCGTTTTTAGCAATTCTGTTACCGTTAAAAAATGACTGTTTGGATGGAGGCCGTAGGAGTCTCTGTTTCGCACGAATTTTAATAGCATAATATAGGTATATAGTGATGAATATTCACAGAAGAAATTTTCAAAAAAAAAATAAAAAATGGGCGAAATGGTGCGGGGGGAGCCAAGTTAGCTCCCCCTTAGGACAGCCACATTAAACCCTATATACAATATAGATAAGAGAGATATAATATATATAAATAAGTAAAAATAGTAAAAATACAGGAAATAAAATATTTCTATGCTTTTATGATTTTCTAATATTTTTGTGATTTTTCTATATTTTTGCTCTTTTTTTGGTATTTTTAAAGTCAAAAATACTCAAAATAGGGAATAAAATAAATACCCGAAAATAAAATGGAGATAAAAAATAGTAAACAGTAACAAAAATTCTCCAAATTAATTATAAAATAAAGATAATAAAATTAAAAATTAGAAACATGAAATATATTTTTGTAATTGTTTAATGTTTTTTTATATTTTTATAAAGGTTTTAGGATTTTTTAATTTTTATGAGTTTCTTTATATTTTTTAGTGATTTTTGGTCTAAAGATTAAAGATGCAAAAACACACAAAATATAATTTTTGGGGAATTTTTCAAAAACGTTTTATAATTTTTTATGAATTTTATAATGCAAATAGGGATGAAAATGCTAGTTTTTAATTTTTTATAAATATCAAAATGCTTCAAAAACGTAAAATAAAAATATGGCTGTTAGAGCAATTCAACAAGAACTTAAGGTTATTTTTTGGGGATTTTTTTAATTTTATAGATGCATGAAATAAATACTAGAAGTAAAGAGAAATACACTCTAGCAGGGGTATTTATATAAATATATAAAAGTTAAGGGGCCAACATGCAAATTTCTCAGAATTTTATAATCCAAGCAAAAGGTTCATGGACCAAATACAAATAAACAAAGCCACGGGGATATATCTACAAAAAACGCCAAGGATCACGTGGGTAACCACGTGTGCACCTGGTGGGGGACACAATTGTAATTAACAAAAATACGGCGAGTTTAATGAAAATATTACAAAAATATAAAATGACAAATGAAAGCTTATGAACTAATACTTAAATACAAAAATTGCTGGGGTAATAAGTGCAAAATACCCAGTGCCTGGGGTGGATCGGGCGGTTGATGGCGGCTCACTTAAACATGTGTCACGATCCTGTGGCCCGATGACGGTTCGGCTTCTGCGACCCAGAATAGAAGGCTGATGAAGATCGGACGGTGCTGGGCGCGTGCGATCGGACGTTGGTTGCTCCCCTGGAAGATCGAGGTCCCATCCAACAACGGAGGAGGCAGGTGGATGGTCCGGGAAGAACTCCACCGGGGCGTAGTTCGACCGGCGAGATATCCCTCCTCCTTTGTCTTCTTCAACTCCAAAATGGCTCGAACGATTCCAAAGGTGGTCCCCTATGGATTGGAGGTGTCAAAAGGTTCTAGCAAAGGCCGGAGTGGTCGTAAGAGGCCGGCAAAGTCCAGAGCTCCAGGAGCTTCCGGCGAACAGCAAAATCACCTCCAGGCGCGTGTGTCAAGTCCTGGACCTGCAAAACAAAGTGAGAGGGTTGAGAGTAAAATGCCTCAACCCTCAATCGGCAAAAAAGGGTGGAAATGATGGCAGGGGGCAGAAAGCGATGTTCAACGGAGCGAGCTCCGGTGATAGGTGGACTAAGGTGAATAGGCGTGCAAGAAGGAGAAATAAAATATGCTAACTAAACATAGGGTGGACTCTACACTAAAAATACAAACAAAGTGGATAAAATCGTACCTTAATGGCTGTAAAAGCCAAAGATACGGACCTTGATGGCCTATGGTAGGAGATAGGGTGGAGCCGCTCCTCGGCCTGCCTAACCTTGCCTCTCGAAAGCAGGAGAGCTTCCTATCACTTCGCTCAATCCATGTCTTGAGGGAACAAAGCAAAAATGGGTCAAAGTACGGTTCAAAGCTCGAAGGGAAGTGACGGGCTGGTTTTGAACAATGTTTGGGGAAGGAGACCGGGCGGATTGATGGATCAATCCCTAATGTAAGAGTAGGGCATGTAAGGTGGGTCATTGAGGAGAAAAAGTGGTCAAGGACTCAACATCAAATGGTGAAAGGTTCAACCTCGAAAAATTCACAAAGATGGCGAGAAACGAGGTCTGACGAAATGGCAGAGGCAAGTCAGAGTGTTGACCGAAGGTCAACTCGCAGACATTCCTGGTTGGTCCACGTAGACCAACCAGAAAAAAGCCTAGAAAAAATAATTGGAAATTAAATTAAAAATAATAAACAATTTAATTAATTTTAGGTTACTAAATAAAAATGTTTATTACTTTATGAATTATTTTTTTATGATTTTATTTATTTTTTAGAGGTTTGGAATTACAAGATGCCTTTTTGGGCCATATATAGGTATATTCATCGATATATTTTAATATTTTATTTTATTTTTTATTTTTAATTTTATTAATTTTTTAATATTTTATATATTTATAACTTATTTTTATAAACTTAAATATATTTTTATTTTATTTTTCTAATGTATTATATACAATTAAATAAATAGTTTCATTATCTATATAGGTATACTTATTGGTATTATACCTATGTATTTTATACAAATATTTTATTTTTATGTTTTCTTTAATGTTTTATTCTAGTTTTAATATGTAGAAATATCATGAATAATATTTACAAAATTATAAAAATATAAAAATATAAAAATAATGAATGATAAATAAAATGATTATTTTAATTGGTGTAAGTATACAATAGAGGTCCAAAACTCAACTTTCAAATCGTAACTCCAAAAAATATGAAACCACCTTCATTAAATAGCTTATTAAAAGTTATATACGCTTAAAGTGATTTTGATACATTTTGAGTTTTCATTTGAGAGATAAAGGTCTGGGAAGTTGGGATTTTGAAAAATTATTCAGATCATAACTTTTTATCTGTACATTATTTTTGTGTGAAATCATTTTTATTTTTTTATATATTTAATTATCTACAACATTCATGTACAAAATTTCTTTATTTGAGGTATAAAAAGTGGAACTAAAAATAGGTCCCAAGAATAAAGGAAAATAAAAGGAATTTTTATTGGTTTTTGGCCCTTATCTCCCCCTACTTTATTCCTTGTCGTCCTATCATCAAGATGCCAAGGTCTTGGGGTTTTGGGTAATAAAATATTTGCAATGTTTTATTCTTTTTCTTTTCTTTTCTTTATTGTATAATTTTGGTATTAAAAATAGTATTTTATACACATTTTGTACGCAAATACATGAATGCTAAATGCCTAAAGTAAGCCTATTTACACGCATTTACTAGGGTTTTTAAGGCCAAAATGATAGAATAAAAATGATAAAACGGAGATTCATCAAGTGTCGAACACATGGAACAAGCAGAATAGATCAGGGCAGAAATGCTCACAAAAGTGAATGTGAAGTATTTGTCTATATGTCCTATTTTTTGTGGGTTTTAAATTTTTCATATTTTTTATTTTATTTTGGATTTTATATTTTTATATTTTGATTTTTTTGATTTTCTTTTTATATTTCATATTTTTCATATTTCTTTTTATTTAAAAATAGATATAAAGCAATATAAGATATATATACAATATAGGCTAGGATTGATATAAAAATAACAAAAATACTCAAAATAGGAAAATAAAATATTTTTTTATTTTTAATAATTTTTACTATTGTTATAATTTTAAAGAATTTTTTTCTAATTTTTATTTATTTTAACAGTAAAAAAAACCCTAAAATGGGGAAGATGTAATAGTCGAAATTAAAATAGAGATTAAAAATAGAAAACAGAACCAAAATTTCTCCAAATTAATTTAAAATAAAGATAATAAAATAAAGAAAATTCAGAAATAGAAATTATAATTTTTGGATTTTTTAAGAGTTTTAAATATTTTTAGAAAGTTTTTTAATGTTTCTGTTTTTTATTCTTCTTTTATATTTTTTAGTGATTTTTGGTCTGAAAGTCAAAAATACCAAAAAAAATATTTTTTGGTATTTTTTTAAAAAGTTTTTATAATTTTTATGTGTTTTCTTTCGCAAACAGCGACAAAAATGGAAGTTTTTTTTTAAAAAAAATAAAAATCTTAAATTTGCAAAATAAAAATATGGCATAAAGGAGCAATGCAACAAGAACACAATGCTATTTTTTGAGATTTTTTCTAGTTAATTTGCTGTTTAAAATAAATAGAGAAAACATGTAAAAATACAGGACCTGGCAGGGGCGTACGTGTAAATAGCAATATCTTCAGCGGACAAAGTGCAATTTGACCAAAATATTATAATACAAATAAAAAGTTTTAGTATCTAATGCAAATAATAAGACCCACAAGGGTCTCCTTGCTAAATGGCCACACCCCTCACGCGCACAGGCACGTGAGGTGACGTGGTCGGGGACCTAAGTGCAATAATCACAATGTTCGGGGGCTTAAACGTAATTATAACAAAAATATTAAAGCTGCATATGAATGCTTGAATACTAAATATTAAATACAAAAATTACATGGGCTAAAAATGCAAAATACCCAAGCGCGCGATCCGAAGGGCGCTCCTCTTTTGACTTGGACACATGTCAACACAGGAGGAGGCGATGACTCTTGGGTGCAGGCGGCTGATCTTCAACCACTTGGACATGTGTCGCGCTTCCGTGGCCCGATGACGGTCTGTTCCCAACGACCCAGATTAGAACGTGTGTGGGAAATCGAATGACCAGATAAGACTTGATTGAACGGAGGCTGCTTTGTCTCGGGCGGAAAAGTGATCCAATGGCAGTTAGGGTCCCACGAAGAACTCGCCAAGAACTCGGCTGGGTCGAGTTTGGATTCTCTCTCCTGAGCGTCTCCAGCCACCTGGAATGCTAGGAGCACGGGCAAAATGGGGCGGAGGCCTCGCCGCGTCAGATGAAGGCTTCAGAGGGCGAGATGGAGCTCCTGCGAAGCCTGACGATCTCGAGGAATGGAGGTAGCTCCAGGCTCTCGGTCCTTGGTCAAAATTGACCCATCAGAGGGTCCTTTGGCCCTCTTACACCTGCAAGAAGATTAAGCACAACAAAAAGGGGTGCAAAGGCCTTATTGGTGAGGTGTACGGCTAGATGAGGCGTGGCAGCGGTAGTGGGAAGTGGTGACCGGAGCTCAAGGGCTCCGACAAGGTGTTTGAAACTGAAATCGATACTGATTACTTAATGAAACGACAGGGCAAAATCATAAAACTAAAGCTAATACTTACAGCTAACGAAAGAGGAATAAATCAAAGGGAAATTGTGACCTCAACTTGCCAAAAATCCAGGAGATGTACCTCACAGCCGATGGCCAGAGATGGAGGGTGGAGCCGCTCCTCGATCGCACGTGACACCTCCTAGATGGCTGGAAGAGATCCTGTCACCATCTTCTATCCAGAGCGCACGAGAAGAAGGGCCTTGCTAGGTCGAAAAGGGTTCAAAAAGTCAAGGGAAGAGAATTGGGGTTTTGTATAAAAGTTTGGGTGGCTCCAAAGATCGAAGGAGATCGATAAAATCATGGATCCAATCCTCGAGGGAAACATAGGGCGTGAATCATCGATCCTCAGGGAGAAAAAATGCAGAAGAGTGCATCGCGAAATGGTGAAAGGTGAAGCATCAAAACAATCGAGAAGATGACCGAAAACTCAGTCCTGATAAAGTGCAGACCTCGGTCAGAGAGTTGATCGAGGTCAACCAACGGGGAGATCTGGTTGGTCCACGTGGACCAACAAGAAAAATCACTGGAAAAAATATTTATAAAATCATTAAAAAATAATAAATAATTTAATTAATTTTAGGTTATTAAATAAATATTTATTATTTTCTGAATTATTTTATTATGATTTTTATTTTTTATAGACTTATATTTACAAGTTAATTTTAAGGGGCTATTTATCGGTATATTCATCTATGTTTTTAGTATTTTATTTTTATTTTGTATTTTTGATTTTATTAATTCAATTTATTATTTTATATATTTATAACTTTTTTATAAACTTAAATATATTTTTATTTTATTTTTTTGATATATTATATACATTTAAATAAATAGTTGTATTATCTATATATGTATAGATATAGGTATTTTATCTATGTATTTTCTATGCATATTTTATTCTTGCATTTTCTTTAGTATTTTATTCCTATTTTAATATATACATATATTATAAATAATATTTACAAAATTATAAAAATATAAATTTGTAAAAATAATGAATAATGAATAAATTTAATATTTTAATCGGTATAACTATACAATAGGGGTCCAAAACATAACTTTCACATATAACTCCAAAAGAATATGAAACCACCTTCATTAAATAGTTTATTAAAAATTATATACAATTGCAGGTGACATGATATATTTTGAGTTTTTATTTGAGAGATACAGGTCTGGGAAGTTGAGATTTTGGAAACTTATTCAGATCATAACTTTTTCTTTATGTATTATTTTTGTATGAAATAAATTTTGTATTTTTCTATATTTAATAATCTATAACTCTCATGTTCAAAGTTTCTTTATTTGAGGTATAAAAAGTGGAAACTAAAAATAGGTCACCAAAATTAATAAAAATGAATAAAATAAAAGGGTGTTTTTATTTTCTATTGGCCCTTATCTCTCAATACTTAATCATTGTCGACCTAATCATCGAGATGCCTAGGTGTCGGGGTTTAGGGTCATAAAATATTTTCAATATTTTATCCTTTTTCTTTTCTTTTTTTCTTTATTCTATAATTTTGACATTTAAATGATATTTTTATACACTATTTACACAACAATGTATGCATGATAAAATGCATGAATTAAGGGTATTTACACGCATTTACTAGGGTTTTATGGCCAAAATGATAGAATAAAAATGATGAAATGGAGATTCATCAATTATGTAATTTCTTATTGTATTCGTGTATTTTATATATGTATAAATTATTTAATTACATATTTACATATAATTATTGTCCTATTCTGATTTTATTATGTACCTAATTAAAAATGTATATGTATTATATAGGTATAGTTTACCTATACATTTTAATATATTATTTATTTTAGTGAATTTTAAATGATTTTATTTTGTGTTTATATTTTACATGTATTTCAAATAATATTTACAAGAACATAAAAATATAAAGAATGGATTTAACGAATATTATATAAATATATAGAGTACAATAGGGACCCAAAAGCCATCTTTTACTTCTTAACTTCATTTTAATGAAATCACCTTTATTAAATAGATATTTAACTTTTATTAACAAATAAAGGTGAGTTTGTCAATTTTGAGTCTATTTGTAGAAGATACATGTTTGCGAAGTTTTGTTTGCAGCTTTTTATTCTGAGTGTCCCGGGAGCTCTGTATATTATTTTTGTATGAAATCAATTTTATTTTTTTCTTTGTATTTTTATGTAACCTTTTATGTTAACGTTTTTATTATTTGAGGTATAAGAATAGGAAAATAATATAGGGTCCAAGTGGCCATTTATTACTAAAGAGAAATAGGATTTTGTGTGGTATTTATGTATAGTTGATCTACCATATCTCCCTCTACTTTATTCCTTGCCAACCAAGTCATCATGATCACCGAGTCTCGGGGTCTAGGGCCATTCAGTGTCTATGACACTTCATTCTTTTTCTTCTCTGTTCATTATTCTTTTATTTTAGATTTAAATACCTATAATTATAAAGTATTTATTAGTCAAATGGAGGTTAATTTGTATAAATAAATCCTATTTACATGCATTTAGCTAGGGATTTAAGGACAAAATAAAAGAATAAAGATGATGAAATGGAGATTCATCAGTGACATATCTAATACAAATAGTAGCAAAAATACCAAGAGTTGAGATCCAAAATGACACTCCCGAGCTCGTGCCAAAGCGAGAGTAGAGCAGAGTACACATATATGACCTTTCGATGCTCCTTTTTATTGCGAGTGTCAGAAGCAAACACACACAAACACGATCTATCAAGCAAAACATAAATACATTTATTTACAAGGTCCACCATAAGAAGGCTACATTCTTGGAGGAAGGTGATCGGTTTTCACTATATTTGGAGAAGAAGAAAATACATAGTATACTGAGAATCGTAACCCTAAGAAGTTTATATACTATTTCCAGTACAAACGAATCCAAACACCCAAATAGATTTTAAGTCAAGCCATGTTGCTCCACGCCCACCGTTGATGAGCACTTTTATGGGTAAATTTATAAGTAACCCCAACCACTTTTGCATTTAACATTAAGTCTTGTAAATATTTTTATGGTTAAATATTTGTGTGTATTTTGCAAGGACACCATGGAACTTTGTTATATTTGCAAGTAGGTCCTTGTTCCTCACGTGTTGTGCCATGTCAGATGTTGTGAATATTGCAGTCAAGCCCTGCATATTTTATTTATTAATTTTTAGTAGTTAAATTGTAAACTATAGTGTAAAAGTTCTGGGTAATCTACATGTGTTCCCCGTGATCTATTTTAATTGCAAAATTACCCCTGTTAGCCTATTTATTTTTATTTTCACATTTCTATTTTTCTTAATTAGCTCTTATGCTTTAAAAATTTTGCAAAAATTATGTTAGATGCTTAATCTCATGTTCATGCATACCACATTTTTATTTAGTCATTCAATATTTTTTCCATTTATTAAAATTCATGTAGGAGCTAAATATTCCTTATTTAGATAAAAAATATAGAATCTACTTAAAAATTCCAAAAAAAATACATAGTATATATTACAATATATTATAACTTCATACCAAGAACAACAAAATAAAAAGAAACCACTAACTATAAAACCATAAAAAATCGATAAAAATCAATAAAAATCCTAAAAATTACAAAAAAAAGTTTCTATTTATATTTTTATTTATAATATATAGTATATATTAAAAATAGTTTTGGGAAATTTTGTACATAATATCTGTTTTAATACCTAAAATAATTCTGCCTATATATAATATTCATTATTTTGATATATTTAATACATTAAAAATACATAAAAAATAGCAAAAGTTTTTGTAAAAAATCGCAAAAATAGAGAATAATAATAACACAAAAATATTTCATTTTATAAATTTTGACTATATTTATGTATATTTAAAATTATAAAAACTATATATATTTACTATATTACTTATATATACTTATCATTACTACCTCTAAATATATAATATATTTTTAAAACCTTTAAAAAAATAAAATGGGATTGTTCCTGTTTATATTTATCTACAATTCTATATAATTATTTATTATGTATCATTATATACATTGTTTATTATATATATATATGCATAACCCATTAAAAACAAAATGTAACTAAAATTTTTCAAAATCAAAAAGGAAATTAAATTAAAAATTTTAAAACATAAAAATATAAAATATTAAAAATCCATAAAAATTAAATTTAATTAAAAAATCCAGAAAAATAAAAAAGCATAAAGTATAAAAATGAGTATTATCAATTTTTATTGATTAATAATAATTATATGTATCCAGTTTGCTTCTTATGCTTTGACCCCTACACATGTTGCTACACACATTTACGTAGGCTATAATAAATTTCATCCTGCATTATTCATTGTTTATTTACATATCATGGGTTGATTGTTGATGATTTGATTGATTCGAGACTCGAGTACTGAGAGAGGTACCGATACATCGATTTCCGGCTCCGACTTGTCGGATGCTGCAGACCCTCCAAAACTAGACGTTTGGTTCCTCAGTCTCTCACTTCTATCCGTTGCTTAAATTAATATATAGGATTAATTTGAAATGCAACCATTGCAAATTTGATGAGATGTTTCAATTCCCTATAATTCTTTCAGAATCCATTATGTGTCCCTTTCATTGTTGGTTTATGGAATGAGAGGATATGTTCCTTCACTCGTTCTCACCAGGCTACCAATTTCAGTCCTGGAAGATGTCATGTGGGCGTACATGCGATGATGTTTTTGTTATATCGTACCGCTGATCAAGTTTTTTCTTCTTCTTTCGGCTGCAAGTTCTCTGAGATGTTTTCTAAGATATTTAACATTGAGCGTGCCAATGTCGTGATACCATTTTATTCTAAGGGTGGACCTTCGGATCAAAAGCACAGGTAAAGGCGAGGTGATATCTTCTTTGGAGAAATTTCTTCATGGATGATTCGGTCAATTCTAACCTTAATCTCTTTTGGTTGTGTATGGTTATGTTGATTTAATCTTTCTCTCATCTCGTATCTCGCCCGATTTTGTATCCCATGTTAAAATTACGGTTCAAATTGTGCCCAGATGTCGATGAATTTTTGGTTGACTACTAATTTTATGCTGTAATATTCTATCATGTAAATCCAGTAATTTTATTGTTTATTTCATAGGATGTTATTCTGTCAACACATCTCACTAGAAGAAGTTTTCTTTGTGGTTTGTTTTTAAAAATATATCAGCGATTGTAACATCATAATCCAAGCTGTTAATAATTACAGCTACAACGGATTTTTTTCCTACATATTATTTGACTTTATCAGTACTTTATCTCTGTACTATTGATGGGAATAGCCAATTCCACCCACCAGCAAGGGTAATGAAGTTGTTGTAATAATAGCAAAAACTATGTTAATTTTTTTAGTAAAAGATACTTTGATATTTTAAAAAAATCAAATCTCAACATTCACATAAAAATATTAAATCAAATCCAACCCACTATGCAAACACCATATCTGTAACACCCCAACCCAAACATAGTGCCATACCTAAAACTCACGAAATGTGGGTGTGGTTTATAAGTGGTGGGGATTACTACTTGACAGCTTGGGCTTAAGCATTTTGGGTGGTTGTCAACGGGTCCATTTGGGCCCGAACCCAACAAGTTGTCAGGACCAGTTTTCCTCGATAATGGACCAGGGACCTAAGCTCGGGATGTTACAATATCACTATTCACATTGCCATCCCACTGTATATCAGATACTTAGGGATGCAAACGGAGATTGATATAGGTGTTACCATACCATTATCTATTTTCAAATACAAATACGGATGCAGATATAGATATGACGAATATGAAAATTATGTAATCATAAACAGATATCGGTCACATACGAGTAACAATAAAATACTCTATATCTTAGCTTAAATATATATGTATTGGATGGAATGCATGTGACATAAGTATACTACATGTTCTTATATCATAATAATTATATCAAATGTGGTGAAAGAATATCCATATCCATATCTATTTTGAAATGGATATGAATACATATGTCAAAATCCGTATAAAACAGGTAAGGTGGCAGATATACCCTATGTTTCAAAAGGCCGAATTAAAAAGAATTTGAGACTATTGTTACTCTAGCAGAAGACTTGAGGCATATGTGATTAAAAATAAATTTCAAGACATTAGAAAGCTACATGTAGTAATATAAGAAACAACTACAAGCTCCTAATTTATGTGACGTCTAATATAATCACAAAGGGTACATAATGTCACGATGATAGCGAGCACAGACATTATAAAATAAATCTCTTGTCTCGATAAAATATGTAGCTTTCGACAACAGAATTTCCAATCACCATGCATTGGAAGTAAATTGTGGCTTGAGTATATGTTAAATGGCTAAAAGTACATAGTATAGGTACTTCCATTCTAAAATAATTTTGTTAATCAATGAATAACGAAAGTAATGATATAATTAAATATGAAATTATGCAAAATGTTTAAAATATATTGCGGTAAAAAATGTATCATGAATTTTATAGTTGCATCTGTTGCAAAGCAAAGAAGCGAAAACCAAACAAGCAAATAACTGTGCACAATGATTACAAGGTTCACCTCAAACTAAGCTACATCCTTCGACGACTACGATCGATTTCACTATGTGTACGTAGAAAGGAGAACACAGAGAACTCCAACTCTAGGAAGTTTTATATAGTACCTAGTATAAAAAGATCCCGGAAGCAAACTGATCCAAATATCAAATAGAATTTTGTTTCGGGTCAAGAGCGATGTCTATCGAGACCCTGGTTGGTACGCTTGTAAAGAGCACAAAAAAATGATTCTTCGACTATATTTAAAAGAACATACAACTAAGATGGAAGCCATGTCGATGATGGCAACAAAAACAAATTCCATTACCAAACAAATGCCTACAGAATCTGCATCTAAAGTACCTCTTGGTTTGTGACAACCAAAGTTCATTGCAAAAGAAACAATTCAAAGCTATTTTGTGTTCCAGTGCGAATCGGGAAATAGAAAGTTGATCGTCTAATATAAACGATTGCGTAGATACAAAGGATTACATACATGGAGAGTGGGGGAATGCAATTAGGATACTAGGGTCGGGAGGAATGTGATTTTAGAAGAGTTTGGGGGAGGCAAGTGCCCTCTCTTGCCCTTATTCCTGTCCCCGCTTTGCTCTGACATGTCGTAATAGACTCGAAAGATATTTTTTTGAAAGGAAAAAGGGTATCATGTCGTAACGCCAGACACCCAAAGGCTTGAAAGATGCCTTGTCAATTATCGACAGACACTCCCAAGGAGTAATAATTTGAATCAGCAACCAACCCATGCATGTGATATTGTTGGGTACATCAAATGGAGGAATGGTACGTATCATCTTTGCTTGGACGATCAGCTCTCTTGACTGAAGGCGATGCTCGACTGCGACTCTCTCTTATCTTCTACTGCCCCACTAATACGCTTTTAACCACCTGTCATTAATCGAAGCTAATTAATCATTACTTGGCCTCTAGGGTGGTCGAAATGTTAGTCCACGTGGCACTTAATAATGAGATTATGTCAAAAAGTGGAGGTGGCATCGATCGAGATAGCTCACTCAAACCTTACAAAATAGAAATTAGAATTAACATCGCATGAAATAACAATCAAATCATCACATGAGACGTACATAAAGTGCATCAATTATAAGTGGTAAGACATGCGGCTAAAATTAGATCCATCAAAATTAGTGGTCACATCTAATTCCTCCAAAGCAAGTAATTTTTGAGGTCATCTCTCCCCTGACATCGCTATTTCAATTAGTGGTCACACATCTAATTGTTAAAGGCAAGTAAATTTTTGAGGCCATGATCCCACGAACATTTGATCATGACAACTTGCAGCATCTATAAGTGCATGCATGTTCCCCATGGCTTTCCCTTTCTACGAATTTGTCTCTGTCTTGCAAAACATGAGGGAAACATGTTCTATCAAAACAGCTATTAATACTTGACTAGTAGAGGATGTTTTGCTATTCGTAGTACACACTTTTGGGATTTCTATTTGTGACCCTAATTAACCTATTCAATACCATATGATTCCATGTCCTTAACCATTTGGTATCTCGCGTAAAACCAAGTACTGATCACGCTCACTTGAAAGCGCACTCACCTTTGACTTTGAGAACTTGTTTGAAATTTTAATAGTCAGTGTTGTTTTAGATGGCTTCACCTTGTGAACATTAAACCCTACATTAATTTTCTAAATACATTGTAAGGTTTCTGGTTCCATACACAATATACAAAACATCCATCATAATACACTCTTCGTACTTGAGAGAAAAATTCTATAGAGATTGAGCTGTTACACCTATGTGTTCCATTGATGATTTGAGATTGCCTATATGCTTACGAAATGAAATTTGTGTTAGCTAGTACATCAGATTGTAAGAATGTCGAGTGGAGTCGAGGTACGCCTCCTGCGCAAGCTCGAGAGAGAACGAGAGAGATAGTTTTGGAAGGGGGGCTCCCTATGCAAGGTGAGAATCGTTTTCCTCTGTATTCTTCCCCTCCATATGGGAGATCCATTTATAGGGCGTGTTTTGCCCCTCGCATAGTCCGCTTCACTCTGCCCACACCCATTTCGCGCAAGTCTCGCGTGAGACTCGGCCCTTGTGCAACTGCCGCCTCGCACAACTGCCGGCGGAGGCTTGAGCGCGAGGTCACAGATATATTCAAACATCTCCCACTTGACCGAAGCGATCAAATATTGTATACTCCCACTATTCGTGTACTTGATTGACTCAAGCATTCTTGAGTCCCATTAAACCAACGTGTTTGATGTATGTTCCTGTTGCTATTCCCTTGATTAGGGAATCAGTTAACATGTCACTGGTAGGTATGTCGGTTACGTGATTTCTTGCATCCCCACTATATCTTGTATATAGTGATATTGGATCTCAATGTGTTTTCCTTTAGAACTATTAGCCCCACTATTGATCAAGCTTATCGTAACTTGATTGTCACGATACATTTCAATTTGCCCTTTGACGAGTTTGAGGCTTAAGTTCTCTAGAAAATGCCTGATCCACACAGCATGAGTGGTGGCCATGCTACATGCAATATACTCAGCCTCCTGTGTATGTCGATATACACATCCTTGTTTCTTGCTACTCCAAGAAACGGCTGCACCACCAAACATTAACAGGTAATCGATGTGATTTTCTATCATCTATATCCCCTCCGAAATCGTCATCAGAGTATCCTACCACTTCAAGCAATTTTGCTTGATACACAAGTTTCAAATGTACTGTCCCTTTCAGATATCAAAGAATCCTCTTAACAGCTTCCCAATGAACTAGATCGGAATTGTTTTGATGTCTACTGACTAAGCTTACTGGATAAGCTAAATCAGCTCGAGTACACATCATTGCATACATTAAATTTCCCACCGCTTGTGCATATGGTACATCTAAAGGTTGCTGCTCCTTTCCGGGACACTGACTCTTGCTGTGTCTCTTTCCCATCACAAGTGGTGTTGGAGCTGGAGTGTTATTCTGCATTTCAAATCTCCTTAATATAGTATGCAAATATCTTTCCTGACTAAGGCTCAATGTCCTTGAGTCCCTGTCTCTTGTTATTTGATTCCAAGAACATAGAATGCTTCATCCATGTCATTCATCTCAAATTCATTGCTCAATTTCTTTTTGATGTCATTGAGCATTTGTATGTCATTACCTATGAGGAGAATGTCATACACATACAATGACATGATTGCAAACCTACTCCCACTCTTCATGACATACACACAGTTATCCAATTTATTTGCAACAAATTCAAATTGTATAACTTTCTCATGAAATTTGAGATACCATTACCGTGAAGACTGCTTCATGCCATATAATGACTTTCTTAACTTGTAAACCTTTTTCTCCTGACCTTCAACCTGAGATCCATCAGATTATTACATATAAATTTCCTCCTTTAATTCTCCATCAAGGAAGGTCATCTTCATATCCATTTGGAATAATTCCAAATCCATATATGCGACTATGGCTAAGATCATACGAATGGATGCACACTTAGCCACTAGAGAGTAGGTTTTCTGGAAATCTATTCCAGCTTGCTGAGTATAATCCTTGGCAAATAGTCTGGCTTTGTATTTGTCAACAGTACCATTGGCTTGGTACTTCTTCTTGAATACCCACTTACATCCTATGAATTGCCTACCTTCTGGCAAATCACATAACCAAACATTGTTTCGCTCGATTAAGTACAACTCATCACTCATGGCGGTCGACCATGATTCTGACTCAGACGTAGTCATTGCTTCATCAAAGGATATGGGATTTGTACAATACGCGACATCCTCATCCACGGTGTAACACGACGCCTCGTATCCATAGAAATGATAGTCTTTCATCCATGCGGGTCGTGTTCTGGATCTCTTGTTGCCAATTATACTCGTGGGTTGTGTGGGTTCGCCCACTTCATCTAAAGGATCTTCACGATCTATAGGTTCATTTTCTATATTTGGATGATCGATATCATCTTCAAGTTCTTGTCTAACGCTCAAGTTGTCTTCATTGTCCTGTAGGGCAATCAGAGGATCTGATTCCTCTACTTTATGCTCATTTTCTTGATGAATTTCAATGAAAGTAGCATCACGACTTTCAATCAGACCTTTAGTTTCATGGAAGAACCTATATCCTTTAGAATTCTCACTATATCCGATAAACTTGCACTTTAATGTCCTGAAGTCTAGCTTGTCTCTAAGCTGACTCAGTACCAGAACGTGTGCAATACATCCCTATTTCCGGAGATGGCCCAACTCGGGCTTTCTGCCATTCATATTTCATATGTCGTTGATTCTACGGACTTGATGGGAAGCATGTTATGTATGTAGTTTGCAGTCAATACTGCCTCTCCCCAGAATTTCTTGGAGAGTCCTGAGTGGGAAAGCATACACCTTACTGCATTCATCAAGGTTTGATTCTTTATTTCTGCTACACCATTCTGTTGTGGTGTATAGGGCATTGTAGTTTACCTACGAGTGCCTGCTTGAATGCAGTAATCCTCAAATTCCTTTGAGGTATATTCCCCACCTCTATCTATCCTAAGGGTTTTGATTAGTTTTCCCAATATTGTCTCCACTTCTGTCTTATATCTCTTAAATGTTTCAAGTGCTTCCGACTTTTTTCCTAAGAGATAAAAATAGGAGAACTCTAAGTAATCATCAATGAATGTTATAAAGTATTCCTTATTTATTTGTGCTTACGCTCAGTGGTCCACAAATGTCCGAATGGATCAAACCTAGTAACTATGTTAACCAAATTTCGATTGAGAAGGGTCTTCTTGTCATTTTACCGGTCAGACAGTGTTCGCAGGGCAATGTCCTTGCATCCATAATTTTAGGCAACAGATTTGCCTTCATCATTTGATCTATTTTAGAATTTCCTGGATGATCTAGTCTCATGTTCCACAAGTCATAGTCAGACAAACAACATAAGGAATACTCATAAGAAATATTCATTGATTCACTATGGCTTATTATAGGAAGACATAACAGGTCATGCTCGGGCACATACTTTCCCATCGCATAGACCTTCTTATTCTTGCCTATAGATACACGTTTATTATAAAAGCGAACTATGAAATCCTTCTTGAGCAGCACTGGGACAGAAATCAGGTTCCTGCGTATCCCTGGGTCATATAGTACATCATTCAGTACCATAATGCTATACCCCAGGTCAAGCTTGTATTTCCCAACACCTTCTACATCCAAGTAGGGGTTGTTTCCCCATGAAGATCTGATGTTCTCCTTTACTCAACTCCTTGAAGCCCACTAGGCCCTCCTTCGTCTTTGCAATGTGTCTGGTTGCTACAGAGTCGATCCACCATCCGTCACTATCTGTGATGACGGAGTTGCATTCCACGAAAGAAACGAATTCCATTTTCTTTTTGCCTTTGTTTTCATGTACTTTAGAATTTTCTAGCTTCTTCTTGTTGGGACAATTGACCTTGAAATGGTCATATCTGTCGCAATCGTAGCAAGAGCCACATGGGTATTTCCCACTCTTTCCCTTGAAATTTGCCTTGAAGGGGCCCAACATTTTCTTCGCGTGTACGACATTTGCTTCTTCTTCTTCTTCCTCGGCCTCAAAGATCTCAACTTTCGATCTTTGTTTAGAGAGATCCTGGTCAATTGCCAACTGTGCAGGTAGGTCCGTCACAGATTTAATGTTGCCATTCATCCTCAGAGATGTGGCAACCATGTCGAATGATGGAGGGAGACTTCCCAGTATGGCTGCGATCTGCATCCTCTCCGGAATTGCGAAATCAGCAGCTGCTAGATCCTTGGCCATCACGATCATCTTGTTCACGCGCTCGAGTATGCTTTCAGATTACTTCATCCTACACAAGTTGTACTTGTATAAAAGAAGATGGACGCTTACTTCCGACTTGGAGTGATTTTTTTTCTTAACCGCGGTCTAGAGCTCATATGCTGATTCACAGGTCTCAAAGACCCGAATTAGGTTCAAATCCATGTGGGTGAGTATGAAGCTCCTAGCCCTATTGTATGTTTTCTTCCACTGTTCGTATGACCTAATTTTCTCCATAGTTGGATTCTCAGATAAGGTTGGGCTGGGTTTATCTATGATCGAGTGTATGATATCATGCAATAGACCACAGTAGATCTTCCTACTCCACAACTCATAATTAGCATCGTTAAGGTACTCTATTTTCTCCACCTCAGTGGCAATTGACTTGCTTGTCATTTTTGGATCTAATGAAATAAAAAGTAAGTGTGGTATGAGATTGAGTATTTCAATGAAATTTTTTTAAAAAGGGGTGAATGTACTTATTAAATGTGAATAATAAAAAAACTCTTTATTTTAAATTAGAATAATATAAGACTATGTTATTTTGACAACAATGTAAAATTTTTCTACTATGGATAACATGTAATAAACATATGAATCAGAATAGACTTCAACAGATTCTTGTAAAATTAAAGAGTTATGGGAAATGCAAGATTTAAACAAGACTAAGCAAAAAATATAGGTAATTAAAGAAAACTCAATAAGGAATGATAATATTAATGAAGAGTATTTACACGTTTAAGATCTTCACCAAGATCAACAAAGGATCAATGCAATTAAAAGGAACACAAGATGGATTCAACCTATTGAATAAGGTAACCTTCTTGAAGTAATATAAAGTAGCATAAACTTAGTTTTTTTTAAAAAAACTTAATAAGGTTGTCTTAAACAAAGAATTAAAACCAAAAAAATGCGAGGCAAAAAAAAACTTAATCAACCAATTTTTTAGAACTATACAACTTATGTTAAACAAAATTACGGCCTATAATTGTAAAAAGAAGACAGATCATTATTTCAATTTTTTTAAAACCAACATCCAAGCCTAAAGTATAAAGGGCAATTACAAAAAAAAGGTATAAAAATGCATTGACAACAAAAACAACCTTTTAATTTTGAAAAAGTCAAAGGTTTAAAAAATAGCATGTCAACAATAGAGATCAAATGTAATAACACAGACAAAAAACACGAGAGAAAAAAAATAATTATGCAATGTTTGGTGGTGCAAAAAAGATGACAAAACAAAAAAAAGCCTAATTCTAAAGTAACGTAGCTTCCATATGTTGTTGGATATTTAAAAATTAGTGGGACCCGCCAGAGAGCCAAAGAAATTGGGAATTAACAACTTACGAAAGGGGGAGGGTGCCTTTTTTTTAAAAAAAAAAGGGTTACTCGCAATATAAGAGAATCGAAGGGGGGATTTACAAGTTTCTTAACACATTAGGGTTTCATTTTCCAGAAGGAAATGGGTAGTATTAAAAAGAACGTGGAGGCCCGTTAGAGTTTTGCTCTTTTCGTAGACAGGGGCGACAACCACCTCGAAGGTCTGATCGGTGATCGCTGCACGCACAATAGCGAGTGGAGGTTCGTCGACGCGTAAATTCAAAAGAACAAAGGAAGGAGTTCTGATACCAGTGTAAGAATGTCAAGTGGAGTCGAGGTACGCCTCCTGCGCAAGCTCGAGAGAGAACGAGAGAGATAGATTTGGGAGGGGGCCTCCCTATGCGAGGTGAGAATCGTTTTTCAATGTATTCTTCCCCTCTAGATGGGAGATCTATTTTTAGGGTGTGTTGTGCCCCTCGCATAGTCCGGCCAACTCCACCCACACCCATTTCGCGGAGGCTTGAGCGCGAGGTCACAGATAAATTCAAAAATGAATTGGTTGTAGCAGTTGTGAAAATCTCGATGTTGTGAGTACTCTAGTAGTTAGGTTCGTCTGGTCTGTAAACCCTTGTATATTTCTTCTTGTATATTTTTGTTGATTTATTAGTTTTCGTAGGTGTGCACTAACATTATTTTTCTAGTATGTGAATATAGCCATCAACCTGCAATTATCAATTATATCTTGAAGAAGAAGATGAAGAACAAGGATAAAAATAAAAATCACAAAGAACAGAGTTATTGCATATATATATATAGGTAAAATGGAGTTGCCCCTAGGGGAGCTAAATAGGCTCCTGCAAACCATTTTTCTCATTTTTATTTTTTTAAAATGAAATCGTGAAAAGTCATCACTATATTCCTATATTATATCATTCAAGTTTCGTGCTAAACATACTCTTATATCCCCCATCAAGACAATCATTTTTAACGGTCAAGAATTATTGAAATCGTCCCTGTCTGAATAGAGGCAATAGGAGTCTCTATTTCACGTAAAACTTGAATGACATAAATATAGAGATAAAGTGATGAATTTTCACAGTTTATTTTTTAAAATAAGATAAATGGGAAAAATGTGACGGCGAATCCAAGTTAGCTCCCCAGAGGCAGCTCCATTTTACCCATACACACACACACCACACACACACACACACACACACACACACACACACATATATATATATATATACATATATACATACATATATACATATAGGGCAGGGAGGCTGTTTTGAGTAACAGTCAAGTTGGCAGTTACACAAGGTAGTTTCCTGATGAGCGTCTAAAGATCGAGATTCGCGGCTTTCACTTTTTTAAAGAAGAAAGATGTCGGTTGTAGCAGAAGCCGCGAAACAAATGAATTTCGATCTTTAGACCTATCAAACAAATTTACGGTTTCCTGTCGGAAAACCGTTCACTATTTATTTAACCAGGCAAGTGTTCCTGGGTCGAACTCAAGGAGGCAGAATATATTCCCTAATTTTTCTTCTCGTAATTTTATTTTAATTCTTCTCTAAGTCAGAACGCTTTTCTTTTTTATTTTTAATTTTTGTTATTTTTATTTGATTTTATTCTTTTCAGATTTTTATTTAATTTTCAAAAAGGGATATTTTTTTAAAAGATTTATTTATTATATAGTAGGTGGATAGAATATAGGTGATACAATATAGTAAAGGTGAACGAGGTTCGAGCCGCGTACTCGAACTACACAAGAAAACGAAACAAAACGAGGCGGTTTTCGATAAAATCAAAACACGTTAAAAACTCGTCAAAAAGCCGCGAAAACTTTATACTAGATAGCTGGGGTAGTTGTGTAACTACCCTCCAAGAATCGTCGAAATCCGAGGTTACAAGAGAAAGATACAACCCCTATAGCCCAGGGGCATAAGCGTAAAAAAACTAATTAAAATTTTCTCAAATGGGTCCTTGAGGACTGTTCTGCAACAAAAGTACAAGAATTCTTACATTTAGGTCCCTGCAGAGGGACCTATTTGTAATTATTAAAAACTTGGAAGGCGGGTTGCAATTTTGATCTCTGGTTGGGCTTATGATGCAATTGTTCTACCGGTTCGGTTTGAACGGCCAAGAATAAGACGTGCGCGCTGCGATCTGATGGCTCTCACGCGGACACGTGGCGCAAGACTGTGCGCCCCTTGTTCTTGAAGCAGTTAGAGCTCCTGGCGGACGCGGCGTCTTCTCCGATTTCTTCCGGCCGACTGGCGGCGACTTTGGCTCTCCGGCGGGGCCAGAGGGGTGGCTCCTCCACCCCTCGAGCTCGCCCGCGGTAGGGATGTGGCCGGCGACGCTTCAAGCGATGGTGGAGTGATGATGAAGATGGTGGTTTCGGCACTGGTGGCTTGATGCTGCTCTGAGGTCCGGTCTTCAAATTTGATTCTGACGGAGTTGATAGCCTTCCAGATCTAACTAACTGCTCCCCGATGATCTTGAACCTGCAGTTGACAAGAATCTATGCTCGATTCTCGTGGAATCGGCCGAGATGTTAAGAAATCAAGCCCCAAAGTTTGAAGAAAAGCATAAACTTCCAGCCAAACGACCAAACTGCGAAGAAGACGGTGGTTTGCGAATCGATTGGAATCGAATGGAACGTGAATCGAATGAATCTTTTAATCTTGCATGAAAGATGAATGATTAACCTATCTCAAGCAATGATTAGCCATGCTAATCATGGCTCGGCTATCGAGAAACGAAATTGCAAAGATGGGCGAATAGGTCTGGGGATTTCCAGGTGTTCTACCTGGAATGAAGTGCTCGACGGACGACCTTGGCCGGAGCTATACGCAGCACGCGGCGGCGATGCAAGGTTGACGATGACCTTGGAACCTCCTCCGATGTACCCTCCTCCACGCGAGCGCCTTCGAGCGGAGCTGTCACCTCTTGAGCGAGCTGGGCGAGGCGAAGAAGATGGGGGTGCGGGCAACTGGAGCTGGGAAGCTTGGGTTGTTGGAGAGTTAGTTTGTTAATGGCGAACTTGGGTGGCTTATATAGAGCAGATACTTGGGCACCACGCCAAGATCAAGGGCTGGCGAGTTAGCTGGTTGTTAGGAGGAAGGGATGAAGGGTCGAGATCGGTCGAAGGGGTTAGAGGTTGAGCGGGAAAAATGGCCAAAGTTGGCTGGTCGAGCAGGTCCGGCGAAACAGCTTCTTGGAGGAGAAAGCTCCAGGTGCTGACACGTGTCAGCACCTGGTTCGCCCAATCCTGATAAATGCTTATAAATTAAATAGAAAATAGATAATTACATTATTTAAAGTAGGTATAAATACAAGAAAATTAAATAATTTTATTTTCTAAATTATAGTATAATTACTTTTAATAAATAATAACTATTATTTAAAATAATTATTTTATTAATAAATATGTATTTATAAATAGGTTTTGAATTTTTAATTTAATAAATAATTAAGTAAAAATTGATTTTATATTTTCTTAATTATTAGGGTATTAAATAAGACTTGTACGAATTTTTATAGATTTTTATGAATTAATTTATATATTTTAATAAATAGAGTAAGTAGCTATATAGGTCAATTATACCTATATTTTAAGGTATTTGATTTTATAAAAATAATAAATAGTTTCCAAAAATTATGAAATAATTTATGGCGAATCTACAAGATCATGAAATAATTTAAAAACTATAAAATTAAGAAAATAATAAATAAGATGTGTTACATAAAATAAATAGCCTAGAAACCCCTTTGTCTTTTGGTCCCAAAACCGACTTTTTGCAAACGGACTCCGAATTCAGTGAAATCACCTTTATTAATTAGATAATATTATTTTATGAACTTTAAAGGTGAGTAGAGTGAAATTGGAGTTCGTATGAGGAAGTTATGATGTTCGGAAGTTGAGATTTTGACAAGTTGTAAGCTGGATTTCTTGGCATATTTACAGGGTAATAATTTTAACTTATTTTTATATTTTTATTTACATTTTTATGAATAATTAGGAGAAAGATTTGATGAAGAATAAGTTAAGATGAAATAATTAAAATTCTTTGAAGTTTTGTATTTATTTATAAATAGTGAAAGGTGTATATATATGAGATAGATTATTTTTATTGGGTTTTCTTTCCTTATCTCCCCCTACTTATTGGTTTGTCGACCAATCCATGCTGACTTGGTCTTGGGGGTTGGGCTATAAATATATCTTACAGTTATATTTATAGTTTAAGTCATATTACATATATATACATATATTCCATATGCCTTTGTCTTTCTTTTTCTGGTTCTTTATTTATTTGCATGAATTTAGTGGTTAAAAGTGAATATTTACACATGAATGGGGTTTTGTTAAAGTATGAGAATTAGTGAGTATTTACATGTATTTGTTAAGGGTTTTAAGACAAAATGCGACAGAAAAGTTAATGAATCATGGATTCATCATTTCCCCCTTTTTATTTTTTTGAAAATAATATCATGTTCATTCATATATATATATATATATATATCACTCAAATTTTGTCAGAAACAGAGACTCTAATGCCCTCCATCTAGAACAGGTCGATTAGAAACAAATTTCAGACCGCTAAAATTACTTGTTCTAGAAGGAGGATATAGGATTCTGAAGGATTATGGAAGAATCCTCAAGCGCATCATGGAAGCATGTGGATCACATCGAATGCGATCAGGAACGACTAGTCGTACTAGTTGCTTGATGCAGCAGAATTTTTTTAAAAAAATTAATGTGATGAAACCACATGATCCAAGAACCTTTCTCGGATCATTTCATCTAAACCACAATAGATATTAAGGTTACCTCTTGAAGCGTGGTTGCGATCGAGTCTTTAAACTAAGAGACCTCCTGTCTCAAGTCCGATCTGACGGAGGAGACGCTTGCGAGCATGTCGATGAGACACGCCCTTCTTGCAATCCATATTGATGATCCAAGCGACGAATTTCATGATCTCGTCACACAAGATCCAACATCTTCTTCATGAGTGAGGTGTACCGAAGGAGACAGAGATCCATGGGCAAATACTCCAGTAGCATTATGACGTTGCTGTGGTGATGGCGACTCTCTCTAAGGCTCCATGATGGACGACCATAAGAGAGAGATGAAGAGAGTCTTGGTATGTAGAGAGAGAGAGAGAGCATTAGTTTACGTTGTAAACATGTTACTCGAAGAGCAAGGGGTGCCTCTTCTTATATAGGATTTTGGGAGTCTATAGATCTCAATCCATGGAGCACACACAATCAAATGGATGAGATTGATTTGTGTTTCTTTCAATGGCCATTGTGTTGTTGTAAAAAAATACAACAACAATTGATTTAGTTTAAATTAATATATATTGATAAATCAATATAAATCAATTCAAAATTAAATCACTTTGACTTCTTGGAGATAATGAGGAGATTGACCATATCTCCTAAAAAGGGGGGATAGCTACTCCTTTGAGATGGAATAGGTCCATCTCCTCAAAATCTCATGAGATCTCATTATCTCATGATATCACCAAGTTTTACAACTATATTTGTTGTAAATTATTTCACAAAGATAATTCATAATTATCTTGTGAATATTGCAATCATGTCATTGGAAAAATGTAAATCATATTCACATCCCAAAATAAAATGTAAATTATATTTTCAATTAATCATCCAATGTGAATCCAATTCACATCAATAATTAATTAACAAATATAAATCACAATATGTTCTCTTTAATATAATATAAATCACATTTATAATACCTGAATAATATAGATAGTGTTATCCACATTATTCATATCCATGATAATTAAATCACATTTAATCATCTTGGATCTCTATTCTCATGTGCCCAAATAATATGAATCACATTCACATTATTCACAACTTTGATAATTAAATCACATTATTTATCTCAGATAACTCTCCTAATAATATGAATCATATTCACATTACTCATGATAATTAAATCACATTTAATTATCTATTTTCTCAATGCTCGGATACATATATCAACAATTAAATTATCCATGAACTCTTTCCCGATAATACGCTTTCTCCGTGCATACATGGAGATAAGGACAGGACGATTGTATTGTTCCACGTATAGTGACTTGGATATTGAGATCACATTACAAATCCAGATCTTGCGGGCCTCTCATAAATGCTTGATTAAATCAAGACTGCAAATCTAATCTTCTCGTTACATCTGAATCTCATTCAGATCAACGCCCATCAGTTGTACTAAGATCAGATTACTTTCTCTATGAGAGGATGTTGAACACGAAAATCAGTGATCTTGAGTTCCACACAAGGCGGGAACTCAGTCGTTGAATCGACCACGTGAAATCCGCAGTTCAAACAACAATTAACCCACAACAAGCAATTCAAGCAATGAAAGTAAACGTGCAAAGTTAAAATTTATTATAACTCTACAATAAAGATGTATATAGGTGCAAGTATGTGTAGAGGTCGAACACAGGGAACAGACAGGTAGAACGGGGCAAATGAATGCACAAAATGTATGACTGTGACAAGTTATCTATTTATGTTATTTTTTGTGGGTTTTTAATTTTATATTAATTTTATTTTATTTTTAATTTTTATATTTTTATATTTTGATTTTTAAATTTTGATTTTATATTTTTTTTATATTTTATATATTTTTTTATGTTTTCTTTTTCTTTTAATAAAGATATAATATATATACAAAGTAAGAAAGAGATAGATAATGTAAAAATAAGGAAAAATCAGGAAATAAAATGTTTTTAGGTTTTTCATATTTTACAAATGTTTTTGTGATTTTTCTATATTTTTCCTAATATTTTGGTATTTTTAAAGGCAAATATATTGAAAACGGGGAAGAAAATAAAAGACTGAAACTAAAATAGAGAAATAAAATATCAAACCGTAACAAAAATTCTCCAAAGTAATTTTAAATGAAAGAGAACGAAATAAAGAAAATTCAGGAAAAGAAAACACATTTTTTAGATTTTATATGAATTTTATAAATTTTTATGAAGGTTTTTGGTGTTTTTCTTTTATATCTTTTAGTGATTTTTGGATTGAAGTTAAAACATACTAATATACAATATATATTTTTTTAGGAATTTTCTGATGTATTTTTATAATTTTTATGGATTTTATACTGCAAACAGTGCTAAAAATACGTGTTTTTGAATTTTTATAAATATTAAAATGCAATGAAAATGCAAAATAAAAATATGCTGTGAATCTACAATACAACAGGAGTTTATGATGATTTTTTTGGATTTTTTAGCAATTTAGATATGCATGCAATAAATAAAGGAAGCAAAAAGAAAATTCAACCCTGTAGGGGTATTTTTGGAAATATCACAGAGTCCAGGGGGTTGCACGTAAATTGTCCACAAAATATATAACTTAATTGAAAACTTTATGGACCAAAAACACAATTTAAAACGCACGAGGGCATCTGAACAAAAAGTCCACCCACGCACATGCTATTCACGTGCCTAGGGGTCTAGAACGTTTTATTCCAAACAATGGGGGGCGGATATGATAATGAACCAAAAAGTTTACAACTATGATAAAAAGTCTGTGGATCAAAAAGATATATCCGAACCCTCAGGGTACCCCGTGCAAAATTGCCAAGTCACGTGCACGAAGCACATGACCTGGCAGGGGTCAAAAGGGAGTATCACAAAAATCTGGGGTGTTTAGTGCAAAAGTTACAACGTTTTTAGCCTGCAAATGAAAGTTTACGCGCTAAATTTTAAATACAAAAGCTTGCGGGGCGTAGTTAGCAAAATACCCACGCAAAGCGGGATCCAACGGCTGGTGTAATTCCACTAATCCACGTGACAGTGCCTGGATGCCTGATACCCCTTCGCCACCGAACGACCTGGATTTGATCGCCTAACGACGATCAACAGCTGAACGTTCTCAAAATCCGATGCTGGCTGCACGTGGTGAAGAACTCCACCAAGATCGACGGCACGGAGGGCCTCTGGAAGATCAAAGGAAGAACACGGCCCTGCACCCCTTCGACCGGCTAGATCTCTCTGCTCCGACCTCCAACCAAGTGGCTGAGATGCTCATATGGATGATGAAGTGAAACCGCGTCAGCTGGAGGAGTCAAACCGGTCCGGGCTCAATGGTGGAGCCCTGGAGCTTCAATGCGCCTGGAGCTTCTCTTTGGGAAAAAAAGATGAGGACGGATGCCTCCCTTGGGTCCTGCAAGTGACAAATGAAGCACGGCAACAAAAAGGAGGTGCAGAACCCAGCGTTGAATGGTGAAAGATGGGCGGCGTGGAGTGGTGAAGGTGGTGGCCGGAGAGGAAGCTCCGGCAGGGATGTTCGAGGAAGAATCTATGCTAAAGCGACTGCTAAAATTCGCAATAAAAAGTGTAGGATTAAAGCTAAACCTACGGCTAACTACGAGCAAAAGAAAGTAAAGAGAAAACGACCTTGGTTGGCTTGAACCAGGAAGAAAAACCTCACGGCCAAGGTGGCCGGAGATGGGGGTGGAGACGCCTCCACGCCGCTCCTCCGCTCTTCCTAACGGCGAGGTGAGGTTGTTGTCACCTCCCTCTAACCTCCGCACACCAAGGAAGGGAGGAAGAACGGGCAAAAAGTGTTCAAAGAGGAATGGAAGTGACGGGTGGCTTTTTGAAAAAGAGGTGAACAAGCTCGAAGATCGAGGCGTAGAAATGGCATCGATGATCCGTGCCCCAAGATGACCCTTGGGCGTGTATCATGGATAAGCGAGCAACAAAAATGCAGAAGGAACCATCATGAAAGGAGGAAGGAGCGGCCTCCAAAATTCATCGAAATCGAGGAAAAACTAGTCTGACACGCAGCAGAAGATAGGTCAGACAGTTGACCGGAGGCCAACTGTCCACGCCTCCTGGTTGGTCCACGTGGACCAACCAGGAAAAACCTTTGGGAAAAGACTGAATAATTAATTTAAAAATAATAAATGATTTAATTAATTTTAGATTATGAAATAAAAAATGTTTATTATTTTATGAATTATTTTATAGTGATTTTTAATTTTTTATAGAGTCTACAATTACAAGTTACCTTTTTGGGTCTATATAGGTATACAAGTCTATATATTTTAATATTTTATTTTTATTTTGTGTATTTAATTTATTTATTTTTGTTTATTAATTTATAAATTTATAGAATATTTTTATACACTTAAATATATTTTTATTTTATTTTTCTGAGGTATTTTATGCACTTAATAAAATAGAAGTGTTAATAATATATGTATATGTATAGGTGTTATACCAAGGTGTATTATATACAAGTATTTTATTTTGTATTTTCTTGAGACTTTTATTCTGATTTTAATGTACATATAAATTATAAATAATACTTACAAAATTATAAAAATATAAAATGGTAAAAATAATTAATAAATAATAAAATGAATATTTTAATCTGTACAAGTATACAATAGGGGTCCAAAACTCAACTTTCAAACCATAGCTCCGCCAAATCGAGGATCCCCCGCCTGGGTATCATAAAAAAAGGTCAGCGGAACTGGTCTAAGTCAGGATCCCAACGAGGCATAAAAACACTGCGAGCTCGTGTAAAAACCGAAGAAGAGACTAGGATCCTAGACCCGCGCACTTAGCGACCGCTGCCCGAACTGGGCTTCCTATCCTCCGCCCAGTTGAGGGTCACCGCGCCCTCGCACGGTCAGGTATAAGGATTACCATGACCGGCAATATTGATTATTATTATTATTGATTTCACAACCAACCAATTATTTCACAGACTTCGTAATGATGTAAGATATTTAACTTCCTTATTTTGATCAAATACTATACTTCCTGATTTTGAATGATTTGATCTAGAATTAAAGTTAATTTCATAAATCACTCTAATGCTCTCTTCCTTAAGATCATGTGCTTACAAATCTATTCATTATGATTATGAAATTCAAGGTCTATTTCAGGAAGGAGTCCTCAATTATAGCAACTTATTACCATAGGTCTCCATTTTTAATTATTTTATAAACATGTGCATAATACCATGGTCGAAGACCGTAGATGCAGATAGAGCCACATACCATACCCCTAAAAATCATCATAATTTCATATTTATGCATCCTCTTCACAAACATACCATTTATCTTGTTCAGAAAAGTGACATCTTTAATGATATAACGTTTATTGTTGTGAGGCAACCATTATT
Organism: Ottelia alismoides; assembly: GCA_037367405.1. NCBI lineage: Eukaryota > Viridiplantae > Streptophyta > Magnoliopsida > Alismatales > Hydrocharitaceae > Ottelia > Ottelia alismoides. The sequence goes on from JAZKJV010008743.1 coordinate 94,610, forward strand.
AGATTATTTTTACCAATCCATATGTATGGCTTAATTGATAAAATTCTAACTTAAGATTCCTAAGGTATGATTCTAATAATGTCTGACATACTTAAGAGCCAGGAATTATAATATATTGAAGCCCTAAACCTCGACTTCTGTTAATTCAGTGATTTTAAAACTCTTTAACAGTTCAGTCGCTTCTAGTAGGCCATTCATTTAGAAATATTTATAAGTGTCGATGATTTTTTTATCCAGGTTTACAATAACCCATTAAATTTGTACAACAATATTACTATCTTCGACTATACCATTCATTAAAGAAGACCCCGAATAACATAGTTAAAACGTGTACACTAGATACTTACAAGTCTTGATTTGCGCATATGACAACAATTTCATTCAATAATATTATAGGATACTGGACTTCTATATATATTCAGAGATTACTAAATGTATAAATTTATATTCAGTAGTTATATTTTTATGAAATTCACACAACTTTTAAAGAATATCTAACACATCAGGGAGCTTAATTGACAGAAATTTATATATATAGTATCAGTAACTGTAACTTTATGCACTCAATTTATAATTTCATATTACTCTTTTACAAACAAGACATAGACTCTAAATTTGCAAATTGATCATTGGTTTCCACAGCTTAGGTCTAAGTATTTGGACATCTAATTACCAAAGAAAATGTAATACAAAATTTCTTGTCTAAGCTTTAGAATTTTATCTTCGTTCAATTGTAAATACCTAACATTCTATTCATAAAACATAAACTGGCTGTAAGAACTTTTCAAATCTCCATACCTCCAGTTTTAGCTTATTAACATAAATTTTCGGATTTTATAAGTTTGAGAATCCACAAATCAAATAATGTCAATAGTAAACCAAACGAAGGAATCGAATATCCGACAAGAGTATGGATTTTGAATTTAAATCTCATTCTACACGCAAGGCAGCAAGAGAAAGTATTAGGAATGTACCTTTATGACCTAGAAATGGAGAATAAAACTTTGGAGAAGGTCGTCAGTTGCTACTGCCTGTAGAAGAATGAAAGATAAGACAAAGCGTCTGCACGGCTGGAAAAAAAATGGAGATAGGAGCAATTGGATTCCGCTCTCCGTTTGGGGGAAAGATAATTTGAGGTGGAATTTGGGAGTAGACCTATCCCTCTATTGGACCGCACTTCCAACTAGAGGGCGAGACGGAAGAGCCATTTGTAGGCTTCTTCACCGCTTGAGTTTTACTTTCGCCAACAGACTTGGCGAATCTACATCCTGATCATCCATATCTATATCTACATCTTCTAGAGTTACATCTGAGATAATAGAAGAAAGATTTGGAAAGGTTAAAATCAAAAGTAGTATTGATAGGAAATGACTAACCAATTGACTTGAGAATTCGGTAAATCTATAAATATTTCCAATTACATCTGTCACATCGATAAAACCATATATATTATATCTGGTCAATATGAATCTATATATATATACTCTCTCATAAATAGAAATTTTTGGTTACGAAATAAACAAGTTGTATATGAAAAATGTTGGAATCATGGGTACTTATGGAAATTGATTTAAGTCTGAAAACCTTTTTACTTAAGCAAGTAGATGTAAATTATGTTTAGTTCCACCTTTCTACTTGCTCTCTTTTGCACATAATAAATTACTTGATATTTATTTTAAACTGCAGATTTGTATTCACAATTGTGACTCCTCTTCTTCCTTGCACGCATGGCAGGCAAGAGGCCTTCTGATCAGTAGCTGTTCATGTTTCCAGGAGACAGGGTATACACCAGATGGTATGGTTTATTTTGTTTCAGTTTTGGTTTGGTTGATTATGTATAATGCTTCTCTTCTATTCAGTCAGATTTTTTGGGATAATATATGTACTAGCAGACATTGTACATGTTGTAAAATTATATGGAATTTAATGAAAAGAAATTTTTGGTGTCATTGCTCTCTATTATCTTGTAGTTATGTTTGTGGATGTGAATGTCATGTGGAAATATAACCGCGCGAAATTTTTCCCTATTTTTCTGCGAGTTGTTGTGATCTCATATGAATAAAATGCACGGAAGTAGTGTAAATGGGTTACCCGGATGCTAGGGGGTTCACATTTTTGCAACCTCGTACTTCCGGGTGCAATTAGTCCTAATGCACTTATGGATAGGGAAGTTCGGCAGTGGAGGACTACGTATTCTTTACCGGCAAGACTATCCCCAGCTAGCCCAGTCAGGTAGAGTCAGGATCAGCCGAAGCAGTCAGGTTGACGGGTAGGGCGGCAGAAGGTCAAGCTGATAGAGTCGTAAACAGACTTTGAAGATGATCGAGGGCTTTGTCTTCCTCTTCTACTGAGGGATTGAACTCGCAAGATAGAGCGCGATCCTCTCACGCCATTAAATAGCTTATTTTAAATTATATACAATTAAAGTGAATTTGATGCATTTTGAGTTTTTATTAGGGAGATACAGGTCTGGGAAGTTGGGATTCTGGAATTTTATTCAGACCATAACTTTTTATCTGTACATTATTTTTGAGTGAAATCAATTTTGTATTTTTATTTATTTAATTACCTACAACTTTCATGTACAAAGGTTCTTTATTTGAAGTATAAAAGTGGAACAAAAATAGGTCCCAAAATGAATAAAGAATGAATAAAAACAAAGGTATTTTTATTGTATTTTGGCCCTTATCTCCCTCTACTTTATTCCTTGTCGACCTAGTCATCGAGATGCCCAGGTCTCGGGGTTTCGGTCATAAAATATTTTACAATATTTTTATTCTTTTTTTCTTTTCTTTTCTTTATTCTATAATTTTGGCTTTAAAAACAGTATTTTATACACTATTTACACAACGATGCATGAATGCTAAAATGTCTGATTTAACATTATTTTACGCATTTACTATGGTTTTTAAGGCCAAAAGATAGAATAAAGATGATGAAACGTAGCTTCATCATCCCCCTATACTTGCCTTTGCTAGTCCCTAACAAACAGCTTATGCAATAAGTGTAGAAAAAGAAAAATAAAGAAAAGAAAAAAGAAATGTGGATTAAATTTAATTATCAAACTTGTCTTCACAAAATAAAGTTTGGAGCTTAAGTCAGACCTTTGGAATTTTAGTGCGGGCGGAACCTTAATGAGAACCGGATTTGAAATCCAACAGTCCATGAGAATCCCCAAAACTCTGTTCAAGTCTCCTCAATAGCCATGTCAGAAATTACTTCAACTCATACGCAAACCCTTATGACTATGAATTCTGACTCCTAAAGTGTAAGTGATAGTGGCTCTTCCCAACTAGAATGACAAAGAGACTGACTTTTTCCAGCATGACAACCCAATGATTCCCCAATCCAATAACTCCTTCCTCGAGGAGCGGGGTATTCCCTTCTAAGTTCAAGTAGCAACCAGCTCAAGAGGAGGGGCGAATAGAAGAATGGATGGTAGCCAGTGTTGCTACCTATCCTAGGATGCAAGACCAGTGTAGTCAAGTCATCGAGATGCAGGCTCACATATTTGACTTTGGAACTCAAGCTTGCTTATTTTCTATACAATATATTCACACACTTTTGCAGGCATTTATTTTTGTACAGGCCTGTTCAGTTTTTTGAAATACTATTCACAACAGCATTTACATAAGGAGCGTTTCCTCTTGAGCCAGTAGACTATCCCTCTTTTGAAGCTTTATCGCAACCCACACTCTCCTGTCTTTAGAATTCCTCATCACTGGACGGGTTGGGGTGCACTCGCCTCCCTAGAGGAGGACAAGTGTTTCCACTTGTGTGCGTCTCAAATCGGCAAATCCAATCCCCTCACCTCCCCAACTGAGTTAAGCCAAGTGAAAGGTGCAGGTGTCCAAGTTAGGTTATTATCAACAAGAGTCGTGCGTGTGTTCTGAAATACTCTACCTAGGCAGTCAAGAATCCATTGAACTAAGTCTCGTGATCCTCAAAGAATTAAGTCAACTAGACCTGAAGTACCTCAAACCCAGTTCCTATAAGGTTCCTGTTATTAGGTAGATTTTAAAGTCCAATCAAGCTCCAATCTCTGGATTTTACTTAGATTCGTTCAACTATCAAACTCAAGCTGAAAATGCTCATGCTATGCAAATGCGATGCAGGAAATATTTTTGTGATGCAATTTTCAAGATTTTGAATTTTTTTGGATTTTTGAAAAGATGATGCATATGCATTTTTTTTGTATTTTTCAAAATGATTTTTCAAATGTTTTTGGTATTTTAATTTTGCAAATGTTTTTGGGATTTTTTGAAAACAAAAAGTTTTTGGATAAAAACTAGGGTAAAAATATTTACACGGGAGTGCTTCTAATATCTACAAGAAGCAGATTTTAAGAATTTAGATGGTTAAGTGATCGATTTTATAGGTATATATATACCGAATTTTGGTATGATGTGTATATTCCTCAAACTTATTTAAAAAGAGTTTTCAAACAATTTGAAAACTATAGTCCAAAATATTTTTTACAAATATTTTACAAACATGTACACACATTTGAAAATAGTTTTGCAAAGGTTTTTCAAACAGTATAAATAGATTTTTCACATATTTTTGCAACCATTTTTCAAACCATTTGCAAATAATTTTCCAACATTTTATTTCACACAAAGAAAAATAAATTTTCAAAACAAAATGTTTTTTTACAAAGGTTGAAAACATGTAACAAAATGTTTTCAAAATAGTTTTCAAAAGACTTTTCACAAAGATTTTCAAACTATTTTTCAAATATTTTGCAAAAAAAAATTCACCTGATTTATTAATCAGTAAGTACAAAAAGAACTTGAGGAATAATAACATCTTTTTATTAAGGTTTTTAATGATTTTTTAAAGAATTATTAGCCATAATTAATAAGAAAATACGAAAGTACGAGTTATGGCTAAAGTATACGACCCCCTGTACTTAATTTGAGCTATGTCCTCATAGATCAGAGAGAAAAGAGAAGACAAAACTTGTACTGAGTATCGGAAAATCTAAAGAATAAATGAATGAAGAAACGAATGAACGAATGAGAAGTTGATCGTCCCCCCTATACTTAGGATCAAATAATCCTAAGTATAGCAGGTTGTACACAAAGCAGGGAGGGTCAAGGGTGGGAATGAACATATCGTACTCCGATTGTCTCCCCCTATACTTAGGGTAAGATATCCCTAAGTATAGACGAGAAGAGGAGACAATGGAGAGGATCGAAAAGAATAGATGAACTCGGGGTGCACATCCCCTATACTTAGGACAAGTGCGTCCTAAGTATAGAAGACTGATAACAAGGGGCAGCACCTTTTCGGTGGAAAAAGAAAATAGAAAAGGAAAAGAAGAAAAGAAGAAAAGAATAGATCACAAGATGAGAGAAGAGATCGTGAGAATGTACACACCACTCCCCTATACTTAGGGTAAAAGATGCCCTAAGTATAGGCGATGACAGGAGTGACGAAACCAGAACGAAGAAGAAGCACTCGGCTCGTCCACCCCCCTATACTTAGGACAAAGTACGACCTAAGCAAGGCAAACACGAAGATGGGTGGATGAGCATTACGGGAGAGGCAGAGATGAAAAGCGAATATACAACAGAAGTAGATGTTCAGAGGATCAAGAAGGTAGAAAGCGAACCTTCTTGTAGGACCTTTGAGGAATGGATCTGGTTTGCTGCAGGTCGACATCGGGGTCCACAAGTAGACGGAAGCCGATCATAATCGACAGGGTGTAGATCCTCGGTGGTCCTAGGGTGAGGAGGCATAGACGGATGAGTGTAAGAAGTGTGGTCAGGTCTAGGCTTGGGGGTCTCGCTGATATCGAAGTGGAATGGGACGAACTCATCAGTATCGGAAGAAGTGTAGTCAGAGTCGTCCTGCGAGGTGTCGTCTAGGTCAAAATCAAAAGGCACAGAACTCATTAGTGGAAATAGTCAAACTCTGTTCGTCCTCTATAATCTCAACCGGATAATCTTTCTCATCAAAAGGCCTGAATTCCCGAATAAAAGCAATCAAATCGAATTCGGCCTTAGTCTCATCTGAATCTAAGTGAACAGGAGCGGACTCATCAGTGAAAGAAGTCGAAACATGTCTGTCCTGTCTAATCTCTAACTCTGCCCTACGCTCAATGATATTAATCGTGTAAATCCCGCGGATGTCATCAACACATCGTCAATCACAGGAAGAGGAAAAACCAAGGTCTATGCTTTCCGAGCCTTCCTCCTTGGAGAGGAATTCTCGGGTCATCATCAGTCTACAGAAAGTCTCTCGGATATCCTCATAAAGTCATAGGCCTCAGGGTTAGCCAGAACAGGTGTATTCGCATCAGGTGCAGGTCTCTAATCAACTGTGGGTGCAGTGATCAACACTTCGCTCTCGTCAACAGGACGGAAAGCGAATCTCTCCTGATCCATAATCAATAACGACCCTCGCAGAGGTAAGGAATGGTCGTCCCAGGATGATTGGAGAGTGCTCTCCAGTGGAGGCCTCAATGGGCAATACGACAAAGTCAACGTGATAGCTCATGCCCTGAATCGAGATGACAACATTTCAAGGATACCCTTCGGCCTCTTTATTGATCCATCAGCAAACTATACGATCATCCTAATTTTCTTGAGAGGTCCTAAGTGAAGAGACTGTACCAATGAGAAGGGTATGATGCTAATCGAAGCACCGTCGTCGAGGAGAGTGTGATCACATATGAAGTTAGAGATGGTGCAGCTAAGAAAGGTGTGCCGTGTTCCTCTTCCGAGGAATGGGACGGTGTGTGATGGCATGGGCAGTGGCCATGGTCAAAATATGACGCTCATACCTGCTCCTCCGCTTTCTCTTCTTGGGAAGAGGAGCAGATAAATCGGTCATGGCCTGTTGAAGTGGGGCACGGATAATCTCATGAATAGTGGCTACCACTTCGAGTTCAGTCAACATTTTTTTTGAATTTTTGACCTCCTCCATACAAGGGAGGAAGTCAGAATCAGCATATACACGAGGCATGCTAAGAGTAGTCTGTACAGTGGCATCCTCGGGGTCAAAGGTGGGACAGGGTGTGAGAGGTTGTTTGGGTAAATGATCTAGCAATTGGTACCTCTCCTCACATTCTGAATCGGCCAAAGGTCTCCCGAACTCTTTTTGGATTTTTAAAATTTTCTCATTTTTTTGTATTTTTGGCGATTGCAAGCTCTCATGGAAATCCTCGAGTGAACCCATATCATCAAATGGTGGAGTATCATGGCCGCTCTTATTTTTACTAGTGAGGTTGTCAATCCTCTGTCTCATATGATCTATAATCTGGGTCAAGTTCTCAAGGGTGGACTCCATGAAAGGTGACTCCAACATCTCAGACTCAGGTGAATGTGAAGGTGGAAGTGGATAATATACAGGTGGAGATGGAGGTGGGTAGAGGTCCGAGGTCTGATACTGTGGCTGAGGCGGGTATGTACAAAAATCAGAAAAATTAGGAGGAGGATCCTCCTGATAAAAGGGAGATGGACCGGCTGGAGTGAGCGAGGGAGATCTGCAAAGTCCGGATAAAATACGCTCCAGGGGTCCATCTCGAAAACAATAAGAAAAATGATAGTCGGGAGAGCACGAAGGTCAAATCAAGAGAGTGAAGAAGAAGGCGCAAATGCGCAGAGGCGATCTAGGACACACACAAAACAATCACAAACAAAAATGAAAACAAGACAAACCCTCAATTCACCTACCCAACTCGGTAGAGACCGAAAAGTGCGGTCTTTTTATCTTGTATGTTTTAGAGTTAGGTGAGAAGTCAAGATATTGCATAAAAACTTAGGGGCTGAATAGGATTTGGGCACTAACCTTAGTGTGTGCGCGAGCAATGTAAAACGAAGACAATGAGGGGATTACTCGCCCCAAGAGAATATTTTTCTTTTTGATCTTTTTTAGGGTCAAGTAATATTTCACAGTCCCAATTTTATTGATTATAACTTTTTTTTGATTTTTAGTGAGAAATGCACGATCCTATCGGGGATTCAATTCTTTTAAGCACCTAGGTGATCAAAAATCAGAGGTAGAGGCGGAAAAGCAATGCAAGTGGCAAACGATGATGGATGCTAAAGCGTAAATGCTCACCTTGCCTCCAGCACTCTACATGCAAGGATGCTCAGTAGAATTGAAACCTAATCTATATGCAAATGCAAAACCGATGAAATCGCCCTAAGGTGAGAAGCTGTTATTAGCGTGAAGCACGATTTTAAAATTTGACTAGATCCAACATGTCACTATAGGCACAGGCAAATATATTAGGTGTTTGGACCTAATACTACGTCAAGCAATTCCTACAGCTAAGGGCTCAATCACACAAAAGAAAAAAACAAAATCGGAAAACAAAATAAAAAATACGAAGAAAAGCCGACAAAACCGCGGTGAGCCCCCAAGTGTACAAACACTTGGAAATTAGGTCCAAAAGTCCAAGAGTCTATTGTACCTGTCTTATTACAATAATAGAGTCTCTCTCTCACACAAATTACACAAGTAAATACATGAAAATAAAAATGCTACTAAAGATGGAGCTCGGTTTCAAAAATTCTCTTTACGTCTCCTTTGGTGCCAGGCTGGAGGATGCCAGCTTCACGTGGGTGCACAGGCGTCTAGGGTGGAGCGCATCCCTCGATCCGTGGTTCCTCGCACGAAATCAACAAAGAGGAAGGTTAGACAACTCAATAGATATATAAAAATAAGGAAAATAAAATAAGCAAAAATAAAAGCCGCGAAAAGAGACAATTGATCACAAGCACAAACAAAAACCCAAACTAAGCGTTGTTGCTCCCCGGTAATGGCGCCATTTGTTGAACGCGAAAATCAGTGATCTTGAGTTCCACACAAGGCGGGAACTCAGTCGCTGAATCGACCACGTGAAATCCGCAGTTCAAACAATAATTAAACCACAACAAGTAATTCAAGCAATGAAAGTAAATGTGCAGAGTTAAAATTTATTATAACTCTACAATAACGATGTGTATAGGTGCAAGTATGTGTAGAGGTCGAACACAGGGAGCAGACATGTAGAAGGGGCACATGAATGCACAAATTGTGTGACTGTGATGAGTTGTCTATTTATGCTATTTTTTGTGGGTTTTTAATTTTATATTTTTTTATTTTATTTTAAATTTTTAATTTTTATATTTTGATTTTTAATTTCTGATTTTATATTTTCTTTTATATTTTATATATTTTTTATGTTTTCTTTTTCTTTTAATAAAGATATAATATATATACAAAGTAAGAAAGAGATAGATAATGTAAAAATAAGGAAATAAAATGTTTTTAGTTTTTTATATTTTTCTAATGTTTTTGTGATTTTTCTATATTTTCCTAATTTTTTTGATATTTTTAAAGCAAATATACTGAAAATAGGGAAGAAAAAAAAGACTCAAACTAAAATAGAGAAATAAAATAGCAAACAGTAACAAAAATTCTCTAGATTAATTTTAAATGAAAGAGAACGAAATAAAGAAAATTCATGAAAAGAAAACACAATTTTTAGATTTTTTATGAATTTAATAAATTTTTATGAAGGTTTTTGGTGTTTTATAATTTTTAGGAGTTTTCTTTTATATTTTTTTGTGATTTTTGGACTGAAGTTAAAACACACTAAAATATACAATATATATTTTTTTGGGAATTTTCTGATTATTATTATTATTATTTTTATGGATTTTATAATGTAAACAGTATTGAAAATGCGTATTTTTGAATTTTATATAAATATTAAAATGCAATGAAAATGCAAAATAAAAATATGCCGTGAATCTACAATGCAGCAAGAGTTTATTGATGATTTTTGTGGATTTTTTAGCAATTTATAGATGCATGCAGTAAATAAAGGAAGCAAAAAGAAAACTCAACCCTATAGGGGTATTTTTGGAAATATCACAGAGTCCAGGGGGTTTCAAGAAAATTTCCACAAAATATATAATTTAGTTGAAAACTTTATGGACCAAAATCACAATTTAAAACACGCAAGGGCTTCTTAACAAAAAGTCCACCCACACACGTGCTATTCACGTGCCTGAGGGTCTAGATTGTAATATTCCAAACGATGGGGGCCTAATATGCAAATGAACCAAAAAGTTTACAACTATGATAAAAAGTCTGTGGATCAAAAAGATATATCCGAACCCTCAGGTACCCTGCGCAAAATTGCCAAGTCACGTGCGCGAAGCACGTGACCTGGCAGGGGTCAAAACGGAGTATCACAAAAATCTGGGGTGTTTAGTGCAAAAGTTACAACATTTTTTTAACATGCAAATGAAAGTTTACGCGCTAAACTTTAAATACAAAAGCTTGCAGGGCGTAGTTAGCAAAATACCCACGCAAAGCGGGATCCAACGGTTGGTGTAATTCCACTAATCCACATGTCAGTGCCTGGACGCCCGATACCCCTTCGCCACTGAACGGCCTAGATTAGATCGCCTAACGACGATCAACGGCTGAAGGTTCACAAAATCCGACGATGGCTGCACGTCGTGAAGAACTCCGCCAAGATCGACAGCACGGAGGGCCTCTGGAAGATCAAAGGAAGAACACATCCCTGCGCCCCTTCGACCGGCTAGATCTCTCTGCTCCGACCTCCAACCAAGTGACTGAGATGCTCGGATGGATGATGAAGTGAATCCACGTCAGCTGGAGGAGTCAAACCGGTCCGGGACTTAGTGGTGGAGCCCTGGAACTTCAATGCGTCTGGAGCTTCTCTTTGGGCAAAAATGATGAGGATGGATGCCTCCCTTGCGTCCTGCAAGTGACAAATGAAGCACGGTAGCAAAAAGGAGGTGCAGAACCCAGCGTTGAATGGTGAAAGATGGGTGGCGTGGAGTGGTGAAGGTGGTGGCCGGAGAGGAAGCTCTGGCAGGGATGTTCTGGGAAGAATCTATGCTACAGCGGTTGCTAATATTCACAATAAAAATTGTAGGATTAAAGCTAAACCTATGGCTAACTACGAGCAAAAGAAAGTAAAGAGAAAACGACCTCGCCTGGCTTGAACCAGGAAGAAAAACCTCACGGCCAAGGTCGCCAGAGATGGGGGTGGAGACGCCTCCGCGCCGCTCCTCCGATCTTCCTAACGGCGAGGTGAGGTTGTTGTTACCTCCCTCTAACCTCCGCACACCAAGGAAGGGAGGAAGAACGGGCAAAAAGGGTTCAAAGAGGAATGGAAGTGATGGGTGGCTTTTTGAAAAAGAGGTGAACAGGCTCGAAGATCGAGGTGTAGAAATGGCATCGATGATCCACGCCCCAAGATGACCCTTGGGCGTGTATCATGGATAAGCGAGCAACAAAAATGCAGAAGGAATCATCATGAAAGGAGGAAAGGAGCAACCTCCAAAATTCGTCGAAATCGAGGAAAAACTAGTCTGACACGCAGCAGAAGATAGGTCAGACAGTTGACCGGAGGTCAACTATCCACGCCTCCTGGTTGGTCCACGTGGACCAACTAGGAAAAACCTCTGGAAAAGGATTTAAAAATTAATTTAAAAATAATAAATGATTTAATTAATTTAGATTATTAAATAAAAAATGTTTATTATTTTATGAGTTATTTTATAGTGATTTTTAATTTTTTTATAGAGTCTACAATTACAAGTTACCTTTTTGGGTCTATATAGGTATACATGTCTATATATTTTAATATTTTATTTTTTATTTTGCATATTTATTTTATTTTTTGATTATTAATTTATTAATTTATAGAATATTTTTATATACTTAAATATATTTTTATTTTATTTTTCTGAGGTATTTTGTACACTTAATAAAATAGAAGTGTTAATAATATAGGTATATGTATAGGTGTTATACCTAGGTGTATTATATACAAGTATTTTATTTTGTATTTTCTTGAGACTTTTATTTGATTTTAATGTACATATAAATTATAAATAATATTTACAAAATTATAAAAATATAAAATGGTAAAAATAATTAATAAATAATAAAATGAATATTTTAATCTGTACAAGCATACAATAGGGGTCCAAAACTCAACTTTCAAACCGTAGCTCCTCCAAATGTGAAACCACTGCCATTAAATAGCTTATTTTAAATGATATACAATTAAAGGGTGAATTTTATGCATTTTAAGTTTTTATTAGGGAGATACAGGTCTGGGAAGTTGGGATTCTGGAATTTTATTCATACCATAACTTTTTATCTGTACATTATTTTTGAGTGAAATTAATTTTGTATTTTTGTTTATTTAATTATCTACAACTTTCATGTACAAAGTTTCTTTATTTGAAGTATAAAAAATGGAACCAAAAATAGGTCCCAAAATGAATAAAGAATGAATAAAAACAAAAGTATTTTTATTGTATTTTGGCCCTTATCTCCCCCTACTTTATTCCTTGTCGGCCTAGTCATCGAGATGCCCAGGTCTCGGGGTTTCGGGTCATAAAATATTTACAATATTTTATTCTTTTTCTTTTCTTTTCTTTATTCTATAATTTTAGCTTTAAAAACTATATTTTATACACTATTTACACAATGATGCATGAATGCTAAAATGTCTGATGTAACACTATTTTTACGCATTTACTAGGGTTTTTAAGGCCAAAATGACAGAATAAAGATGATGAAACGTAGCATTCCAAAAGCATATATGAAACCAGTCATCACTCACATCATCCTCAAGCATTCCTAATACATATAGATCATGCATACTAGAAGATCCTGAACAAATCCGAAATTTTAGATCTCTTTTAGACTGTCTCCTTCAGGATTTTATCATTAAGATTCTCATTCGATCATTAGGAGTTGGTATCGATCATATACTTTCAAAAAGCATCTATCATACCCTGGTGTTGATCATATACTTTCCAAAAGCATATATGAAACCTTACAAATTCAGTCAAGCTTCCAAAGCGAGACGACCACGCGTGGAATTTGATTCTTCCCAATATCTCATGAGTGAGCTCATATCTTTCGATTCAGCAATGGATCTATATGATCCCTTTGAGAGATCGGATTACTCATATGCCTTTGCATGCACACCAGCGCGCCGGTGTATAGACCTAGTTAGGTCATCAACCTGTTGGTCTGCCAAATGTACATACTCAAACATATAATAATACATCTGTCTCCGATCAGAGGATGTGTGCCTATATCGTGACAACAGACGGCATAGGTCTTTGGTTATCCCGATCTTGTTAAGTCAACTCTTTGACCTAACTAATCTGGCACCTCTGAATCTCTATTCCCATGCAGAGGACCTGCATCAAGAGGTCGATAAGATATCAGCCAAATAAGAAAGGATTACCATCTCCTACTCAGGCTGGAGATCATCTCTTGACAATGATTTAATGGTGCTTGATGAGTCCTCACTCTAACTCTTTAGATATTCATCCAAGCACCAGCCTCTATGATCCAATAATTGAATCAACAACTGTATGATCATTAAGATGGCCATGGTACATAACCCTAATTGTACTAAGGAGACTATTATGCAAATTAGTTATTCTTTACTTCAGATCAGGAAATGATATTTGCAATAGCATTTATTGCATAATGGCTCATCGTGGGCTCGTATGTCTAACAATCTTCCACTAGCCCAAAGATCCATTATTGGGCTAATCATTTAAATCGTCACTAAATGACAATCATAAGCTATTTAGAAAATAGCTACGTAAGCTGATCAGTCACTATGTTCCCAAGAGACTACGTTAAGTCCTTTGACGGCATTTGCATATCCCTAGTAATAGTTCTCGCATCCAATGCGATTGTTGCATCTTATACAACAAATACTCAATTTTGTTAGTTATAGTGTCCTTGACACTACAGCTCGATAATTGTTATAACCAGTATGTAATTTCTGTTATCCATATCTGATGAATCTACATTTCATCATCTTTATTCTATCATTTTGGCCTTAAAAACCCTAGTAAATGTGTAAAAATAGTGTTAAATCATGCATTTTATCATCCATGCAATTGTGTAAAAACTGTGCATAAAATATTATTTTTAATGCCAAAATTATAGAATAAAGAAAAGAAAAGAAAAACAATAAAATATTGTAAAAATTTTATGACCCGGAACCTCGAGACCTAGGCATCTCGATGACTAGGTCGACAAGGAATGAAGTAGGCGGAGATAAGGGTCTAAATACCAATAAATTCCCTTTCATTTAATTCATTCTTTATTCATTTTGGGACCTATTTTTGGTTCCACTTTTATACCCCAAATAAAGAAACTTTTACATGAAAGTTTTAGATAATTAAATAAAGAAAAATACAAAATTTATTTCACTCAAAAATAATACACAGATAAAAAGTTATGATCTGAATAAAATTCCAGAATCCCAACTTCCCAGACCCGTCTCTCGCAAATAAAAACTCTAAATGCATCGAACTCACCTTCAATTGTATATAATTTAAAATAATCTATTTAATTAAGGTTGTTTTGCGTTTGGTGGAGCTACGATTTGAAAGTTGAGTTTTGGACCACTATTGTATACTTGTACAGATTAAAATATTCATTTTATTATTTATTCATTATTTTTATATTTTTGTAATTTTGTAAATATTATTTATAATATATATGTACATTAAAACATGAATAAAAATACAAAAGAAACACAAAATTAAAATACCTGTATATAATACATAAGTATGATACTTATAAATATACCTACATAAAATATACTCCTATTTTATTAAGTGTACAAAATATATCAGAAAAATAAAATAAAAATATTTTTAGGTTTATAAAAATACTTTATAAATTTATAAAATAATAAACAAAAATAAATAAATTAAATTTGCAAAATAAAAATAAAACAATAAAATATATAGATAAAGATACCTATAAAGGGTATAAAAGGAAACTTGTAACTATTAATCTCGAAAAAATAAATAAAAATTATCATAAAATAATTTATAAAATAATAAATATTTTTTATTTAATAACCAAAAATTAATAAAATCGTTTATTATTTTCAATAGATTTTACAAATCTTTTTTGCCAAGAATTTTCTGGTTGGTCCACGTGGACCAACTAGAGGGGTTCTTTGGTTGACCTCGGTCAACACTCTGACCGAGGTCAGCAGCCTATTGATAACGCTTCAGGTACCCTTAGTTAATTCGGTCAATTTAATGTCCAAATTACTTTTAATTGTTCGTTGCAGTCGGATACGAGGGGTTAATCAAAAACCACTTATCGATTAATGTTAAGTTAATTTTAAGCGGCAATTTTTTTACTTGGTGTAAGTCCAAGGTCGATCTCAGGGAGGCAACTGTCTCCTTAGGTGAATTACAGCAATTTTTCAAGTGTTGATGTTCGAGGATCAATATTTTTTTTTGGTCTTTTTAATTTTTATGCAGACATATGCAGACAAGGCGAGCCAATTTAACGTTTAATTTAATTGATGTATCAAATGAAGTCCAAAAATAATGAAAATTGGCCAGATGATTATTTATGATGAAAATGACCTACACTAATTTTTTTTGGAATTTTTCGACTCAAAATAAATTTTCTATGAATTAAATAAACAGACAGAGTGATTTTCAGTATTTAATTTTTAATAAATATCAAATCACAATTTTTTCAAGAACTAAAATTATCCTAGGTGGCTCTAATGATAAGGGACCTAGGAAAATTAACAGGACTTAATTTTACTGTGAAATGAATTAACTAAAATTATTTTAAGAAAATCACTAAACTATTTATTTAGGCCTCGATATGCGTGCAAATGCTATGAAATTTTTATGGTGTGTTAAAAATGATGTCCTTAAGTTACTGTGAATTTTTGATAATTTTTGAAGGCACAGATAATTAATAAAAAATCAAGAGGCATCACTGGGCAAAATATGTCAACAATGCACCAATTAATTCATTAATAATTCAAACAAGCCTACAAAAATTCGACACGTGTGCTCATAGACAGAGGACAAAATTTCCAACAACATGCAATTTTTAGAATCTCAAAATGATGTAAAATGCACTCTAGGGACACGTGCAAACACAGGGGTGTAAATGTAATACTGGAAATTAAAACTTCAATAAATAAATATGCTGACAGGGACTAAAATGCAATTACCGATAATATGGTGGACTCGTATGCAATTTCTCCAAGGGACACGTGCTCCTCACGTGGGGTCTGCTTCACAGGGACCTCTTTGTAATTTTGGAAAGCTTCAGGGGCGTCTGTGCAATTAACCCAGGCCGCACGTGCTCCTCACGTGAGCGACCTAGGTTCGGAGGGCGTCGGTGGCTCGGAGCGAGGCTCGGGTCCTCTGGAGGTTCGGACTACGGCTCGGTGCAGCCTCGGGTCGCCCGAGCCTAGGCTTGGAGGCCGAGGCTCGGACTCGTCGACGTGGCGGCCTGAAGGCCCTCGGATCAAGATGGATCCAAGGGTTGTCGATGAAGACGCGTGGCAACTGGAAAGACGTCAGATCTGAGGCGCGATCAACGGTCGAGGACGGGCGCAGTGAGGGAACACGTGGCGGGACGAGGGTCGTTCGATCGGTTGATCGAACGGCTGCTGCTGCTTCGTCTCGAACGGTCCTCCGCCACCTGCGGAGGAGAAGGCGGAGCTCCGATGAAGCTGGCCCTACTCCGCCTCGGTCGCTGGGCGTCGATGAAGCGCTTCGTCGGCTCCCACGTAGCTCGGACGAAGCGGGAGCGTACGGCGAAGCCTCCGGTGGCCTCAAGATCCTTGGAGATGTGCTGAAGCTCGACGTCGATGAAGCTCGAAGGGAGCTCCGGTGAAGCTCCGGCCAATGAAGGAAAGAGGATCTGCAAATAGTTAGGTGTATAGCCGAGGCGTGCAAGTGCTCGTGGAGAAGTTTGGCGTGATCGGCGAGGCCTAAAGTGGAGTTTGGTGGTCCGGCGAGCGAGCTCCAGCCAAATGGCGGAGCTGTTGGTCGGAGGAATGTGAAACGCGTCGTCGGAGTGTGCGGAAGGTACCGCGAGGACCGGAGCTCCTTCGCGGAGCTCGGAGGAATGAAAATGGAACGGGAAGCTAACGGTGGCCGGCGAATAAATTGCGAGAAATCAAAGAAAAATTATGGAGAAGATCAGAAGGAGGCGGACGGGGTTACCTGGGGAATGGAGCTCGGGTTTGAGCTCCAGGTCTTCGCTCAAGGGATCGGTACGGTCCCGAGCTCGTGCAGCTTCGCGGTGAAGGCTGCGACACGGTGGTGGCGGCCGTGGATCTCGCCGGGGTCGATTCCTTGTCTTCGCTCGAAGACTCACTCAATTGCTGTCACCAAAGGGTTGGTCTGAGCTCGAGGCACCTCCCTGGAGTGGCGGATGGGGGTGAACGGCGCCGGTGGTGGCTTATTTATAAGGCGAAGGAGGTGGGGATGGCTGGTGGAGTGGCGAGGTTGGTGGTCGTCGTGGGGCGAGTATGGTGGAGATGGTGGAGCTTGAGGGAGCTGGCGAGGGAGAGGGATGAGTGGGTGACGTCGTGGGGGGGTCAGCGGCCGGAGGAGATGGCTGACGTGTGTCCAAAAAAAGAAAGGGGGCGCCCCTCCCGCAAGGCAAGGGACGTGGGGGAGAGGGGCGCCTGGAGGTAGGAGACGAGGTCTCCACCGTTGGATCTTGTGATCCAACGGTGGTGATCAGAGCGTGGTGAGCGGGTAGGATTAGATCTGGGGTGCGTAGATGAGGGGTTATGATGGAGCCACGTGGCGTGTTGTGGCGAAGCGCGAGCGAGCGGTTTAGATGAGGGGGTGGAGTTGATCAGAAGGTCGAGATTTGCTGGAAGAAGGGCGGCTGTGATGGAAAGATCGGAGGTCTGATCAAGCGGCTTAGATGCTGCCACGTGGATGGCCCTGGTGAGGGCGCGAACGAGCGGCGTGGATCTTGGCTGGAGATGATCGGATGGTCCAGGCAAGGGGTGTGCGTGGGCAGCGCTGGGCCGTTGGATCTGGAGCGAGATCCAACAGCTGAAGGCGCGGGCGGATGAGGCGATGGGAGGCGGGCCGCGTGGCGCAACCAGAGGGTGCCATGTGGCCTGCTGTGAATGGCTGGAGTAAGAGACACGTGTAGAGAGAAGAGGGAGCCGAATTTGGAAAAACTCAAAACATGAAAGTTGTAGATCTCGATGAGATCTACAAGTTTCATGTTGACCAAAGACGGAGATGAGGTCAAATATGATACATAAATACAAGGATACATAAATATACATATGTAGTATACAAAGTGACCCAAAAACCCAAGTTTCTCATACGAGCTCCAAATTCAATGAAATTAGTCTCATTTTAAATGTCTTTTAATAAGTAATGTTCTAAGAGTGAGTGGACCTAATTCAGACTTTGTATGAGGGCTTTATGTGTATTTTAGTGTACAAGGGCTCTCAGGCTATATTGGCTATTTTACAAGGGTGATTTTTGACATTCTTCCCTATGTTATTAACTAAGGAATATAGATTATAGAGAAGATGTTACTTTGGTGAAGAGGTATTTTACAAGGGATTTTTGGCTTCTTATTTAGATGCAAATGAGCTCCTAAACTACATGAGTTATGAATACATGCATGAATGCTATTTACGCAATATAAGGGGAAATATGCCTCTATTTTCTCGGAAACAAGGCTCTATTTTTGACTTTTGAAGTGATGAATCACCGATTCATCAACCCCCTATACTTAAACCTTGCTCGTCCCCGAGCAACTATATGAAATGCAAGAGTGAAATGATTTTGGGTTCCAAACCAAGGTCATGAACAAAAGTTGAAAAATGGAGCCTGACTCGACCTTTGGATTAATTGTGTGGCGGAACCTTATTGGGACCTGGACTTAAGACTTAACAGACTTCAAGTTCCACAAGTCTTCTATTCAAGACGCCTCAATAGTCAGGTCAGAACAAATCCTCAAACGCAAATTTCTGATGACTATGATTCTTACTTGTACTGTGTAAGTGATTTGTAACTCTCCACATCAGAAATGGCTCGGAACCAGCCTCCTCTAACAAGGTAACTCAATAACCCGGTCTAGTAACTCTTTCCTCGAGGGGCGGGGTATTCCCTTCTAAGTTCAAGTGCGACCAACTCAAGAGGAGAGGGTAGAGAAAAGAATGGACGGTGGCCAGTGTAGCTACCTATCCCGGGATGCCTGACCAGTGTAGCCAAGTCATCCTGCTGCATTTCTTTACTAGTTTACATACTCCGACAGGTATTATTTTTTTTCTTGGACCTGTCTGATTTTTTTGGAGTTCTTTCTTGCATTTTTTCTTTCTTTTTTTTTCGAAAAGAGCAGCATGTACATCAGGAGTTTTTCCTCTTGAGTCAGTAGACTATCCCTCTTTTGAAGCATTATTGCAACCCACAGCATCCTGTCCTTAGATGTCAACACCACTAGACTAGGTTGAGACGCACTTCCCTCCCTATAGGAGGACGGATGTTTCCACCCGTGTGCTACTCCAAGCTAAAGGATTCTACCTCCTCACCACCTCATCAATGAAGAGCTACGTGCATTGTGCTTGTCCAAGTTAGGTCACTGTCTATAAGAATCATGCGTGTGCACGAGATATTCTACTTAGACTAATCAAGATGACATGTGAACATAGACTTGCGGACTCAAAGAATTAAGTCACTTGACCTGAGAAATCTTAACTCCAGTTCCTATAAGGTTCCTCTGAAATTAGGTGGATTAAGGTCAAATCAAGTCCATCCTCAATATCTACTCATAACTTGGTTCAGAACCCACTAGCTTTTCACTTTGCATATGCAAGATATGCAGATGAGATGCAGATGACATGCTATGAATGAAATGCAAGACTTCTTTTTTTTGAAAATGCAGGATAATATGCAAGAGTAAATAAGAAGCCTTTTTGTTTTATTTTTCTGGTATACAACAATCTTTTTTTTTATTATTATTTACAACAATCTTTAGTTGATACAATTTGTACATAGTATACATGATTTTTTTAGTATACATCCTATTTTACAACAAATTTTTACAAAAGTATATTTTACAAGAATTTTACAACTTTTTTCATATAGTATATATTATACAAGTATACAAAATTTTAATTTATTATTATTTTTTATTATTTTTACAAAAGGTTTACAAGTATTATACAAGTATAAAAATTTTTTTTTTTCGATTTTTACCCACCCATAATTATTGCAAAATATATACAAAAATACGCGAAAATACGCGAAAGTACGAGCTATGGGTAAAGTATATATGTAATATATACACGCCCCCCTATACTTAGCGTGTGCTATGTCCTCAGAGCACGAAAGCGACTAAAAAGACATAGCTCGGGCTAAGCGTAGGAGAGCTAAAATTACAAAAGTATAGAAGTCGTCTCGCCCCCCCTATACTTAGGCTCTGGCAGTCTAAGTGTAGTAGAAGATCAAAAATGGGGTGGACGAGGTTAAGAGGGGAAATGGATGAGTATACAATGCGGGCATCGGTCCCCCCTATACTTAGGCTTAGGTCAGCCTAAGTATAGGTAGGAAATGAGTATGAGGACCAATGTGATCTGGAGAATGTACAGTGAACCGACTTAGGTGACCCTTCCCCCTATACTTAGGATCTGGTTATCCTAAGTATAGTCCAAGATAGTGATCTGATGAGGCGGGGATGGGTTATTAAAGTCGCGGGAGAAAGGGTAGGTTGTACAAGAATGATGATATATACAGATGAGTCGGTCTGAATCTTTCGAGATGCTGCGGATGGCTGGAGTTCACTGCTGCAAGGTCTCATACGCGGCTTGATGTGAATCTGCTGTATCTGTCTCGCGCATGAATACAATCTCCTCGACATGGACTAACTGCTCATTGGATTGGACGAAGTGTTTCAACAGCTGTCCATTCACTAGGAATGTCGGTGCGTCATCTGCGAGATCTGAGATCTCGACACATCCACTATCATGCACCGTACGGAAGACAAATGGTCCCGTCCACTTAGACTTCAACTTGCCTTGGAAAATCTTCAGCCTAGCATTGAACAACCATACCTTCTGTCCAGGAACAAAGGTCTTTCGTCTGATATATCTATCATGTCAACGCTTCACCTTGTCCTTGTACACCAAACTGTTGTCGTATGCTCGGTTTCTGACTTCCACAAGCTCATTCAGATCCATGTCTCCCTGTTTCTGACCCAGGTGTGTGTTCCAGTTGACCTTATTTATTGCCCATTCTGATTTGTGCACTAACTCTGCGGGCAAATGGCACGGCTTTCCGAATACCATTCGGAATGGGGAGGTGCCTAACGGTGTTTTGTAAGCCGTCCTATACGCCCAGAGGACTTGATCCAAGATCTGAGACCAGTCCTTCCTGTCCGGGCGGACAAGCTTTTGCAATATGGTTTTCACCTCCCTATTCGACACCTCAGCCATACCATTGGTTTGTGGGTGGTAAGGACTCGCGACACGGTGTTCGATGCCATAGTCCTTCAGGAGTTTCTTCACCTCCCGATTCACAAAGTGGCTACCCCCATCTGATATCATCATCTTGGGGATCCCGAACCTAGAGATTATGTTCTCTCTGATGAATTTACAGACAGTCCTGCTGTCTGCGGCTCGGGTCGGGATAGCCTCCACCCATCTGGATAGATAATCTACCGCAAGGAGGATATATTCGAACCCGTGGCTGACAGGAAATGGGCCCATGAAATCGATGCCCCAGGCGTCAAAGACATCACAAATGATGACCGGCTGCATTGGCATCTCATCCTTGGAACCGACGGTTCCTCCCATTCTCTGGCAGACTGGACACGACTTCGCGAAGGCGGTGGCATCGCGAAACAGAGTCGGCCAGTAGAAGCCACACTGAAGTACCTTCCATGCGGTCCTCTTCCCGGAGTGGTGTCCTCCTGCCTCTAAGCTATGGCATAAAGAAAGGACACTCTGGTATTCCTCCTGAGGAATACAACGTCTCCAGACACAATCCGGTCCTTCAAAGAAAAGGATCGGATCCTCCCAATGGTAGTGTCTAGCGTCTGACTTTAGTCGGTCGATTTGGCTCTTGGTCCAATCTTCGGGAACTTTCTTAGAGACAAGATAATTCACGATATTGGCGTACCACGGGAGTGAGTCGATAACAAAAATCGACTCGTCAGGGAAGGAGTCTCGAATTGGTGAAACCTCGGAAGTATTAAGATCTTCGAGACGAGACAGATGATCGGCCACTACGTTCTTCTTACCAGGTTTATCACAGATATCCAAATCAAACTCCTGGATAAGTAAAATCCAACGAAGAAGACGCGCCTTCGCGTCCTTCTTCTCCATTAAATATCGTAGTGCCGTGTGGTCTGTGAACACTGTTACCTTGGATCCGATTAGGTGAGATCTGAATTTGTCCAAGGCAAACACTACTGCAAGCATTTCCTTTTCTGTAACTGTATAGTTACGCTGAGCAGAATCAAGCACTTTGCTTGCGTAGTGAATTGCAAACGGGACGCCATCTCTTCTTTGTCCCAATACAGCCCCAACAGCATAATATGAGGCGTCCGTCATGATCTCAAAAGGTAGAGACCAATCTGGGGCTTGTAAGATGGGTGCGTCCATGATCATTCCTTGTAGAAGCTTAAAGGCCTCAAGACATTTGTGATTTACAATAAACTCCGTGTCTTTACCTAAAAGCTCAGTTAGCGGTCGGGCAATCTTAGAAAAATCCTTGATAAATCTTCGATAAAATCCGACATGCCCGAGGAACGACCGCAACTGCCTCACGTTGGTTGGTGGCTGGAGTCGTCTGATCACGTCCACCTTGGCAGGGTCAACCTCCATTCCTCTCTTGGAGATGACATGCCCCAACACTATGCCCTCCGTCACCATGAAGTGACTTTTCTCCCAGGAGAGCACCAGATTGACCTCACAACATCTTTGGAGGACTCGGTCCAGATTCCTAAGACAGGAATCAAAAGAGTCGCCGTGGACCGAGAAGTCATCCATGAAGACTTCCAGGAATTCGCCGACCATCTCGGCGAATACAGCAATCATGCACCTTTGAAAAGTACCTGGAGCATTGCATAGCCCAAAAGGCATGCGCCTGAAAGCATAGGTACCAAAGGGGCATGTGAATGTGGTCTTTTCCTGGTCCTCCGGAGCTATGGCTACTTGATTGTAGCCCGAGAACCCATCAAGGAAGCATAAGAATTCTTTCCCCGCTAATCTTTCTAGGATCTGATCAATGAACGGTAGGGGGAAATGATCCTTCTTTGTCGCGGCATTAAGGCGTCTGTAATCCACACAGACGCGCCGCGACATGGGTACTCTCGTCACGATCTCTTCTCCATCCTCGTTGGTGGTCGTCTGAATTCCCGACTTTTTCGGGACAACATGGATTGGGGCCACCCACTTAGAGTCGGAGATCGGGTAAATGAAACCCACGTCGCACCATTTTTCGATCTCTTTCTTCACAACCTCTCGTAAATTTGGATTCAAACGACGTTGGAATTCACGAGAGGGTTTGGCTTCGTTCTCCAAGTATATATGGTGCGAACACAGAGCGGGATTTATCCCGTGGAGATCGGAAATGCTCCAGCCTATTGCCGTGCGGTTCTTCTCCAGGATCTCTAGCAAGCGAGATTCCTGCTCCTCGGTCAATTGCGAACTGATAATGACCGGAAATTTCTTGTCTTGGCCCGCAAGGAAGGCATACTTCAAGGTTGTGGGTAAAGGTTTGAGCTCAAGAATAGTATGATCGTCTAGAAAGTCTGGCTCAATCTGATCTGGTTTGGTGTTGGAAGTGGCTGGATCATGTTCTATAGTAGCTGCCACCAAACTCGGCTCTGGAGTCGGATCGTCAAAGGTCTCCATGCAATCGGCAAACGCCTCGTCCGACTCGTCATCCTCATCTTCCGATTGTCCTAAGGATGTCAGGACTGACAGGCCCAACTGGGCCTCTACGTCATCGAAGATGTAGGGCGATGCAGGCTAGAGCTGTACTCGTTCCTGAGGATCTCGCAGACTGGACTCATGCGCTGGATCATCTTCAAAGGAGATGGACACATCGGTGCTGGCTGGGTTCTGTCTCCATGGCCCAACTACGTCTACATGCTCACAGTCTGTTCCGATAGAAGAGTACTCGGTGCTGGATTCGGAGTCCGGTCTTTGCCATCTTGTCTGCTTCATTTCAAGTTCCTCATCTCCGCCAGGAGTTTGGAACTGAATCTTCCCATTCTTGTAATCGAATAAGGCCCCTGTTGTTCTGAGGAAGGGCCTACCTAAGATGATCTGGGAATCTCTCCAATTACGAGGGGTTTCCATATCCAGGACAGTGAAGTCCACCATGTATTCTTGCCCCTCGGCTTTGATGACAATGTTCCTTAACTCTCCTTGGGACCTCTTAGTAGATTTGTCAGCAAACTGCAAAATAGCTCTAGATTTTCTAAGAGGTCCGAGATCAAGCCTCTCATAGAGGGCTGTGGGCATCAAGTTGATCGAGGAACCATTGTCTAGGAGAGTGCGTGTAAACGCGATGTCATCAACATGACTCACCACATAGTGTGCACCCATGTCTCTTCGTTTCCGAGGAAACGAGTTTTTTTTTGCACAAGTCGTGGCTACTGATAGAACGTGTTTCTCAACACGGCTTTTGGTCTTCCTGCTAACCCTAGTAGGTGTGCATCTCACCTTAAGGTATTTTTGGAACGCAGGGGTCATTTCCACGAACTTGTCAAAAGGGATTGTGACCTTGATGTGTTTATAGCAAAATTCAGCCATCTCAGGGTCATCTTTTTGGATTTTTTGATTTTCTTCTTTCCACCCTTGAGAGCTTGGGGGAAAGGGATTATTAACTCAGGTTCTGGAACTGAAATATTCTCATTGATTTCTGGAACTGAGTTTTTGACACGACTCTGACTCGGACTCTGATACAGACTCGGACTTGGACTTTGACCGGAAAGAAAATGCTGGGGCGAGACCGGTGATGCTTCTTCCGCTTCTTCTGGACGATCCTCCTCAGATGGAGGTGCGGGCTCATCGGCGTCGTCTGACTCTGGATGGATGCGGGAATGCTGCTTCGAGGACTCAGATGTCCTCTTCTTCTGCTGGCGGTGGCGGTGGTGATGCTCCTCCTCTTCTTCCTCCGACTTCTCCTCAGGTAGAGTTTCGGAGGTTCCTTCTTTTTGCGCCCGTGCCCGATCAGGTATGGTCACGGTCCTTCCGCTCCTGAGGGACATATGGTTAACATTATCGTACGAAAGGATCTCATGTTCAGATAAATAATTATCTGAATAGTATACCTTATCTCGGGGTCGGTTCTGGCCCTGGTGTACGCTGTTTGGGTTGGCCTGAACCTGTGCGGGAATTGGAGTCCTTGGCGCCATTTGTTGGTCCTGAGCACGAGAGACCCGATTGATGTCGGTCCTCATGTCCAGGTAGTCATTCTGCATCTGCTGGACCCTATCAGACAGGGTCTGGATCGCCAAGGTGAGGGACTCCAATTCGGTGGGCTGGGCTGGCTGCTGAGTGGATGCGGTCCTGTACTGGCCCTGCTGGCCGTGCCGATACTGCTGCTGATGGGATGGTGCTGGCCCCTGCTGGTAGGTGCGCTGCTGCGGCTGGTACCCCTGTTCTGGCCTGGACTGGTATCGCGGGACTGTGACGGGCCTGGTCTCTGGGTAGACTGGGGTTGGACGGTGTGCCTGATCCTTCCCCATCTCGATTTGCCGGACTAGCGGGTCACGGCTATACCAGAGCCCATTGATCTCGTAAACGGGCGGAGGCTCCTCGTATTCTGTTTCCACTGGTGGGGGTGCATGATGGTTTGGCTGGGTATAAGTCTGATCCCAGCTGCTCTGAGACCCCGGTGCCTGTTCCTGTACAAGATGGACTCGATGTACAGGTACAGGTGGTGCAGAAGGGGTGGGTAGCTTAATCTTGGCTACCTTTTCAGAGAGTTCCTCCACCTTCTTGGGAAGGCTCGAAAGAGACTCCATCTCCGCGACTCTCTTGTGGATCTACTCGACCATGGTAAGCTTGTCGGCAATCATCCCCATGCTGGGGATGAGGTCCTCAGTCAGATCTGCAACAGTCCTTCTAGTTGTCTCATTGGATAAGATCGAGGGAGACAACTGATAGGCCCTTGTGGCCTGTGACCTGCCGGTTTCTGCCATCTGCTCTAGGATTTTCCACACGGCGTGCTCGTTCTTGTTCAGATAGCTTCCTCCACAGGCGGCGCTGACTAACCCCTTCATCTCTGGGGTTAGACCGCAGAACAAGGTCTGGACTAAGATCGCCTTAGAAATGCCGTGGCATGGGCATTTCTGTACTAAGTCATTGAACCTGTCCCAAGCCTCATGGAACGGTTCGCAGGGTCCTTGGGCGAAGCTGGCAATCTTTGTTCGCATCTGATTGGTTCTACTGAGAGGGTAGAACTTCTTCAAGAAGAGGTCCTTGAACTGCATCCAGGTAGTACATACCACCCTTAAGTTTTTCAACCAATGTGCAGCCTTATCTCCTAAGGCAAACGGGGTGGCCTTCAGCCGGATATAATCTTGGCCAACATTGGGATGGCTAAGATTGTTGCATACTATTCGAAGTCACGGAGGAAGGTGTAAGGCTCTTCACTGAGGTTTCCGTTAAACTTCGGCAGCAGGCTAAGGAAGTGGGGCTTCAGCTCGAATGCCTGGTCGGGAACTGCAGGTGCTAGCCAATTTTGGATCTCGTTCTCCGCCGGGTTGTAGGTATCGACCATTGGTTGGTCGATCCCTTCAGCTACTATTATCTGTCCCATCCGTGCTGTGAGATCAGCATTTTTCTGTTCTGCTTCGGCAAGGCGTCTAAGAATCTGTCTCATCTGGTCCTCATCGGGCGGCATCCTTGGCGGCATTTCTCCCTCTAGTTCTGGGGATTGGAAAATAAGATCGGTGTTAGAGGGTGAATCAAGGAAGGGATTACCGAGGCAATGGTCTTCCTCGGTAATCTCAGAGGAGATAAAAGGGTTGGTTTGAGAGTAACCACCCTGAGCATGAGGGAATCAGGACTCAAGAGGGTCATGAGTCCTGGGTGGTCCAAGGTGCGCTCGGACCGAGAAAGACGAGTTACTTGGGGGACTCATAGAGAGATCAGTGAATAGCGCATCGAGATCTCCCCAATCACTCATCTTGATGAAGCAGAAAGAAGATAGGATTTTACTCCTACCTGAAGCAAGCAACAAGATCAATCCAAGACCCTGGGTTCACACTCGACACAATGAAGGACTCAAAGTTGAGTCCAATTTATCTTGTAGTTTTTAAGTGTGATATTCAAGCAAAAATAGCAAGGATTACGCGGCCTAGAGGGAAGTCGGCTCAGAGCCGGATGCGTCTTCCCTGTTTATCCTGTCGTCTAAGATACCGCCGTTCCTTCCTTTTCTTCGCTCCTATCCCAAGCCGATGGATTCAGTGACCACGCCCCTATCTACCTGCAAGCAGGCGGAGGCTGACAAGGCCGGAACTTCACCCCTGGGGGTTACTGGCAACTTGTCGCGAAGTACCGCAATTTCGCCCTATCTACCTGAGACAGGCGGAGGCTACTTGGTACTAGTCAAAGAATCTGAAAATATCCGGCTCGTGATATTTGGTAGGATCAGTTAGAACGTGATATGGAAGACGGGGATTTGGGCTCTACCTTAGGGTGTTCACACACACTCAGGTACCCTCACTCAGCCTGAAAACAAGGTCGGTGATTAGTCTCCCGCAAACAATTTTCAGTTTTTATTCTTTTTTGGTCAATACTGTTAGCAGTCCCGATTTTAAGTTAAGTTATCACTTTAATTAATCCACCACAAAGCACGCCTATCGGACAGTCCCAATTTTCTTTTTAATTTAAGTGAGAAAATCAGAGGGGGAAATTGAGAAAAGCCGATGCAAGTTGAAATCGATGATGCGTATGCTGAGTAGAGAATACTTACAGTGATCCCTTCGCTTTTTGATGCAGGATGCAATACAGAATTGAAAACTTTACTCTACATGCAAATGCAAGCGATGAAAAACCGCTCCTAGACAGGCAGTTCTATTAGCGTGAAGAACAGTTTAATTTGACTAAGTCCTGCGGTCTAGGTGCGTCTTTTATGTGTGATGTGTGGTCCTATTGATTACGAGCTCAAACAAATCCTAGAGTGGCTCGAGGAGCCGCTAGTGCAAGCTAAATCACCATTCACCGATACAGCACACGGGACACAGTTTCCACTATATTTACACGCGCGAGATCCCAAACGGGAACCGCTGGAAATGATGCGAAAAAGAAAAATAAATAAAAATTTACAATGCCTCTCTAATCACTCAATTAAAATTATTGATCGTCGAAGCGTCCAAGACTCCTCGCGTTCCTCGCACAGAAAAAGAGTGAGGTCAGAGAGTGACTCAAAAATAAAATAATGCAAAGAAATAAAAGAGAGAATAATTACAAGAAAAACCAGGGGTCAGACTACCCGGGGATGAAAATCAAACACTCAAAAATATGCTACAAATTAACCTAAGTCGTGCCTCCCCGGCAACGGTGCCATTTTGATAACGCTTCAGGTACCCTTAGTTAATTCGGTCAATTTAATGTCCAAATTACTTTTAATTGTTCGTTGCAGTCGGATACGAGGGGTTAATCAAAAACCACTTATCGATTAATGTTAAGTTAATTTTAAGCGGCAATTTTTTTACTTGGTGTAAGTCCAAGGTCGATCTCAGGGAGGCAACTGTCTCCTTAGGTGAATTACAGCAATTTTTCAAGTGTTGATGTTCGAGGATCATTTTTTTTGGTCTTTTTAATTTTTATGCAGACATATGCAGACAAGGCGAGCCAATTTAACGTTTAATTTAATTGATGTATCAAATGAAGTCCAAAAATAATGAAAATTGGCCAGATGATTATTTATGATGAAAATGACCTGCACTAATTTTTTTGGAATTTTTCGACTCAAAATAAATTTTCTATGAATTAAATAAACAGACAGAGTGGTTTTCAATATTTAATTTTTAATAAATATCAAATCACAATTTTTTCAAGAACTAAAATTATCCTAGGTGGCTCTAATGATAAGGGACCTAGGAAAATTAACAGGACTTAATTTTACTATGAAATGAATTAACTAAAATTAATTTAAGAAAATCACTAAACTATTTATTTAGGCCTCGATATGCGTGCAAATGCTATGAAATTTTTATGGTGTGTTAAAAATGATGTCCTTAAGTTACTGTGAATTTTTGATAATTTTTGAAGGCACAGATAATTAATTAAAAATCAAGAGGCATCACTGGGCAAAATATGTCAACAATGCACCAATTAATTCATTAATAATTCAAACAAGCTTACAAAAAATTTGACACGTGTGCTCATAGACAGAGGACAAAATTTCCAACAACATGCAATTTTTAGAATCTCAAAATGATGTAAAATGCACTCTAGGGACACGTGCAAACACAGGGGTGTAAATGCAATACTGGAAATTAAAACTTCAATAAATAAATATGCTGACAGGGACTAAAATGCAATTACCGATAATATGGTGGACTCGTATGCAATTTCTCCAAGGGACACGTGCTCCTCACGTGGGGTCTGCTTCACACGGACCTCTTTGTAATTTTGGAAAGCTTCAGGGGTGTCTGTGCAATTAACCCAGGCCGCACGTGCTCCCACGTGAGCGACCTCGGTTCGGAGGGCGTCGGTGGCTCGGAGCGAGGCTCGGGTCCTCTGGAGGTTCGGACTACGGCTCGGTGCAGCCTCGGGTCGCCCGAGCCTAGGCTTGGAGGCCGAGGCTCGGACTCGTCGACGTGGCGGCCTGAAGGCCCTCGGATCAAGATGGATCCAAGGGTTGTCGATGAAGACGCGTGGCAACTGGAAAGACGTCAGATCTGAGGCGCGATCAACGGTCGAGGACGGGCGCAGTGAGGGAACACGTGGCGGGACGAGGGCCGTTCGATCGGTTGATCGAACGGCTCCTGCTGCTTCGTCTCGAACGGTCCTCCGCCACCTGCGGAGGAGAAGGTGGAGCTCCGATGAAGCTGGCCCTACTCCGCCTCGGTCGCTGGGCGTCGATAAAGCGCTTCGTCGGCTCCCACGTAGCTCGGACGAAGAGGGAGCGTACGGCGAAGCCTCCGGTGGCCTCAAGATCCTTGGAGATGTGCTGAAGCTCGACGTCGATGAAGCTCGAAGGGAGCTCCGGTGAAACTCCGGCCAATG
Source organism: Ottelia alismoides (assembly GCA_037367405.1). Classification (NCBI taxonomy): domain Eukaryota; kingdom Viridiplantae; phylum Streptophyta; class Magnoliopsida; order Alismatales; family Hydrocharitaceae; genus Ottelia; species Ottelia alismoides. The sequence continues at coordinate 124,650 of JAZKJV010008743.1, forward strand.
AAGGAAAGAGGACCTGCAAATAGTTAGGTGTATAGCCGAGGCGTGCAAGTGCTCGTGGAGAAGTTTGGCGTGATCGGCGAGGCCTAAAGTGGAGTTTGGTGGTCCGGCGAGCGAGCTCCAACCAAATGGCGGAGCTGTTGGTCGGAGGAATGTGAAACGCGTCGTCGGAGTGTGCGGAATGTACCGCGAGGACCGGAGCTCCTTCACGGAGCTCGGAGGAATGAAAATGGAACGGGAAGCTAACGGTGGCCGGCGAATAAATTGCGAGAAATCAAAGAAAAATTATGGAGAAGATCAGAAGGAGGCGGACGGGGTTACCTGGGGAATGGAGCTCGGGTTTGAGCTCCAGGTCTTCGCTCAAGGGATCGGTACGGTCCCGAGCTCGTGCAGCTTCGCGGTGAAGGCTGCGACACGGCGGTGGCGGCCGTGGATCTCGCCGGGGTCGATTCCTTGTCTTCGCTCGAAGACTCACTCAATTGCTGTCACCAAAGGGTTGGTCTGAGCTCGAGGCACCTCCCTGGAGTGGCGGATGGGGGTGAACGGCGCCGGTGGTGGCGTATTTATAAGGCGAAGGAGGTGGGGATGGCTGGTGGAGTGGCGAGGTTGGTGGTCGTCGTGGGGCGAGTATGGTGGAGATGGTGGAGCTTGAGGGAGCTGGCGAGGGAGAGGGATGAGTGGGTGACGTCGTGGGGGGGTCAGCGGCCGGAGGAGATGGCTGACGTGTGTCCAAAAAAAAGAAAGGGGGCACCCCTCCCGCAAGGTAAGGGACGTGGGGGAGAGGGGCGCCTGGAGGTAGGAGACGAGGTCTCCACCGTTGGATCTTGTGATCCAACGGTGGTGATCAGAGCGTGGTGAGCGGGTAGGATTAGATCTGGGGTGCGTAGATGAGGGGTTATGATGGAGCCACGTGGCGTGTTGTGGCGAAGCGCGAGCGAGCGGTTTAGATGAGGGGGTGGAGTTGATCAGAAGGTCGAGATTTGCTGGAAGAAGGGCGGCTGTGATGGAAAGATCGGAGGTCTGATCAAGCGGATTAGATGCTGCCACGTGGCTGGCCCTGGTGAGGGCGCGAACGAGCGGCGTGGATCTTGGCTGGAGATGATCGGATGGTCCAGGCAAGGGGTGTGCATGGGCAGCGCTGGGCCGTTGGATCTGGAGCGAGATCCAACGGCTGAAGGCGCGGGCGGATGAGGCGATGGGAGGCGGGCCGCGTGGCGCAACCAGAGGGTGCCACGTGGCCTGCTGTGAATGGCTGGAGTAAGAGACACGTGTAGAGAGAAGAGGGAGCCGAATTTGGAAAAACTCAAAACATGAACGTTGTAGATCTTGATGAGATCTACAAGTTTCATGTTGACCAAAGACGGAGATGAGGTCAAATATGATACATAAATACAAGGATATATAAATATACATATGTAGTATACAAAGTGACCCAAAAACCCAAGTTTCTCATACGAGCTCCAAATTAAATGAAATTAGTCTCATTTTAAAGGTCTTTTAATAAGTAATGTTCTAAGAGTGAGTGGACCTAATTCAGACTTTGTATGAGGGCTTTATGTGTATTTTAGTGTACAAGGGCTCTCAGGTTATATTGGCTATTTTACAAGGGTGATTTTTGACATTCTTCCCTATGTTATTAACTAAGGAATATAGATTATAGAGAAGATGTTACTTTGGTGAAGAGGTATTTTACAAGGGATTTTTGGCTTCTTATTTAGATGCAAATGAGCTCCTAAACTACATGAGTTATGAATACATGCATGAATGCTATTTACGCAATATAAGGGGAAATATGCCTCTATTTTCTCGGGAACAAGGCTCTATTTTTGACTTTTGATGTGATGAATCACCGATTCATCACCTATCAGAGCTACGTTTTTGGCCTTTTTCTCCCATTTTTCTAGTTCGTTCCTTACACTATCTCGAGAAGCTCTCTTCTGCGTTTTTGCTCCTCGTTTATTGGTGATTCACGCTCAAGTCAATTCTTGGGCTTTGGATCACTGATCGAGGTGTTGCACTTCGATCTTTGAGCCGCTCGACCCCTTTGTTCAAAAACCCTCCGCCACCTTCCTTGAGCTCTTGAACCCCTTCTTTTACCGTTCTAGCTTCGCTCCTGCTGGCCCAGGATTGAGAGAGGTGACAGCGATCTCTCCGACCATCGAGTGGCGAGGTTAGGCGGTCGGGGAGGAGCTTTCACCACCTCCGTCGTTCTCCGGTGTTGAGGTTTTAATCTCGTTGGTTTGCTGGCCACCTCGAGGTGTTTTTGCTCCATTTCCCGTTAATCGTAGTCCCTACTTTGGTTTTTGCTATTTTCTTGTTGATTTACCCAGTGTTTTGGCTCACTTTCGTTCATCTACGCTCGCCGGAGCCCCGCTCCGGCAAACCTTCCGCCCGACGCCCCTTATCCATACCCACCTTCACAAATAAGCCCCAGGTTCCTAATTTTTTATTGTTCTAACATTTTTGCAGATCCTGGTGGCCGTAGACCCCGGAAGGGGTCGAGTTTCGTCCCAACCGGAAGAACCAGGAGCTTGGCTCTGCTCCGTGCTTGCCGGTCGTCGCCGTTGCTCCGTCGCACTAGCTGAAGCTACCTTTCGCCGGGGGGCAATATTTGGAGTCTGCCGGCGGTGTTGGGGAGGTCGCAGGCGCGAGTAGGGCCGAGCTCTGGCCGATTGAAACTCGCAGGCTCGTGTTCTTGGCGTGTTCTTGCGGGCCTCTCCACATCCGTTGGATCGGGCCCCCTTCCCAGATCATCTTCCAGCCGTTGGATGACATAGTCCTCTCCACCTTTCAATCGCCCAAAGCCTTCTGATCATGGGCGTTCATCTGAAGCATCATCAACCGACCGTGTGTCGACACGTGGCACAAGTAGGCGCATATCTGCTGTTCGATCGGCCCAGGCTTTGGGTATTTTGTAGTTATAGCCAAGCCATTTTGTGTATTTATTATTAAACCTACAAACTTTTATCTGCCGCTTAATAACTTTGATAAATTTGCTAAATATCCCCCCCCATAGTTTCCAATTTTACGATTCCGTCCTAGCCAGCTCACCTCACGTGGGTGACCACATGAGGCGTGGCATTTTGCAGACAGGTCCCTTGGGAACTCGGTATTTGTATTAAGTCCATACAATTGTTTATTAAGTTATTAAGGTTTTGGATAATTTGCATTCGAGCCCCCATTGTTTTGTTAATTATTAAAAGGTCCTCGCCAGCCACGTGTCCTTTGGCATTTTTGTAGCGAACCCCTAGGAGTTCCTTTATTTCACTTTGGTCTATAAAGATTTTTATTGAATTGTAAAATTCGTGGAAAATTTCACGTTGGACCCTGAACTTTTGGATATTTGCATTTATACCCTATCAGCTGTGTATTTTCTCATTGTTGTCTCTATTTATTGCATGCCTCTATATAACTCCAAAAATCACCAAAAAATTACCATACATTCCTGTTGCATTTTAGTATCACGACATATTTTTATTTTGCATTTTTAGTGCATTTTCATATTTATAAAAAATAAAAAACAAGCATTTTCAGCACTGTTTGCATTATAAAATCCATAAAAATTATAAAAACACATCAGAAAATTCCCAAAAAAATATATTTTGCCTATCCTGTGTGTTTTAACTTCAGTACAAAAATCACTAAAAAATACAAAAGAAAACTCCTAAAAACCATAAAACCCCAAAAACCTTTATAAAAACCTTAAAAATTCTATAAAAATCCTAAAAATACAATTTCACTTTCTATATTTTCCTTTATTTTATTAGCTTTATTTTAAAATTAATTTGAGGAATTTTGGACAATGTTTGATATTTTTCATCCTCATTTTAATTTCGACCAGCAACTTTTATTCAATGTTTTCAGTATTTTTGACTTTAAAAATACCAAAAAAATAGGAAAATACTAGAAAAATCACAAAAACATTAGAAAAATTCAGAAAGCCTAAAATACTTTATTTCTTGATTTTTCCTTATTTTTACCTATTTTTATAAATACTCTATTCCTCGCTCTCTCATATCGTATATATATTCTATTATTGAGAAAGGAATTATAAAAATGTAAAATACAAAAAGAAAATATAAAATTAGTAAATTAAAAAATCAAAATAAAAAAATATAAAATTAAAAAAATAAAATTAAAAAATAAAATTAAAAACCCACAAAAACATAGCACATATAGACACAATCACATTCACGGTTTTGTGCATTTTTGCCCCGTTCTATCTGTCTGCTCCCTGAGTTCGACCTCTACACATACTTGCACCTATACACATCTTTGTTGTAGAGTTATAATAAATTTTAACTCCGCACCACTTTTCATTGCTTGATTTTTGTTGTAGGTTAATTGTTGTTTTAATCCAGGATTCGTGTGGTCGCCACAGCGACTTTGTCTCCGCCTTGTGCGAGACATATTTAGATCGCCGATTTTTGGGTTAAACAAATGGCACCGTTGCCGGGGAGCAACAACGCTTAGTTCGGGTCTTGTTTGTGATTGTGATTGATTGTCTACTTCGCGGCTTTTATTTTTGCTTATTTTATTTTCCTTATTTTTTATATAATTGTTTGAGCCGTCTAACCCCTCTCTTTGTTGACTTCATGCGAGGTACCGTGGATCGAGGGAGGCGCTACACCCTAGGCGCCTGGGCACCCACGTGAAGCCGGCTTTGCCAGCTTAGCACTAAGGAGACGAGAAGAGATTTTTGAAGACCGAGCTCTACCTTAGTTGTTGCATTTATTTATTGTATTTAATTGTGTAATTTTTGTGTGTGAGAGAGACCACTTTATTATTGTAATAGAGGTACATCAAACTCTGGACATTCGAGCCTAATTTCCAAGTGTTTGTACACCTGGGGGCCCACCGTGCCTTCCTCGCGTTTTTCTTCGCATTTTTTATTTGTTTTCCGATTTTATTTTTATTTATTTTGTGTGATTGAGCCCTTAGTTGTAGGATCTGCTTGACGATAGTATTAGGTCCAACCACACTAATCACCCTTGCATGCTCCTCTAGTCTACGTTTTGGACTTAGTCAAATTCTGAAAACGTGCTTCGCGCTAATAGCAGCTTCTCACACTTAGGGCGATTTCATCGGCTTTGCATTTGCATATAAATTAGGTTTCAATTATGCTGAGCATCTTTGCATGTAGAGTGCTGGAGGCAAGGTGAGCTTTTACGCTTTAGCATTCATCATCGTTTGTCGTTTGCATTGCTTTTCCGACTCTCCCTCTGATTTTCCCAACCTAGGTGCTTGAAAGAATTGAATTCCCGATAGGATCGTGCATTCTCACTAAAAATCCCAAAAAAATAAGTGATATCAAATAAAATTAGGACTGCTAAAATTACTTGACCCTAAAAAAGATCAAAAAGAAAAATATTCTCTTGGGGCGAGTAATCCCCTCATTGTCTTCGTTTTACATTGCTCGCGCATACACTAAGGTTAGTGCCCAAATCCCATTCAGCCCCTAAGTGTTTGTGAAATTCTTTGACTTCTCACCTAACTCTAAAACAGACAAGATAAAAAGACCGCTCTTTTGCGGTCTCTACTGGGTTGAGAAGGTGAATTGAGGGTTTGTATTGTGTGAGTTTTGTTTGTGATTGCTTGTGTGCATCCTAGATCACTTCTGCGCACTTGCGCCTTTTTTCTCACTTCTCTTGACTTGACCATCGTGTTCTCCCGATCATTTTCCTTTTATTTTCGAGATGGACCCCTGGAGCCTATTTTATCCGGACTTTGCGGATCCTTCGTTCTCTCCAGCCAGTCCACCTCCCTTTTATCAGGAGGACCCTCCTATTTTTTCTAATTTTTGTCCATACCCGCCTCAGCCACAACATCAGACCTCGGATTTCCACCCACCTCCACCTCCACCTGTATATTATCCACCTACACCTTCACATCCACCCGAGACTGACCTGTTGGAGTCACCTTTCATGGAGTCCACCCTTGAGCACTTGACCCAGATGATGGATCAGATTAGACAGAGGATTGACCACCTCATTAGTACAAATAAGAGCGACCATGATACTCCACCATTTGATGATATGGGTTCACTCAAGGATTTCCATGAGCGCTTGCAATCGCCCAAAATACAAAAAAATGAGAAAATTTTAAAAATACAAAAAGAGTTCGGGAGACACATGATCGAGTCAGACTGTGAGGAGAGACACCCAAGGCCAGATCTGACCACACTTCTTTCACTCACCCGTCTGTGCCTTCACTACCTAGGTCCCCTGAGGATCTTCAATCTGTCGACCCTGATCGGCTTCCGTCCACGATGGACGCCGATGTCGACTTGCACCACACCAGATATATCCCTCAGCGGTCCCGCAAGAAGGTTCGCTTTCTACCTTATTGATCATGTGTACATCCACCTCTATTGTATATCCTTCTTTACTCATCTTCGTCCCTCTCCCGTATTGCTCATCCACCCATTATCGTGTCAACCTTGCTTAGGACATACTTTGTCCTAAGTATATGGGGGTTGACGAGCCGAGTGTTCATTCATTGTTCCGTGTCATCACTCCTGTTGTTTCCTATAGTTAGGGCTTCTTTTACCCTAAGTATAGGGGGAGTGGTATGTACATCCTCGGATCTCGTTTCCATTGTCATCTCTTTTCTTCTTTTCTTCTTTTCTTCTTTTCCTTTTATAACTTCTTTTTGTACCAAAAAGGTGTTGCCCCGTGTTGACAGTTTTCTATACTTAGGACGTACTTTGTCCTAAGTATAGGGAGGTGTGCACCCCGAGTTTTTGTATTCTTTGATCCTCTCCATTGTCTCCTCCTCTTGTCTATACTTAGGGATATCTTACCCTAAGTATAGGGGGAGACAATCTGAGTACGATCTGTTCATTCCCACCCTTGACCCTCCATGCTTTGTGTACAGTCTGTTATACTTAGGATTATTTGATCCCAAGTATAGGGGGGACGGTCAACTTCTCATTCTTCTCATTCATTCATTCATCTCTTATTCGTTTATTCTTTAGACTTTTCCTATACTCACTACGAGTTATGTCTTCTCTTTTCTCTTTGATCTATAAGGACATAGCTCAAGCTAAGTATAGGACGGTCGTATATATTACGTATATACTTTAGCCATAACTCATACTTTCGTATTTTCTTAATAATATGGCTAATAATTCTTTAAAATTCATTAAAAACCCTAATAAAAAGATGTTATCATTCTTCAAATTCTTTTTGTATTTACTGATTAATAAATCATGTGAAAATATTTTTTGCAAAATGTTTGAAAAATAGTTTGAAAATCTTTGTGAAAAATCTTTTGAAAACTATTTTGAAAACATTTTGTTACATGTTTTCAACCTTTGTAAAAATATTTTGTTGTAAAATTATTTTCTTTTGTGAAATAAAATGTTTGAAAAATGATTTGCAAATGGTTTGAAAAATGGTTGCAAAAATATTTGAAAAATCTATACTGTTTGGAAAACCTTTGCAAAATTATTTTCAAATGTGTGTACATGTTTGAAAATTTGTTTGTAAAAATTATTTTGGACTATAGTTTTTAAAAATTGTTTGTAAAACCTGTGTCAAATAAGTTCGAGGAATATATACATCACACCTAAATTCATTATAGATATACTTATAAAATTGAACTTACCCTTGTAAATTCTTAAAATCCACTTCTTTAGATATAAGAAGCATCCCCGTGTAAATATTTGTACCTAGTTTTCAGGCAAATCTTTTTATTTTGAAAAATCCCAAAAACATTTGCAAAATTAAAATCCAAAAACATTTGAAAAATCTTTTTGAAAAATGCAAAAAAATGCATATGCATCATTTTTTCAAAAATCCATAAAAAGTTCAAAATCTTGAAAATTGCATCACAAAAATATTTTCTGCATTTGCATAGCATTAGCATTTTTCCGATTGAGTTTGATAGTTGAACGAGTCTAAGTAAAATCCGGAGATTGGAGCTTGGTTGGACCTTAAAATCTACCTAATAACATGAACCTTATAGGAACTGGGTTTGAGGTACTTCAGGTCTAGTTGACTTAATTCTTTGAGGATCACGAGACTTGGTTCAATGGACTCTTGACTACCTAAGTAGAGTATTTCGGAACACACGCACGACTCTTGTTGATAATGACCTAACTTGGACACCTGCCCATTTCACATGGCTCAACTCAGTTGGAGTGGTGAGGGGATTGGATTTGCTGGTATGAGACACACATAAGTGGAAACACTTGTCCTCCTCTAGGGAGGGAAGTGCACCCCAACCTGTCCAGTGATGAGGAATTATAAAGAAAGGAGAGTGTGGGTTGCGATAAAGCTTCAAAAGAGGGATAGTCTACTGGCTCAAGAGGAAAAACTCCTTATGTAAATGCTGTTGTATATAGTATTTCAAAAAAAAAGAGAAAAAGAAGAAAAAAGGGACAGGCTTGTACAAAAATAAAATGCCTGCAAAAGTATGTGAATATGTCGTATAGAAAATAAGAAAGCTTGAGTTCCAAAGTCATATCATGTGAGCCTGCAGGTGGATGACTTGACTACACTGGTCTTGCATCCTAGGATAGGTAGCTACACTGGCTATCGTCCATTCTTCTCTTCACCCCCTCCTCTTGAGCTGGTTGCCACTTGAACTTAGAAGGGAATACCCTGCTCCTAGTGGAAGGAGTCATTGGATTGGGGAATCATTGGGTTGTCGTACTGGAGAAGTCAGTCTCTTTGTCATTCTAGTTGGGAAGAGCCACTATCACTTACATTGTGCGAGTCAGATTCATAGTCGTAAGGGTTTGCGTATGAGTTGAGATATTTCTGACCTGGCTATTGAGGAGACTTGGGCGTAGTGTTGGGATTCTCAAGGACTGTTGGATTTCAGATTCGGTTCTCGTTAAGGTTCCGCCCACACTAAAATTCCAAAGGTCCGACATGAGCTCCAAAGTTTGATTTTGTGAAGACAAGTTTGATTATTAAGCTTCATCCACCTTTCTTCTTTTTCTTTTCTTTGTTTTTTCTTTTTCTGCACTTATTGCATAAGTGTTTTCTAGGGACTAGCAAAGGCAAGTATAGGGGGATGATGAATCTACATTTCATCATCTTTATTCTATCATTTTGGCCGTAAAAACCCTAGTAAATGCGTAAAAATAGTGTTAAATCATGCATTTTATCATCCATGCATTTGTGTATAAATTGTGCATAAAATACTGTTTTAATGCCAAAATTATAGAATAAAGAAAAGAAAAGAAAAAGAATAAAATGTTGTAAATAATTTATGACCCGAAACCCCGAGACCTAGGCACCTCGATGAATAGGTCGACAAGGAATGAAGTAGGGGGAGATAAGGGTCTAAATACCAATAAATTCCCTTCCATTTAATTCATTCTTTATTCATTTTGGGACCTATTTTTGGTTCAACTTTTTATACCCCAAATAAAGAAACTTTGTACATGAAAGTTGTAGATAATTAAATAAAGAAAAATAGAAATTTGATTTCACTCAAAAATAATACACAGATAAAAAGTTATGATCTGAATAAAACTCCAAAATCCCAACTTCCCAGACCCGTATCTCACAAATAAAAACTCCAAATGCATCAAACTCACCTTTAATTGTATATAATTTAAAATAATCAATTTAATGAAGGTGATTTCACATTTGGCGGAGTTACGGTTTGAAAGTTGAGTTTTGGACCCCTATTGTATACTCGTACAGATTAAAATATTCATTTTATTATTTATTCATTATTTTTATAATTTTATATTTTTATAATTTTGTAAATATTATTTATAACATATATGTACATTAAAACAGGAATAAAAATACAAAAGAAACACAAAATTAAAATACATGTATATAATACAGAGGTTTGAAACCTATAAATATACCTACATAAATTATACTCCTATTTTATTCAGTGTACAAAATATCAGAAAAATAAAATAAAAATATTTTTAGTGTATAAAAATACTTTATAATTTTATAAAATAATAAAAAAATAAATAAATTAAATTTACAAAATAAAAATAAAACAATAAAATATATAGATAAAATACCTATAAAGGGTATAAAAGGAAACTTGTAATTATTAATCTCGAAAAAATAAATGAAAATTACCATAAAATAATTTATAAAATAATAAATATTTTTTAATCAATAACCAAAAATTAATAAAATCGTTTATTATTTTTAATAGATTTTACAAATCTTTTTTGCCAAGAATTTTCTGGTTGGTCTACGTGGACCAACCAGAGGGGTTCTTTGGTTGACCTCGGTCAACTCTCTGACCGAGGTCTGCAGCCTGTCAGAGCTGTGTTTTTGGCCTTTTTCTCCCATTTTTCTAGGTCGTTCCTTACACTATCTCGAGACACTTTCTTCTGTGTTTTTGCTCCTCGTTTATTGGTGATTCACGCCCAAGTCAATTCTTGGGCTTTGGAACACTGATCGAGGCGTTGCACTTCGATATTTGAGACACTCGACCCCTTTGTTCAAAAACCCTCTGCCACCTTCCTTGAGCTCTTGAACCCCTTCTTTGATCGTTCTATCTTCGCTCCCGCTGGCCCAGGATTGAGAGAGGTGACATCGATCTCTCCGACCATCGAGTGGCGAGGTTAGGCGGCCGGGGAGGAGCTTCCACTACCTCCGCCATTCTCCGGTGTTGAGGTTTTAACCTCGTTGGTTTGCCGGCCAACTCGAGGTGCTTTTGCTCCATTTCCCGTTAATCGTAGTCCCTACTTTGGTTTTTGCTATTTTCTTGTTGATTTACCCCGTGTTTTGGCTCACTTTCATTCATCTACGCTCGCCGGAGCACCGCTCCGGCAAACCTTCCTCCCGGCGCCCCTTATCCATACCCACCTTCACAAATAAGCCCCAGGTTCCTTATTTTATATTGTTCTAACGTTTCTACAGATCTCGGTGGCCGTAGACCCCAGAAGGGGTCAAGTTTTGTCCCAACCGGAAGCACCTGGAGCTTGGCTCTGCATCGTGCTCGTCGGTCGTCGCCACTGCTCCGCCGCACTAGCTGAAGCTACCTTTCGCCGAGGGTCAATTTTTGGAGTCTGCCGGTGGTGTTGGGGAGGTCGCAGGCGCGAGGAGGGCCGAGCTCTGGCCGATTGAAACTCACAATGCTCATGTTCTTGGCGTGTTCTTGCAGGCCTCTCCACGTCCGTTGGATCGGGCCCCCTTCCCAGATCATCTTCCAGCCGTTGGATGACATAGTCCCCTTCACTGTCTGATCGCCCAGAGCCTTCTGATCGTGGGCGTTCATCTGAAGCGTCATCAACCGACCGGGCGTCGACACGTGGCACAAGTAGGCGCATATCTGTCGTTCGATCGGCCCAGGCTTTGGGTATTTTACAGTTATAGCCCAAGCCATTTTGTGTATTTATTATTAAACCTATAAACTTTCATCTGGCGCTTAATAACTTTGAAAATTTTGATAAAGACCCCCCCATAGTTTCCAATTTTACAATTCTGTCTTGGCCAGCTCACCTCACGTGGACAACCATGTGAGGCGTGGCATTTTGCGGACAGGTCCCTTGGGAACTCGGTATTTGTATTAAGTCCAGACAACTGTTTATTAAGTTATTAAGTTTTTGGATAATTTGCATTTGAGCCCCCACTGTTTTGTTAATTACTAAAAGTTCCTCGCCATCCACGTGCTAGTCACGTGGTCCTTTGGCATTTTTGTAGCGAAGCCCCTGGGAGTTCCTTATTTCACTTCGGTCTATAAAGACTTTTATTGCATTGTAAATTTCATGGAAAATTGCACGTTGGTCCCTAAACTTTTGGATATTTGCATTTATACCATTACCAGGTGTGTATTTTCTTGTTGTTGTCTCTATTTATTGCATGCCTCTATATAACTCCAAAAATCACCAAACAAATTACCATACATTCCTATTGCATTGTAGTATCAGGACATATTTTTATTTCATATTTTCAGTGCATTTTCATATTTATAAAAAATAAAAAACAAGCATGTTCTGCACTATTTGCATTATAAAATCCATAAAAATTATAAAAACACGTCAGAAAATTCCCCAAAAAATATATTTTGCCTATTTTAGTGTGTTTCAACTTCAATCCAAAAATTACTAAAAAATACAAAAGAAAACTCCTAAAAACCATAAAACCCCCAAACCTTTATAAAACCCTTAAAAATTCTACAAAAATCCTAAAAATACAATTTCAGTTTCTGTATTTTTCTTATTTTATTAGCTTTATTTTAAAATTAATTAAGGAATTTTGGACACTGTTTGATATTTTTCATCCTCATTTTAATTTCGGCCAGCAACTTTTATTCACTGCTTTCAGTATTTTTGACTTTAAAAATACCAAACAAATTAGGAAAAATCTAGAAAAAATCAAAAAAAATTATAAAAATACAAAAAGCCTAAAAATACTTTATTTATCGATTTTTCCTGATTTTTACCTATTTTTATAAATACTCTATTCCTCTCTCTTATATCGTATATATATTCTATTATTGAAAAAGAAAATATAAAAATTTAAAATACAAAAAGAAAATATAAAAATAGTAAATTAAAAAATAAAAATTAAAAAATATAAAATTAAAAAATAAAATGAAAAAATATAAAATTAAAAACCCACAAAAAACATAGCACATATAGACACTTAATCACATTCACGGTTTTGTGCATTTTTGCCCCGTTCTACCTGTCTGCTCCCTGAGTTCGACCTCTACACATACTTGCACCTATACACATCTTTGTTGTAGAGTTATAATAAATTTTAACTTCGCTCCACTTTTCATTGCTTGATTTCTGTTGTGGGTTAATTGTTGTTTTAATCCAGGATTCATGTGGTCGCCACAGCGACTTTGTCTCCGCCTTGTGCGAGACATATTTAGATCGTCGATTTTTGGGTTAAACAATATCCGAATACCCTTATTCCTTGAGATATCTATCTCCTAAGGTATCCGCAGTTTAAGACCTTTTAGATCTCCATCTATAAAGTTTTAAGCTCTTGATAAGACTTAGAGATCACTATCTCTAAAGTCTTATCATCTATGAAGATATTGTTATTACTGCAATCACGTGTTTTATTTCCATAGTAGGATTTAGTAACAATTTACTACTCCCATTACATGGCAGACTTCTGGCTTTTGTACACATCCGGCATACATCTGGCTTCTCATAACCGATGCACAAGAGTAAGCAGTTCAAGCATTCATTTCCTCAACTCTTTAAGGTGATATCCCTTCAGATAGGTCAGTACGACATCTTAAGGGAAAGAAATCTTTCTTGGAATTTTCCTAAAAATAGAATATGTCCAAGATGTACCACTAATGCGATGGTTCCAATGCCCTCTTCTCTTTGCTTCTGAACACTTTCAGAACTAAGAGGTTTCCTTGAGATTATATCTCAATGTATGAATAACCAGTCTATAAAAAAACACATATTATTGTCTTTATATCATTCCAAATGATTTGACATATCTACATTTAGCATGATGAACACAATGGCATTCCCACTAAGCTTCACATGGTTCATCAAGATTCTATCTGAAATCATAACATTTATGATTTCATCAGATCTGATATTCCAACTACCAGAAGCTTATTCGAGTCCATAGATGGATTTATTCAGCTTGCACAACTTGCTTTCCTCAACTATGAAGCCTTGCGGCTACTTCATATGAATAACCTTGGAAAGGTATTCATAAAGGAATGCAGTCTTCACATCTTGAAGATGTCATAGTCATCCTATGTAGCTATAGTTAGCAATATTCTGATGGGTTTAAGCATGGTCACTGAAGAGCAAGTCTCATCACAAGCAATGTCTTCTCTTCGTTGTGTAACTCATCGATACGAACTGTACTTTGAAGGTCTCTACCTTCTCATCAGGTTTCCTCTTTCACTTGAAGATCCATTTACACCTTAACGGGTCTTACCCATATCGGTGGATCCTTGATGATTACAATATATATAGAGATAATATGATCAAATTATGTGATATACAGCCTTAATGATTGATCTGTAAAACTCCAAATTCACATAATCTATATTCTTTGCTTACTGCAGAGAAAATATCTATAATTGCACACAGTCTCTGCATAAATCAACTGATCATGATTTTCTAATCAAGAAAAATGTTTTCAAAAATATCGATTATATATTTCATTCCTAATCATTCTTGTCAAGTCACCTAAATATAACTTAACTAATTATCTGCATGAATTAAGCAAATCATATGGAAATGAATTGGGTATATATAGCATTAAATATAACACATTGATTTGACTCTACAAAACCTCACTTTTTATTGGGAAGAAAATGGAAGGGAAGATAGTATAATTTGCCCACTCATTATAGCTTGGATAAAACCTATAGTTTTTTGTTGGAAAGAAATAGGGAGGGGGTATAGTGTAAATGACCCACTCTTTATTATCATGCATAGAGCCACCCTTATTATGCCTTCCCCATACAAATAATAAATGCCTCTCCCATTCCCATGCATTCTAGCCAACACATATGCCTTCCCCATGCAAAACCAATTAAGTCTCCATACACTAATAATGATATTTTGTCTTCACTTGCATGGGATGTCTCCATTATAAAATAATGCCCCTCTCCTCCCACTCACGCACCCTCTCCCTCTCCCCCATTTTCTTCTTTCTCATTTTTTCTCTCTTGTTTCCATCTCCCTCTCTCTCGTTTTTCTCATGCAGGCACAAAGATAACGCCAACAACGTCCAACCGTTCTCCTCCCCGTGGTTTTCCTCCAGCCCGTAGCAGCCCGTGCGTCCACACGCAGGGCCATCTCCTCCAGTTCGTAGCAGCCTGCACGGCTATCTCCTTCCGCGCTGCTGCGACGCATCTCCTCCTCGACGACCTTCTCTCTCCGACACCATACTCGTGTGTGCAATCAGCCCACGTGTCTTCCCACACACTCCCATCTCCGCCATCATCGTCATCTTCACTCGGGAATCAAATAGAGAAGCATTTCTTTCCCATCTTATTTGTCGCATGAATTTTTATTATCTTGGTTAGTTGGTTTAAGTTAAATTTGAAGGAACAACTCTTTTTGTGTAAGCTATTGTCAACTCTATTTTTCTTGAAAATATATGCAATGCAAGTTTTTTCATCATTCTCTCTTGAAAGCTTCCAAGTAAATCTCATCTTCCCATATTAAATTGCAAATCAACCCCCACTTCCTTACTTAGTTGCACTCATACCATCATTTGCTTACTCTAAGTTCTAAGAAGTATTTTCACCGTAGATCACATTCTGTTATAAATTTTCTTTCATTGCAATACATTTATAAATTGAATCAAGTTTTAAAGAAGAACAAAAAGAGCGAATTTGCTTAGTCTCTGCGGATACGAACCTCTACTTGCACTATATAACTCATATTTTTCCAACATGCTTGTAGTTGTAATATTATTTGTTTGATTGCGGTTTTGCGTGGAACAATAACGACATGGTAAAAACAACTTTTTAAACCGCGTAAAATCGCATCAACATTTTGGCACCGTTGCCGGAGACTAGGCAACATTTGCAATTTTTTCTTCTTCTTTCTAACTTAATTTCAAGTTTCTAATACGTGCATTTTTTTGTTTTGCAGGTACTTAGGCTTCAAAAAGAAAGAAATTTACTTGTCTTTTCATGCATTTTGTTTTAGCGAACTTGTAATTTGTTAAAAAAAAAATTTGTAATCTTAATTTCCCCCTCCCTTCTCGGAAAAGCTCGCCATCAGCAAGATAAAATATTACGGATTAGCGCCAGAAGTGCAGGCACTGTGAGTCCATCTTTCTCTTAGGCATCTTAGGCTTTTAAAAATTTCCTGCATTTGTTTGCGCCCCGAACTTAAACCGAAAAAAAATTAAAAAACTCTTCTTCTTTGCATCATCTCCGTGGTCTTCTCCCTCTGATAATCTAATTCAAAGACCACCAAATCGTGTGCTGATCATTTAAAAAGATAAGCTTGAAAGGCCACCGCAGTGGCCCAAGCAGAAAGCGGATAAATTCTGAATGCTTGTTTGATGCACGTGTATGACACAAAAATCACGAGCACATAGAACCCTTGGATAGAGACAAAAATCCCTGGTGCTACGTGGGATTGCAGAGAGAGATCGTAACTCCTCGACGCGTTGGGCACAGGTTCTTGTGGGAAGAAGCAGATCCTCGATCTGAGTACCGCACCCTGGATCCCCCAGCCGGATTAGGACATCGATTTCTCACAATCTTCCACACCCACCTCATCTTTAAGGACCCTAATTTCTCTGAAAACTTTTGTTGAATAACTAAACTAAAATCGAAAAGATAACTGCTTCTGCGGTAATTTTGTGTGAGTTGGTGAAACAACAACTTGTCTGGTGTTTGTGTTGTGTATGCTAGGTTGTATATCTTTAAAAATAAATTGCAACAACCCGCTAGATTACGACCCGATCTATAAAAGAAAATCCCACCCATTCTTGTCTGTACTTGAGAATCTTTATTCATGGAAAAAATTCAAGTTATGCTCAATGAGATGCACGAGAAAACAAAGCTGAATCGGGCTATTGCTTTGAATTATTTGGAGGATAGGAAACGATGTTCTTGGCCCATTGATCCACCTATTTTATTATCGATTGAGCATGAGATTGATGAAATGATGCATCTAGTGCAAAAATATCAAGAAGATCAGGAACACAAAAAGAACGAGTCATCCGATCAAACGTCAAAACCACCCCATGATGACCCTATATTAGAGGAATTTCTCGCATTACCTTCTCCTGCATGCGCTTCCTTTGTCTCTTTTAAACCACTTTTACACGCAGAACACTCATCCATTTCGAATACTGGAGTAATCTCTGGTTCTTTAAGAAATCACTCAATCTCCATACCCCTATCACCGACCCATGAAAGTGACTCGCAACATACTCTTCATGAATTAGCTATCCAAATCCAACAAAACCAGGGAGCACTTATGGATGAGTGTAATAGGATGTATGAGAATGTCAGTAAACAACTTTTGGGAATTTGTGCTCACTTGATGAATAGGCCAAATAGTTTGACGGATGAATGCAACAGATCTCAACAATATTTTGAGAGATATCAAGAAAAGAAAATTAAGGATTTCAGACACTCAAGGGAAGAAGAAAATTGGGTCCCAATATCAGTGAACCAAACACAGATACTTCCTTTTGATGAACTAGATGTGAGATGTATAGAAGAAGATTTTATTGTTGAAATAGTGCCATCTCCATGCCTACTCAAACCCAGATTGACGAAATTTCATGATATCCCCATCTTCGCTCCTCCTGTGTCAGACCACGTATTAATTGAGATGCCCAATGATTTAATACATGAATTTTTTCTCTTGGAAAGACTCAAAAACTTTGAGCATGAAACATCATTTTGTGATCTTAAGGGGCATCTTATGGAATATGACTCTATGGATGAAATTGAGGAGGAATGTGATATAATTTCGGCAATCATGAATCATATTGATCAGAATGATTTTGGAGAGTATAATAAGGACATGTTTGAAATTGAGATCACACCCCTAATACAACTCGATCACGACCCACTCTTGATGGATACATGTATTAATGATGGCATTGATCTTTCCTTAGACTATTCTGAAGGTTATGAACATCAGTCTACTAAGGATATCGATTGGTCTGAGATAATAGTTAAATTTGAGGATAGTATTGGTATTGACTCCAGCGAAGAAATCGAGGAAGATCCGATGTTTGATGTTAATTCTAGATATGATTTTACGATTAATGAAAAAAGTCCAAACTTAGAGTTTGAATATGAGGATATAGTAGACAATGAATTGACTTCTTCATGCACCAAGACTCTCTTCCAACCAACACATGATTATATGTTGAAGATCTTTTATGATGACCCTTTCAAAGATGAGATTTCCAACTCCATTGCCTTCACCATTGAGAAAGAAGATCCACTCAATTCGGTTGATGAATATAATAATACATCTTCTACTACTGAGTCAGAATCTGATCATAATGGTTTTTTATTCTCTGATCCTTTTTAGAATGAAACTGAAGAATTACTCAAAACATTCAAAGATAATCATCCAATCATTCATGCAACTCAGCCTTTGCCAAATCCGACCTCTATTGTCATACCTCTTAATTCAATTGCCAACACACCCCTGCTCATGACCTTTGAATACCCAAATCATATTTCAGGGAGAGAATCACCCTCATGGCTCAAGCAGAGAACTGAAATGAAATTGACAATAGATACCACCGAAAATAGCCATGATGATTATTTGAGGGACAATGATGATTTATCACAATATATGTTGGAGGATCACATGCTTATAACCACTCAACCTTCTTTGATGGAAGAATCAATTCTTGACCATGTAGAGCTCGACTTCAATACATCATATCTGATCCATGAGCCCTTCACCAGTCCACCTATTTCCCTCCCATCACATCCAATCCAGGATCAAACTGATTCATCTCTCATTCTGATTCATCAACTAATTAATGTCTTCACCGTATTAGTGACAACACACATTTATCAAATTCATCAACCACACTCTCACATATGGGTCAAGATATCCGTATCATATCAAGAATTTCATTTGGGTTTTCTGAATACAGCTTCTGCACTCACACGCAACATTGGATACTCTTGATAAGCTGAATCGTCGAGTTGGGACTTTAAACCAACAACATTTTGTGGGTCCACACCCATAGGTATCTTTTCCTTTCTTTGTATCCGTCTCTTTCTTCTTCTTTTTTTTCATTAGATAAGTATGGGGGTCCACCTCTACACTTTACAAAAAAAACAAAAAAGAACACAAAAACAAAAATACATTTCACATCTCTTCTGATCCTCCTATTGCACATTGTCTTCACCATGAGGACATGGTTTCTGTTAAGTATGGGGGGTGTCTGCATAGTTTTTCAAAATTACATACTCTTTCAAAAAAAATATCTTAGCAAAAATTCCCCTAAAAATATCTTCAAAAGCAAAGAAAACCACCAAAAATACAATCTTCCTAGTTTTATCCTATTTTGAGAAATCAGATCTTAACTGCATAAATCTTAGACTGAGGTTGAGTTGACCTTAATCCACTTAACTTCTTCAGAATTTCACTAGGCATGAGTTTTTAAGCTTTCTTCAGGTCCATATGGACTTTATTCTCTCAGTTTCACTAACTCTACTGGTGAATGAACCTCTGTATCTAACTAGATCACCTGAACAACTAGTAGCACTCTTAAACTCTTCAATGGATATTGAACAATGCACATTGCACTTAGCTTTATTGACTTGAGTTTACGAGATACAATTACAGTCTAGTTGAGGTGAGGAGTTGTCCTCTTGGTTGTGCCAATGCCTGAACCTTATCTATAGCTAGTGAAGGAACTTGACTCGGGAGCAACATGATCTCTCTAGTCTAAGTATGTCAGCAAATAAGCCAGTATCGCGCCTCCAAAGTCAATATTAAACTGATACTACCTTTTTGATGCCAAAACCCAAGACAAAAAACACCACAAAAAGGCATATCTCAATACAAATGCCAAAAATTACCACTCATGCAAAGATAAGCAAAGCAAAAGCAAGAAGACCACCAAATAACCCTTCTCCACCAAAAAGCCATGTTAGCAGCCCAATGATGCTATCTAAATTTTTAAAAGAGGCCCAAAGAGGTCCAGGGTTATGCTCTGCAAAAAGAAAAGAATGAGAGCAACGGACCAAAGCGGTCTACGGAAAACCCCGAAAAATAAGTCCCATTTTCCCAAAGAATTATGACCTATTTCTTGATGCTGACATACTTGGGTGAAAAGAGAATATGCCTGAATTCAGGTGAGGACTGAGGCTGTATGTGTAGGGAATCATTCGGTACCTTGATAGATTGTGTTGTTAGCTCGTTCTCTTGACTCACGAAAGCTAAAACATCACGAACACCATTTGTATCCATTAAAGGTCAAAGAGAATACTTGTTGATTAGAATGATCTAACTTGATCGCCTTTCTGAAACCATCTTGATTTTTTCGGAACTGAGAGACTGTTGAAACTACAAAACTCGAGTCAAGTTGACTATTCGAATAAATCATTAATCCATGGGTCAACTCCACTTAAGTTTGTGCATCTGTGTGGTTAGGATCTGAAAAATCAAGACTTTGTGGGTATGTCTGCTGCAAACCCTCACCCAATCTATCTTGGCTATTCTCCCTGTCCTTAATTATTACTTATCTTATTTTTACTCGGGACTAGCAAAACTTAAGTATGGGGGTGTGATGATTACAATATATATAGAGATAATATGATCAAATTATGTGATATACAGCCTTAATGATTGATCTGTAAAACTCCAAATTCACATAATCTATATTCCTTACTTACAGCAGAGAAAATATCTATAATTGCACACAGTCTCTGCATAAATCAACTGATCATGATTTTCTAATCAAGAAAAATGTTTTCAAAAATATCGATTATATATTTCATTCCTAATCATTCTTGTCAAGTCACCTAAATATAACTTAACTAATTATCTGCATGAATTAAGCAAATCATATGGAAATGAATTGGGTATATATAGCATTAAATATAACACATTGATTTGACTCTACAAAACCTCACTTTTTATTGGGAAGAAAATGGAAGGGAAGATAGTATAATTTGCCCACTCATTATAGCTTGGATAAAACCTATAGTTTTTTGTTGGAAAGAAATAGGGAGGGGGTATAGTGTAAATGACCCACTCTTTATTATCATGCATAGAGCCACCCTTATTATGCCTTCCCCATACAAATAATAAATGCCTCTCCCATTCCCATGCATTCTAGCCAACACATATGCCTTCCCCATGCAAAACCAATTAAGTCTCCATACACTAATAATGATATTTTGTCTTCACTTGCATGGGATGTCTCCATTATAAAATGATGCCCCTCTCCTCCCACTCACGCACCCTCTCCCTCTCCCCCATTTTCTTCTTTCTCATTTTTTCTCTCTTGTTTCCATCTCCCTCTCTCTCGTTTTTCTCATGCAGGCACAAAGATAACGCCAACAACGTCCAACCGTTCTCCACCCCGTGGTTTTCCTCCAGCCCGTAGCAGCCCGTGCGTCCACACGCAGGGCCATCTCCTCCAGTTCGTAGCAGCCTGCACGGCTATCTCCTTCCGCGCTGCTGCGACGCATCTCCTCCTCGACGACCTTCTCTCTCCGACACCATACTCGTGTGTGCAATCAGCCCACGTGTCTTCCCACACACTCCCATCTCCGCCATCATCGTCATCTTCACTCGGGAATCAAATAGAGAAGCATTTCTTTCCCATCTTATTTGTCGCATGAATTTTTATTATCTTGGTTAGTTGGTTTAAGTTAAATTTGAAGGAACAACTCTTTTTGTGTAAGCTATTGTCAACTCTATTTTTCTTGAAAATATATGCAATGCAAGTTTTTTCATTATTCTCTCTTGAAAGCTTCCAAGTAAATCTCATCTTCCCATATTAAATTGCAAATCAACCCCCACTTCCTTACTTAGTTGCACTCATACCATCATTTGCTTACTCTAAGTTCTAAGAAGTATTTTCACCGTAGATCACATTCTGTAATAAATTTTCTTTCATTGCAATACATTTATAAATTGAATCAAGTTTTAAAGAAGAACAAAAAGAGCGAGTTTGCTTAGTCTCTGCGGATACGAACCTCTACTTGCACTATATAACTCATATTTTTCCAACATGCTTGTAGTTGTAATATTATTTGTTTGATTGCGGTTTTGCGTGGAACAATAACGACATGGTAAAAACAACTTTTTAAACCGCGTAAAATCGTATCAACAATCCTTGAGGGTCCAAATACAACACTTGTATACGAAGTCTACTTTAGACTTAATTGCTAACATCCATCTTTCCATGACATGATCTTCAGAAGCTTCATCACATGAACTTTGATCATTGTCAGATTTCTCTAACACATATCCTCGCTCATTTGAAGAGGTATTAGCGTTTCATCTTTAATTGTCCTTTTAGTTTCCAATTTTAGGAGCCTCATTATCTTCTCAAGATTAAATGAGTTCCTTTACTTCATTTTCATTTTGACTCTCAAGAGAGTCATCCTCTAAGAATCACATCCTTAGAGATGAGATCTTTTAAGAATCTCAAGGTCATAAAGTAGGTATCCAATACCATCCTTTATTTTCCTAATGAAGTAGCACTCTCCGGTGCATGATTCTAGCTTACTACCATGGAATCTTATAATGATATATATTGTAGTCTCTACTACATATATACCTTGGAAACTAAGAGGTAATTATGGTAATATTCATCATTGATCAAATCATGTCACACATGATCTAATTATATCTCCCTACAACTCCATTGAGTTTAGGTGTACTAGGAGGATTAAGATAGGAATGATATTGCTTTCTCTATAAGGTATAAAATTTATTTTATCTTCCTTCAAACTTTGTTTTTAAACCAAAATTATGAAATCTTTGAACATTTCAAATCTTTCTTAGGTGAAGGGAAGAAATATCATATCAGAAATAATCATCGAATGATATCACATACCATTAATGTTCATTATGATATAGATGATCCACATACATCAATATGTATGAGATCCTGAATACCTTGGCATCTAACACCATTTCCAGAGAAGGGTGCATTGGACATATTTACTTTGAATGTAATATTCACAATTATGTAAGATTTGAAATTTCAGACCTTCTAAAGTTTCATCTCTTACTTGTCTATAGATCATATAAAGATACATATGTCCAAAGCTTGATGCTAGATCATTGTCAAATGACCTTCATTCTCCTATAGATCTTTTAAGGTTCAATTTTCAGTAATAGAAATTTTTAATGAACCATTCATTAATTTTCTAATTTAGTAGAATCCTCCAGATATTAGATTACTATCTGAAATATATCCATCATAACTCTTTATGATAGGGAATTCATGTTTATTCCAAACATTTAGAAATAAACAATGAGTGTATTCTAATATATGGTTCATAGAGACATTCTCTAAGATTAAGGGCTCTCCCACTGAAAATAGGAAGTCTATTTATCTAATAGAGATTGTTACAATAATTGCATCAATATCCATGTGATGACTATTAGACTTGTGGATGACTATTAGACCTTAAGATCAAATTTTCTAGTCTTCTAAAATATATGCAGCCAATTGCAAATGTTATTATAAGATTGAGATACAATTATTAGACTTCTAATATTATCCAATAAGAAAGTCAATTTCAATGATTATATGTAGATGTAGATTATTCTGCGAAGTCAATTTCAATGATTATATGTAGATGTAGATTATTCTGATGCACTATCTGAGTGCTTCTCTAAGAATTCTAGATAGTCTTGATAGTAATACTATCAACACATCATCTTGTTGCAGTAATGGCACGCATCCAACTCTTTGGATGCCATATGTGTGGAAACCATAGAAGTACAATCAACTCTTTGACTTTCCTTCTAACTTGGGTCTGACACATTTTTCCACTGCGCTCCTTTGATTTATAGACAACCATTGCTTAAGACAAAAGATTCTCTTATGTTTAATTCAAAAAAATTTCAAAATGAGAGTATTTCAACATTTATACATGCTTCATTCAATTCATACAATATGAATATTACGAAGCTTCATGAATGACTAGAGTATAGATAGTAGAATGATGACACTTATCATATCTACATACATCTTAACTCTTAAAAACTTAGGTTCAGGTAGGAACTCAAACATTTGAATACATCATCTCTTATATAGTCACCATCTACATGATGCAGTGAACCATGTCATTCATGATTAAATGTCGAGAGCACATATGTATGCCAGAACATCTTCTTAGATTTTATAAGGATTGTTTGACAATTACGATCATCGTCGATATGTCACTTCCAAAGTACATCCGATGAGATATCAAGACTATAAAGACATACAAACCCTAGGGTTGTAGTCTTATTATCTTATTTAATTGTCATTCTTCATTCTGATGAGGAAACTTGCACATTGCAACCACATACATTAT
The DNA here is from genome assembly GCA_037367405.1 of Ottelia alismoides. NCBI lineage: Eukaryota > Viridiplantae > Streptophyta > Magnoliopsida > Alismatales > Hydrocharitaceae > Ottelia > Ottelia alismoides. The sequence goes on from JAZKJV010008743.1 coordinate 148,581, forward strand.
GTGTTCAACTACAAGTACACTATCTTGATCATGGATCCAATCCATGATATTTTACTGGTTATTATTGAGTATAGTAGTGAGTGGATTTAATGAAGGATTATCTGAAATAAGAAATTTGCATATATATATATACATATTTTACTTTGATTTAGGAATTTGTATCAAAGTTGTCTTACCTTGTCAACAATGAAAGTTCATTCTCTTAATCACTTTCAATGTAAGAGATATACTTACCATTATATCTCTAGCAAGATCTGGGATCTCGTTTCTTATCTTTGTCACATCCCAATAATATGAGAACTTGCAACTCGGATAAAAAGAAGCGGGAACTCATTCCACCTTGCAACTCCAACTTGCAGCTCACAATTAGGTTTTTAACACCCGGGCCCACCACCCTTAAGGTGATGTTGACCCGTCATTAATTGAACCAATTGTCAACAAGAGTATAGCTCGCTATGCACAATCCAATATGGCCCCAATAATATGAGGACTCCATATTGGGGTCACTAAGCATACGTCCTTACTCTTTCGAGAACCAAAGAGCCCGATCCAAATGACTTTTATGCAGGATTTGTCACTTCGGACAGGTATCACTGACATACAATCTCTGGCGACGGAACCATTTGCCTTGACGAGACACCATGGATGTCACTTATGTGATCCTTCATATCATCTTCAAATTTTAATTAATCATTATGAATCATATTTATTATGATTAATTCTTCTAAGGGAAATAACAACTCTATTCATGATAGAGTGTTTTAATTTTTAATTGGATTCCAATTAATCTTATCACATTAAATTAATGATCCCATTAATATCCAACAAACATTTTTTAATGTTACTTGAAAATCTCGTATTATCTCAAATATGTATTATTTCAAAATTTAATAATTAGAAAAATACATCATGATATCTCAAGCATTATTTGTTCCCTACTCGCTGTCATGGCTAGTACCGAAGGGAGTGGGACAGTCCGCACACGGTGCAACCTGCTACCCCACCGCTCCCCGACTAGACACCGTATCCGCCTCGGGGAAAAAATATTGCCAAGTCAATCACTTTGTACTTGAGATAATAATCGGTTTTTCAATCAAAGTTCTATCATTTAATAATAATCAAAACCCTTTTTATTAACATTATACGGAGGATTTCTAAACAAATCCTCAATCCTATTCAAGCAACTTGTTTGTTGGAATGTGTATGATGTAACCATTTTATAGTCTAGATCATATCTAATCAATTATTGGTTAAGACAATGTTATTTAATGAAATAATTATCATCTTTAAATATTTAAAAAGTATTTATCAATAATTATCTCAAAAATTAACCATTAGTCTCTATAAAAATTAAATGACAATCACAAGGTTCTCAGTTAAGTATGCAATTTCCAACAGTGGCCCTCACTTACTAAAATTAGTATATCTTATTCATTTTAAATCCAAAGCATGCAAAATCAGTTTCTAATGTTTTCTAATTTGATTTGAAACATAACTCAAGTGATTATTATGCATTTATCGGCATGTCAAAATAGTAACCATCACTTTAAATACATCATGATTTGCCATCCCCGAAACAGTGGATATAGGTTCATTAAAAAATGATCATATCTTGAGTTATCGTATTCCAAATCACGCAAACTTGAATCCTACATTTTCCTTAATTAATGACTAACATTATCCAAATGATATTTTTGTGTTTAAACATTTGAAACAAGACTGAAAAAATACACAAAACATAGATGCGAAAATTGAAATGCGATAAAATTTTGACAATCCCTAATGAGCCCAAGTCTTCCTAGGTTAATGGATCATATCCAAAACCTTGAACCTGGCTCTGATACCACTTGAAGTATTATGGAAGAATCCTCAAGCGCATCACGGAAGCGTGTGGATCGCATCGAATGTGATCGGGAGCGACTAGTTGTACTAGTTGCTCGATGCAGTGGAATATAAAAAAAACTAATGTGATGAAACCACGTGATCTAAGAACCTTTCTCGGATCGTTTCATCTAAACCACAATAGGTATTAAGGTTACCTCTTGAAGAGTGGTTGCGCTCAAGTCTCTAAAGTAAGAGACCTCCTGTCTCAAGTCTGATCCGACGGAGGAGACGCTTGCGAGCGCGTTGATGAGATGCATCCTTCTCGTAATCCATGTTGATGATCCAAGCAGTGAATCTCCTGATCTCGTCACACAAGATCCGACGTCTTCTTCACAAGTGAGGCACACCGAAGGAGACAGAGATCTACGAGCAAATACTTCGGCAGCATAACGACGTTGCTGCGGCGATATCGACTCTCTCTAAGGCTTCATGATGGACGGCCATATGAGAGAGAGGATGAGAGTCTTGGCATGTAGAGAGAGAGAGAGAGGGAGTGAGCATTATTTTACGTTGTAAACATGTTACTCGAAGAGCAAGGGGTGCCTCTTCTTATATAGGGTTTTGGGAGTCCATGGATCCCAATCCATGGACAACACACAATCAATGGATGAGATTGATTTCTGTTTCTTTCAATGACCATGACGTTGTTTTAAAAAACACAACAACAATTTATTTAATTTAAATTAATATATATTGATAAATCAATATAAATCAATTCAAAATTAAATCACTTTGACTTGTCTTGGAGATAATGAGGAGATTGACCATATCCCCTAAAACCGGGGGGGGGGGGACAGCTACTCCTTTGAGATGGACCAGGTCCATCTCATCAAAATCTCATAAGATCTCATTATCTCATGAGATCTTATTATCTCATTATATCTCCGCGATTTACGATAATATTTGTTGTAAATTATTTCACAAAAATAATGCATAATTATCTTGTGAACTTTGCAATCATGCCATTGGAAAAATGTGAATCACATTCACATCCCAAAACAAAATGTAAATTATATTTTCAATTAATCATCCAATGTGAATTCAATTCTCATCAATAATTAAATAACAAATAAATCACAATATGCTTTCTTTAATATATCATAAATCACATTTATAATATACCAGAATAATATGGATAATGCTATCCACATTATTCATATCCATGATAATTAAATCACATTTAATCATCTTGGATCTCTATTCTCATGTTCCCAAATAATGTGAATCACATTCACATTATTCACATCTTTGATAATTAAATCGCATTTAAGTATCTCAGATAACTCTCCTAATAATATGAATCTAATTCATATTATTCATGATGATTAAATCACATGTAATCATCCATTTTCTCAATACTCGGATACATATATCAACAATGAAATTATCCATGAACTCTTTCAAGGATAATGCCCTTTCTCTGCGGATACTTGGAGATAAGGACAGGGCGATTGTATTGTTCCACGTATAGTGACTTGGATATTGAGATCACATCTCAAATTCAGATCTTACGGACCTCGCATAGATGATTGATTAAATTAAGATCGCAAATATAATCTTCTCATTACATCTGAATCACATTCAGATCAATATCCACCAGTTGGACTAAGATTAGATTACTTCTCTATGAGAGGATTCACTAAAATCTAGACCTGTTTCATCACTCCCTCGGAATGGAAGCGTCATGGTTATACAATCGTTTATGATCACATCACCCTCAAGCATTCCTAACACCTATACATCCTGCATACTGGAAGACCCTAAACAAATCCGAAGTTTTAGATCTCTTTTAGACTGTCTCCGTCTGGATTTTATCATTAAGTTTCTCATTTGATCATTGGGAGTTGGTATCGATCATATACGTTCTAAAAGCATATGTGATACCTAGGTGTTGATCATATACTTTCCAAAAGCATATATCAAACCTTACAAATTCAGTCAAGCTTCCAAAGCAAGATGACCACGCGTGGGATTTGATTCTTCCTAATATCTCATGAGTGAGCTCATGTCTTTCGGTTTAGCAATGAACCTGTATGATCCCTTTGAGAGATCGTATTACTCATATGCCTTTGCATGCACACCAGTACGCCAATGTATAGACCTTGGTTAGGTCATCAACTTATTGGTCTACCAAATATACATACTCAAGCATATAGTAGCACATTTGTCCCCGGTCAGAGGATGCGTACCTATATCGTGAAAGCATAAAACATAGGTCTTTGGTTATCTCGATCTCATTAAGTCAACTCTTTGACCTAACTAATCTGACACCTTTGAATCTCTATTCCCTTGCAGAGGACCTACATCAAGAGGTCGGTCAGATATCAGCCAAATGAGAAATGTTTGTCATCTCCTACTCAAGCTGGAGATCATCTCTTAACAATCATTTAACAGTGCTTGATGAGTCCTCAATCTAACTCTTTAGATATTCATCCAAGCACCAGCCTTTATGATTCAATAATTGAATCAATAACTGTATGATCATTAAGATGGCCATGGTACATAACCCTAATTGTACTAAGGGACCTATTATGCAAATTAGTTATTCTTTTCTTCAGATCTGTGAATGATATTTGCAATAGCATTTATTTCATAATGGCTCGTTGTGGGCTCGTATGTCCAACAGAGTCTTTGCTTCTCACGAAATTCGAATGACATGTAGGAGGGATATATAGATGAACATACACGGTATAATTTTTGAAAAAAAATGAAAAAATAGGCGAAATTGCTCTGTTTAACAACCAACTTGGCTGTTACACAGAACATCCTCCTCTCCCTCTCTCTTTTTATACACACACACACCATGGAGTAGGTAACTTACCTACTCCATTCTTATTTTTTGCCACTTGTTTTTATTTTTTTCAAAAAATACTTCCATGGCTTTTCATAACCATATCCCTCTAATATGTCATTCAAATTTCGTCAAAAATAGAGACTCTTATGCCCCCCATCCAGAAAAAGTCGATTACAATAAATCAAACAATCATCTATCGTGATAAAGCACAATTTGTTCTACAATGTGCAATTTTTAGAGTGAAAAATGATGATGAATGATTGTTCAAACGAATATGCAAAATTAGGGGTGCAAATACATACAGATTAAAAAACAAATTAAAAATGTGTATGATTATGCAAATACCAGAACTCTAAGGGGTCTTATGCAAAAAAAACTACACGAGGCACGTGATAGGCACGTTTTTCCTGGCTGGCAGGAGGGCATATGTTATTTTCTAAAAAGCTGAGGGCCTCTAGTGCAATCCCCCCCATGCTCACTTGCCGAGCATGTGAGCGGTTAAGCTTGGGCGATCGTCGGTGGGCGCGTGGCATGATGAGATGTGTCCACGTGGTGCTCTTCTTAGGCATTGGATTTTTATAGAACAACTGGGGATGGTCCTCGATCAGATGGCTCTAACTGAGACTCTTTTCGTTGATCGAGCGGTTGTTGAATGTTGAGTTCTTTGCCCAATGCTAAGCTGTAGTGGCAGCTACTCGAGGTGATAGGTCATGATGGTCAGCTACTTGAGGGTCGAGGCGGTGTGAAGACTATGGAGGAGCAGGCCAGTGCACTCTGAGGCGAACGACCATGGCGATGGTGAGGGTGCAGTCAGCGGAGATGTTGCGGAGAGGCTTCGTCCTGGAGGGTGATCAATTCTGGTGTGTGGTGGTTGTGAAGCCACAAGGGCTCTGCTGTATGGGCAGTGTAGGGTCAATGCGTGGTGTTTTGTGCGGGTGAGAAGTGGCTCCTTGTGATGGCAGGATGGGTAGATCGAAGCGACGTTGAGGCGAGGCGCATGGTGGAGGTAGAGTCGTGGGAGCTGTGGAAGTCCCAATGGAGGAGGAAGGTGGGATGACGCTCCGTGCATGCATGGGGAAAGAGAAATTGCTCTGATCTGATCGAACCAGAGGTGACGGGGTTGTGAAGAGGTAGAATAGGAAGGTGATGGGGTAACGGAGATGTGGAGAAGGATTAAGGTCGGAGGGAAACATGAAGGATGCAGAAGATCGTGGTTTGAATCAAATCAAGTGAAGAAGAAATTGGGGGGAAAAGGTAAACATAATAGATGATGGAAAGTGGATGGAGAGATCGATCGAGAAGAAGAGAGAACGGAGAGGAAGAGGTGCAAGAAGGAGGAGAAGGGGTTACCTGGGGATTCACAGAGGGAGGAACAATCGCCTGGGAATGAAGATCCTAAGAAGAGCTTCAGATATTTGCCTCCAAAGCCCATAGGAGAGGTGCTCGAGGCTGGGCATCTACGTGGAGGGTGATTCGATGTGAATTTGTGCTCATAGATCTCGTCAGGAGAAGGAGTGAGCGATCGTTATCTCTATGATGAGGCAACCTCTTGCTGTCTCCGGAGCTATCACAGAGCTGGACCTACACCTCATAAATGGCGGATAGGGGTTGTAGTGGATGGGGAGTGAATCTTTAGCGGAAGTTGGAGGAGGTGCAAGCGACACAAAGGCAAGGGTTACGGATATGCTTCATGCGCAGGAGAGGAAAAGGAAGGGGACGAAGGCAGTTGCACGATGCTGGACACGTGCCTAGTTGGGTGGTTGCACCATGCACGGGGAGCGCTGATGGAGAGGGGAGAGAGGGAAAGGCGGAGGAGGTTGGGAGAGAGGGGGAGAGAGGGAGAGGGAGGAGCAGGTTAGGGAACCGACAATTGCCTACCACGCGCAAGGGGAGGAGGGCATGTGCCGTATGTAGGAGAGGAAGGGGAGGGGTGACACGTAGCACACGTTGGGGTGACCACGTGGTAGCATAATTAAAATAAAAAAATACAAATAAATAAAAATAAATAAAAATAAAATATAATAAAATAATAATATAAATATAACTAAACAAATTAAAAATAATAATAATTCAAATAAATAAATAGAAGTGAAATAAATCAAAATAAAAAATAAATAAAAAATTTACAAAAAATAAATAAATAATAAAATAAGAAGAAAATAAAATAAAATCGGGGGTGACACATGAAGGATCCAAGAACTGCCACGTATCGCTCACAGAAAATTTTAAAATTAAATTTAAAGAAAAATGGAAAATAAATAAAAAATAAGGTAAAATAAAAAAGTGGTTAACATAAAAGTCGTTTGTCTCAACAAGATCTGGAACTTTCTTGAAGGACCCAAAACCAAAATAAATTTTGTATAAAAAGTATTTTTGGGTGGTACTCTGTAGATATAAACTATCACATTTTTGTCTTTTGCAATTTTTTGGTATTTTTAAATAATATAAAAATAGAGGAAATAAAAAATAATTATTTACGCCTTAATCTAATTTTTTGGATTTTTGTAATTAAGAAAATAACAAGATAAAATAAAGAGGACTTATACACATACTATATATACAGACTTGGATTGATTTATTTTCTTTGATTTTTCCTCAATTTTTATTTAGATTTTTTTTCATTTTATAAAAACAATAATCAAAGAAAATAAATACAAAGGAAATAAATAAAAAGGGATTATTTTTGTACATGAAATAATAAGGTCAAATTAGACAATATGTTTAATATACAATAGGGGCCCAAAAGCGAAGCTTCACATATGAACTCTGATTCTTTTAAAATTGGTTTTGTTTTGAAGGTAGTTGAACGTACACTAATTAAAAATTGTTAGAGTCCATAGGAGACTGTATGATAGATATTCACATTTTAAGGTTTTTCTCAAACTAAGGTTTGGGTTTTATTAGGCAAATATACAAGTTAATATTTATTTGATATTTTTCATTTATTAGTAATAATAATATATACACTATAGAGTTGATTTTATTCAAGTCTTATTAGTGAAAAATATTAAAAATAGGGGTAAGCGTGGTATTATACATGTTATATTTACAAGGGAATTTAGTCCTCTTATTCATGCAATTATGCATGCTAAAATGTGATTATTATGTACAAGTGCATGAATGGGAATAATACAGAACAAATGTCGAAATGAAGCTATTACTCGAGAACGAAGCTCTATTTTTGACTTTTAGAGGAATCATGGATTTATCACTGCTCGACTTAGAAGAAGTCCTCGATCTAATGACGAAGAATGCTGGTGGAAGAACAACAGAAGAACAGGTCCCCGGGGAGTTTAGGCCCGCTCCCTCTTGCAACTCCCGCAATCCCCTAGGTTGTTGACATGCTAGATAGACTCCTAGAGACATTTCATGCCAAATGGTGGCCTCAAAGAATCCATAACCCATTGATGGGGTCCTGGAGATGCATGACAAAACAGGGCATCTAGAGCTCTGTTTGCTGACCTCATTGGCTTCTAGATGAAGCCCTTAGCATTACTACCTGCAAGGAAAACTCATGGAACAAGGGCGAAGGTGTAGGCCCTCTTATTTGAGTGAAATGAAGCGAGATGAGGTGACATGAAGAGGTCCGACGAGGAAGCAGAGTTGGACCTCGAGGCTTGATTTAGATCGAATCAAGGTGGTTGGGTGAGTGGGAACAATGGAGAAACAGATAAGGAGGTTGATGATGGTGGAGCGAAGGTCAGAACTGGTCGATGCATGAGTGAACGATGGTTGGAGCTCTAGAGCTCCTACGTACTATAATCTACCAATTCTAAGCCAAACTAAATGGAGTTAAGCAAAATAAAACGCGAATATACTCTACTACAATCAAAAGCTACACTAAAAGGCTTAAAAGGAGCAGCTCAGACCTGGAAATCGGGGAGCAGGGTCTTCACTGGCGGTGCTCCAACGAAGGGTGGAACCTCCCTCAATCAACCTCCTCATCACTGTGGAATGCAGAGTGCCACTCACAGTCACTAAGGGCGAGCTCCTTAGTGCAAAACCAAGGGGGATAGATTAGGATCAAAAGGGGAACAACCAAAAAGGGAGGAGGATAAAGATTGTTTATACTTAGGCGAAGGGGCTTCAAAACCTTGGGTTTACGAGCGAATAAATACTCGATTGACCAAGGTGTGGATCTAGCATGGAAGAGGGATGCACCGACAAGATCTTCCATAAAGGAAGATTAATGCATTAAGCAATGTATCATGGGTAGACAAATCGACGAATAGGGGTGGTCAACGTGTGATAGGTGCATACCTAGGCCAAGGGTACAGTTGACCTGAGGTCAAAGAAACCCTTGGCCCTGATTGGGCCATGTCAGCACACTAAAAGACAAAATAACAATTAAAAAAATAAATAATTAGAAATAAAATAGTAAATGAATTAATTAAATTAAAGTCAAAATATAAAAAAATTATTATTTTATGTAATATGTGTTAGGCGATTTTTACTTATTTATACAAGCTTATCTATTAGGTGCCACTTTTACATGTATATTCATAGGTATGTTTACATTTTTCAAGTAATTATTTTTATTTTGTATCTAATATTATTAAATATACTTGATTTATTTTAATCTATTTTTAATGTTTTTATTTTATAGTTTTATTTTTAGTTTGTTTCAAGTAATATTTAAAAGTATACAAAAATATAAGAAAGCTAAAAATATAAAGAATGAATAAATTGAATAAACTATGCATGTTCACAGTATAATAGGGACCCAAAAGTGAACTTTTGCTTCTTAACTCCATTTTTAATGAAACCACCTTCACTGGAAAAAAATAAATTTTATGAAGAATAAATTTGAGTTTGGTCAATTTTGAGTTTGTATGGAGGATATAGAGGTCTGTAAAGTTTTGTTTGCGGCCTTTCCATTCGTGTGTCCCAGTCACACAGTGCGTTATTTTTATGTGCAATTATTTTTTCTATTTTTTGTATTGCGTGTACATGTTTCATGCTGAGAGTCTTATTATTTGAGGTGTATATAATGGAAAATACAATAGGGTACAAAATTCTATTTAATGATGAATAATATTAGGGTTGTCATGATGTTTTCTATAAAATTCAATTGCCATATCTCCCCCTACTTTATTCCTTGCCGACCAAGTCATTATTGCCTTGGTCTCGGGGTCTATGGTCATTCAGTGTATTTGACACTTCATTTATTTTTATTTCTTTTCTTTGATTCGTTTATTTTGAGACTAAATACTTTTATCAAATTATGGATGTTATTTTGTACAAATTAATGCTATATACATGCATTTAGCTAGGGATTTAATAAATGATAGGATAATGATGATGAAATGGAGATTCTTCACCCCTATACTTGTCTTTGCTAGTCCCTAGCAAACACTTATGATGATGAGTGAGCAAAAAAAAGAAAATAATGAAAAAAAAATGAAATAAGTTGGAGTGATTTTACCTTTTAAACTTACCTTCATAAATCAAAGTTTGGAGCCCAGTCAAATCTTTTGAAATTTAAGTTTGGTCGGAACCGTATTGGGAATCAGACTTGAAACTCATCAGCCTTCAAGAACCACAAAACTCTGTCCAAGTCTCCACAAAAGCCAGGTCAGAACAAGTCTACATCATATGCATACAATTTTGACTATGAGTCAATCTTGTTTAGTATAAGTGATATGTATCTCCTCTTGGTCGAAGTGGTAAAGATACAATCTTACCCAACATGGCAGCCCTAATTCCCCATTCTAGCAACTCTTTCCTAGAGGAGCAAGGTATTACCTTCTAAGTTCAAGTGCAATCAACTCAAGAAGAGGAGGTGAAGAAGACAATAGACATTAGCTGGTGTAGCTACCTATCCTAGGATGCTTGACCAATGTAGCCAAGTCATCCAACTGCAGGCACCATAAAATCTTTGACTTTGAAGCATAAATCCTGACTTATTGAATATATGACTCTGACAGAATTGATTTATCTTTGATTTTTGCCCGTCTAACTTTTTTAGAGTTTTAATTACTATTGAATGGGGTTTTACGGAGGTCTGGAGATCTCACAAGGTGAGAAATCCAATCGTCGAGTTAACCTCGCACGAAACCCTAATTCAAATAACAATTAACCCACAACAATGATCAAACAATGAAAAGCAAGTGTGCAGAGTTAAAATTTATTATAACTCTACAAAAGATGTGTATAGTGCAAGTAATGTAGACTGTCAAATACAGAGAACAAGCAGGTAGATCGGGGCAAAGAATGCTCAAAAACGAATGTGACGTATTTGTCAATATATGTGTTATTTTTGTCTGGGTTTTTAATTTTTATATATTTTTTTATTTGATTTTTTATTTTTATATTTTTTATTTTAATTTTTCATTTTCTGATTTTGTACTTTCTTTTTATATTTTTATATTTTTTATAGATATAAAAACTATATAAAATGTATATACAATATGTAAGAGAGAGATAATATAGATAGAAAAATATGTGAAAACAATCAAAATACATGTGATACAATCTTTTTGTGCTTTTTATACTTTTTTAATGTTTTTGTGATTTTTCTATATTTTTGATATTTTTTAATATTTTTAAGTAAAATATGCTCAAAATAAGGAATAAAATATATTCCCAAAATCAAAATGGAGATGAAAATATCAATCAGTAGCCGAAATTCTCAAAATTAATTTTAAAATAAGGATATTAAAATAGAAAAATTAAGAAACAGAAAATAGAATTTTTGGATTTTTTTTCTGGATTTGATATATTTTTATGAAGGTTTTTAGAGTTTTTCAAACTTTTAGAGTTTTCTTTTATATTTTGTTAATGATTTTTGGGCTAAAGGTCACAAAAATGAAAAGATAAAAAATATGTTTTTGAGAAATTTTCAAAGAGTTTTTATAAGTTTTATGTATTTTCTAATGCAAACAGGGTAAAAGTGTATGATTCCTATTTTTTATAAATAATAAAAAGACTCAAAAATGTAAAATAAAAAATATTGCGTGAAAGAGTGTTACAACGGGAAGCTATGCCTATTTGTTTGGGGATTTTTAGAATTTTATAGATGCATGAAATAAATGCAATCAGTAAAGAGAAACTACACTACTAGAAGGGTATTTTTGTAATTATATAAAAGTTCGGGTGCCAAAGTGTAAATTTCACAAAACCTTATAACTGAATGTTCAACTTTCTGAACCAAAAATAAATAAGTAGAATCCCAAAGGCATCCCTGCAAAATATCCAAAATCACGTGTCTAAACACGTGTGCACCTGGCGGGGACTGAAATGCAATTTTTGTAAAACCCAGGGGTTTAGAGCAAAGTTTACAAAAATAATTAAAAAAAGATGAAAGATTCAGTTATAAATCTTAAATACAAAACTTATGGGGGTGAAAGTGCAAAATACCACCGCACGAGCATCCAACAACTGGGGTGCTTTCAATTAAACAGGCGAAACGAGGTGCGCCGATGACGCTTCAGATGAACACCCAGGATCAGAAGACTATGGACGATCGGATAGTGACATGGGCCGAGTTGGTGAAGAAGGCCGATGAAGGCGAACTTCCCCGACCCCGGTCGGCTTCCTTCATGGTCCTTGAAGCTTCAAAATGGGCCGAGTTGACTCCAGCAGATCTGCTCTGGGTACTGGTGGCTCCAAAATGCTCCGGCGTCGACCGGAGAGTGTGCGCGAGGCTGACGCAGCTGGCGGCTCCAGAAACCTCCTTAATGATCCAAAACGAGCCCCAGGTTCTTCGTACGTCCCTGGACCTACAAGAAAAAGAGTGAAAGGGTCGAGGGCAAAATGCCCCGACCCCGCAGCGGGGCGGAATGGGCTAGAAACGGCGAGATGGGATCTCATCGGAGCAAGCTCCGGTGAGGGGGTAGCAGGTGCTGGAACAATCGCCAATCAGACAAATAAAAAAGTGAAATTAAGGAAGCCAACTACAGCTAGCTAAAGAGAAAAGGAAAGCGAACAAAAGGGCGTCAAATTGGCCGGCAAGCCAACGAGATATACATCACGGCGGCATGCTGCCGGAGATGGTGGAAACTGCCCTCAAACTTGCGTAACGCCACAACACTTGGCCGGAGGAGAACCTGTCACATTCTCCGGTCTAGGGAACAAGATAGAGGGGAAAGGCTAGGTCAAAATCGAGATAAAAAATGAGAGGGAAGGTCGGGTGGCTTTTTGAGCAAGTGACAGATGCGACGAGAAGAATGAGGCGATATGGGCGGCTCAGTGATCCACAACCCAAGGAAAGCCAATGGCGTGAATCACCAAAGATTGAGGAAGAAAAGAGATGAAGAAAGCATCATGAAAGGGTGGACGATTCAGCCTCAAAAAATCCGCAAAGACGGGCCAAAACGATATTTTGACACACAACAGAGGGGGTTCAGACATTTGACCGGAGGTCAACTGTCTGAGCCACCTGGTTGGTCTACGTGGACCAACCGGGAAAATCCTCCTGAAAAAGAATTCAAAAATCATTTAAAAAGAATAATTGATTTTATTAATTTTAGGTTATAAAATGAAATATATTTATTATTTTCTAAATTATTTTATTGTGATTTTTATTTATTTTTTTGAGGTCTAAAATTACGAGTTCCTTTTTAAAGGCTACATATATGTATATTTGTATTCTTTTTAATATTTTATTTATATTTTGTATTTTTAATTTTATTAATTTAGTTTATTATTTTATATATTTATAACTTAATTTTATAGACTTAAATGTATATTTATTTTATTTTTCTGAAGTAATATATATAATTAAATAAATAGATGTATTTACTATATAGGTATAGATATAGGTATTATACCTATGTATTTTATACAAGTATTTTATTTTAATGATATCTTGATGTTTTTATTCCAATTTTATTATACACATATATTATAAATAATATATACAAAATTATAAAAATATGAAATTATAAAATTAATGAATAATAAATAAAATGAATATTTTAATCGATATAAGTATACAAAAGGGGTCCAAAACTCAACTTTCAAACCGTAACTTCAAAAATATGAAACCACCTTTATTAAATAGCTTATTAAAAGTTATATAAAATTAAAGTGATTTTGATATTTTTGAGTTTTTATTTGAGAGATATGGGCCTAGAAATTTGGGATTTTGGAATTTTATTAAGATCATATCTTTTTTTCTGTACATTATTTTTGTGTGGAATCAATTTTGTATTTTTCTATATTTAATTATCTACAATTTTCATGTATAAATTTTATTTATTTGAAGTACAAAAAGTGGAACTAAAAATAGGTCCCCAAGAATGAATAAAAAATGAATTAAATAAAAGATATTTTTATTTGATTTTGGCCCTTATCTCCCCCTACTTTATTCCTTGTCGACCTAGTCATCGAGATGCCTAGGTCTCAGGATTTCAGGTTATAAAATATTTTCAATATTTATTCTTTTTCTTTTCTTTTCTTTATTCTATAATTTTGGCATTAAAAACGGTATTTTATACACGTTTTGTACACAAATGCATGAATGGTAAAATGCCTAAATTAATGGTATTTACATGCATTTGCTAGGGTTTTTAAGGCTAAAATGATAGAATAAAGATGATCAAACGAAGAAATATCATCCCCCTATACTTGCCTTTAATTGATATCAAAAGTGCATGAAAATGATTTGAATGGTTCTCGCTATGGAAAATTGTTTTGCATGTGTTCACGGATCTGTAACAAAATTATTTTTTCTTACTGTTTTTCCATCATAAAATATGAAATAAACATTTTGATTAAGTAGAGAATGAAATCAGAAATTGTTCAAATTTATTTCGCACGATTCCAACTCTGTTTTTCCTAGATATTTCATATTTAGTGGAGATGGTTCGGAAGACAATTAGATCATAAAATCTCGTTACTTAATGTGTTTATAATTCAATGAAGATCATGGAAATTGAGAATTTACCTTGATTAAGTATGATGCCTAATAATTATGAAAATAATTGATTAATCACCATAGGCCATTAAATGGACGTTCATGAAAACCCTAGTTTATCCTACAATAGTTGTAGGACAATCTCTACATGCAAAACTTGTTACTTGATATGACTGAGGATTTATTTAGAAAATGTCCTTATAATATTATTCAAAATGGTTTTGATAAATATTATATGTTATAACTTCGGTTGAAAGATCGATTATCATCTCAAATACAAAATGATAAAATCGTAATATCCTGACCTGAGCTGGCTTTGGTGTCTAGTCGGGGATCGATGGGGCAGCAGGTTGCTGCGTGAGCGATCTGTCCTGAATCCTGTGCATACTTGCCATGACAACGGATAAGTAAAGGATAATGTTTGAAGTGATCATGGTGTACTTTTTAATTATTAAAATTTGAAGAATACGTATTTTGCGATTATACCATTCTTCAAGTAACAATCAAGTTTGTTGGTTAATCAAATTCAATTGATAATATATTTAATATGACTGAATTGATTATATTCTATTAAAACACTCTATTATGAATAGAGTTGTATTTTCCTTGGAAGGATTATTTATGTGAATATGGTTCATAATAATTAATTAAAATTTGAATATGAGTTGGAGGACCACATAAGTGGCATCCATAGTCTTTCATTAAGGTGAAGGTTTATGTCGGCAGGGCTTGTATATAGGAGATGCTTGTCCAAAGTGACAGCTCTTGCATACAAGCGCATCTGGATCGGGCTCTTTGCTTCTCGAAAGAGTAAGGTCATATGCATAGTAATCCTAATATTGGTTCTTCATATTATTGGGATGATATTGGATTGTGCATGATGGATTCTAATCTTGTTGATGGTTGGCTCAATTAATAACATGTCAACATCACCTTAGGGGTGGTGGGCCCTAGTGTTAAAGATCGAATTGGGAATGCAAGTTGGAGTTGCAAGGAGGAATGTGTTCCTGCTTCTTTTTACCTGAGTTATTATTTCTCATATTACTGGAATGTAATTAAGGTAGAAAGGAGATCCCACATCTTGCTGAGATATACCGGTACGTATATCTCTTACTTTGAAAGTGATTAAAGGAATGAACTTTCAAAGTTGAAAAAAGCAAGACTAATTTGATTAAAAATTCCCTAATCAAAGTTTTTAATATTGAATATATAATTACCTATATGTTCTAATATAGTGCATTCTTAATTTCATACAATGAAGTCTATGAACCAACTCAGTAGGCTTTTGGAGATCAATCAATTGATCGGACCAAATTACTCGGATTGAATTTGTAATTTGGATCATTTCCTATCTACAGAGTGCATATCCTATGTGTTATCCAAGGACAAGCTTGAAAATCATAAGACATCAGAATATATCAAATATAATGAAAAATATGATGAAGATCATACATTGGCCAGATGTTATATTATGTGATCTCTCTCTAATGTGCTTCAAAAGCAACATGTGGAGATGGAGACCTACCATGATATAATATTGAATCTCAAGGAGATGTTAATAGATGTTAACTGCACTCGGTGTTATAATGTTATGAAAGAGCTTATTTGCTGCAAAATGCAGGAAGGGACTTTATTTAGAGAACATGTACTCACAATGTTTGGGTACATGTCTGAAAAGGAAACTCTCAAGGAAGATATGGATGCAGATATGCAGTCTGAATTCATTATGTTGTCTCTGCCAAAGTCTTTCAATAACTTTGTGGTATAATTCCACATGAACAAGTTGAACTTGACTAACGTTGAGCTATTAGCTTCATTAAAGTCTACAGACGATGTAATGAAGAAATATAATCTCTCTGGCAGTGCAATGGTTGCATGGGTCAAAGGGAAGCACGGTCAGAAGCTAGGAACTCAGAAGGGCCCGACCCAGAAGAGAAAGAAGAAGAGTCAAAGTGTTGGCTCATCTTTCATAGATTCCGCATTGGTGACATCAAAGAAGACCGATGTGTGTCGTCACTGTAAGAAGCCGGGGCAGTGGAAGCGTAACTGTCCAGATTATCTGAAGTCTACTGACAAAGGTAAATCTCCAGCAAGTATGAATTCTACTCTCATCACTAAAACCAATTTTCTCGTAGGATGAGAAGGTAGTTGGGTCATCGATTTTGGTGTTTTTGTTGATGTATGTAATTTGTTGTATCTGTTTCAGGAAACGAAGAGTCTTGATGAAGGGGGGATAGTCATCAAGATGGGATCTCATGCAAGTGCTACAACAGTCGTCGTCAGGACCTGCAGACTATCATTATCTAGTGGAAGAGTCCTAGTACTTAAAGAGTATCTTTATGTTCCAGATATTAGAAGGAAATTAATATCTGTATCTAAATTAGTTAGAAGTGGATATTCGTTTCTATTTTGTAATAAACTTTTCATAAGTCATTATGATAAATATATTACAGATGGTGTTATGACTTCTGATGGACTCTATTAATTGTGCATTGATGAAAATGTCATGAATGTTACTACCACTAATAAAAATCCTAAAAGAACCAGGGAGGATGGAAATCATTCAAATGTGATTTGGCATCAAAAACTTGGTCATTCAGCTGTTGATAGGATCAATATATTGATAAAGAATGGACCCCTAGATTTTCTACATGGTTAATCTTTGCCTACCTGTGAACATCGTATTCGAGGTAAAATGACCAGGACAACTCTCTGTAACAAGGTTACAAGATGCGAAGGTATTCTTGACCTAATACATACTGATGTATGTGATCCATTCAGTACTGCGACTCGAAATGGATATCAATACTATTTGACATTTATTAATGGCCATTCATGATGCGGGTTTATCTTCTTATTATGTCATAAATCTGAAACCTTTGAAAAGTTCAAAGAGTTCATGCCTTTGGTTGAGAACCAAATGAATAAGAAGATTAAACGGATTCGATTTGACCGAGGTGGCGAGTACCTCTCATATGAATTCAAGGAATACCTTAAAGAGAAAGGAATTGTCTCCGATCTCACTCCTCCTCGAACTCCCCAACTTGATGGTATAGCTGAAAGATGCAACAGGACCATCATGGGCATGGTTCGTTAAATGATGAGTAAAGCACATTTACCACTTAGTTTCTAGGGATATGCACTAGAGACTGCAATATATCCTGAACAAGATTCCTAGCAAATTCATACCTAAGACTCCTCATGAGCTTTAGTATAGAACTAAACCTAGTGTTAGACACTTAAGGATTTGGGGTTGTTTGGTTCATGTGAAGAACGTGTACGCAATTAAGCTAGAATCTCATACTCGTGTGTTCTACTTCGTTGGATATGTTAAGGATGGTATTGGATACCATCTTTATGAACCTAAAACTCAGAAGGTCTTCATATCAAAAGATGTGAAATTTTTGGAGGATGTTTTCCTTAAGCGTCGAGATAAAAATGAAGTAAAGGAACTCATTGAATCCCTTGAGGATAGTGAGTTTCGTGGACCAGAAACTAAGGAATTAAATGAAGATGTAACAGATGTACCTCTTCGAAGGAGTTCGAGGGTGGTTATACCACCATAAAAGTATAGATTCCATGTGCTAGGTTAAACTGACAATGATCCAGCTTCATTTGATGAAGAACTCGCAGATCACGACATGGATAGATAGATGCTACTAATGAAGTCAGAAATTGACTCCATGTATGAGAATTGTATATGGATCTTAGTGTATCCACCTAGAGGGGTAAAACCCATTGGGTGTAAATGATCTTCAAGAGAAAAAGAGGACCTGATGGGAAAGTAGAGACTTTCAAAGCACGGCTCGTAGCGAAGGGCTACACATAGAGAGAAGGCATCATTTACAATGAGACGTTCTCTCATGTGGCTATGCTTAAGTTCATCAGGGCATTGCTAGCTATAGCTGCATATCTTAACTATGACATCTAGCATATGGACATTGAGACAACTTTCCTCAATGGATACCTCAAAGAGGATATCTCTATGGAGCAGCCTCAGGGCTTCATAACTGAGGAAGGTAAAGTATGCAAGCTAAAGAAATTCATCTATGGGCTCAAACAAGCGTCTCGTAGCTGGAACAGATTTGACGAAACCATAAAGACTTATGATTTTGTTCAGAATCATGATGAAGCATGTGTGTACAAGAAGCTTAGTGGGATCGCCATTGGGTTTATCGTGCTTTATGTAGATGGCATCCTTATCATTGGGAATGATACATGGATGATGACCACTATTAAGATTTGGCTATCCCATACCTTCGAGATGAAAGATCTTGGAGAAGCCTCTTACATCTTGGGTCTGAAGCTGTTCAGAAACCGAGAAAAGAAGATATTGGGATTGTCATGTAATGAGTGCATTAAGAAGATTTTGGAGTGTTTCCATATGGAGAACTCCAAGAACGGTTTCCTTCCCTTAAGACATGGTACCCACCTATCTAAAGGGATGGCTTCTCAAAGTGTTGAGGAAAAGAAATCCATGGTCAGATGCCCCTATGCATCAGTTGTAGGAAGCTTAATGTACGCCATGATGTGCACAAGGCCATATATCTACCATGCAGTGGGAGTATTAAGCCGTTACCAATCCTGCTGTTGAGAGCAACAATGGAATGCAGTGAAGAAGATCTTAAAGTATCTAATACGGTTGCAAGATTACATCTTGATCTATGGAGATGTGATCTCTAAGTCTTGGGATACACAGATTCTAACTTCCAGTCTGATATTGATGATCAAAAGTCGACATCAGGGTTTGTGTTCCAGCTGAACAGTAGTGTTGTGAGCTGGAGAAGCAAGAAGCAAGACAATACAACTGATTCGACAACAGAAGCTGAATACATTGTTGCATCAGATGTTGCAAAGGAAGCGGTGTGGTTGTGCAAATTCATGTTGACTTAGTTTCCCTGATAACACAGGAGCCATAGCTCAGGTGAAGTAACCCAAATGGCATCAAAAGAGTAAGCATGTGGAAAGCAAATACCACATCATTCGGGAGATTCAAAAGCGTGATGATATCGTCATCACCATGTTGGCTTCTGCCGACAACGTTGTTGATCCGCTTACCAAACCTTTCATACAAAAGGTTTTCGACCAGTATGTAATGAGTATGGGTTTAAGGATCGCACCTCAATGGTTCTGAGGGCTAATGGGAGACTTTTAGCAATGTCAATTCGAGGTAAACCATTCCTGCAATAAATGTTATTGTAATATTTGATACATCAATAAAAGTTATTGGTTTATTTCACTCCTTCTATGAGATTAAATGAATGAATGCACTATAAGGTCCCTTAGTACAATTAGGGTTATGTACCAAGTCCATCTTGATGATCATACAATTGTTGATTCAATTATTGAATCATAGAAGTCGGTGCTTGGATAAATATCTAAAGAGTTAGATTGAGGATTCATCAAGCACCATTAAATGATTATTAAGAAATGATCTCCAGCCTGAGTAGGAGATGGCAATCCTTTCTCTTTTGGTTGATATCTGACCGACCTCTTGATGTAGGTCCTCTGCATAGGAATAGAGATTCATAGGTGACTGATTAGTTAGGTCAAAGAGTTGACTTAACGAGATCGAAATAACAAAGTCCTATGTCATGTACTGCCACGATATAGGCATGCATCCTCTAATCAGAGATAGATGTATTGCTATATGTCTAAGTGTGTACATTCGGTAGACCAATAGGTTGATGGCCTAATCAAGGTCTATACATAGGTTAGCTGGTGTGCCTACAAGGGCATACGAGTAATACGATCTCTTAAAAGGATCACACAGATTCGCTTCTGAATAGAAACACATGAGCTCACTCACAAGGTATTGGGATTAATCAAATTCCATGCATGGTCATCTTCTTTTAGAAGCATGACAAGAATTTGAAGGTATGATTTTTAAAAAGCATGTGATCGATAATTATTACCATTGACTGAATGAAAAACCTAATGATAAAAATCCTAAAGATGATTGTGCAAATTGATCTATATCTTTGGTTTTATTATACGTCTTCCAGTATGCAGGATGAACAAGTGTTAGGAATACCTGAGGGTGATGTGATCATAAACGATTGTATAACCATGACGCTTCCATTCCGAGGGAGTGATGAAACATGTCTGGATTTTAGTGACTCCTCTTATCATAGAAGTTATCTGATCTTGGTCCAAATGTTGGGCATTTATCTGAATGAGATTCAAATGCAATGAGAAGCTTAAATCTAAGATCTTGATTTAATCAAGAATTTGTGAGAGGTCCTCGAGATCTGGATTTGAGATATGATCTCAATATTCAAGTCATTATACATGGAACGTGCAATCGCCTTGTCCTTATCTCCAACTATCTACGGAGAAGCATATTATTGTTGAAAGAGTTCAAGAATAATTCCGTTGTTAAATTATATCCAATCATTGAGATATTAATAATCAAATGTGATTTGATTATCATGAATAATGTGAATATGATTCATATTATTTAAATACATAAAAATGATGATCCAAGATAATTAAATGTGATTTAATTATCAAAGATATAAATAATATGGTTAGTGCTATCATTATTATTTGTATATATATATTATAAATGTGATTTATAATATATTAGAGAGAGCTTGATGTAAATAGTATCTTCAAATTAATTATTGATGTGAATTGTATTCACATTTGGAAATTAATTGGAAATACACTTTACATTTTATTCTGGGTTGTGAATAGGATTCATTTTTATTTAATGGCATGATTGCAATATTCATAAAATTAATTTGGAATTATTTTTGTGAATTAATTTACAATAAATTTTGTTGTAAATAATTAAGGGATTATATGAGATTAATTAATCTCACATAATTGGAAGGGAAACTACCTTCTATATGTGGATGGTGGATGACCACTTTAACTTGGTCAAGTGGTCGTCCCCATCATATGTGGAAGGTGGGTTGCCACCTTCTTTATCCCTTTATTAGTTATTGATTTAATCAAATTAAATTATATTGATATTATCTCTAGATTTAATTTGATTTAAAGTAATTATTTGTTCTTGTGTTTTTGCAACAACATCATGGTCATGAATTGAAATAAAAGTCAATCTCAACCATTGATTTTGTGTGTCACATGGATTGTGATCCACAGACTCCCAAAATACTCAAAAATAAGAGACAACCCTAGATCTTATTAAAAAATAACAATTTGCAAGTCTCTCCCTCTCTAATTCTCATTGTACACACCCCATCTCTCTCTCTAGTGTGGTCGTCCATACTCTGTGCTAGAGAGGGAGAGTCGTAGTCATCGCGATGCCGTTATGTTGCCGTATTGACTTCTCGTGGATCTCCATCTTCTTTGGTACTCCTTGTTTGTGAAGAAGACGTTTGATTTTATGCGACAAAATAAGAAGTTCCAGTACTTGGATCTTTACCTTGAATTGCGAGAAGTCCATGTCTCATCAGCATGCTCGCAAGTGTCTCCTCTGCCGGGTCGGACTTGAGACAGGAGGTCTCTTCTCTCTTAGAGGCTACGATCGCAACCATGCTTCAAAAGGTAAACCTACATCTTGTTTGTGGTTTGATTAAACAATCCAAGAAATGTTCTTGGATCATGTGGTTTCATCATTTTAAAATTTTAAATTCTGGTGCACCAAGCAACTAGTTCGGTTAGTTGCTCCGATCACATTCGATGCGCTCATTAAGCTTATGTGATGCACATAAGTATCTTTCCATATCCTTCAACCTATGTTCTTCCCCAAAAGCAAGCGGCTCCAAGTAGTATCTTTGGAACTCAATTCTCTAATGAGTGCCACTCTGCTATGATGCCCCCGAAAGACGAATCTTTGGTGATCGTGATGCACTGGGAGGATCTATGGGCAGCATAGATCGATGGCGGTTCTCGAAGTGCAGCAGTCTCAGATTCGATGTCTCGTCAAGTACCTCTCGATGACTCGATGCACTCCAGGTGCTTGATGTTATCTATTTCCAATTGATGGGGGACCTGCAAGTGATGGCCAATCTCTTTTGGCGATTTCGAGCAGTAGTGGTGCTCTGGATCTCCCTCAAGTTGAATAGCAAGTTGCAGTGATCAGATACAAGTGTTGCTCTAACAGTTCTCCAGGTGATGAACTCGAAGATGATCAAAGATTGGAGTGGTTTTGCTCCATCAAATCTTGATCTACAAAGGTTGTACGATCTAGAAGCTCGGCTCGATTGTGTTCGTTTCCAGATGGTGTTAGGATTAGAGTCATATTAATATTAGAAATCCTAATGGGGTAAGTCTCCTAATCCTAATAGTTGTTGAGTTCTATTCTATTTATAGTCCTATTGGGAATATGACTATGGGATTGTAATTGAGGTACATATAGAGGGGGTGGAGGCATTTCCTCCACACCACCGCAAGAACAATGTAACCCCTAGAGAATGGAAGAGAGACAAGGACGAGAGAAAGAGAGCGAGGAAACGGAGAGAGTTGTACTCATTCTTCTTTTAGTGATCTTTCTTCTCTGGTGGTCGCGAGAGGTGACTAACCACCTTTATATCTGGTTGTTCTTTCTTTCTTTCGTGTGCTTCATTGGTGGTGGTTATTATGCATCCACATCCGTTTAAAGTGGTCTATATCCAAGGGTTCATCATCTGGTATTTGAGCGGAGATGATATCAAATGGTCATGTCCCATCAACTGGTATCAGAGCAGAGTTAGTATCGGGTCGTGTCCCAACAATTGGTATCAGAGTTTGGTTCGACGACCACGAGGGATATGATGTGGCAGATCAAAGCGAGATTCACGATCAAGGAGATGACGCGACACAATAAGTGCACTTTCTTCAAAGGTAGTTTAGAACCAACAGTTATGGTGAACCGTTGAGACCGGGTGCATCTGCTTCGTATCCGAGGGGTTCGTATCCCCATCCAGTAGTATATGAGAGTAGACATAACTGGGTCGTATCAAAGAATTCATCACCAACAACTGGTATCATAATACAATCCTCATAAGCTGTGATATGGTGGTCTCTTGAAGAATCGTACTGATTTGTCGAAGAGTTATACTAGTGACGGCTAGTAGGAGAACGTACAAGGTGACACGTTGAGAGAGCCCAGCAACAGGTGAATCACCTAGAGGTGGTGAGTTCCTGCTAACGAGACTTGCAGATGACAAGGATGCCCCAATGCAAATCCAAGATGAAGAGATCGTGATAGAATTAAACTCAAGGGGGAGATTGTTAGGATTAGAGTTATATTAAGATAGGAATCCTAATGGGGTAGGACTCCTAATCCTAATAGTAGTGTCCAAGGGTTCATCATCCGGTATCTGAACGGAGACGATATCAACTGGTCATGTCCAATAAGATGGGCGATGTGTCAGATGCTATCGCTCTTGTTCCTCGATACAGTTGTGAGTCAACGCACCTCTAGAGAATAAATGACTTGAGGACAAATCCTCGATTTGATATTACATGTAGAAGGGGATCAATAAACGAGTGGGTTCCAACATAATGAAGGATTGTAACCTCAACTCCAGCCACCGTGTGTGGCCGAAGGTGCTATATTGTGAAGGCAGGATGAGAAATGGAGAGTTTAAAAGATGGTGATTGTCCGATGATGGTGATCGGAGAAAGAAATCGGAGATTCCAAGACCAAATTGATGAAAAAATCAATAGAAAATAGAGGATGAAGAAGGAGACTTAGATCTAAAGATGAATACATGCATGGATCTACTAGAGGATGATGCTTGGGGATGGGGCTTGAAGCTCCATGTCGTTGCCTCTATAGTCAGCAAAAGCTGGAGGCTAGGTGTACGACGGAGTGGAGCTCTTACCAGCAGCTGGCCGCACCATCCGTCTCCTCACTCTCAACTTCTCCGCTTGACGATGGAAGGCAGATGATCGTCACTCCTCTCTCTCACACATCGGAGCTCTAGGATAGGATGATGGAAAATTGTGGATGGAGGTTCCTCGAAGGGGTGGACTGCTACTTATAGATGAGGAAGAAGGTCCAGATATGCCGCACCTGGGCAATATTTCAGTCAAAGAAGACGAGTTGAAGTAGCGAGGTTGCTTTGAGGGCAAGAAAAGTCAGAGACGTTGTTGGGGAGGTAGTTGGGTCGACAAGAGAAGAAGAGAGGAGGGAATAATAAAAGGGAAAAAGAAGAAAGAAGAAGAAGAAAGGAAGGGAGCTTTGACTAGTCAAATGGAGAGAAGGGGACCAATGGAGTCTCGCCACATGGTAGAGGGAAGAGGTGAACATAAGAGACAAAATATGGACAAGACAAAGAAGTGATATACATTATTTACAATGTAATTAAATAAATGATAAATAATATTAAAAAAATTAAAAAAATGTAAAGAAATTAATAAATAAAAATATTATAAATTTTAATAAATTTAATAATTTACTTTAATTGGTTAAATAATATAAATAATATAATTCATAGTTATGAATATATATATAACTACTTTAATTCAAAAATAAGTTATTCATTTTATATCATATTAGCATAATATATTATTTAAGGATTATAAATATATTTTCTTTTATTTTTATATTATCATTTAATTAGTTAAATAATTAAATTTATGTACAACATAGGTATATTGCCTATATGATAAAAAGATTTATTTATTTTTTATTATGTTTAACTTTTATATTTTTTTATATTTTATATAATTATTATTAAATACAGAGAATATAATAGAATATAAATAAGAACAAAAGACAAAGAATAAAATAATAGGAAATAATTTACAAATGTAAATAAATCATAGCACTCCAAAAAGCTGACTTTCATGTCTTAACTATGATTTTAATGAAGCAATCCTCATTTCAAATATATTTTTATGCTAAGTACAACGAATGTGACTTTGGTAAATTTTGAGCTTATACAGAGTAGATAGTTAGCTTTGAAGATTCATTTTATGGCCTTTTTAGTTCTTTATACCATGTTATCTTTACATTAACTAGTTTTGTGATTTTTTATAAATCAATATACATTAGTATAAACAACTTTGAAGAATAAAATATTACTATCTGAGGTTATCTGAATTATAAATAAAATAGGTTAACCTTTGTACAAAGTGAATAATGTGTATATGTACAACATATAAAAATAATTTATGATATTTTTATATGTTAAGATCCTTATCTCCCCTACATATTTATCATATCGACCAAGTTAATATTGACCTTGTCTTGAGGTTAGGATCAATATGTACATATTTACATACTTCTTTCTTTTCATTTTTCTTTTTCTCTTTATCCTTATATTTTGGATGAAATAGTATTAAATATACAATATTAACAATTGCAGTTAGTATGTTAGTTAATGAGAATTAGTTGATATTTACATGTACTTTATCAAAAAACTAAACAAAATCAAAGAATAAAGGAGATGTCATTGATTCATAAAAAGACTATTAATTTTCAGATTTTTTTCACTTTGGTTTTATTTATTAATTAAAGAAGAGAGAAATAGAAAATGTGATATCTATGTGTCCCAAAATGAATCCCAAAACAATCAAAAAAATTTATTTATACTATTAAAGAACAAAAGTGGATGGATATGCTTTTTATTAACCTGGTATAGCTCCCAGGTTCAGACATAAGGATGCAACAATTATTAAGCAGGGATTTTTAATTTATAAAAAAAGAAATCAAGAAAAGATTTTTTTCTTCTTTTTCTCTTTTTGACATTTTTTTGGCTTTTTTGTACTTTTTATTTTTTATGGAATTTTAATTTTATATTTTTAAAAAAAATTTGATTTTGAATTCTTTTAATGATTTTTAGTTTTGCAAACATTTATATTTTTAATTTTTAAAATAAAGCCAATAAAAGGAAGTGAAATAAAGACACACAAGCACTCTTTTTGGATTTTGAAATAAGGCAAAAATATCTGGAAATTTCAAATAAAAATAATTTTGTGTTTTCGATAATTTTCTAATATTTTATGTTTTTTTTAAATTTTTAGAATTTTTTAGGATTCTCAAATGAACTAAAAATAAGAAAATAATGCAAGCAATGAAGTCTAGCTACTATTTTGGTTTTTTAAATGTAAAAACAATTCAAAAATTCTAGAAAGTAATTTGAAATAGAAGAAGATTATTCAAGTTTTCAAATAAGCTATACCATGTATTTTTTTTCATTTTTCTGTGATTTTATATTAATTTTTATGTGTTTTTTAATTTGCAATTTTTGGGCTTTTATAAAGGGTTTTCCAACAAATTTTACACAGAAATTAAAACAAATAAAAATACTCCTATAATATTTTTTTGAATTTTTAAAACTTTTTTTGAATTGTTATGATTTTTATAAAGTAAACAAGGTGAATTTTAATGGTTTTTAAATTACTAAAAATAAGAAACAAAATATTTTGCAAAATAAAAATTAGACGAGTGAGATCTACTAAGTAGGAAACTACACAAATTTTTAAGGAATTTTTAGAACAATTATGTTATTTATTTTAAGTAAAATAAGCAAAGATATACATGCAACAGTTAAGGATCAAAATGTTGTTTTTGAAAAAAAATTAAGCAAATATTTATAGGTCAAAAACATAGAACGGAATGTACAATTTTCACATAAACGAGCGTGCAGGCAACTGGAAAGGATCTAATTATAATCACAGAAATGCCCAAGGGTGAAAATGTAAATTACCTAAAAAATAATCACGTGTGCGTGAGGTGCACGTGACGTCTTTAAGCGGCGGGCGGCTGAACTCCTGTATATATGTTCTATATGTAGGCAAAACTTCCTTTTTTCTATTTAATTATTCCGAACTCCATTTAACCTAATTCTTTTTCTAAAATATTTATAAAATCAGTAGAAAAATATGAAAATATAGCCCATAAATAAGTATTAATAAATACCAATAAATCTCAAAACCAAAAAGCAGTAAACTTGAAATTATGAACCTCATATCTTGAGCATATAAACTCCGAATTGGGTGTAATCGCTTTTAAAGTTTGTTTTGTAAAATTATCTATAAAATTAAAGTAATTTCATTAAGATCGGAGTTAATATGCAAAAAGTAGATTTGGGGACCCTATTGGTATACTTGCACACTATATTTTACATTTTATTCCATTTATTTTTGTTATTTCTTGTATTTTTGTACTCTATTAATATTTTATTAATGTTATATTAATATAAAATAAATGTAAAAATTATTTAAAAATTTATTAAAATTAAGTTAATTAATTAGATAGGTACAGTATACATATATTATTTATATATCTATTTATTTAACTAATTAAATAATATTAATTATTAAATAAAAATTCATAATTAAATTATTCATAATTTGTATTATTATATTAGTTAAATTATTAAATTATTATTTATTTATTTAATTATTGATGTTTATTTTTTATTTTCTCTCTCGACTCATCTTCTTCTCAACGCTTCTTCTCTCGCCATCCTTCTTCCTTCCTCTTACTTCTTTTATTGTCGGCCAATGGTTTGGTCGTTGGGCCGTTCGTCCAACCAACTTCAACGTCGCCATCCAGGTTCAATGAACCTGGAGGTTCTACATCTCCATTCTCCTCTCTATATATAGGAACCCTCCTCCATCATTGGCACATCCACCATTTTGCATCTGCTTCCTTTCTGTGAGCTCTGGAGAGATTGAGGGTGAGCGACAGAAGTGCCATTCTGTCATTATAGCAAGGAATAGAGGGGGATCTGGAAGATTGATGCCAACATTGCTGCCTCATGCTCTGTTGCATCCAACCTCCACTGATTGCTACGCGTTGAGGCCATAATCCAGTGGAGCTCCGTCGAGTTTTGCATTCCACATGGGACTTCATCCATTCACTTTCTCCAGTAGATCCAGGTTAGATCTATAGATTCCATTCTCTTCCTAATCGATATATTCTCTTATTAGTCTGATCTAATCTCCCTTTCAATTAATTTTGACACCAAAACCAACATTGGATCACCATTTCATAACCTATTTTACAATGCCTTCTATCTACCTCACGCATATGAGCCCCTCCGACCACGCATGGTGGCCGGAGTCTTGGTGCCTTTTCCTCCACTTCTGAAGGCTCCAAACTCTCTAGTCCATTTGAGTTTTGGTTGAGGTTCCACGCCTCGATCCTTGTGATTCTATTTGTAGGAGATTCCAGTGTCGAGCAGCAACGAGTTGATTAGGAGCAGATCGATAGCCTTCAGAACAAGCATCGCTAGACCTGATTTATTTCATAGAGACCTGCATCAAATGGATTGACCAAAGCTCCAATATCAAGCTTCATCTTGAGAGCAGCACCTGAGATATCTCACAACACAAAGTCACAGTGCATCTGGAACTGACTCACTTTCACTTGGAGATTCAATCGATCTTGAGCAACAGGGAGCATATGAAGGAACTCATTGATCATCGAAGCATTAGGTCATATCCATCAATAGAGGCACGCCGAGAATCTGGAACAACTAAGCATTGTAGATACCTTCCTCAAGTTGAGATGTTAGAGACAAAAAATCGAGCCACTCTGCTGCCCCCATCGCTGAAGTGAAAACGAAATTTATTTTGGGAAAATTGCATTGAATACCACTCAATTTTTGTAAAACAATAAATAGGTCCTGGTCCAACTGCTTGCACATGCTTGTGAATGAAATACCGTTCGATTTCCAACTTTTTTAAATGTGCTCCCTATTTTCCAGACTATTGCATATAAGTCCCTATTACTATATATAAATATTATACACATTATACACATAATAAATAAAATACAAAATATAAAAATACAATAAAAATACATGTTAATATCCTACACTATATTATATACAGTATAAAATAATATTTTGAAAAATAAAAACTATTTTCTATTTCTGATAATTCAAAATAAAATAAAAAAATACATATACTTTAAAAATACATAAAAATATAAAACACTCTAAAAAATTCTATAAATAATACTTATAATATATTTTATTATATTCTACATAGAAAACCAAAAACAAAATAAAAATTGAATATTAAAAAAATAAAAAATGCAAAATGCAAAAACTTTAAAAATACATAACTAATTCTAGAAAAATCATATAAACATGTATAATACCTTGTCGGAAAGATGTTTTCAACTGCTTTTCAATAAAAATGAAATAAAATTATTTTTCTCATGTTTTATATTTTCAAAATAATTTTCACTTTAAAAATAATCTAAAATCCATAAAAATCCTGAGAATACTTAAAAATACATAGAAAAAGGAAATAAAATTCAAAATATAAAAATCACAAAATAAAAATCAAATAAAAATGAAAACATAATACCTATATTTCTTTACTTATAGGTATATAAACCACAAAGTCAATATAAAAATCATAAGACCAAATAAAAATTTTGAAAAATCCAATAAAAATAAATAACAATCACGAAATCCATTTATCATATATACTCTTCTATTTTACCTTTGTTTCCACAGTTTACCTCCCTATGTCCGACACTCCCGTACTTATTGCTATGCACGTTAGTTTAGGAGTATAAATACAAATAAATCATTTTCTGGTAAAATCACATGGTCGATACATCGACCATTATTTGTTCCATGTTTTTACAACATCAGATCAAATGACTTTTTCATAGAACATATGACATACATATCAACATTGGCCACAAGAACAAATTCCATTACGAAAATTAAGGCAGTCAAAGAATTGTAACCACTGAATCCCTTTGCATGTAATACCTACAGAATCCGCAACTAAAGTATCTCTTGGTTTGTGACAACCAAAAATTCGTTGCTAAAGAACAAATTTGAAGATAAAATTTTTTTATTACAGTGTGAATCCGGAAATAGAAATTTGATCGTCTAATATACACGATTGCGTAGACACAAAGGATTACATCCAGGGAGAGTGGAGGAATGCAATTAGGATATTAGGATTGGGAGGAATAGGATTTAGGAGAGCTTTTAGGGAGGCAAATACTCTCTCTTGCCCTTATTCATGTCTCCGCTTTGCTCCGACATGTCGTAACAGACTCAAAGATATTTTTTTAAAAGGAAAAAGGGTGTCATGTCATAAAGCTAGACACCCAAAGGCTTGAAAGATGCCTTTTCAATTATCGACAAACACTCCCAAGGAGTAATAATTTGAATCAGCAACCAACCCATGCATGTGATATTGTTGGGTACATCAAATAGAGGAATGGTGCGTATTATCTTTGCTTGGGCGATCAGCTCTCTTGACTGAAGACGATGCTCGACTGCGGCTCTCTCTTATCTTCTACTGCCCCACTAATACGCTTTTAATCACCTGTCACTAATCGAAGCTATTAATCATTACTTGGACTCTAGGGTGGTCGAAATGCTAGTCCACGTGGCACTTAATAATGAGATTTTGTCAAAAAGTAGAGGTGGCATCGATCGAGATAGCTCACTCAAACCTTATCATAACAGGGTGATCAAGCAGCTCACATCCATTAATCTATCCAGCTTGTAAACAAAATAGAAATTATTGGAATAACCAATAGATGTGGAGATGGTTTCCATATATATCATGCATATATTGTCACCTTTTACTGCATAGATAGGACGGTATTAGAAATTTAGGATAACATTTTACTTGCAAAGTCTTTTTCCTCCAATGGTACTGCTCCTTTGAATAAATCATTATAATATAATCGTGATTAATTATTTAGTTAAAAATGTCAATTTTCAAAGTCTACTTTGTTTGAAATAATGTCAGTTTCCATATCAGTCGGGAGAGAATTATGTTACACATATGGTGCCATCGATTATTTATGAAAGAACACAAACCATTCCCTATGTTTTGTTAGTTTATACGTGGAATTAAAATATGCATTACGAAACATTTGAGCTATAGAGACATTTTTTTCAAAATCCGTCACTAAATTAGCCATTGTTAAATATATAATGACAATATTATTCTTTGTGAAATAATTTTTCGTACTCGAAATTAGCGACGAATATCATATATGTCGTTTTATCATTAGCACTGGTCCATATAGCGACGCTTATCCGTTGCTATTTTTCAAACTTCTAATTAATCGTCGCTAAATTTTGAACTAAAAAAATAACAACGATTAGTTGATATTTTGAAAAATAGCAACGGATAAGCGTCGCTATATGGACCATTGCTAATGATATAACGACAGATATGATATTCGTCGCTAATTTCGAGTACGAAAACTCATTTCGCAACGAATATTATCGTCATTATATATTTAGAAACGGCTAATTTAGTGACGGATTTTGAAAAAACCATCACTATAACTCAATTTTGTTGTAATGATGGTACGCATATCCATTCTTTTTTTTGGATGATCGAATTTCTTCAACTTGTTATTAAGCAAAATATAATTGAATGTTAACAAATTAATAGTTCTACTTAATGTGCAATTCACCATTTCCTACATCAGTAGATATTCTATGCTAAACCCATATTGTAAATCCTAAACTCATTTGTACTGACAGCCGTTATAGCGATGAATAATATATCTTCCAATGTTAAATAATGTAAGGAAAACTAGCTTTTGTCGAAAAAGTCAATGGTAAAATTTGATTTTCGCAACGAAAATCATATTTGTTGTTATATTGTTATCCGTAAATGATATGAGTGTAGTACAGGATTTCATTAGATTGTTACTAAAGTTAAAAGCAATTAGTGCAAATTTTAAAGAAGACAGCGGATAGTATTATATTATAAACAATTGTTAGTGATGTAGAAATGAAATAACTTTCATTATAAATTTCAAGAAATAAAGATGTTTTTTATACAAATATTTTGTTGTTTTTTATATATAATTGTATGATATAGTAATAATTGTAAAATATTCATTGATGTATATCTATTTCTTATTGTAATAATATCTTCTTTTTAACAACTAATTGTGATATTGTCCCCCCAAAAAGCAAGAAAAGGGCAACAAAAACTACCATGAACCCGGGAGGAAAAGTTCTTTAAGAAAAACTATAATAATTAAAAGCATTGGATAATGTTGTGGTCACATTAAAAGTTCTTTCAAACATTTGAGTGGAAATTGGATAATGATGTGGTAATCACACTATTTAGCAATCACATCGTCACATGAGACGTACATAAAGTGCATCAATCATAAGGGATAAGACATGCGGGTAAAATCAGATCGATCAAAATTAGCGGCCACATCTAATTCCTCAAAAGCAAGTAATTTTTGAGGTCATCATCTCCCCTTACATTGCTATTTCAATTAGTGATCACACATCTAATCGTTAAAGGGAAGTAAATTTTTGAGGCCATGATCCCATGAACATTTGATCATGACAACTTGCAGCATCTATAAGTGCATGCATGTTCCCCATGACTGTCCTTTTCTACGAATTTGTCTTGCATGAGGGAAACATTTTCTAACAAAACAACTACTAATGGTTGATACGTAGAGGATGTTTTTCTATTCGTAATAAACACTTTTGGGATTTTCAATTTGTAACCCTAATTAACCTATTAAATACCATATGATTCCAATGATCTATAAGGTAAACTTTGTTGATCAACAAACCTCTCTTATTGTGCATCCCAAATATTTGTAGATGATCACGTGATCGATCAATTGCATCAAAGTGATCACTAACTCTTCCCTTCAGTTTGATCCAAGTGATCAACTAGTCTTGCTTATTTTCTTAAGCTCAAATTAAGCGGTGAGCCTTTGTCATCGATTAATAAGCTCGCCATCATGGGCCAATTCTTCGCGATAAATCCCTCTGGTGGACATTTCTTTTCTTGAGATCAATCTACCTTAACCATTTGATGTCACACATACAACCAAGTATTGATCACACTCACTTGATGGAGAAGTCACCTTTGACTTTGAGCGCTACTTTGAAACTTTATAGTCATTGTTGATTTAGATGGCTTTACCTCGTGAACATTAAACATTATATTAATTTTTTTGAATAAATTGTAAGGTTCCTGGTTCCATAAACAATATAGAATACATCAATCATAATACACTCTCGTGCTTGAGAGAAGATTCTATAGAGACTGTTGAGCTGTTACACCTGTGTGTTCCATTGATGATTTGAGACTACATACGCTTACCAATGTTAAAGTGAAAATTGTTAGCATGCCAAATGTTGAAAGGAAAACTGTTAGCTAGTGGATAGAATTGGTTGCACCCGTTGTGAAAATCTCGACACTGAGAGTACTCTAGTAGCAGGTTCGTCTGGTCTGTAAACCATTGTATCTTTCTTCTTGTATATTTTTGTTGATTTATTTTTTATATGCTGTAGTTGGTAGGTATCCACTAACATTATTTTTCCAGTGTGTGAATATAACTATCAACATACAGTTAGCAGTTATGTCTGAAAGAAGAAGATAAAAAACAAGGATAAAAATAAAAAAAAGTGTAGAGTTGTTGCATATATAGGGAATAATAGGGTTGCCACTGGCCTCATTTTTCGGTGATTTTTTTTTATTTTTTTCAAAAATACTGTCATATATTTTCATCCCTCTATTATGTCGCTTCAATTTTGTCAGAAACATAGACTCCTATGCTCTTCATCCAGAATTTGCAATTTTAACGATCTTAGAATTAGCGTAATCGACATGTTCTAGATGCAAGGCATAGGAGTCTCTGTTTTTGACGAAAATGGGATGACATATTAGAGTGATATAGTGATGAAAATATATAGCAGTATTTTTGAAAAAAAAAAAAGAAAAAAAATTGCCCGAAAATAGGGCAGGGGAGCCAGGAGCAGCCCCATTGAACACATATGTGTGTGTAGGAGATTGGAGAGTATGCACCAAGGTGTATGTAAACCTACATGCACCAGTGCCAGAAATGTCCATTTTTTATTTGTTAAATGAATCCTTTGAGAATCTAGATCATAATATATCACAATGATGTCATTCAAATTTTAACTTAACTCAGGACTTCTAACTTATCCATCAAGGCAGTCAAATTTTAAAGTATCGGAATTGCTGAAATCGACCCATTCAGATAGACATGTTAGAAATGTATATTTAATATGAAATTTGAAATGTATAATCCGCCTAACATTCTAAGTAAATCGTCCAAGGATTCATGTTAAAAAAATTGAATGTTTATGGCACCGGTACATATAGACTTACATGCACCTGGTGCAAGCTCTCCAACCCCATATTATGTATATCGGGAATAGGGGGTTATTGCATCAAGGTGCATTTTTTACTTTTTTTTTGAAATAAATTATGTGGGATTTTGATCATTGTATATTAACCATGATGTAAATAAAATTCAACTTAATTCAAAACTTCTAACCCATCCATCAAGACTGTCAAATTTTAACAATCTCAAAATTTTTGAAACTAAACCATTCCAGATGGACATGTTAGATATGTTTGTTTTACACGAAATTTGAAATACATTTTCCGCAAATCATTCAATAAATCCTCCAAGATTTCTTTTCATAAAAATAGGTGTTTGTATCAACAGTGCATGTCAAGTTAGATGCACCTTGATGCATACTCCCTATTTCCATATATATTATATGTATATATATGAGTATGCTTCTTGGGTGTAGCCAACTTACATGCTCCCACCCATTTTTCCTGTATTTTTTATTTATATGAAATGAAAGCTATTGGAATTTAGATCACAATATGTCACCATGGTGTCATTCAAAATTCGATTAATTCGAGACTTCTATCCCCTCCATCAAGATTGTCAAATTTTAACGATCTCATAATTGCTGAAATTGATCCCCTTCAGGTGGAGGGCATAGGAGTCTCCATTTCCGATGAAATTTGAATGACAAATTAGAGGGATATAGTAATGAATATACATATTTTTATTTTTCAACAGAATAAAAAAAATATGGTGAAAATGGGGGTGGGAGTAGCCCCTTGGCTACACCGAGATGCATCCCCATTTAACCCATATATATGAGGTCCTTCCAATTTGGTGAGTCTTTCTTGAAATTCAAAAAGTCACTACCAAATTTGTAAATTGTGTAACAATTTTGTAAATTTAAACTGCACATTGTAAAATAATGATGATCATATTATTTTGTAAATCATATCTTCCATATTGTAATAAACATTTTTGTCAAAAATATTAATATTTTCATAGATTTTTCGTGACACATATTATGTTAATATTTACAATTAAATTTATGGAGTTAAAAATTGTAAAATAAATAGAACAAATACCTAAATTGACATGGCTTTCCATGCATCTAGGAAAGGTCTACCTTATTGGAAGTTTCTCATATATATGTATGTATGTATGTATATGTATATATATGTGTGTGTGTGTGTGTATGGGAAAAAAGAGTATATTTCCCCCATTTTTTTATGGGATATTTACACCCATAACCCTGAGTAATATGGTAATTACCCCAGGAACCCTGCATAATAGCGAATTACGCTAAAACCCCCGAGTAATGCTTAACTCTTGCATAGCATAACCCTGTGTTAGTGGACGTTCCTTTTTGCTGGACGGCCGTTAGTTTATGGACGAAAATGCCCTCAGGTTTGAGGGGCTCCCCTCCCATGCAACGGCTAGAAATAGAACCGTTGGGTGTCTCCCCTCCCATGCAAAAACCTATAAAATGACATGTAGAGGCCCCATAGAATTTTTTTTTTAAGGAAGGTTGCTGGTAAATCCACATCATAAGGTGCGTTTTTTTTCGTTATGTTGCAAGATGTTGATTTTTTTGTGTCTGCAAGTTATTGTTTGAAGATGTCTACGTTTTTGCAGAAGATGCGGTCGCGTTCCTTTGAATCATCATCTAGTATGCGTTGCGTTTGCGGCGCCGAGGCTGCCTTGAAGACCTCCACCAAACCATGGAGCAAAGGAGCACGATTCTATACATGCGCCTCGAAGACTTGCGATTTCTTTCGTTGGATGGATGAACCATGCTGCAAAGAACGACAATCTTTCGGCACTATGAAGAAGCCTCCATCAACAGATGCGAATGTTAATATCCCTGTATTGAACAAGCTTTCAGCAATTTTGATATGGCTGAAAGCAATATTGATATGTTTGGTATTCATATCCCTGTTACTGACATACATTGCTTTGAAATAATATTTCGCAACAAAAAAGAAATGTCATTCCAAAAAAGAAATGTCATGTATTCATATGGCGATTGCTCGTGCAAGTATCCAAAAGCAATTACATAGCACATGTAAGGATTGTTCGTCTAAATATACAAAAACTGACATACAGACAATCTACCACATAATACTTAAAGGATTGTCCCATCCAAAAAATATACATATAAGAAGTTTGTTGTGCATCCAAAAAAAACCCCATCCAGAAGTTCACAACCCAAAATCTGTATTAGCTGAGCTTCTCTTGTCCATGCAGTAGATCCATGAGCTCAAACGGTCTCCCAAAAAACTTCCATTTCCATTTCCCATATCTGCACATTCCATGCAATGAGAAGTAACGATTAAATTGAACATTGTCACAACAAATATTTAATGATGATGAGAAGTGATGTACCTATGGATCCATCGAAGGTGGAGGTCCATCTGGAAATGCTTCGAAATTTCTTGATCTTTTTCGTCCACGCCCCCTTCTTTGTAGGCCTTCACCCCTTCTTCCTCTTGTCCAAGAACCTCTTGACCTGCACCCAATTCCACTAGATAAAATGCAGATGTTTCAGATTTACGATGTTTCACAAATAAAGATCTAATGTAGATATAATGCAAGACAATCGAAATTAATACCTTCTGTTGGCCAATGAATTTTGATTATTTGTTGAAGCTTGCGTTGAGGGGCACTGTGGTACCTCTTGGTTAGCTCGTACAAGAGGCGATGGTGCATTGAGTGGTTCCTTGCAGGTGCGGGCTTGGTGCCCGAACTTGCTACACCTGCTGCATTTATGCCTTGATTTGCCATCATTCTCGTCCCTTGGCCGAATGCGATTCTTTCGCGGACGTCCTGGTGGCCTTGTGGTGTGAGGCGGTTGCACCTTGAATGGCAGATTGACCATCAACCACTGCGACTTGTCGGGCATTGGTGCTATGCATGCACAAGTGTAGGCTTTCCTATAACGATCAACCTTGTAGTAATCAGCGACGTAGTTCTCCCACCGCACTCCTCTGATTGTTCCCAACGCGGCTGCTGCATGTGTGCATGGAAGCCCACATAGTTGCCATCTTCGACACGAGCATTCGCGGGCTAGAAGGTTTAAAACATACCTCCCAAAAGGAGTTTCTACTTCCACATTGCTGTCATCAGCTCTTCTAACAATGAAGCCCTTCAAGTCCCTTGTGATGCCTCGCACATAAGACAAGGCTGATGGCACAACTTTTTCTGTCCAACTCTTGGACCTTCGAAGTCTCTCATCCATCGTTGTCATCAACTTCTGCCTAATCCAATCAATAAGCTCACAAATTGGCATATTTCGCGATGGTGATATCCATGCGTTGAATGATTCACTCAAATTATTTGTGACATAATGGCACTTCGCCGAGTCACCAAATTGATGACGGCTCCACTTCTCCCCTACATTTGCCAACCAGTGGTATGCACCCATGCTATGTTTTTGAATCTCAGATATCCAGTGAGTATAGTGCTTGTTATCAAACGCCCTTGCAGCAGACCAAACCATGATCTCTAATTCTTCGCCTGGGAATTTTTTCTTGAAGTTTTTATACAGGTGTCGCATACATGTCCTGTGCTCTGCTTGGGGGAATAGGGTCTTCACCGCCAACTCGAGACCCTTCTGTGCATCTGATATGAAAGTCAACCCAGCACCATTGCCAAACTCGATAGCATGGTTCAAATGAGTCATGAACCAATTCCACGTGACATTGGATTCGCTTTCTACAACTGCGAAAGCCACAGGGAATAATGCATTGCATCCATCTAAAGCTGTCGCTGAGAGTAGTGTTCCTAGGTATTTACCCTTCAGGTGGCACCCATCAAGACCTATGAAAGGTCTACATCCTTGAATAAAACCTTCCCTTTGTGCTTTCAACGATATGAAAACACGTAGAAATGAATCATCCTTCTCAGTTTCATAGTGAATTACACTTGAAGGATTACGATTCTTCAATTCATAAATGAGAGATGGAAGTCTCTCATATGACTCCTCAACTTTTCCTCGGATTTTATCTAGGGCAATCCTTCTTCCCCTCCATATCCTCATGTAAGGTAAACGGACTTGGAATTGCTCGGCTAGTCGTCGAGATATGGCGTTCACAGTCATTTCTGGGTTGTCCTTGATCCATGGATCAATGTGCTTGGCAATCCACTCTTGTGAAGCCAATGAATTGCCAATCCTACTGACAGAGGAACAATTGTGCTCGTCATGTAGAGTCCTGACTCGGAATCGCATGCTATCTTGGAGTCTAGAAGCATGGATTCGCCATTTACAATCTTCTCCCCTGCATATGGCTGTCACCCGTACAACCTCACTCTTTATGAATCTCACATCAAATTCATTCATCAGACAATAAGTGCTTAATGCATGTTTAAATTCATCATGTCCATCGAACTCGGTTCCAACTGTAATGTCAGGAATCTCCATGTCGTTGGTGGATATTCTACCTTCAAAGTCCTCAACATCCTCTAAATCTGAATCTAAGAGATAGTGGTAGCTATTCTCAGACTCAAGACCGCTGAGGTCATCGTCACTGGTACTTGAGCTATCAACAACAAAATCAAAATCATCTGATTCACTTACATCGATACATAGGGTTTGAGAGCGCAACACTCTCCTGGATCTCATTATACGCGATTGCTGAGTACTCAGCATCTGTGAGTCCATGGCATTGGGACTGATGGGTGCCCTTGATTCCTCCTCTCTTGACTCATCCCCAAGTGGCTCCTCAAATAGGGGATCATCATCCATCTCCACTGCCTCATTCGGGTCAATGTCCATTTGCACAACTTCATCCTCCAAATCCATGGCTTCAGTAGTAAATCCCTCCACTCCTGCAAAGGATTCATGCGTACCTTCGGTATTAGCAATGCATTGAACCGTCTCCAAGGATTCATGCGTAACTGATCCCAACGCCTGCAAAGCCTCCACTGCCTCATTTGCATCAGCCCCTAAGGACGTGGGAGTTGGATCTTGACCTGCATTCGCATCCGCTTCCTCGGCATGAATTGGTTCAGCATCTTGATCAAACTCCACCACCAACTCAACTTGCGTCCCATCTTGGTGCAAGTGAAACATTTCCATCATCTGCTTCTCATTAGATAACTTCGCATACCTAACGAAGACAAAATGCGAGTACAGTTCGTATACCTAAATAATAAGCGAGTAGGCCAATAATAAGATAGTTTCATACCTGGATGGATGGGAGTTAGGAATTTTATAGCTCATCCGCAAGGAATCCTTTGCTTCCCATGGAACAACTTCTGCGATGTCATCCAAGATGTCGAACCAACACATGTAATCTGGGTCTGTCCCTATGACGACTTGCTGTCCCAGCAAGTACCTATCGCCACCACGACCTCGCACCTTCTTGAAGTATCCCCCATACCGGACGCAAATGCTAAGGACCCCATCGCGGCCTTCGAACCAACCCATGCCTTAAGGTATATGCAGCTTTCCTTCTCATCTACTCATTTACATTTTACAAAGATTTTCAGGGGCGAAGACGATGGAGGACTTACCGGTGCCTTTCGAGTTGCTTCTGGTAGCTTGGTGTAGGAGGAAGCGTGTCGTCGGCGATCGGTGGGGGGCTCTTCTTCTTCCGTGAGTTGGAGAAGATGAGGAAGACGATGATCGAGCGGGAACGATCGTTGAGGATGTCGAGGGCGGGCGGGACGAGGGAAAAACATATACCTCGTCACCCAGCCACTATTCATCGATTAGACTTCCCCTTCCATCTACACCCTACACGTGGCGGCGACAAATCCCAGCCATTTGATCTCTACCTCGAAACTCGGTGGTGGTAGGTGGTAACCCAACCCTGGTTACCCCTAACGTCCCAGCGTAACGGAGGGTTACGCACGTAATCGTTAAGCATTACTCGGGGGTTTTAGCATAATTCGCTATTATGCAGGGTTCCTGGGGTAATTACCATATTACTCAGGGTTATGGGTGTAAATATCCCTTTTTTTATTTTTTTGCAGAATAAAAATTTGTATATTCAACATTATATCCCTCTAACATTCTATTAAAATTTTGTAAGAAATAGAGACTCCTAAGCCCTCCATCCAGACGCCATTTTTTAACTATCGTAGGATTTTTTAAATCGACCATGTTTAGATGGAGGCCGTAGGAGTCTCTGTTTCTGACGAAATTTTAATAGAATGTTAGAGGGATATAGTAATGAATATACAAATTTTTTTTCCAAAAAATAAAAAATTTTGGGGGAAAATGGGGGTTGGAGCAGCCCGTTTGGCTATTCCTAGGGAGCAGTCCCATTTACCTCTCTCTCTCTCTATATATATATATAGGAGTGATCCTGTGAGAGCAAAAAACTATGAGAGCATGAAAGAAGCGATTCTAGACCACTAGATTCTGTATTCTCTCTCCTGGTTGAATCTAGTCTTCTAGAGTCACTGCTCTCATGCTCTCACAAGTCTTGGCAATCATAGGACCACTCCTCTCTCTCTCTCTCTCTCTCTCTCTCTCTCTATATATATATATATATATATATATATGGGTGGAATGGGGGCGGCCCTATAGGGGAAGCTAACTTAGCACCCCTGCCCCATTTTCCCTATGTTTTCATTTTTTTGAAAATTTCTTCTGTGAATATTCATCACTATATCCCTATATTACGCCATTCAAATTTCGTGTGAAACAGAGACTCCTACGGCCTCCATCCATACAGGGTCGATTTCAATAATTATGTGATCATTAAAAAATGACTACCTAGATGGAGGTTGATGAATCCATGATTCTCA
Organism: Ottelia alismoides; assembly: GCA_037367405.1. Taxonomy (NCBI): domain Eukaryota; kingdom Viridiplantae; phylum Streptophyta; class Magnoliopsida; order Alismatales; family Hydrocharitaceae; genus Ottelia; species Ottelia alismoides. Next base: position 189,879 of record JAZKJV010008743.1, read on the forward strand.
CTCTTTATTCTTGTATTTTAGCTCCTCTTTTTTACAAAACCACATGTAAATAAATGTAAATTCAATAACTTAGCATTTTGCATGCCCTTCCTAATATTTCATACTTAAGCATTTATTCCGTAAAAATAAAAAGAATAAAAGAAAAAGAAAAAGAGTAATGTATTTAGAATAAATACAGAGTGGCCCAAACCCTAAGAGAAGGTCAAGTCTTGACCTGATCGCAAAAGAAAATAAGTAGAGAGAGATAAGGGTCTACTATGTATTATACATATCACCTATACTTGTACATAATATTTATTGATTTATTTTTGACAAATAAATTATTTTATTCTTTTTATACCATTGTATATAGCTTTAATAATATTATAAAATAAAAATTAGAAAAATAAAAAAATAAAAATAAATCATCAAATCTTTGTATAAAATACACATATACATACCACATTCACTATTTATTTTACACCCTTAAGTAATTTATAAATAAAAAATAAAAAATATTTAATACACTTTAATTTATGTTGTAAATAAATAAAATTTAAAATAAAATTTTATTTCTAAAAATATTAAAATAAAAATACTTGTGCATAAGACATAGGTATATTATACATGTATATGATATTATATACTGTATATACATTATTTTATTTTTCATGAGAATAATTAAAAATAAAAAATACTTTGTAAAATAATAAACATTTTTCATTTTATATACTTTTACATTTAAATTCGTTTACTATTTTTAATTATATTTTTTTATTTTTTGTATATCATAATTTCTGATTAGTCCACATCGGACCGTTGACCCCAGTCAACGGTCCCTTCCAGACCAGGTCGGGTTGCATCCCTTTCATCGGAGCATTTTCTCTAAATTTTCACGCCTGAACCCGACCACTTCTTGACTCCATTTCTGCGCCTGGTTGAAGCCGGAACTTCCATGATCCTCACGGATCCCTAGGTGCAGCTGGATCTTCCTAGGGTTCCGCATATCGTTCCCATCTTCTTGGACCCTAGGCAGCCTATAGAAACTCTCTTACAACCTCCACAACACCACAACTCATCCCTTATGCCACCACAAACCCTGAGCCACCTTCCTTCGAGTGAAAACTATCAGAGGATAGCTTTAGGACCGTCAGGAGGCGCCTGGAGGCTAGAAGCTCACGACGCGGTCGGAGCTCCGCCTCGTGAAGCCTCCTAGCCAGCCACAGCTTGGTTGAGGCCAAGACCTTGTCATCCACCTTCGCCTGAAACCTAGAAATGCATCTGAACATTCAGGTATCTATCTTTTCTTCCGCAGTTCCTTGTTCGATCCCATCTTTCCATTTCACACTGCTGCCATCACCTCTACTCAGACCAACTGGCTGAAGCACCGTTATGCCCTTCCCTCCACATCGATGGCACCTCATCTCACCCGCACCTTCTCTCACGACTTGATCACCCTCAACCTCACCCATCATAGCAAGAATGAGGTATGGACCTCCATCTCCCGCCTTCACCGGAGGTCAAATACCATCCACGCCACTTACTCTAATCCCTGACGCAATAACCTGGATCGGATCATAGCCCTGAGTCGCCTCTACCTTTTGTAGGCACAATCGTATGTTAAGAGCCCACTTTGGATTCCCAGCTGCTTAGACAAAGCAGCTCTAGGCGAGCTATCACCGCTACATTTATCCAACCGTCGTTGTCTTCACCGGAGCCTGCCAATGAACTTGCCTCACTTCCACGATCCCGTCGAGCCTCTCCGACTCTTCATCGGGCCGTCTGATGAACAAGAAAGCTGCCTCTTCAATAATCATGAATTGTCGTAGTATAAGAGGCAAATTCGGTTCAGCAAAAACCACAATCCTTTGAATGTTGTGGAGTATTTATACTTGGCAAGTCTACCAAGGTCGAACACAAGGATACAACAACTTAATCTCTTTATCGAATTTTGATCAATGAAGCACAAGTGTGAATTATTCTCAATTTCAGGTCTTTTATGAAAATGCATGATGAATTATGCATTTTATAATGCAATAATATGATGTATGCAATTTTTAGTTGATTTTTATGCAATTATAAGAGGATGCATGATAGAATGCAAGAGAACTTATATGCAGACAAGATATTACAAAAATACCCTAAATATATCACTAAAAATGAGCAGCATAATGGAAAATGAAATCAGGGTTGTTTTAATCACAACATGAAGAACAATCATCAAATCAGAGCAAGGATCAAGAGAGCAGGGTCATTATCTATTACAAAAAAATCAGTTGAGGGGTTGTTTACAGAGTGAAGACTTCACTTCATTTAAAACAGTGGCAGATGACAAAATTAAACATGCTATGATGTAGAGGAAGAAACAAGGATCAAAACGACACTAAAATCATGCAATTTGGACCTACGATGCTCAAGTTATGCTAAAAACAATGCAGGGGCATAATTGTAATCAAAATACAAGAAAATAAAAAGATAAATATTACATTTAGGTCCCTAGAGAGACCTAAATGTAAATACCAAAAATTGTATGGGCCCCATTGTAATTTTTCCATGCACAGGGGCATTTTTGCAAATTCTGAAAAGTTTGAGGGCTTCCTTGTAAAATACCCAGGCACACACGCGAGGCATGTTCCTGGGGACAATTCTACAAATACCACAAGCACCAAGGTCTTTCATGTAATTTTACTAAGCCCTCACGTGCTGTGTACGTGAGGGGCCTAGGCTCGGGAGGTCGCCTCTGGCTCGGGACACGTGGCGGTATATGGAGGCTTGGGTCTTGGCTCGGGTCACCCGAGGCTGTTGGTATGGATTGAGGCTTGGACCTCCGCGTGTCATCAGCATAGCCGTCTGATCCAGATGATCGGACGGCACCTGTACTTCGTTTTCCACCGCAGGCCGCCGGAGAAGGCGGGTCTCCGACAACCTGCCCTTTGCTCCTCCGCGGTCCATGTTAGCATCTGAAGGTCGGAGACGATTTCTGGGAGGTTGGCGAAGATCCTGGATGCACGGCGAGGCTCCGGTGATGATCAGGGCTCGAGTTCGATGGAGCCTCGCTGGAGAAGAAGAGCTCGATGGAGCTCCGACGCCAACTCCGGCCATTGAAGGTTCCTACAGATGTTAATTATAGCCGAAGCGAGTGCGCGTGAAGTACGAGTGAAATGGGGTGGATGGTGGCCGTGGGGGTGACAGGAGGCAGTGGCCAGTGTCTTCTTCTCCGGTGGAGTAGGGGAATAGGCGAGTCGGAGCGGGGGAGGTTCTGGAGAAAGGAGGGGTGGTCGGCGAGGGTGTTTGATGAGTGGTGAAGGTCGGAAGGTGGTCCAGTGAGGGTGGCGGCGAATAACGAGGTCGGGAAAATTTGAAGAAATAAAGGGAAAAATCACATCGCTGGAGCAAGGTGTTGGTGGAGGCGGTGATCTGGGATGAGGACCATGTTGGACCTCGAGGGTCGTCGCACGACGAGGGCGATCAGCCTCTGTGCTCAACAGTGGCGGAGCCAACCGCAGCACGGCACAAGGCGGTCGTGGGTCAACACCGGGCAAAAACCACCGTCGCCATGAAGATCTGCCCCTCCGTTGTCACCGGAGGGCGGGGGAAGGCTGGGCTAATGCCTAAAATGGTGGACAAGTTATCAGGCGGCGGGCGAAGGCTCTTATATGCGGAGGACTGTCTAGCAGTTATGTGGCGGCGAGGCCTTTTGCAATGGAGGTTTAATGGCGAGCGGGTAATGGCAGTAAGTGATGGTGGTTGTGTGAGGATGGCAGTGGGTAGTGCTTCGTGGTGTGGCCGTTAGGAGAGGGAGGAGGTGGCTGGAGCGATTTATAAAAATGGAAGGGGGCAGGGGTTTCAGGCGGTGTAACGGGTGGGCTGGAGGCGTTGGGAGGTAGGGGACGATCTTCCGGCCATTGGATCTCACGATCCAACGGTCCAGGGCTTGCACGGTTTGAGGGTTACGATTAGATCCAAGATCTGATCGAGCAGCTGGTTTTAGGGTGAGAAGGAGCGGCTTAGATTGGGAGATGGGGAAGATCCTACAGTGGGAGAGAAAGAGGTGACGTGGAGCAACGGTAGGCATACAATGAGACGGGGATCAGAGGGTTGTGATTGGAGCGGGATGGGCGGCTAAGATCAGATCTCATCAGAGATCTGACGGCTTAAAATGGGATAAGCAATGAGCGCCTAGGATCTGGGCGATTTTAGGAGGATCAGACGGCTGAGAGGGAGCCAGGTGGCGAATGAGGAAGCGGGTCACATGGGCGGCCCAGAGGGCGCCACGTGGCCCAATCAGAAAATTCATAGAATAAATACAAATATAAATACGAAAGAAATAGCTAGAAAAAAAAATTAGGAAAAATTCAAAACATGAAAGTTGCTCTCTCGACGAGATCTACAAGTTTTATGTTGGATAAAAATCCAAAAGAGGTCATTTGTACAAAAAGTAATTTGGGGGTATTTTTAAAGGGATAAAAACACCGACTTTTTGAATTTGAGATGTTTTTGTATTTTTTTAGTCTTTTTAAAGGTTAGACAATTAATCTACCTAATTTTTAGGGGTTATTGATGATAAAATAATTACAAGAAAAATAAAGAAAAATAAAAAAATTAAATAAGGTTAATTATACACAATATATTACAAGAAAAAAGGATAATTAATGGTGATTTTTATTGGATTAGTAAAGACATGGATTTTAATATGTGATTTTTAGAATGATGAATACGAGATTCATCATACCCCTATACTTAAGACATGCTCGTCCTCGAGCATCTAAAGAATGAAGGAGTCGGATTAATTCCTGACAGTGCAAGTGAAGATTTCAAGGCTCAATCTTCCGAAGACCCTTAATTTAAGAGATCCTAAAATTTTGGGTTTATCCAAGCTTTGGTCAGAAGGAATCCGTTTTCTCTAATTATTAGACTCTCTTTTTGTACATATAATATAAGGATATGAATTTAGGTGTACTGCATTTCATGAGAGTCGAGTCGAGGCATCACTCAAAGTTTCAGTCCCAAAGACTCTCCTTTAGACCTCGTCCTCAATACTAGGGAATAAGTCTATTCTTGCTTCAGTCAACCATCTCATTAGTTTGTCAGACTTGAAAGTGTAGATGGTAGGCCATATGATGGGGGCATAGGATTGTGTTTATTTTTCTCTCCCTCACATTGTAACAAGGGGCCTCTCGAGTGCCTTTTTACTTAACACATGTAAATTTTTAGATTGTTGATCAATGTATCCGTCAAGAGAGTTGGAGTCATCTGCACTTGTTTTTCTGGAAGTACACCGGGGTGTGTCTTTTCTAAGTATCTAAGATACCTTCGACACCCAGACTTGTATCGGTTACGATGCAGAGCCCTTTTTGTGGTGTCAGCCTAACTCCTTGGTCCTAATTAGCACTTGATCCAATTGGACACTTTGAAAATGTTTGGGAGCGCTCGCCATTGGTGGAAGCTCATTTATAATTTGACTTTGGATGATAGAGCTTTTCTTTGACATTTATTTTCTTTTATTGGCTAGCTCCATTGCTTTTACCAAAAGTTGGCATACACTGATCAACAATTTCCATTAAGTTTCATCACACCCTGGCACATAGGTAAATATCAAAGAGATAACATATGAATCTTGTTCACATATTGGCCAGGGTTTTGTTGACACTCAGGTTTTCTGAAGCCTTCATTAACTTTATCCCATCCTCGAATATCATTAAATCGGGTCTAAACTCAAATCTCTAGTCCCAGTTCCTTAAGTGATAACTCAACTCATCTCATCAATCATGCAGTTGTGGAAGTGACTGTGTTGATCATATTCTTTTGAAAGGCAGAGATGAATAGTGTAATATAGTGCTCAATCTTTCAAACTAGGGAAGTGTGGATAATTAAGATTAAAACCCTAATGATTAAGGCATGTTAACTCAGACTCTCAAGATCACAGAAATCCAGTGTCCTTAAAATCCTCAAGCCTTGAGTGAATGTGTTTGTGTCAGGAATACACCAACTTTTTGTGTGATTTTTGGTATTTTGCAGATTTTTATGGATTTTTAATTTTCAATTTTTTTAATTCTTTGGAGAGACAATGACTGGCCTAGGCTCAAATGAATAAAAGTATCTACTCTCAGCCAGTATGGGTGTAAGTACGAGTCGATAAACAGATCTGTGTTCCTTAAGGACGGTGCCTTCTGTAGTGTCCTCTATACCACCCACTCTGCTAAGGGAGATCGAAGTTCCCTCACTGAAAGTGTCTACTAAGCCTAGTAGTCAGAGTCTCATTCCAAGAAGAGGTTTTTTTTAAAAAAAATCGTTTTTTTTAAAGTAGTATTTACACAGATTAATCCCTCAATTTTTAAGAAAACATTTTACAAGGTTTTTACAAAAACTCAGTTCACAGGTTTACCAAAACCAAGCCCGAAAACAAAATTTTCAAAAAGATTTAAAAACACGAGCTATGGCTAAAGTAGATATACAATAATATACGGTATACCCCCCTATATCTAAATTTTGTTATGTCCTCATAGCACAAGTGTCATGAAGCCATGGCTCGATCAAATATAGGGTGATATAGCGGAACTAAGGAGGAGGATCCCCCTATACTTAGGTCAAAAATTGACCTAAGTACAAGAAGATAATGTAAGGGATAGATGGGTAGACGGGACCCCCCTATACTTAGACTACAAATAGCCTAAGTAAAGTCCTGAGTTAGGGGAGTCTGTATTTGGAGAGGTATTTATACTATGATACATGGGCGGAGGGAATGGGTATTTTTACAAACGAGGGCGATCGGAGAGAGAGCGAGAGAGATTGTAAAATATATAGAGGGAGGGGGGTGAGTGTATATGTGCAAGTGTGTGTGGGGGCGCAGATCATCACGTGATCTACTTTTTTTTACAACATGCAAGCCCTTTATGAGGATTGTTAAAATAAATGATGCACATGCAAAAAAATTTTTATAGTATGCAAATGCAGGTTGACTGATAAAGGCTCCTAAAATTTCTTCACAATTTCTTTTGCAGCCTCTTCAGCGAAAGCTCCCGACTTCACGCCTCCAAGAAGATCAAGCATCCTCGATATTCATGGGCCTTGCCACAAAAGAGAAAAATTAGAAAAATATAGAGGAATCGAATCAGCGGACATGATGCAAAAAATGATGCATGAAATGAGGACCTGTAAACCTTGAAAATATTCGACAAAGAGAAAATCAAAATTCAACAAATAATTTAAGTTAAGCCGTGTCCCCAGCAACGACGCCATTTGATGAACAGGAAATTTGCCTCTTTAATAATCGTGAATTGTCGTAGTATAGGAGGAAAAATCAGCAAAAACCACAATCCTTTGAATGTTGTGGAGTATTTATATTTGGCAAGTCTACCAAGGTCGAACACAAGGACACAACTACTTAATCTCTTTATCGAATTTTGATCAATAAGGCTCAAGTTTGAATTATTCTCAATTTCAGGTCTTTATGAAAATGCATGATAAACTATGCATTTTATAATGTAATAATATGATGCATGCAATTTTTTGTTGATTTTTATGCAATTATAAGAGGATGCATGATAGAAATGCAAGAGAACTTATATGCAGACAAGATATTATAAAATACCCTAAAGATATCACTGAAAATGAGCAACGTAACAGAAAATGAAATCAGGGTTGTTTTAATCACTACATGAAGAACAGTCATCAAATCAGAGCAAGGATCAAGAGAGCAGGGTCATCATCTATCACAAAAATTCACTTCATTTAAAATAGTGGCAGATGAGAAAATTAAACATGCTATGATATCGAGGAAGAAACAAGGATCAAAGCGACACCAAAATCATGCAATTTGGACCTACGATGCTCAAGTTATGCTAAAAACAATGCAGGGGCATAATTGTAATAAAAATACAAGAAAATAAAAAGATAAATATTACATTTTGGTCCCTGGAGGGACCTAATGTAAATACCAAAAACCGCATGGGCCCCATTGTAATTTTTCCATGCATGGGGGCATTTTTGCAAAATCTGAAAAGTTTGAGGGATTCCCTATAAAATACCCAGGCACGCACATAAGGCACGTGCCTGGGGACCATTCTGCAAATACCACAAGCGCTAGGGTCTTTCATGTATTTTTCCAAGCCCTCACGTGTTATGCAGGTGAGGGGCCTAGGCTCGGGAGGTCGCCTCTGGCTCGGGACACGTGGCGGTATATGGAGGCTCGGGTCTTGGCTCGGGTCACCCGAGGCTGTTGGTGTGGATTGAGGCTTGGACCTCCACGTGTCATCAGCATAGCCGTCTGATCCAGATGATCATACGACACCTGGTACTTCGTCTTCCACTGCTAGGCCGCCGGAGAAGGCAGGTCTCTAACCTTTCTCTTTGCTCCTTCATGGTCCATGTCAGCATCTGAAGGTCAGGGACAAATTCTGGGAGGTTGGCGAAGATCATGGATGCACGGTGACGCTCCGGTGATGATCAGGGCTCGAGTTCGATGGAGCCTCGCCGAGAAGAAGAGCTCGATGGAGCTCCTACACCAACTCCGGCCATTGAAGGTTCCTGCATATGTTAATTATAGCTGAAGCGAGTGCGCGTCAAGTGCGAGTGAAATGGGATGGACAGTGGCCGTGGGGGTGATGGGAGGCGGTGGCCAGTGTCTTCTTCTCCGACGGAGCAGGGGAAGAGGGAGTCAGAGCAGGGGAGGTTCTGGAGAAAGGAGGGATGGTCGGCGAAGGTGTGTGATGAGTGATGAAGGTCGGAAGGTGGTCCAGTGAGGGTGGCGACGAATAATGAGGTCAGGAAAATCAAAGAAATAAAGGGAAAAATCACCTCGTCGGAGCAAGGTGTTGGTGGAGGCGGTGATCTGGGCTGAGGACCTTGTTGGACCTCGGGGTCGTCGCACGATGAGGGTGATCAGCCTCAGTGCTCAGCGGTGGCGGAGCCAACCGCAGCATGGCCAAGGCGGCCGTGGGTCGACATCGGGCAAAAACCACCATCGCCATGAAGATCCGCCCCTCCGCTGTCACTGGAGGGGTGGGGGAAAGCTGGGCTAATGCCTAAAATGGTGTACAAGGTCTCAGGCGGCAGGGCGAAGGCTTTTATAGGCGGAGGAACGTCTAGCGGTTATGTGGTGGTGAGGCGTTTTGCAATGGAGGTTTAATGGCGAGGGGGTAATGGCAGTGAGTGATGGTGGTCGTGCGAGGATGGCGGGGGGTAGGGCTTCGTGGTGTGGCCATTAGGAGAGGGAGGAGGTGGCTGGAGTGATGGATAAAAATGGAAGGGGGCAGGGGTTTCAGGCGGTGTAACGGCTGGGCTGGAGGCATTGGGAGGTAGGGGACGATCTTCCGGTCGTTGGATCTCATGATCCAACGGTCCAAGGGCTTGCACAGTTTGAGGGTTACGATTAGAACCAAGATCTGATCGAGCAGTTGGTGTTAGGGCGAGAAGGAGCGGTTGAGATTGGGATACGGGGAAGATCCTACGGTGGGAGAGAAAGAGGTGACGTGGAGCAATGGTAGGCATAGGATGAGAATGGGATCAGAGGGCTGTGATTGGAGCGGGGGTGGGCGGCTAAGATCAGATCTCATTAGAGATTTGACGGCTTAAAATGGGACAAGCGATGAGACTCTAGGATCGGGCGATTTTAGGAGGATCAGACGATTGAAAGGGAGCCAGGTGGCGAATGAGGAAGCGGGTCACGTGCACGTGGCCTAATCAAAACATTCAGAGAATAAATACAAAGATAAATACAAAAGAAATAGCTAGAAGCAAAATTAGGAAAAAGTCAAAACATGAAAGTTGACCGTCTCGACGAGATCTATAAGTTTTATGTTGGACAAAAAGCCAAAAGAGGTCATTTGTACAAAAAGTAATTTTGGGAGTATTTTTAAAGGGATAAAAACATCGACTTTTTGAATTTGAGATGTTTTTGTATTTTTTAGTCTTTTTAAAGGTCAGACAATTAATCTACCTAATTTTTAGGGGTTTTTGATGATAAAATAATTACAAGAAAAATAAAGGAAATTAAAAACAATCAATAAGGTTTATTATACACAATATATACAAGATAAAAAAGGAGAATTAATGGTGATTTTTATTGGATTAGTTAAGATAGGGGTTTTAATATGTGATTTTTAGCATGATGAATACGAGATTCATCACCGTCGGATCTTCTCTGATGCTCGATTGAAGTCTGTCGGGAGAGTGTTCTTGCAAACCTCCTCTCAGCCATTGGATTAGCCCGCCTCTACCAGATCCGAACCGAGCCACTCGACCACACAACTTTTGGGCAGTTAGATATGAGCCTCTGACGCATCTGCCTCGCACGTCCTCGACATTCCCTGCACCGTCTGATCCTGTAGCTACAGTCGATAAGAGCTGTACGCCAGAGCCCTCCTCCATGTGTGACACGTGCCCCTGCTAAGGGTATTTTCCTTTGTGCCCTTTCATGTTCGGTTTTTAGATTTAATCCATTAAATAAAATATGTAGTTAAAAACATTTATAGTTTGAACCTCGTACTTGGTGGTATTTGCATTTTAGTCATCCTGAGTCTAAAGCATGTGTATGCTCACGTGTATTTTGGGTTATTTGCATATTCTACCTTGAACTTTTTTGCTATCAATGAATGAATATTAAGTTTTTAGAATTTGCATTTATACCCCTATGCGTTGGATATTGAACATGTGCATGAATTAATTAGACTTTTTGCAGTTTTGACCCTAAACTTTAACAGTGTGTTATCCTTTGGTCCAGATACTTAGAATATTTGCGATTTGGTCCCTGTGTACTATGATTAATTGCTTGATTTTTATTGGACTTAATAATTATTAAATTGATTCTAAAAATTTCCTAAAATTTGTTATTAGCTCCTGCCAGTGTGTAGTTTTATTGAAGTTTCTTGGATTTATTTGATGCAATTTATATTTTTGAAAAATAAAAAACCCTTAAAAAAGTCTTTGTTTACCTTATAAAACTATAAAAATTCGAAAAATATTTTAAAAATTCTATAAAAAATCATATACTTGTCTTTTGTTGTGTTTTATTTACTTATTAACTTTGTTCAAAAATTAATTATAAATACCCTAAAAATCGTAAAATAGCAAAAATATTCTAAAAATTATATAAAATCAAGGAAAAATAAAAAAGGGATATTTACACCCATAACCCTGAGTAATTTCATAATTATCCCAGAAACCCTCTATAATCATGAATTACACACAGGACCCCCAATAATACTCAACTCTTACACCCTCACCCTCGTGTTAACTTCCATCCAACTTCACGTTATAGTTAATAGTATCCGTTAAACAATTAACATTTTTACCCTTTAAATTTTATTATTTACAAATGAGTCCCCTCCTTCCTCCAGCACCCACCCCCTCCTCCCCTACCTCCTTCGCCGACCACCTCCATCCCTTTCCTCCTCCTGTCGACCACCTACACCTCCGCCACCTCCGCACCCTCCCCAACGCCCACCTACGAAGCTGCCGTCAGCACAGATCGTCCATCCCCACAACCTCTGGAAGCATCCCCACCCCTCCCCATCATCCCCCCCAGCCCAATCGCCTTCGGATCCCTGCGGCCAGCTTCTGCAATTGCCCATCCCCAGCACCCACAAAGCTCCCCCCTCCTCCTGGAAATTCGCGCTCCCTCTGCAAGCGCCCTCATCGCCCACGACAAACCCCCTCCCCCCGGATCCCTGCCGCTCACTGCCTCGGATGCCCGTCATCAGCTTCTCGAAGCAACACCCCCCCCCCCCCCCCCCCCCCCCCGCAAGTGCCCTCATCGCCCACGATAGCCCCCCTCCCCCTCGGATTCCCCGCCGCCAGTGCAACCTCTGCAATCGCCCATCCCTAGCACCCACGAAGCTCCCCCTCCCCCTCGGAAATCCCCGCTCCCTCTACAAGCACCCTTATCACCCACGACAAACCCCCCTGTATCCTCACCGCTTACCGCCTCAGATCCCCGACGTTAGCTTCTGGAAGCAGCCCCCCCCCCCCCCCGCAAGTTCCCTCATCACCCACGATAGCCCTCCTCCTGCCAGTGCAATCCTCGCCGCCTCAGATCCTCGTCGTCAGCCCTGGAAGTAAACCCCCCCTCGGATTCCCTGCCGTCAACACCCCCCCCCTCCCACCGAGAACCCCGTCGCCTGCTGACGAAGCTTCCCCATCGCCTGCTAATGAAGCTTCCCCGCAAGCCTTGAAGCCCAACCCTGCGATCCTGGAGAGGGGACGGGTGCTGGAGGCGGTGTTCCCCGAGCCCGACCACCCCAGCCACCCTGGAAAGAAGAAAACATTTTTTACATTTCTTTTTTTCTTTTGATTAATCCGATTAATCTTAACCGTTAGATCGTAGGTTGGTTAGATTAACTCACATATATGGTTGAGTTAATGAATCAAACTAACGGAAGGTTATAGGTGTTAAACGGAGCAGTTATTCAAGGTCATGGATGTAATTCATGATTATAGAGGGTTTCTGGGGGTAATTACGAAGTTACTCGGGGTTATGGGTGTAAATATCCCAATAAAAAATGTGATTCCAGTTTTTCTTTGTAGTTTATTACATCTATTTTATCATAAAATTGCTAATCAGGTTCTTATGGTATTTTAATTATTTTTATCTTGCAATTTGGTCCTGGTTGTGCATTGTTATGAGTTTTGAGCCTTCTTTGATTTTTATAAAATTACAAAAAATATTTAAAAAGCCTATAAAATTATCAAATATACTTTAAAACCCAGAAAACCAAAAATAATTTTAGTTACATTTTCTGAGTAATTTTAGCAATTTTAAAAAATCCAAAAAGATTTTATGTTTGTTTTCTTTTATTTTTGTGCTTGTTTGTTTTATTAAAAAGTAAAAATTTAAAAAATTAAAAACCACTAAAAATCTCTTGTCCTTATTTCTGTCTCCGCTTTGCTCCGATACCTCGTAACACACTCGAAATATGTTTTTTTAAAAGGAAAAATGGTGAGATGTCGTAAAGTTTGATACCCAAAAGCTTGAAAGATGCCTTGTCAATTAACGACATACCCTCCCAACTAATAATAATTTGAATTAGCAACCCATGCATGTGATATTGTTGGGTACATCAAATCGAGGAATGGTGCGTATCATCTTTGCTTGGACGATCAAAACTCTCTTGATTGAAGACGATGCTCGACTGCAAATCTATCTTATGTTCTACTGCCCCACTAATACGCTTTTAATTACCTGTCATTAATCGAAGCTAATTAATCATTAGTTGGCCTCAAGGGTGATCGAAATGTTAGTCCACGTGGTGGAGGTGGCATCGATCGAGATAGCTCACTCAAACCTTATCATAACAGGGTGATCAAGCAGCTCACATCCATTAATGTATCCATCTTGTAAACAAAATAGAAATTATTGGAATAACCAATAGATGTGGAGATGGTTTCCATATATATCATGCATATATTGTCACCTTTTACTGCATAGATAGGACGGTATTAGAAATTTAGGACAACATTTTACTTGCAAGGTCTTTTCCTCTAATGGTACTGCTCCTTTGAATAAATCATCATAATATATTAGTGTTTAATTATTTAGTTAAAAATGTCTATTTTCAAAGTCTACTTTGTTTGAAATTAATCAGTTTCCATATTAGTCAGGGAGAGAAGTATATTATGCATATAGTGCTATCGATTATTTACGAAAGAACACAAACCATTCCCGATGTTTTGTTAGTTTATATGCATATCCATTCTCTTTTTTATGGTTTTTAAATTATTGAATTTCTTCCACCAATTATTAAGCAAATTGAATTGAATGTTAACATATTAATACTTCTACTTAAATGTGCAATTCACCATTTCCTATATCAGTAGACATTCTATGCTAAACCCATATTGTAAATCTTAAACTCATATGTACCGACAACCACCGTTATACCGATGAATAATTAATTTGACACGTTATATCTTCCGATGTTAAATAATGCAACGAAAACTAGCTTTTGATGCAAAAGTCAATGGTAACAATTTGATTTTCGCAACAACGATCGTATATGTTGTTATATTGTTATCACTAAATGATATGGGTGTAGTTAAGGATTTCTTTAGATTGTTACTAAAGTTAAAAGCAATTAGTGCAAATTTTAAAGAAGACAGCGGATAGTATTATATTATAACAAATTTTTAGTGATGTAGAAATGAAATAACTCTCATTATAAATTTCAAGAAATAAAGATGTTTTTTACAAATATTTTGTTGTTTTATATATATATATAATTGTATGACATAGTAATAATTGTAAAATATTCATTGATGTAGATCTATTTTCTTATTGTGATAATATCTTCTTTTTAACAACTAATTGTGATAATGTCCCCCCAAAAAGCAACAAAAGGGCAACAAAAACTATCATGAACCCGGGAGGAAAAGTTCTTTAAGAAAAACTAGAATAATTAAAAGCATTGGATAATGTTGTGGTCACATTAAAAGTTCTTTCAAACATTTGAGTGGAAATTGGATAATGATGTGGTGATCACACTATTTAGCAATCACATCATCACATGAGACGTACATAAAGTGCATCAATTATAAGTGATAAGACATGCGGGTAAAATCAGATCGATCAAAATTAGTGGCCACATCTAATTCCTCAAAAGCAAGTAATTTTTGAGGTCATCATCTCCCCTTACATTGCTATTTCAATTAGTGGTCACACATCTAATTGTTAAAGGGGAGTAAATTTTTGAGGCCATGATCCCACGAACATTTGATCATGACAACTTGCAGCATCTATAAGTGCATGCATGTTCCCCATGGCTTTCCTTTTCTACGAATTTGTCTTTGTCTTGCACAACATGAGGGAAACATTTTCTATCAAAACAGCTACTAATGGTTGGCAAGTAGAGGATGCTTTGCTATTTGTAGTAAACACTTTTGGGATTTTCAGTTTGTGACCCTAATTAACCTATTAAATACCATATGATTCCAATGAGCTATAAGGTAAACTTTGTTGTTCAATAAACTTCGCTTATTGTGCATCCCATATATTTTTCGATGATCACGTGTGATCGATCAATTGCATCAAAGTGATCGCTAACTCTTCCCTTCAGTTTCTTCCAAGTGATCAACTAGGTCTTTCTTATTTTCTTAAGATCAAATCAAGTTGTAAGCCTTTGTCGTCGATTAATAAGCTCCTCATCATCGACCAATTCTTACATTTGATCTTAACCATTTGATGTCTCACATACAACCAAGTATTGATCACACTCACTTGATGGAGAAATCACCTTTGACTTTGAGCACTTGTTTGAAATTTTAATAGTCATTGTTGATTTAGATGGCTTCACCTTGTGAACATTAAACCCTACATCAATTTCCTAAATACATTGTAAGGTTCCTGGTTCGGTACACAATATACAAAACATCTATCATAAGACACTCTCGTACTTGAGAGAAAAATTCTATAGAGATTGAGCTGTTACACCTATGTGTTCCATGGATGATTGGAGATTGCCTATGCTTACAAAATGAAAATTGTGTTAGCTAGTGGATAGAATTGGTTGTACCACTTGCGAAAATCTCGACACTGATAGTACTCTAGTAGTAGGTTCGTCTGGTCTGTAAACCCTTGTATCTTTCTTCTTGTATATTTTTTTGATTTATTTTGTAATATGTTGTAGTCGGTAATGTCACGACCCGCCCCGACCGCTAACCGGGACAACCGCGACATAAAAAATATCTAATCATCTAAACCATGATTAACGTATCAAAAAAATCTGACAGCAATTCCTCTATATTATGGACTCCCAAATGCTGACCTGTACCTGAAACAATCTTTATAGAACTTTTGCATAAAATTCTCCTTTAACATCTTCCATCACAACCACCCAAGTCATAATCCACATTCACAGTATGAAACATATTTCCTTTGCTCCTTATGTACAACCGTTATCAACTACTAAAGTTTCAATACAAGTCTTTCTATTTCACAAAACATCAAGTACCAACCATTTTACCTGAAGAACCCAAAAAAAAACGTTGCTGCAATATCACAAAATAGAGTCAAGGTCCCCACAGTCAGCAAACGACTTACTTCCTTCGTGCATCCTACAACTCCTTCTCAGGTGTATCTATAAATAGTATTTAATAATAGAGGGTTGAGTCTAAACTCAAAATGAGCTTAGACCCAGCGAGTGGGTCTCAAGCATTTTGGAAAAGAAAATGGACTATTTTTTAAAATAACTTTACCTGTCATATAAAATAAAAGGTATTGCTACAATATGACAACTGCACAAATTATAACTAAAGTTTTGTCGAATAATGATGCTATCAAGAATTGAAATATCAAACGAACTGAATAAAATTAATTTACTAACAAGATGTTGAAAATCTTGTAAAAACAAAAAAATGTTTATTTTCCAACTGTTATAACGACACCACTGTGGCAAACGTACTAAGTACATGAAATCTGAAATAAACTGAGTCATACGCGTAGACAGCCCCAAAGGCCAATGAACACCCTGCATACGGCCCAAAGCCTATGTGCATACAGAATGTGAACCCAAAGTTCTCTAAACCATATCTGATGGTTTCGTCATATCTGATGACAAGTTTCAGAGTCATATCTGATGACGTCACCATATCTGATGGCTAGTTCATGACCATGTCTGAGAGCTACTGTGGTGGTCATTATTTCTGACATATTTTCTGATCCATAGTAATATAACTGTAAGCTGAGAAATTTATGATCTCTGAATCATATCATGATACTGAACTTATCTGTAGTTATCTGAAAACTTCTGTAGTATTAAACGATAATTGAATACTGAAACATAAAACTAAGCTTTTCTACCATACATTAAGCTTGCGTACAATACCAACTTCACTAATCTGCCATTATCTTGGACAAAAACCAGCTTATCTGAATATCAAAGTAAACTATACATGTACATAGAATAATCAAAAGGCATCACAAGCTGTAATATTGTAATGTATCTATGAAAAATATTGGTTAAAACTTAAAATAAACTTGAGACCACTCACCTGAGATTTGATTTCAACTAATATCTACCGCAGCTTCGAGGCACCCTTGTCAATATTTGATAACTACACCAATTTGAAACATCATGTTTAACCATCATATTTAACAAACAGTCACTTACAATATATGTAGTCTCATCTTATGCACATGTATTGATGGTATTAATAAAAATTTGGTCGTTTTTTAGCCCATAATTCATGTAGTGATGAAACTTCTCTCTCTCTCTTTTAATCCATGTTTTAGCCTCCCTTTTTTTAACATTAATTAAATCATATGAGAAACTAATGTTATGTGATTCAAGCATCGTATATTAACAAACGAGGTGACTATAACAAATATAACATGGCTTAGAAGTTTATGATAACTACTCATATGGATGTCCTAACATTATATATATATATATATATTCTAAAGAATTTTACATAAATTAATCACTATTCTCATACATATGTTCCGTTCTAACTTCACAGTTTCTGGTTGTGCATAATCCTCTAAACCGACCTTAAACATATCCAAATGTAATTATGAATGAACCATTCACGGTTTGAATCGGTTTGTGCATATTAATCTGCTACTTAAATTTTATAGTAAAGCATTCCTGAACTGTATATATATAAATACATGTAGCAGGCCTTTACCCAATTCTATTACTTCCTTAGCATCACAGTGAGAAAGTCAAAACAACACCCAGTCTAGTATGCCCTGTATATCCAGTTTAAAAATAACATAAGTATAAATATGTTTGACTTCCAGATATTAGGAGAATATTTTAATATAATCTACCCAATCTCAACACGGAATCGATACTGTGATTGGATTATTTTCCCTCATAACTATATATACTCGTTTGAGATTTAAGTATAGATGAGATAATTCTTCTTCCCATCATATTAAGAGCGTGTATGCTCTACAGATCTTATATTTCTCTTACTGATTTCATCTCCTACTTGTATTCCTATATACTACAGATGCCCGTTGGTGTTGAATGCAGAGAGAAAAAAATCAGCAGGATATGAAGAGAATCTCACCTTCAGGCCATTGAGATTTGGATCGCGTAGACCTCCCTGAACGTTCCCCCTCTTTCTCTGTTTACCGAAATGGGTAGATTGACTAAAGATAGTAACCGCCCTGTGATTCTCTACAACCCTATTTAACCTTATCGTAGTACAATCTAGAATTATTCCTTTACTCTCCATTATCTTGCACGTGTAAAGGATCTCAACATACCCTCTCCGGATTTCGAAAAGCATGCAATATCCTGTAAACATATCATTCATTTTGAACTTTTCACATAACACCCTCCTCTTTTATTCAAATCCCACTCACACGTTTATTCCAAGCCACTTTCTTTTTATGATAATAACATTTAGATTAATAATATTTAATTAACTCACCCACTAAACATAGTTTATAATAGTGCTACCACCAAAATAAAAAAATTTGTATATATATATCTACATTTCTTACACTACTATATCCTCCATATTAATTGCAACACAGCTGAGGGCCGTTAAAAAAAAAACCAATCGTAAACACAAATCTTGACCTCTCGTAAATAATTACCCAATCCATTCTCTTATTAGTTAAGTATAATTTAGCTTCCTACATCTTATCCATACAAATCTGTATTTATGTCATTCCATACTTATATGCATATTTTAGAATAAATATGGTAACAATATGTCCGTATCCATCCATTGACATCCTTAAACCTTAAATTCAGTATATAAAAATATTTTTATCGTATCTGGATGTCACAACACTCTCCAACTTAAAATAAATTTCGTCCTCGAAATTGACATACCTTAGTTAGCTTGAGAACAGATGTGGGTATTGAGATCGCATTTCCTCTTCTCTTTCCCACGTGGCTTCTTCTATTGAACGACTTCTCCAAAGGACTTTTACCAGTGGTATCTTCTTCGTTCGAAGTTCTCGAACTTTATAATCTAAAATTTGTACTGGAATCTCTTTGTAAGAAAGGTCCTCCTTCAGTTGAATTTCTTGCGGTTGTATAATATGTGATGGGTCTGCAATATATTTACGAAGAGTAGAAACATGAAAAACATCATGTATCCTGGCTAACTCTGACGGAAGTCGAAGGCGATACGCTAAATTACCAATTCTTTCTGTAACTTCATATAGACCAATGTATCTTGGGCTTAGTTTTCCCTTCTTTCCAAATCTGATTATACCCTTCCAAGGAGATACTCGTAAAAATACTTGCTCACCCACTTGAAATTCTAGATCTCTTCTTCTCTTATCTGCATAACTTTTCTGTCTATCCTGTGCAACCTTCAAATTTCTTTTGATTTCTTCAACTTTTTCCACTGTATTTTGTACTAATTCAGGTTGGACCAATTTACGCTCTCCTACTTCGGTCCAACAAATAGGAGTTCTGCATGCTCGACCATAAAGGGCTTCATATGGCGCCATCCCAATACTCGCCTGATGAATCCACATTTCATCATCTTTATTCTATCATTTTGGCATCAAAAACCCTAGCAAATACCTGTAAATACCCTTAAAATCATCATCTTAGCATCCATGCATGTGCATCATATTAATGTATAAAATACAGTAATTAAAGCCAAAATTATAGAATAAATAAAGAAAAGAAAAAGAATAAAATATTGTAAATATTTTATGACCCAAAACCCCCGAGACCTAGGCATCTTGATGAATAGGTCAATCAGGAATAAAGTAGGGGGAGATAAGGTCAAAATACAGATATACCTATACATTCTATTCATTCTTTATTCATTTTGGGACCTATTTTTGGTTCCACTTTTATTCATCAAATAAAGAAACTTTGTACATGAAAGTTGTAGATAATTAAATAAAGAAAAATACAAAATTGATTTCACTGAAAAATAATGTACAGATAAAAAGTTATGGTCTGAATAAAAATCCAGAATCCCAACTTCCCAGACCCGTATCTCACAAATGAAAACTCCAAATGCAGCATATTCACCTTTAATTGTATATAAAAGAAAATAAGCTATTTAATGGCGGTGGTTTCGCGTTTGGCGGAGCTACGGTTTGAAAGTTGAGTTTTGGACCCTCATTGTATAATTGTACAGATTAAAATATTCAATTTATTATTTTTTTTTAATTTTAAATTTTTTAATGTTGAAATATTACTTATAATATATATGTGCATTAAAATTAGAATAAAAATGCAAAGAAAATACAAAATAAAAATACTTGTAAATAGGATACATAGGCATACTACCTATACTTATACCTATATAAAATACACTTCTATTTTATTTAACATACAAAACATCTCAGAATAATAAAATAAAAATATAATTAAGTGTATAAAAATACTTTGTAATTATATAAATTAATAAACAAAATTAAAGAAATTAAAAATAAAAAATAAAAAATAAGAGAATACAATATATAGAATAATATACCTATATAAGGGTATGAATGCAAACTTGTAAAAATACACCCATAAAAAATAAATAAAAATTACCAAAAAATAATTTATTAAATTACAAGCATTTTTTATTTTATAACCATAATTAAATAAAACAAGTTACTATTTTATTTTGAATTTTTAAATCATTTTGTGAGGATTTTTCCTGGTTGGTCCACGTGGACCAACCAGGTTGGTCTGACAGTTGACCTAGGTCAACTGTCTGACCTTCCCCTTCAGACTTGTCAGAGTCGCCTTTGTCTCTTCTTCTCGCATTTTCCTAGGCTCCACCTTGCACCAATCCATGACGATGCCTCCTGCATTTTTGCTCCTCGATCAATGGTGATTCACGCCCTAGTGAAATATGGGGCTGAAGACCACTGATCGAGGCGTTTCAACCCTCGTCTTTCACGCCATCCGTCAACCCTACAAAAGAGAGCCCCCGACTTCAATTTGAAATTAATCCTTCTTCCGCCATTTTCAACCAAAAACCTCTACCTCTTCGTGCTCCTAGTGACAGTAGGAGTCGAATCGACCCAGGGTTTGCGTTGTCTGGTGTTGAATCGAAGCGATTCGACCCCTCGCCGGAGCTCCGCCGTGCTTCACAGCCCGTCGCCTCTGGTGAGTCTCCTCCTCTTTTCTCTTCGTTTTCTTGTAGCTGTAGCGTAGATTAGGTTAGTTAAGTAACAGTTTTGCTTCCCGTTCATCCAATCGCTGTGAATCGTTGATCAAACCCACGGCGGAGCTGAGCTCCGCCCATCATTTCCGATCACTCAACGCCTCGAATCGACCTCAGTCCCCCTCCATTCTCTTCCTCGTCGCTCAGTCATCGCGCAGCACCCCTCCATTCACCTCGATCTCGCCCAGATCGAGTCGACCGAGCTTCCTTCTCCGCCGTTCGCCGGAGCTCTTCGCTCGCACCACCTGTCGCCTCATTTGACCCATCAGACCCCACCATTTTGTTCGCCTGGATTTTGTGCACTTAACATTTCAGGTTCGAGCCCCAGAGAAGGCTCCATCGACCACCATCGACTCCAGGTTCCTCCGCCCAGGTCACCTTCCTCGTCCGGCTGCTTCACGCCGCCTCCGCCTCGCCGGAGGCCATCATCCGACGCGGAAGGACCCCAGGATCCTTTTGCCTTTGATCCGGGGGTCGGAGCGGTCGTGTGTCGGCCGCAATCGCCGATCGAAGCTCGCCGGGGAGGTGTTCTTCGTGAACCTCCCCCTGCCGTTGGATCAGAGGCCACCTCCAGACGCCATCTCCGTCGTCCGATCGTCAAGCGCCTCCAGCCGTCCGATCGATCCTTGAATATCTAATCTCAGCCGCCCCGGACGAAGGGGTACGCACCGTCGGATACGCGCCACGTGGATTAGTGAATCGCCATCGGCCGCACGATCGAGTCCGTGGGTATTTTGCATCTTCTACCCACGACTTTTTGTATTTGCCTTTTAGTCTAAAAACTTTCATTTGAAGTTTAAAAAGTTTTGTAATATTTGCACTCAGGCCCTCACAGTTTAACTATTTGCACTTTAGTCCACGCCACGTCACCTCACGCGACTGGGGCGCGTGACTTTTGGGTATTTTGCATGTTTGGCCTGGAACTTTTAGTTATTTGCAATTACATCCCTGTGCGTAGTTAATTAAATATCTTTTTGGAGAAATTGCATGTATGCCCAGCCGATTTTCATTAATTACAATTATGCCCCTGTGAATGACATATCACGTGATCTGTGCGTGCCTTTTTGGAGAAATTTGCATCTGAGCCCCTGGATGTTTTTATAATTACATTTATACCCCTACCAGGCTTAGGATTTTCGTATGCTTGATCTATTTATTTCACGCCTCATTTAATTGCTAAAAATTCTCAAAAAAATAGGTTTAAGCTCATGTTTGCTTCTACTTTCACGCCATATTTTTAGTTTTTAATTTTATTGTATTTTTATATTTATTAAAAATCAAAAACATGTTGTTTCAGCATTGTCTAGCTTAGAAAATACCAAAAAAATATTAAAATGTCTTAAAAAATTCCAAAAATATTCTTTGTTGTGTGTTTTGATCTGCTTTATTTTCAAGCCAAAATTCACTAAAAATCTCAAAAGAAAAACCTTAAAAATTTAAAAACACTCAAAAACTTCAAAAAAATCTATAAAATTGTAGAAAACTCCAAAAATAGTAAACTCAGTTCCTGTTTACTCCATATTTTATTCTCTTTATTTGAAGATTAATGTGAAAAATTTTGGTTGCTGTTTGCTATTTTTAACTCCCATTTTACTTACAGCCAGCCCAATTTTCGTTGTTTTCTCTTATTTCAGTCTTTAAAAATACCAAAACATTTGAAAAATACCCATAAAATCACAAGAACAGTAAAAAAATCCTAAAAATATCAAAAACATTTTATTTCTGAATTTTTGGTTATTTTTGCACATTTTATTAAATACTTTGTCTTGTCTTTTATTACCTTGTCTTTAAATTCCAATATTAAAAAGAATTTTAAATAATTATAAAATATAAATTTATAAAAATTAGAAAATTAAAAATCAAAATACAAAATTAAAAATTAAAAAATTAATTAAAAGCCCACAAAAAAAGAAATTAGATTGGCTAAGTTGTGTATTAGACCTAGGATTGGATTTTTATCTATGCTCTACACCCTTGCTTCCTGAGTTCGGCCCCTACTTGCTTACCATTGTACATCTTTAGTAGGGTATAATAAATTTTAATCCTTGCTAGTCATTCCTTGATTGATTGTGTGGGTTAATTGTTGAAGAACGAAGAAGCTTGAGTAGTCGCATCAGCGACAGTGAGTCTGACTTGTCAGCTCACTATTTAGCGGCTCTCGCTTTCTTGCTTTTCAAATGGTGCCGTTGCCGGGAAGCATCGGCTTGTAGAGTACCTTTTGGGTCTTTTAGCTACTTAGCCATTTTTGATTACTTGTCTCTGGTGTATCATTTATTTTGAACTGTCTGACATCTCTTTTGTTTTCTTGCGAGGGACCGCTGAGGGGGATCGCCTAGGGGATCCTGCGCAGCCTTGGGAGGAGGAGCCGGCTATTCTACCCTAGCCGGCAGGAGAGAGCAGGAGAACTAGAGAGAGAGATAGTTGCTTTTATTTTTGTGAGAGAGAGTTATTTGTCTAATTTGTAATAATATAGGACTTGGAAACTTGAACACTTCGGGCCTAATTTCCGGGTGTTTGTTCACCCGGGGGCTCACCGCGGCTTTCTCGTATTTTATCGATTGTCATTTTTCGGTTTTGTTTTCCTTTTCATTTCTTTTGTGGATTGAGCTCTTAGATTTAGGTCCTGCTTGATTCGATTAGACTAGGTCCAAACACCCTAATAACTCTTGCATGCTCCTATAGTTCGTATTTGGACTTAGATTAATTAAGTAGTTGATCATTGGCTCTCGATCCGCGCGCCGCGAGCTCACTCCACACAAGTGCTTTCTCCTAACTCAAATGTGTTGAGCAGAGGAGGAGTGAGCCTAGACCGGACACTAGGATTGGGAGTTAGCGGTTAACTCGTGGTTCTTCACGCTAGCAGTTGCCTATCTTAGGACGATTTCCGCATTGCATACCGGCATATAGATTAGGTTTATAAATTTCTGCTTTGCATCCCGCATGGAGAGAGCTGGGATTCGCTGTAAGTCTTCTTACTTTGCATCCACCATTTAGGCACAAAGGTGAGATTTCCATCTTGGTGCCGACTTGCATTGGCTTTTCCCGACTCTTTTCTCCCTCTGATTTTGGATAAATTAGGATAAAGAAAATACAAAATCGTTAGGCGCTTGTTTGAATCTACTCAAAAGAAGCGATAACACAAAAAAATTAAAAAAGGGACTGCTAAGAAAACTTTGACCTAAATAAAATTGGTAATTGGACTCATTGATTGGGGAGAGTAACACCCTCACTTGTCTTCAGGTTGCATGGGAAGATCTCCTTCCAAGTGAGGTGAGCGCTTCATAAGGATTAGAGCCAAAAACCCAACTTGTGGCTGCCTTGTGTATCGCCTGGATTTTCGAAATATTGGCGCTACTATCGTACGTAGTCGAGTAGGGCTTGGTCGCCATTGGTGACTCACTATTGTGTGATCATCGACCTTGTCCGAAGTACTGAGCATAAGCCACGCCTTCACGGGGGTGTCTGTCTCACCGGCTGCGTCTGAGTAGGATCTTGCACGCTCACGGGTGATTCCATTCC
Source organism: Ottelia alismoides (assembly GCA_037367405.1). Taxonomy (NCBI): domain Eukaryota; kingdom Viridiplantae; phylum Streptophyta; class Magnoliopsida; order Alismatales; family Hydrocharitaceae; genus Ottelia; species Ottelia alismoides. The sequence goes on from JAZKJV010008743.1 coordinate 214,458, forward strand.
GAGCGAGGTCCGAAGTATCGGTTTCGCCTATCGGCTTCCTCTCTCTATTTCTTTGGCTGAGTAGGGATCCAGGAAGGGTTACAAGGACCTTAAAAAGTGCAAGTTACAGGTTACACAGGAGGAGGACAAGTATGGGAATACTTTTCCGGCAGTACTCTCGCTCCTATAGGCGTAGCGCTCTAAGGACTCGTTGAAAGATAAATTCCTGAAATCAAGATAAAAACTACAAAGATAAAAGCCGAACCTTCACGGCTTCACGCGTCGAGTTGGTGAACTCCCTTGTCTGGTGTTTGGTTGCTAGTTACATTTAGGTCAAAGATCAAAAATATCGCGCCTTTGCGCAAATTTTGTTCCCCTTCTATTTGACCCTTGCTCATTGTAAGCCTTCTACTGTTTTGCAATCCTCTTTATTTCTTGTTACCTTCGTGCTCTTCATCCAACATCCTTTCCTCTTGATCTTCTCAAGATGTCGTCACGCGGATGGTTTAGTCGGGACCTTGCCGACACCCACATCGATTCCGTGCCATCGACATCTTCAATAAAGAGGGGTGATCTCCGAAGAGTTAATTCGGATCTTGCGGATGTCTCCTTGGACTCCCCTATTCTCGCCTCTTTCAATACTTGCCTTTCTCCAATTAACCCACTATTCGGGATGGACTCGCAACCCGAACTAGTTCTTCCCCTTCCAATAAACCGGGATTACTCTTGTCCCCGAAATAACCCCTTGTGGATGGAGGTCGATTTCAGTCAATATCATATGCTCCATTCACAACATTCTGGGATTGACCTTAATCCCAGATTCATCTCAATAGCAGGTGCTGAGGAAGATACTGATCAGGGTTCATTCCGTCATGCAGATCCTCCACCCGATCAAGAGTTAGAGATTCAAGTGCGGTCTGAGATGGCAGGTGGAAGAGGAAAAGGACCACAGCAGCAGGAACCTGAGGTCAATATAGGGGAAGGACAATATACCACGCAGGGCGAGGTTAACAGTCAGCTGCCGGCTTCCATCCAAGCCATTCAGCAGCAGTTGACTAACCAGGCCCTGGCACAGACAGCCTTCCAGGACATGCTGAACGATCTGAGGAGGAGGGCCGATGCGAGAGACGGCCGACGTGAGGATGACCCGAACTTTGATCTCAATTCCCATGAAGTCAATGATGAGTTTTCAGTGGGACCCGAATATGAAGCAGCAGAAGAAGATCCACCGTAGCCCAAGTCCACACTCAAGGAGACATACAATCCAGGAGCAGGGCGTATCACTGAGTGGATTCAAGTTCCACGTATGCACGCTCACTTCGAATTGAAGCCGCAATTTCTGTCATTGCTTCCCACTTTCCATGGGAACACCACTGAAGAACCATACATTTTTCTCAAGAAGTTTGGCCGCATCTGTTCCACTGCTCATTACCCCGGAATCCCTCTGGATGTAGTCAAGATGACCGCGTTTCCCTTCAGCCTTCAAGACAAGGCCCTTTATTGGGTTGACCATCTTGGGAAGGTCGTCACCACTTGGGAGGGATTGAAGTCTGCCTTTCTCCATAAATTCTATCCTCTTGGGAGATTAAATCAGATGCACGCCCGGATCTCCAGTTTCTGCCAGCAGCCCCACGAGACGATCCATGAAGCGTGGGAGAGATTCAAAGATCTCCAGGAAAAATGCCCCCACCATGAAATACCGAAAACCAGTCTCGTACAACACTTCTTTGGGGGGCTATCATTCGAGAGCCAAAAGCTCGTGGATGCAGCTTGCGGTGGTTCACATTTTAACAAGGACGAGGACGTAGTATGGAACGTCTTCAAAGAAATGGCTGAGGGAGAAGCAGCCCAATCCTCGTCCAGAAGCTACATGAAGCCACCACCCGCCATCAGCAAGCCAGTTAACATGGCTTCTCACACCGAGGACAAAGATGAGAGCTCCAACCTGAGCATCATTGGGAGCCACTTGTCCAAAGTGGATATCATCGAGAAGAGGTCGCAGGACCTCGAAAAACTGGCAGTCATAGAGAAGAGGACCCAAGGTCTGGAGAAGCTCGACCAGATCTACCAGCAGCTGGAGCAGCTCGTCCGAGCATTGAATGCAAACATGTGCAACGCTGTGTCTACCTCTGTAGAGCCGAACGCTGAGAAGAAAGAGCCTACAATGCAGCAAAACCCTCAGCCGACTCCACCGCAGCCCCAGCCAGTCCAGCACGTGTACTACGTGCAGGTTCCGGAGCAGCCACCGCAGCCTCAGACGCAGTTGGTTGTATACCAACCAGAGCACCAGCCCACATACTCCGAGCAGTTCTCTCCACCCCCGCCACTGATCCAGGAGATCAATGGCGTCTGGAACAATGAAGCGCAGCTGACCCGTCCTCAGGGACACTCTCAGGGTCAGAACATGGGCAACCGACCCTATCATCAGCAGCAGCAGGGTGGGAGACCATTCCAGCAGCCTTACCAGTACCAGCCTCCCTCACACGGGAACACTTGGAGGCAGAATTACCAACATGGTACTCAGCAGTCCGGATATCGTGGACAGGGATATCACCAGCAACCGGCTACGCAATACAATCATCACAACTCGCAGTACCCTTCCAACCCTCCTCCTCAACAATTTTCACAAGGATACCAGTCGCAATCCCAGCTGCCATACCAGCATTCTCGACCCCAGCAGGGGGAATCCTCTGAGATTGTACCGGTCAATCCGGCCCTGGCTTGTTTGGAGCAGTTAATGAAGAACATGGCTGAGATGAACCAGAAGATCGACGACCTGACGGCAGCAAAAACCGTCATACCAGCCCAGGTCGAAGCTAACCCTAACAATTTCCGATGCAAGGAGCAGGTAGCCAGCAGTGTCCAACCCGAATCAGGTGAAATTAATTATTTTTTATCTAACGCTGTTACTCTCAGAAGCGGTAGGACACTCCAGCCATCGGCGATGGCGAAGGGAAAGCACATTGCATCTGACGGGGAATCGTCAGTCCAGCCAACACCAGGGCCAGCCAGCATTTTGGGAGCAGCACCAGCATCCAGAAAACCACAAAAAAATGAAGAAAACAGAAAAATACAAAAATATAGCAGCAACCTTGGTGGAGATCAGCCAGCGTTGGAGACGCCTGCACCTGCCTTACAGCCAGCCCCTGACAGGAGGAGCACAGCACCTGCAGCGAGTCCAACGCCAGCACCTGAAGCCGAGCCTGTCATTTTTGGTCTGCAAATTGTAGATGAATCCATTCCTTTTTGGCATCTACCTGTACACAACAATACGGACACTATTTTGAATGATATTGGTGAAGAGTTTTGTAAATATTCCTTTTCCTGAAGCAATGAAAAAACACAAAAAAATGAAAAATTTGAAAAGTGCTTTGTCTGATCCTACTATCATAGAAATCATTCAGAATTTGGTGTTGAATATGCCCTTGATGAAGGCTCTTGAGTACATGCCAGCGGTAAAAAAGGGACTAAAGGAGGTATGTACAACCAAGCGCAGGCCAAACCTCCACAATTCCAGAAGCAAGGGTGGTAAATCTGAGAAGCACATCCTCGCAATGGCCACCGTCAACGCCATCAGCAACCTCCCGGATAAAAAGCCAGATATGGGAGCACGTCTTGTACGTTGTCAGATGTTCGATCAAGAGTTCGAACGAACACTTCTCGACAGCGGGTCTTCTGTCAATTTGATGCCAGCGTCACTACTCACGGAGTTCAGGCTAGGATTGCTCAAGCCTACAAAGATGATTCTGCAGTTTGCAGACAAGTCAGTCAAGTGGCCTAGGGGCCTGTTGGAGGACGTGACCGTCACGGTTCAGGGAAAGTCATTCCCGGCCGATTTTGTGGTCTTAGATATGGACGTCCCAGCTCCGTTGCTCCTTACTCCGATCATACTCGGAAGACCATTTCTGCGGACATCAAATTGCAGTGGTGAATTATGGGACGGGAGAAATAACTTTTGGAGCTGGCAATGAAATTATCCGAGTTAAGACCCTGTCCGAAGGAACACCAACCGAGCAAACATCTACTTCATGTGCAAGAGTGATCGAGTACGCTGACGACTGCGACTTCCTAGCAGAAATTCAAGATACCAACCTATTCCTGGGTGACAATGAGATCCATGAACTCCTCTGTCCCGAGGAGGAAGTGGAGACCGCAGTCGAATTTCCTTGTATCAATCAAGATGAGGAACTTGCTGATGCGCCACAAGATACTACCGTGGGGGTGATGTGCCTTCAAAATCAAGAGCCGAGGTTTGAAGCATTTTCTGATGAAGATGACATCATTGAGGAATTCTGTCAGGATCTGAGAGATGAAACAGAGCAGATTATGGTGGACACTGAACAGTTGAAAGAATCACCACCTGCACTGATAGCTGAGGTCACCACTGAAGCAGCTCAGACCCCGCCCGAGCTAAAACCTTTGCCTTCCAACATGAAGTATGCCTTCCTTGTGGGAGAACCGAACATGTACCCGGTCATCATCAATGCACATCTGACCGAAGATCAAGAATCTCGTCTGATGGAGGTTCTTGAACGCAACCGCAAGGCGATAGGCTGGCGAACCTCCGATCTCCATGGGATCAATCCATCACTCTGTTCGCATCGCATCTTTCTGGAAGAAGACTGCAGACCCTCTCGTGAACTGCAAAGAAGATTAAACCCGAATCTGCGGGAGGTGGTTATGAAAGAAATCTAGAAATGGTGTGATGCGGGATTCATTTATCCCATCTCCGACAGCAAATGGGTGAGCCCCCTGCATGTTGTGCCTAAGAAATCGGGGATCACCATTGTGAAAAATGACAAAGGAGAGGAGATCGCAACCAGAGTACCGACTTCTTGACGAGTGTGCGTAAACTACAGAAGACTCAATCTCGCTACCAAAAAGGATCATTTTCCGCTACCCTTCATCGACCAGATCTTGGAGAGATTGGTCGCGAAGGAATAATTTTGTTTCTTGGACGGATACTCTAGGTATAATCAAGTTGCTATTGCTCCTGAAGATCAAGAGAAGACCACGTTCACCTGTCCTTTTGGCACATATGCCTTCAGACGGATGTCGTTCGGGCTTTGCAACGCCCCAGCCACATTTCAGAGGTGTATGCTTGCAGTCTTTGCCGATATGGTGGGCAACTTTCTCGAGGTCTTTATGGACGATTTTTCGGTCTACGGAGATTCATTTGATCAATGCCTGGATTATCTAGACCGATGATGAATACTCAGTCATAACTCTTTATTCTTATATTTTAGCTACAAAAACCTTTGCAAATACATGTAGATATGTGTAAATAGAAATAATTACCAAAAGCATGCATTGTGTGAAAACCTATAATTAGCATGTTTTTGTGCAAAAATAAAAGAATAAAGATTAAAAAGAAAAAGAGGGAAATATTTAGAATAAATATTGAGCAACCTAACCCAAGGGAGGGCTCAGCATGGACCTGACCGCATAAATGCCAAGTAGAGGGAGATAGGGGCTCATGTGTAAATATTTATGTAATTAAAATAAAATTATTTTCCTCACCAAAAAAATTATGCTTGTAAATACTTGTATATATTTATAAGTATAAAAACAAAAGAAAAAGTTAAAAATCAAAAAGAATTAAAATACCCCTTTCATCATGTACATAAACCACTTCTATGTATTTATTTAACCTTGTAAATAAATAAATTAATTTTCAAACTTTTTGTAAATATTCTATGTTTTATAATATAAATAAATAAAAACAAGTAAAATTAAAACAAAATAAAAATAGCAAAATTAAAAATACGAAAATACATTGTACATATACCATGTATATAAATGAACATATATATTTATTTTACCTATGTACATAAATAATAAAAATAAAATAAAAATACCTTTTTATTCCTTATTTTATTCTATAAATAAATAAAATATAAAATAAGAATAAAATTGCATAAAAATAATAATTAAAAATAAAAAAAATCAAAAAACCCTAATAGTGTACATATACCTATGTATTACATACTATGTATATACCTTATTTTTATTTCCAAAAATTAATTAAAAATCTCTAAAAAATAGAAAAAAATAAAATAAAAATATTTCATGTTTTAAGTTTTTGTTGAATCGGGCCCTAGCTACCCTTAATTTTCATTTCAAAAGTCAGCCATGTGGCCCATTCCCATTGGGTCCTGCGAGTATTGACCGCCCGGTCAACTCCCCCCCCCAGGACCACTTCTCACGGGTCTGTGTTGCCCGACCCATCTTCTCGGATTTTTCGCAACCAAACCTGATCATGCCTTGCCTAAACCCCGGGTCCGAATTGCTCACGTCATATCCATCAACCTCGCCGGGGAATCCACCTCGAGATCCGCGCTCCAGAATGCCCTACCCGCGCTCGTTTTCCCGGACCCTCCAGCGTATATAGGTCGAGCTCCGCCACCTCCATTCGTATCTTTGGCCATTCGCCTCCTTCACCTGTGAGCTCCAGAGAGACTGCGAGAGTGACAGCTTGCGCCTCGACCTGTCGCAGCGAGGAGAGGAGGAGGACCCATCGATCCGGCGAGCACAGCCGCCGCAGCTCCGCCACCAGCGTGAGCTCCGAGCCTCGGAGGGAGAAGATCCTTGAGGCGACGACCAGGAGCCTCCCCAGCTCCTCCCTAGTCTCTCCGACCACTCAGGTAGCTCCGATAGCCTATCCTTTTCGCTGATTTCCATTTTCGCCCAATTCGCTTCGCCGCCGCATTTCGTCGATTCCGCCCGTTCCCGACCACTACTCGACCATCGGGCATTGCCATAGCCCTCGCCTTCCTCCCGCGCACCTTCTCCACGTTTCCATTCAACCCAGCTCGCACAGGAGCTGGGAACCGAGCTCCTCCGTCCACCACCTTCGCCGGAGTTCGTCGTTCCGACCCACGAGCCACCTTCGCCTCGCCTAACCGGGTCGAGGCAGTTTGCCCTCGACCCGTGAGTCTTCTGGTTCACTTTGCAGGTCGAAACGAAGGCCATCTGAGGCCCTTCGTCATCCAGCCAGGAGGCCCAGCTCCGCCGACCTCGCCCGAGCTCCTCGGAGCTCGGCTCGATCATCGGAGCATTCCGGCAGACGCGGGAGCACACCACCTTTCTTCTTCGACCATCAGAGTGCTCCCAGGAGGTCAGCTGCGCTTGCACGAGGCCGGCGAGTTTCACCGAGGACCTGTTCTTCCAGGACCCTCCGTCGCCGTTTGATTAGACCCCCTGCTCCAGATTCCATCGTGGCCGTTCGCTTGTGGAGCTGCAGATATCGTCCGATCAGAGGAGGTCTGATCTCAGCCGCTGGATCACGAGCCACCCCGCTTCCACGCCGTCAGATCCTACACATGGTGCGCATCCAGCACCCCGCTTAGTAAAGGGTAATTTACCCTTAGGCCCTGCCTTGACTTTTATTTCATTTTAGCCCTGTAAATGTTGAACTTAGTTGTTTAGTTTTAGGGTAATTTGCATAGTGGACCCCGTACTTTATTTTATTTGCTTAGATACCCCTGTGCGTTGTATGCCACGTGCTTCGTCACGTGTTTATCTGGTTTATTTGCAATAGAGGCCCCTGCAGTTCTGGTTGTTTTTGAATGAATGAAATCTTTTACTTATTTGCAATTATACCCCTGTGCGTGATTTATTTGAGCATGTACGTTATATTTTGGGTGTTTTGCAGATAAGCCCCTGGACTTTTGGTACGTGTTACCAATAAGTCCTCGAGACTTATTTTTATTACATTTGGGTCCCTGAGTGCCCCAGGCACGCGCTTGGCGCGTGTGTTGCTGGGAAAATTACACCAGACCCCCCAGGCTATTGGGTATTTGCACTTTGGTCCTGTGCACAGTGCCCCTTTTCTATTTTTAAATAAAATAGCAAAACACCTCCAAATCCAACGAAAATTGGAAACATGGCTCCTGCCATGGTGTAAAATTTTTATGGATTTTTTAGGACATTTTTGATTTCATTTGATATTTTTACAAAAATCAAAAACCTTCACTTTAGCTACTGCCTAACTTGAAAATCACAAAAAAATATTAAAACTCATTTAAAAATTCTATAAAAATTACTTGCTGTTTGTCTTGCTTAGTTTGATTTTCTAGCCAATTTTAGTTATTTTTCATTACTGAAAATCACTAAAAACTTAAAAACACTCAAAAACCTATAAAAATTCTAGTAAATAAATTAAAAATCCAAAAATAATAAAATTGGTGCCTGAATTTTCCTCATTTTGTCTTCTTTGTAGGAAAATTACCTTCAAGCCATTTGGAGCTCTTACATATTTTATCTAGGGCTTTTTGGCTCGGCTGGACAGTACCATCTCTTTTAGCTACTGTTTGATTTTTAGAAAATTAAATAAACCTCAGAAAATTCTCAAAAATTCACCAAAAACACAAAAAAATATAAAATACCTAAAATATTTTTGTTTGAATTTTTGGTTGATTTTAGTGCTTTAAATAAATTGTTAAAGTGTGCTTTTCTTTGTTTTCCTAATTTCGTAATCACTTAAAAATCCAAAAAAAATATAAAATAAATTAAAAACCAATAAAAATATTTTCTTCCTTTATTTTATTTCTTTTTACTACTTCGTAGGCCGAGAGGCCAATCCGTGCTCCTTGAGTTCGACCCTGAGTGCTATACCAGGTTAATCCAATAGCAGGACCGCTACTTCGTATTTTGATCGATTTTATCTTTATTGAGTGGTTCATTTTTCTTGATTGACACATCTGAGTGACCGAGGTCGCAACGACCATCTTAGATACACCTGATTGCCTTAGTCGCTCGGATTTTCGTGTCATCAATCGAGTCTTACGGAGGTGCTACGAAGTCAATCTTGTGCTCTCCTGGGAAAAGAGCAATTTCATGGTGACCGAAGGGATCGTGCTGGGTCACGTTGTTTCTAAACGTGGCATGGAGGTTGACCCAGCCAAGTGGATGTAATTTCAAAACTTGAGCCACCTACAAATGTCAAGCAAGTCCAGTCGTTCTTGGGCCATGTCGGAATTTACCGACGATTTATCAAAGATTTCATCAAACTGGCCAGACCGTTGACTGAGTTGCTCGGCAAGGACAACGAATTCATTGTGGACGACCGTGTGCTCCTTGCCTTTAATCAGTTGAAAGAGCTCATCACGCAGGCCCCTATCCTACAGCAACCGATTTGGACTCAGCCTTTCGAGATTATGACCGATGCGTCAGATTATGCCATCGGAGCTATACTAGGACAGAGGAAAGACAATGTACCATTTGTGATTCACTACGCTAGCCGAACGCTCGATGAAGCCCAGAGAAACTACACTGTCACTGAAAAGGAGCTGCTAGCTGTAGTCTTTGCTTTGGAAAAGTTCAGATCTTACCTCCTTGGGTCCAAAGTTATCATTTACACTGATCATTCGGCCATTCGGTATTTACAGCAGAAGAAGGACGCCAAACCACGTCTCATCCGGTGGATCCTTCTCCTCCAGGAGTTTGACTTGGAAATCAGAGATAAACCTGGAGTGAAGAATGTAGTGGCTGATCATCTATCAAGACTTCTTGAACCACAGTCTCCTGAGCTGAACTGCAGCCTATCACAGAGACCTTTCTAGATGAGGCAATTCTGTCTGTCGCCTCACTTCCTTGGTACGCGGACATCGTGAATTATCTGGTGACCAAGAAGATCCCACAAGACTGGCCTAAATTGAAAATAGACAGGTTCTTGGCCAAAATTCATTTCTACCAGTGGGAAGACCCGTATTTGTTTCGTGAGGGAGCAGATTGTATCTGGAAAAGGTGTATTCCTCAAGAGGAAGTTCCAAGTGTCCTCGCTCTATGTCATGATCAAGATTCTAGAGGACACCATTCAGGTAAACGAACGGCATCAAAAGTTCTTCAAAGTGGCCTCTGGTGGCCTTCTTTATTCAAAGATGCAGATGAGTATGTCAAACGTTGTACTGACTGCCAAAAGATGGGCGGAACCATAGGAATGAGAGACACAATGCCTCTGAAATACATTCAGATCTCAGATATGGGCGCATTGGACCTTCTCATGGGACCGTTTCCCCAACAGTTATGGGTTATGAATATATTCTGCTTGCTGTCGATTATGTCAGTCGATGGGTGGAGGCTATTGACGAATACCCATTCATCACTCTTTATTCTTATATTTTAGCTACAAAAACCTATGCAAATGCATGTAGATATGTGTAAATAGGAATCATTAGCAAAAGCATGCATTTTGTAAATATCTATAATTAGCATGTTTTTGTGCAAAAATAAAAGAATAAAGAGGAAAAAGAAAAAGAGGGAAATATTTAGAATAAATATTGAGCAACCTAACCCAAGGGAGGGCTCAGCATGGGCCTGACCGCATAAAAGCCAAGTAGAGGGAGATAGGGGCTCATGTGTATATATTTTTGTAAATAAATAAAAATTATATTTTCCTCACCCAAAAATATGTTGTAAATATTTGTAAATATTTGTACATATTTATAAAGCATAAAAACAAAACAAAAAGCTAAAAAATCAAAAATTCAAAAATATCCCTTCACCATGTATATAGACCATGCTTCTACATGTGTTTAACCTTGTAAAAAAATTTATTTATTTTCTAAACTTTTTGTAAATATCCTATATTATATATTGTAAATAAACAAAATAAAAAGAATCAAAACAAAAATAAATAAAAATTACAAAAATTAAAAATACAAAAATACATTGTATATATATACCATGTATGTAGTTGTACATAACTATTTATCCCACTTATGTATATAAATAATTAAAATAAAATAAAAATATCTTTTTATTCCTCATTTTATTCTATAAATAAATAAAATATTAAAATAGGAATAAAAAATGTATAAAAATAACTAATTAAAAATCAAAATTAAAAAAACCCCTATATTGTACATAAACCTATATATAGCCCTAATATGTAAATACCTTATTTTTAGTTCCAAAAATTAATTAAAAATCACAAAAAATAGAAAAAAAATAAATTAAAAATATTTCATGTTTTAAGTTTTTGAAATTCGGTCATTTTATGGCCCAAAAAAATCAAATAAAAATTCAAAGCTTGGCGGGCTCTGATTGGTCCACGGGGGATTGTTGACCCCCGGTCAACTCCCCCCCAGGACCACCAGAGCCGGGTCTGCTGCGCCCGACCCATGTTCTCGAACTTTTCCCATGCAGACCTGAATCCTTTTCGCCCCAACTCCAGGTCCGGAATGCTCACGTCATATCCGAGAGCTTCGCCGGAGCCTTCGCCTCGGGATCCGCGCACCAGCTCACCCTACCCGATCGAGTTTTGCCGGACCTTCCACCGTATAAAGCCTGAGCTCCGCCCCCATTTTCACGCATCTTTGGCTCTCCACCCTTCGTCCCGTGACCTCCCACCGCAGTCCCTGAGGTGACAGCTCTCGATTGCCCGTGTTGCAGCGAGGAGGAGGTGGTCGGACCACTGATCCGGCGACGTAGCGCCGCGTGCTCCGCCCCGTGCAGGAGCTCGAGCCTCAGGACTTGACGACCTTCAAGGCCACGACCAGGATCTACCTCAGCTCCAGCACAGTCTACCACACCGCCCAGGTAACCTTCTAGCTTTCCCATTTCGCCTAATTTCTTGTTTCCCCCAAATCGTAGCTTCGCCGTATTCCGTTGATTCCGACCATATCGCGTATCCGTTCGATCATCGGAACACCCAGTCACCTTCGCCATCCCTTCACGCACCTTCTCCGCCCCTTCGTTCAACCCAGCTTGCACAGGAGCTGGGGTTCGAGCTTCACCGTCCGTCGCTCGCCGGAGCTCGCTCACCTCGACGCATCGCTCACCCCCCGCACCACCTAACCGGGTCGAGGCATTTTGCCCTCGACCCGCGAAGCTCTTGAGCTACTTTGCAGGTCCAGAGGAGGCCATCTGAGGCACCCTCACATCCAGGCCAGGAGCTTCCCTCCGCCGACCTCGCCGGAGCCCCTCCAGGGCTCGGCTGGGCCATCGGAGGCCGCCAACAGCTGCGGAGCGCCATCGCCGACCTTCTCCGATCTTCAGAGGCAGCTGAGGAGGACCATAGCACGCGCACGAGGCCGGCGAAACTCGCCGGCCACCTGTTCTTCCAGAGTCCTCAAGCACCGTCCGATCGTCCTCAGCTCCCCAGTTCGCATCGTGACCATCCATTTCAGGCGGAGCAGTCACCGTCGATCATCTCGAGGATCGATCCGGACCGTTAGCGCAGAGAGAGAGGCGCCAGCACCTGAGGCCGTCAGATCTTACACGTGCCCTCCTCTGAGCCGTCGATCAGGCTCACGTGCGGAAGGAGAGAAGCCGCCAGCACCCCAGGACCGTCAGATCTGCTACGTGGCGCACATCCAGCCGTCGACGTAATAAAGGGGTAAATTACCGTAGGCCCCCTCTTAGTTTATGTTTTTAGATTCAGTCCTGTAAACATTTTGTGCTTTTTATTTACGTTGGGTTATTTGCATATTGGACCTCGTGCTTTATAGTATTTGCATTTATGCCCCTGTATGTGTGAGCCACGTGCTTCGTCACGTGTATATTTGGTGTATTTGCAACATTAGTCCTGTAGTTCTGGTGGTTTGTTAATGAATGAATACTTTTTGGTAATTGCATATATGCCCCTGTGAACGTTTTATTTGCACATGTGCGTCTTTTAGTGGGTTATTTGCATAACAGCCCCTGGACTTTTTGGTACGAGTTACCAAAAGGTCCTAGGACTTGTTTTTATTACCAGAAGGTCCCTGAGTGCCCCAAGCACGCGCCACGTGCGTGACTTGCTGGGAAAATTGCACCTGGACCCCCAGAACTTCGGGTATTTGCACTTAAGTCCCTGCGCACAATGCCCCCTTTTGATTTTTGAATAAAATATCAAACCACCTCCAAATTCGATGAAAATTTGACACATGGCTCCTGCCATGTTGTAGGATTTTTGAGAATTTTTGAGGACATTTTTGATTTTATTTGTTATTTTTAAAAATTCAAAAACCTCTATTTTAGCTACTATCTAGAATTAAAAATCCCAAAAAAATATTAAAACCCTCTCAAAAATTCCAAAAAAATTAGGTACTGTTTCTTTTGAGTTTCTTGATTTTCTAGCCAATTTTGGCTATTTTTCATTGAGTAAAAACCCTACAAATTCAAAAACACCTAAAAACTCATAAAAATCATAATAATTAATCTAAAAACCCAAAAACAATAATTTTGGTGCTCAAATTTTCCTTATTTTCTCTAGTATACAGGAAAAATTACCTCCAGGTCCCTCTGAGATCCTTAGATATTTTATCTTTGGGTTTTGGGCCTGGCTGGACAGTACCTTGTCTTTTTAGTACTGTTTGATTTTTAGAAAATAAAATACACCTTATAAAAATCCCAAAAATTCACCAAAAACACTAAAACACCTAAAAAATATAAAAACATTTTTGTTTGAATTTTTGCTTCATTTCTGATGCATTAAAGATTTGCTTAAGTGTGCTTGTGTTTGTTTCTTTTATTTTCTTCACATTTTAAAAATCCAAAAAAAATATAAAAAAACTATTAAAAACCACTAAAAACATTTTGTCTTTATTTTACTTTATTTTTACTACTTCGTAGGCCTTTGGCCAACCCGTGCTCCTTGTGTTCGACCCTGGGTGCTATACCAGGTTAATCTCATAGCTAGACCGCTCCATTTGAGCTTGACTGATTTTACGTGTTTTGAGTGGTCTGATTTTTCTTGATATACTTAGTCTGAGTGATCGAGGTCGCAACGACCATTTCTATACCTTTGCCTTAGTCATTTAGACGGTTATCAGAATGGCGCCGTTGCTGGGGAGCCCGGCTTAGTAGTTATTTTTGTTTTTATTTTCATTTTTGTTTTCGCGGCTTTTCGCGGCTCTTCGGAGCTCGCGGCTTTTCGCGGCTTTTGTATCTATTTTCTTTTTGTTTTATTTTGATTTTCTTTTATTTTTATTTTTGTTTTATTTTCTGTGTTTATTTTATTCTCCATTTTTGCATATATACCCTGACTTGTATTTTCATTTCTTTTTCTTTTCATTTGATTATTTCTACTGGTCTGACCACTCTCTCTTCTTCTTGCGAGGGTCCGAGGACCGCGGAGGCGACTTTCGAGGAGCCTGAGCAGCCGAGGAACTTGGAGGCGGCTTCCTTCTCTACGAAGCCGCAGGAGAGAGCGAGAGAGAGAGTCGAGTGGGTGAGGATAGTTTAGGATTTTTTTTATTCTATTATTATTGTAATAATACAGGGACTCTTGGGACTGTTTGGACTTGGACTTGTGACCGTAGCGGGTCTGTTTCGCCGAGCACCGGTGTGCTCGGAGGACCCATTAGGACCTTCGGTTTTTTTTCGCGGCTTTCTTTGCGGTTTTTCTTTTTTCTTTCTTACTGTCTTTTCCGGTCTTTCGCGATTTTTGCTCGAGCTCCTAGACTTAGGATTTTCTGGTGAATGTGCCGTAACTAGTAGGATCCACACACCCAATTGCATATCTGTTCCTATAGACCGTTATTGGACCTACTTAAAATCAATAATAAAAATAACCGACTCGCTAGCCTCCGTAGCCTACGTGCCGTAGCCCGTCCTGTAAAGCGCTTACTCCTACCCCCGATTTGTCGGGCAGGGGAGGGACGGGCCAAGACCGGACTCTTTGGCTTGGAGGTCGGTGACCGGTTAGACGGTTCTTCGCTAGGAAAGTGCTCGTCTAGGACTCGGCTTTTCCCGCTGCATCATTTAGGTTAGTTTTATTTCTGTCTTTTATTTTATGCGCGGATCATATTGCATGTAGAGAGCTGGAGCAAGGTACGCATTTCTGACTTTGCATGCATCATTGATTTCTCGTGCATCGGCTTTTTCGACTTCTCCCCCTGTTTTTGACTTAATAATCAGGAGAACCGAAAAATTCGTTAGGCGATTTGTTTGCTTTGAAAAAGACTAAAAAGAGAAACCATAAAATGGGACTGCTAAAAATTATTGACCTTAAAACTCGCTCACCCTAAAAATTTTGTCTTGGGGAGAGCAACCCCCTCATTGCTTGGTTTGTATGCGCGAGAGAGTGACCCGCACACTAGGTAGAGCCCCCCGTTGCTAAACCCGACTGATTACCGACTCTTCCGTGCAGGCCAGTCGGTTGGGTTAGCAGCGGATATCCCAACAGGTCACGTAAGCGCTCTGATATTTGTGTGTTCACCAAAATAAAATTGACAAGATAATTTGACCGAACTTTTACGGTCTTCAGCTCGCGTTGCGTTGGTGAACCTGGGGTTTGTTTTCAGATCATAATTTTTCCAGATCTCATCCACCCTACTCGCCAGATCAAGATGATGGGTAGACGGTCTCTTAGGTAGCCTCTGGCTGCACCGCTTTCGGGCGCGTCTACCTCATCATCTAGGTTGGCTCGCGAGAGCTCAGACCCGCTCTCCGAGCCCGAGTACGACTCCACCCTGTTCCCCTCGATCCCCTTTCTGACCTTCCTGAGAGACACGAGCCCGAGGAGAGATTGATACATTTGACAGCACCTGAGTTGGGCTCGTTTGATTTTGCAGACGTCGACATGGCCGGAGCCGGCAGTTCAGACGATCACTCCCGTCGACCATAGCATATTGTACTAGACCAGGGAGCGATCAACTCCACCCTGATCGCATCACTCGATACAGTCCAGCAGCAGCTCCGCGATCAGGGAGCCATTTATGATTGAGATGAGGCGAGAGTTGGAGAGGCTCAGAGCAGAGCGAGACCAGCAGAGCGAGCCCGAGGAGCCCGATAATGCACAGGCACGAGGCCCAGCAGCAGCAGCAGCAGCCGCGGCCGCCGCGCAGCGGCAGCAGCCGCGGGAGGAGCAGGACCACCGAGACCGATGCGGGAGTTGCACAACCCCGGATCTACACTGATGCACCATTGGGTGGTGGTTCCAGCTATCGTGGGGGACTTCAAGTTCCCCCGAACACCTTACAGATGCTTCCGCGGTTCCATGGACTTGCTACAGAGGAGCCCCACCTCCACCTCCAGGAGTTTCTGATGATTTGCAGTACTGTCCACGACAGGCATGTGGACCAGGATACGATCAGGATGATCGCCTTCCCTTTTCACTGGCAGATAGAGCAGCCACCTGGCTGAAGCATTTGGGGAGATTTGTTTATACCTGGGAGCAGCTCCGTACCGAGTACTTGAACAAGTACTATCCACTCGGGCGGACGAATGCAGCGAGGGCCCTGATCAGCAACTTCTCCATGTTCCCCAACGAGCAGTTTCACGAGGCTTGGGAGAGGTTCAGAGAGCTCCTGGACAGATGCCCGCACCACGACATCACGAAGCCGAACCTTGTGCAGAGCTTCTTCAGCAGGTTGTCACCAGAGCTACAGGGCCTGTGTGAATGCTTCTTGTGGCGGGTCCTACTTCGCCAAGGACCACGACCAGGTCTGGGCCATTTTGAGGAGATGGCAGAGAACTATATGGTGATGTCCCAGACCCGGCTCTATACTCAGAAGACCAGCCACATCAGCCAGGACCCGTGCAGTACCAGCTGATAGCACGGGTAGATGCAGGTCCATCAGTTCCTCCGCAGCCGCAGCAGCACAGGCAGAGTCATCAGCTGCGGACATGGGTATCATCAGCGAGAAGTTGGACCGCATGGAGCTGATTGAGAAGAAGCAGTGCCAGAGTATCACGCAGATGGACCAGATGGCACAGGTCTTGAGCGACATGAAGACACAGCTCATGTGTCTCCAGGAGGCACAGACGGCTTCTCAGCCCCGTCTTCAGTCGCGAGGCGACGCCGGCAGCAGCAGCAGCTCGTCCCAGCGCTCCAGCACCCCAGTGCAGCCTAGACAGGTTCACCTTGTACAGGTAGAGCCGTACCAGCAGCCGCAGCCCACCTACCAGTCTCCACCATCTCCAGAGATGCAGATGGTGGTCTACCCGCCGGACCAGCCTCTGGCAGTACTCCCGCCAGCCCCTTTTGATGCCGAGCCGTTGATGGATGTCAACGGGATTTGGTACGACCGCCCTCAGCCTGGGATCCGACGGGACCATCCCGGATTCAGGTGGGGGAGTGGTGGTGCCCAGCCCCAGCAGCAGCCATCAGGACAGGGAGGGCAGTACTCCCATCAGAGAGACCAGCACCAGCCGCAGCAGCAGCCCCCAGCATATCACCAGCAGTCATCCTACGGTCCTCGTCCCTATCAGCAGCAGGGACAGTCTTGGAGACGTGAGCAGCAGGCTCACCAGGGATACCAGCAGCACCCTCCATCCTACCCCTCTTACCCACCACAGCAGTTCCAGCAGCCTCACCCACAGAGAGGCAACCCGTCGGGCTCCCACGAGAGCCCCGCCTTGGACGACATCGCCCGCCTCCTCACGGACCAGCAGGCTACATTCCGACGGGAGATGGACGAGTTCTGCCAGGAGATGCGGGACCTGGTGAGAGGGAAGGCCGCCATACCAGCCCAGATAGAGCCGAATCCGAACAACCTCAAGAGGAAATCTGAGCAGGTAGTACATACTGAGTTAGCCACTCCTAGTGATCCATTTGATGATACTTCTTCGGATCTATTTGATGCTGATTTTGTCACACTTAGGAGCAATAGGACCCCAGCAGGCGGCGGCGCCTCATCTGAGCACCATCCCGAGGCGCCACAGGAGGAGGAGAGCGGTACTGAGGCCGCTCCAGACGATGACGGTGGCACTGAGGCCACCAAGGATGCTGATCCCACCGGCGGTACTGAGGCCGCCACTTCACCAGATCTAGGAGGTGGTACTGATGCCACCCGTTCAGCCAAGCTAGCCAGCGGTACTGATGCCGCACGACGTCTACCAGCAGCAGCAGCAGAGCAGCCTGCCCGTGGTGGTACTGAGGCCACCGGTGTTTGTACAGACAGTCACGTTGTTTTTCCTCGTGTTCATGTATCTCGGAACTCTGCTATGAATAAAGGAAAAGGTTTACTTTCTTTTGGTCCCACTGTGGTGCATGATGTATGTGTGGATCCGGTCCTTGAACCGTCTAGACCTTTTCCTAGTCCTTCATCTGAGAAGGACCCAGTGATCCCCTTCCCTAGAGCCCTTCAGATGGGGAAGGGGAAGAAAAATGATCCAAAAAAGAGAGAGTTTGAGGAGTTCAGCCAGAGCATGATTGATCGATTCCATATCCAGCTGACCCTCCAGGAGGCTTTGCAGCACATCCCCCTTCTCCAGCGAACTTTGAGAGAGAGGACTACAGTCAGGAGGAGGAGGAGGAACCACACTTCAGAGATACATGTGCTGACCAAAGCCACGTGCTTTGCGATCCAGAACCGACTGCCAGCCAAGAGGCCAGATTCAGGGGCCCCGTATGTCAGATGCCAGATTAGCGAGCAGTGGTTCGACCGTACTCTTCTAGATAGCGGATCGTCGATCAACCTTCTTCCGGCAGCCCTTCTCGACCGCTTCGAGTTGGGCACTCTTCGACAGAGCAGGACAGTCCTTCAGTTCGCTGATCGATCTGTCAAGAGGCCGAAGGGGTTATTACGAGACGTTATCGTCACTATTCAGGGCCTGCAATTCCACGTGGACTTCGTAGTGTTGGACATGGAGATCCCTGAGTCAGTGGCCGATACCCCCATCATCCTTGGTCGTCCGTTCTTGGCCACAGCCAAGGCGGTGACTGATCATGATAGCGGGAAGGTGTACTTTCGCGTCCAGGGCGAGAGTATACAAATAAGACGGTCGAGGACTACAGAGCCAGATTCAGATCCCGCTCAGATGCGAGTACAGACTCAGAGCAGCTGACAGACGCAGAGCCAGACATCCACCAGGACTGTGATTTTGTGATCACAGATAATGAGGCAGCTTGGGAAGACCTTGAGACACAGACCACCCTCTCACTTTCGGACACAGCTGATGCAGAGATGATAGCAGAGGAGAGTCTGGAGAGCACAGACCTGGTTCAGGATACCATTGAGGCAGCAGAGCCGGTCCTTGATCGCAGCACGATGATTAGTGATGGTGGTGCTGAGGCCACCTTGTTCTCCGGTGGTACTGATACCACCATTTCTGATACAGATCCCTCGGATTCAGAGTCTGATTGGGCCGATTGCTATGATCAGATGCCAGACCTGAGTCCATCTGAGCCTATAGATGAGGAGGAGGTAGAGGCAGAGCCGAGCAGAGACAGTACAGTTGAGCCGCCTTCTCCCGATCTAGTTTGCGAGAGTACGCTTTCACTTTCCCAGGCAGATTTGGCCGACCTTGCAGCTTTCACTCAGTTTCTTCCACAGCCAGATTTGCCGGCACCCAGCATTCCAGAGCTGAAGCCGCTCCCTACTTCGCTGAAGTATCGATTCCTTGCGGGCGATCCAGAGATGTACCCAGTCATCATCTCCGCCGAGTTGACTGGAGAGCAGGAATCCCGTTTGATGGGGGTTCTTGAAAAGAACCGCAGGGCGATCGGATGGAGCGTAGCAGATCTCCATGGGATTAGTCCATCAGTGTGCTCCCACCATATCTATCTCGAGGATGGGGCGAAGCCGTCGCGTGAGTTCCAGCGGCGTCTGAACCCCAACCTGAGAGAGGTTGTGATGAAGGAAATATCAAAGTGGTGGGGTGCAGGTTTTATTTATCCCATTTCCGACTCCAAGTGGGTCAGCCCCTTGCATGTGGTGCCCAAGAAGACGGGATCACGACTGTGATCAGTGAGTCGGGAGAGGAGATCGCTACACGAGTACCCACCTCTTTGAGGGTTTGTGTTGACTACAGGAGACTCAACCAAGCCACCAAGAAGGACCATTTCCCCCTGCCTTTTATTGACCAGATCATTGAGAGACTGGCAGGGAAGAGCCATTATTGCTTCCTGGATGGGTACTCGGGCTACAACCAAGTGGCCATCGCTCCTGAGGATCAGGAGAAGACCACCTTTACCTGTCCCTTCGGCACATATGCTTTTCGACGCATGCCATTTGGGCTATGCAATGCCCCTGCGACTTTTCAGAGGTGCATGCTGTCGATCTTCTCGGACATGGTAGGGGAGTGTTTGGAGGTCTTCATGGACGATTTCTCGATCTACGGTGACGGATTTGATTCTTGTCTTGACTGCCTAGATCGAGTACTTCAGCAATGTATTGAGTATCACTTGGTGCTATCTTGGGAGAAGAGTCACTTCATGGTGACTCAAGGGACGGTGCTTGGCCACATCATCTCCAACAGGGGCATGGAGGTTGATCCGGCCAAGGTTGATGTCATTAGGAAACTCACACCGCCGTCCAATCTGAGGCAGCTACGGTCATTTCTGGGGCACGTTGGATTTTATAGGAGATTCATTCAGGACTTCAGCAGGATTGCCCGGCCATTGACTGACCTCTTGACGAAAGACACCGAGTTCCTTGTCGATGACAAGTGTCTTTCGTCGTTTGCTACTCTCCAGCAGTGCGTTATTGAGGCTCCTGTCCTCCAGCCGCCTGATTGGTCTCTCCCATTCGAGATAATGACGGACGCCTCCAATTTTGCCGTAGGGGCAGTGCTGGGACAGAGGAGGGATGGAGTGCCATTTGCTATACACTATGCTAGCCGCACATTGGATTCCGCCCAGCGGAATTATACAGTCACAGAGAAGGAGATGCTAGCCGTAGTGTTTGCCCTGGATAAGTTCAGATCATATATCATCGGATCTAGAGTGACTTTGTTTACTGATCACACCGCCATCAGGTACCTCATGGCAAAGAAGGATGCCAAGGCCAGACTGACTAGATGGATCCTTCTACTCCAGGAATTCGACATTGAGATTAAGGATAAGCCTGGAGTCAAGAATGTGGTGGCGGATCATCTCTCCCGATTAGAGCAGCCTGAGGATTCTGAGCAGATTGATCCTATTAGAGATACCTTCCCAGATGAGGCGATCCTTGCTATCGCCTCACTTCCATGGTACGCTGATATTGTGAACTTTCTCGTTGCTGGGAAAGTCCCACAAGATTGGCCCAGGCAGAGGCTTGAGACCTTCCTAGCGAAGGCCAAGTCTTACCATTGGGAGGATCCCATCCTTTACCACGAAGGAGGGGATAGCGTCTGGCGTCGGTGTATTCCTCAGGAGGAACACCATAGCGTCCTCACTTACTGCCACAAGCTTGAGGCAGGAGGACATCATTCTGGGAGGAGAACGGCACAGAAAGTGCTCCAATCCGGCTTGTGGTGGCCTACCCTCTTGATGAATACCCATTCATCACTCTTTATTCTTATATTTTAGCTACAAAAACCTATGCAAATGCATGTAGATATGTGTAAATAGGAAAAATTAGCAAAAGCATGCATGCTTGTAAATACTTATAATTAGCATGTTTTTGTGCAAAAATAAAAGAATAAAGATGAGAAAGAAAAAGAGGGAAATATTTAGAATAAATATTGAGCAACCTAACCCAAGGGAGGGCTCAGCATGGGCCTGACCGCATAAAAGCCAAGTAGAGGGAGATAGGGGCTCTAGTGTAAATATTTGTAAATATTTGTACATATTTTTAAAGTATAAAAACAAAATAAAAAATTAAAAATCAAAAAGACCCAAAAACACCCCTTCACCATGTACATAGATCACCCCCCTTATCTATTTAACCTTGTAAATAAATTTATTTATTTTCAAAACTTCTTGTAAATATTCTATTGTATATATTGTAAATAAAATAAATAACAAGAAACAAAACAAAAATCAAATAAAAATTACAAAATTAAAAGTACAAAAATATATTGTATATATGCCATGTACATAGTTGTATAGAACTAATTATTTCACCTATGTATATAAATAATAAAAATAAAATAAAAATAGTCTTTTATTCCTCATTTTATCCTATAAATAAATAAAATATAAAATAGGAATAAAAATGTATAAAAATAACTAAGTAAAAATCAAAATTAAAAACTCAATATTGTACATATACCTATGTATAGACCTATTATGTAAATATCCTATTTTCATTTCCAAAAATTAATTAAAAATCACAAAAAAAATAGAAAAAATTAAAACAAAAATATTTCATGTTTTAAGTTTTTGAAAATTCGGCCATTTAATGGCCCAAAAAAATCAAATAAAATCCTAAAGCTTGGCGGGCTCTGATTGGTCCACGGGGGATTGTTGACCCCCGGTCAACTCCCCCCCCAGGACCACCAGAGCCGGGTCTCCTATGCCCGACCCGTTTTCTCCCCTTTTTCCACGGGTGACCCGATCGCCAACCTCCCCAACTCCGGGTCCGGAATGATCACGTCACATCCGAGAGCCTCGCCGGAGCCCTCGCCTCGGGATCCGCGCTCCGAGCTTCTTGCCCGAATCCCATCTAGCCGGACCCCTAGTGATATAAAACCTGAGCTCCGCCGCACTCCACTCTCATCTTTGTCTCGCCACTCTCATTCCCGTGACCTCCAGAGCAATCACCGAGGTGACAGCTCGCGTTTGCCCCTGTTGCAGTGAGGAGAGGGTGCCCCGACCATCGATCCGGCAGCTTCGCGCCGCCGTGCTCCGCCACTCAACCGGAGCTCGAGCCTCAGGCCTTGACGCCCTTCGAGGCGACGACCAGGAGCTAGCCAAGCTCCACCACAGTCTTCCGCATCATCCAGGTACCCATTTAGCTCGCCCATTTAGTGTAATTTCTTGTTTCGCCCAAATCGCATCTCCGACGAGTTCCTCTGATTCCGGCCACATCGAGTATCGTTTTGATCATCGGAACCCACGCTCACATTCGCCACTCCCTCACGCACGTTCTTCGCCCAATCATTCAACCCAGCTCGCCCCGGAGCTGGGATTCGAGCTCCACCATCCTCCGCTCGCCGGAGCTCATCCGCCCCGACGCATCGATCACCCTCACGCCGCTTCATCGGGTCGAGGCACTTTGCCCTCGACCCGCGAAGCTTCTGGTGCGTTTTGCAGGTCAAAAGGAGGGCATCTGAGCCCCCCTCACATCAAGGCCAGGAGCTTGAAGCCGACGACCTCGCCGGAGCCCCTCCAAGGCTCGGCTGGGTCATCTGAAGCTACCAGCAGCTGCGGGACGCCATCGCCTATCTTCTCCGATCCTTGGAGGCAGCTGAGGAGGCCCCCAGCACACGCACGAGGCCGGCGAACCTCGCCGGCCACCTGTTCTTCGAGGGACCTCCAGCACCGTCCGATTAGCTCCTCCGCTCCAGTTGCTATCTCGATCGTCCATCCACGGAGGAGCAGGCACCGTTGATCACTTTGAGGAGCTGATCTGGACCGTTAGCACTGAGGAGAGAGGCACCTGAGCCCAGCCCCGTTCGATCATCCACATGGCCTCCCTCAGAGCCGTCGATCGGCCCACGTGCGTAGAAGAGAGAAGCGCCAGCTCATCGAGACCGATGGATCCTCCACGTGGCGCGAATCTGGCCGTCGGCGCAATAAGGGGTAAATTACTTAGGCCCCCTCTTAGCTTTTTGTTTTACGTGTCAGTCCTGTAAATACTTTAGTAGTTTTATTTACGTAGGGAAAATTGCACTGTGGACCTTGTGCTTGTTGTTATTTGCATTTATACCCCTGTGTATGTGAGCTCACGTGCTTCGCCACGTGCTTTGTTTGGGTTATTTGCATCTCTTATCCTGTAGTTCTGTTGGGTTATTGAATGAAAAGAAACTTTCTGGTATTTGCTTTTATACCCCTGTGAGCATTTTATTTATACATGTGCGTGTATTAGTGGGTTAATTGCGACCGAGCCCCTGGACTTTTTGGTACCAGTTACCAAAAGGTCCAAGGACTTATTTTTATTACCAGAAGGTCCCTGAGTGCCCCAGGCACGCGCCACGCGCGTGATTTGCTGGGAAAATTGCACCTGGACCCCCAGAGTTTCGGGTATTTGCACTTAAGTCCCTGTGCACAGTGCCTTCTTTTGATTTTTGAATAAAATATCAAACCACCTCCAAATTCGATGAAAATTTGACACATGGCTCCTGCCATGTTGTAGGATTTCTGAGAATTTTTGAGGACATTTTTGATTTTATTTAGTATTTTTAAAAATTCAAAAACCTTCTTTTTAGCTACTGTCTAGGTTTAAAATCCTAAAAAAATATAAAAACATCCCCAAAAATTCTAAAAAAATTAGGTTCTGTTTCTTGTGTGTTGTTTGATTTTCTAGCCAATTTTGGCTATTTTTCATTGAGTAAAAACCCTAAAAATCTAAAAACACCTAAAAACTCATAAAAATTATAATAAATAATCTAAAAATCCAAAAACAATAATTTTGGTGCTCAAATTTTCCTTATTTTATCTAGAATATAGGAAAATTACCTCCAGAACCTGTTGAGATCCTTAGATATTTTATTTAAGGGTTTTGGTTCTGGCTGGACAGTACCCAGTCTTTTTCTAACTGTTTGATTTTTAGAAAATAAAATACACATAAGAAAAATCTCAAAAATTAACCAAAAACACTTAAAAACCTAAAAAACATAAAAACAATTTTTCTTGAATTTTTGCTTGATTTTTGGTGTGTTAAATAAATTGCTCAAGTGTGCTTGGTCTTGTTTTCTTTAATTTTCCTTACATATTAAAAATCCAAAAAAATATAAAAATTATTAAAAACCACTAAAAACATTTTGTTTTTCTTTTATTTTCATTTTTACTACTTCGTAGGCCCTAGGCCAACCCGTGCTCCTTGTGTTCGACCCTGGGTGCTATACCAGGTTAATCTCATAGCTAGGACCGCTTGCTTTGTTTTGTTTGATATTCGATTTCGCGGTTCGATCTTTTTCTTGATACACATCCGAGTGACTGAGGTCGCAACAACCGTCTCAGTCACCTGATTGCCTTAGTTGCTCGGGATTTTGTGCTATCAGAATGGCGCCGTTGCCGGGGAGCACGGCTTAGTAGTGTTGTTTTTATTTTCATTTTTTGTTTTCGCGGCTTTTCACGGCTCTTCGGAGCTCGCGGCTTTTCGCGGTTTTTGTATCTATTTTCTTTTTTGATTTATTTTGTTTTATTTTGATTTTCTCTTATTTTTATTTTTGTTTTATTTTGTGTGATTATTTTATTTCCATTTTTGCACATATACCCTCACTAGTATTTTCTTTTATTTTTCTCTATTATTTGATTATTCTTTCTGGACTGACCACTCTTCTCTGTTTCTTGCGAGGGCCCGAGGACCGCGGAGGCTACTTTCAAGGAGCCGGTGCAGCCGGGCACTTGGAGGTGGCTTCTTTCTCTACGAAGCCGCAGGAGAGAGCGAGAGAGAGAGAGTTGAGTGGGTGAGGTATTAGGATAGTTTTATTTCATTTCATTCATTATTAATTGTAATAATACAGGACACTTCTGAGATTGTTTGGACACTACCGTAGCGGGTCTGTTTCGCCGAGCACCGGTGTGCTCGGGGGACCCATTAGGACTTGCGGTTTTTCGCGGCTTTTCTCGCGGATTTCTTTTTCTTTCTTACTGTCATTTGCCGGTTTTTCGCGGTTTTTGTCGAGCCCCTAGATTTAGGACTTTCTGGTGATTGTGACGTAATTGAGTAGGATCCACACACTTAAGGCATATCTGTTCCTATAGAACCGTAATTGGACCTACTTAAAATAAATAATAAAAATAACCGACTCGCTAGCCTCTGTAGCCTACGTGCCGTAGCTCGTCCTGTAAAGCGCTTACTCCTACCCCCGATTTGTCGGGCAGGGGAGGGACGAGCCAAGACCGGACCCTTTGGCTTGGAGGTCGGTGACCGGTTAGACGGTTCTTCGCTAGAAGTTGCTCGTCTAGGACTCGGCTTTTTCCCGCTGCATCATTTAGCTTAGTTTAAATTCTGTCTTTATTTTATGCGCGGATCATTTTGCATGTAGAGAGCTGGAGCAAGGTACGCATTTCTGACTTTGCATGCATCATTGATTTCTCGTGCATCGGATTTTTCGACTTCTCCCCCCTGTTTTTGACTTAATAATCAGGAGAATCGAAAAATTCGTTAGGCGATTTTGTTTGATTTGAAAAATACCTAAAAAGTGTAACCATAAAATTGGGACTGCTAAAATTATTGACCTTAAAACTAGCTCGCCCTAAAAATTCTGTCTTGGGGAGAGCAACCCCCTCATTGCTTGGTTTGTATGCGCGAGAGAGTGACCCGCACACTAGGTAGAGCCCCCCGCGGCTAAACCCGACTGATTACCGACTCTTCCGTGCGGGCCAGTCGGTTGGGGTTAGCAGCGGATATCCCAACAGGTCACGTAAGCGCTCTGATATCTTGAGTGTTCACCAAAATAAAATCGACAAGATAATTTGACCGAACTTTCACGGTCTTCAGCTCGCGTTGCGTTGGTGAACCGGGGGTTTGTTTTTCGATCATAATTTTTCCAGATCTCATCCGCCCTACTCGCCAGATCAAGATGATGGGTAGACGATCTCTTAGGCAGCCTCTGGCTGCACCGCTTTCGGGCGCGTCTACCTCATCATCTAGGTTGGCTCGTGAGAGCTCAGACCCGCTCTCCGAGTCCGAGTACGACTCCACCCTGTTCCCCCTCGACCCCCTTTCTGATCTTCCCGAGAGACATGAGCCCGAGGAGAGACTGATTCATTTGACGGCACCTGAGTTGGGCTCATTTGATTTTGCAGACGTCGAGATGGCCGGAGCAGGCAGTTCTGATGATCACTCCCGTAGACCAGAGCATATTGTACTAGACCAGGGAGCGATCAACTCCACCCTGATCGCATCACTTGATACAGCTCAGCAGCAGCTCCGCGATCAGGGAGCTTTCATGATGGAGATGAGGCGTGAGTTGGAGAGGCTCAGAGCAGAGAGAGACCAGCAGAGCGAGCCCGAGGAGATCCCGGATGCAGATGCACAGGCACGAGCCGCAGCAGCAGCAGCCGCCGCCGCAGCGGCAGCAGCCGCAGGAGGAGCAGGACCACCGAGACCGATGCGGGATTTACACAATCCCGGATCTACACTGATGCACCATTGGGTGGTGGTTCCAGCTATCGTGGGGGACTTCAAGTTCCCCCCGAACACCTTGCAGATGCTCCCTCGGTTCCATGGACTTGCTACAGAGGAGCCCCACCTCCACCTCCAGGAGTTTCTTATGATATGCTGCACTGTCCACGACAGACATGTGGACCAGGACACGATCAGGATGATCGCATTCCCCTTTTCACTGGCAGATAGAGCAGCCACCTGGCTGAAGCATTTGGGGAGATTTGTCTATACCTGGGAGCAGCTCCGCACCGAGTACTTGAACAAGTACTATCCACTCGGGCGGACGAATGCAGCGAGGGCCCTGATTAGTAACTTCTCCATGTTCCCCAACGAGCAGTTCCACGAGGCTTGGGAGAGGTTCAGAGAGCTTTTGGACAGATGCCCGCACCATGACATCACGAAGCCGAACTTAGTTCAGAGCTTCTTCAGTGGGTTGTTACCAGAGCTACAGGGCCTGGTGAATGCTTCTTGTGGTGGGTCCTACTTCGCCAAGGACCACGACCAGGTCTGGGCTATTTTTGAGGAGATGGCAGAGAACTACATGGTGATGTCCCAGACCCGGCTCTACACTCAGAAGACCTAGCCACATCAGCCAGGACCCGTGCAGTACCAGAGGATAGCACGGGTAGATGCAGGTCCTTCCAGTTCGTCCGCAGTAGCAGCAGCAGCAGCAGAGTCATCAGCTGCGGACATGGGTATCATCAGCGAGAAGTTGGACCGCATGGAGCTGATAGAGAAGAAGCAGTGCCAGAGCATAGCGCAGATGGATCAGATGGCACAGGTCTTGAGCGACATGAAGACACAGCTCATGTGTCTCCAGGAGGCACAGACGGCTTCTCAGCCCCGTCTTCAGTCGCGAGGCGACGCTGGCAGCAGCAGCAGCTCGTCCCAGCGCTCCAGCACTCCAGTGCAGCCTATATAGGTTCACCTTGTACAGGCGGAGCCGTACCAGCAGCCGCAGCCCACCTACCAGTCTCCACCATCTCCAGAGATGCAGATGGTGGTCTACCAGCCGGACCAGCCTCTGGCAGTACTCCCGCCAGCCCCCTTTGATGCCGAGCCGTTGATGGATGTCAACGGGATCTGGTACGACCGTCCCCAGCCTGGGATCCGACGAGACCATCCCGGATTCAGGTGGGGGAGTGGTGGTGCCCAGCCCCAGCAGCAGCCGTCAGGATAGGGAGGGCAGTACTCCCATCAGAGAGACCAGCACCAGCCGCAACAGCAGCCCCCAGCGTATCAGCAGCAGTCATCCTACGGTCCGCGTCCCTATAAGCAGCAGGGACAGCCTTGGAGACGTGAGCAGCAGGCTCACCAGGGATATCAGCAGCACCCTCCATCCTACCCCTCTTACCCATCACAGCAGTTCCAGCAGCCTCACCCACAGAGAGGCCACCCGTCGGGCTCCCACGAGAGCCCCGCTTTGGATGACATCGCCCGCCTCCTCACGGACCAGCAGGCTACATTCCGACGGAAGATGGACGAGTTCCGCCAGGAGATGCGGGACCTGGTGAGAGGGAAGGCCGCCATACCAGCCCAGATAGAGCCCAATCCAAACAGCCACAAGAGGAAATCTGAGCAGGTAGTACATACTGAGTCAGCCACTCCTAGTGACCCATTTGATGATACATCTTCGGATTTATTTGATGCTGATTTTGTCACACTTAGGAGCGGTAGGACCCCAGCAGGCGGCGGCGCCTCATCTGAGCACCATCCCGAGGCGCCACAGGAGGAGGAGAGCGGTACTGAGGCCGCTCCAGACGATGACAGTGGTACTGAGGCCACCAAGGATGCTGATCCCACCGGCGGTACTGAGGCCGCCGCTTCACCAGATCTAGGAGGTGGTACTGATGCCACCCATGCAGCCGAGCCAGCCCGCGGTACTGATGTCGCGCGACGTCTACCTTCAGCAGCAGCAGAGCAGCCAGCCCGTGGTGGTACTGAGGCCACCGGTGTTTGTAGAGACAGAGATGTTGTTTTTCCTCGTGTCCATGTATCTCAGAATTCTGCTATGAATAAAGGAAAAGGTTTACTTTCTTTTGGTCCCACTGTGGTGCATGATGTATGTGTGGATCCGGTTCTTGAACCGTCTAGACCTTTTCCTAGTCCTTCATCTGAGAAGGACCCAGTGATCCCCTTCCCTAGAGCCCTTCAGATGGGGAAGGGGAAGAAAAATGATCCAAAAAAGAGAGAGCTTGAGGAGTTCAGCCAGAGCATGATAGATCGGTTTTACATTCAGCTGACCCTCCAGGAGGCTTTGCAGCACATCCCCCTTCTCCAGAGATCTTTGAGAGAGAGGACTACAGTCAGGAGGAGGAGGAGGAGGAACCACACTTCAGAGATCCATGTGCTGACCAAAGCCATGTGCTTTGCGATCCAGAACCGACTGCCAGCCAAGAGGCCAGATTCAGGGGCCCCGTATGTCAGATGCCAGATTAGTGAGCAGTGGTTCGACCGTACTCTTCTAGATAGCGGATCGTCGATTAACCTTCTTCCGGCAGCCCTTCTCGACCGCTTCGAGTTGGGCACTCTTCGACAGAGCAGGGCAGTCCTTCAGTTCGCTGATCGATCTGTCAAGAGGCCGAAGGGGTTATTACGAGACGTTATCGTCACGATTCAGGGTCTGCAATTCCCCGTGGACTTCGTAGTGTTGGACATGGAGATCCCTGAGTCAGTGACCGATACCCCCATCATCCTTGGTCGTCCGTTCTTGGCCACAGCCAAGGCGGTGACTGATCATGACAGCGGGAAGGTGTACTTTCGCATCCAGGGCGAGAGTATACAAATAGAGACGGTCGAGGACTATAGAGCCAGATTCAGATCCCGCTCAGATGCGAGTACCGATTCAGAGCAGCTGACAGACGCAGAGCCAGACATCCACCAGGACTGTGATTTTGTGATCACAGATGATGAGGCAGCTTGGGCAGACCTTGAGACACAGACCACCCTCTCACTTTCAGACACAACTGAGGCAGAGATGATAGCAGAGGAGAGTCTGGAGAGCACAGACATGGTTCAGGATACCATTGCGGCAGCAGAGCCGGTCCTCGATCGCAGCACGATGACTAGTGGTGGTGGTGCTGATGCCACCTTGTTTCCCGGTGGTACTGATGCCACCGTTTCTGATACAGATCCCTCGGATTCAGAGTCTGATTAGGCCGATTGCTATGATCAGATGCCAGACTTGAGTCCAGTTGAGCCTATTGATGAGGAGGAGGTAGATGCAGAGCAGACCAGAGACAGTGCAGTAGAGCAGCCTTCTCCCGATCCAGTTTGCGAGAGTACACTTTCACTTTCCCAGGCAGATTTGGCCGACCTTGCAGCGTTCACTCAGTTTCTTCCACAGCCAGATTTGCCGGCACCCAGCATTCCAGAGCTGAAGCCGCTCCCTACTTCGCTGAAGTATCGATTCCTTGCGGGCGATCCAGAGATGTACCCAGTCATCATCTCCGCCGAGTTGACTGGAGAGCAGGAATCCCGTTTGATGGGGGTTCTTGAAAAGAATCGCAAGGCGATCGTATGGAGCGTAGCAGATCTCCATGGGATTAGTCCATCAGTGTGCTCCCACCATATCTATCTCGAGGATGGGGCGAAGCCATCGCGTGAGTTCCAGCAGCGTCTGAACCCCAACCTGAGAGAGGTTGTCATGAAGGAAATATCAAAATGGTGGGGTGCAGGTTTTATTTATCCCATTTCTGACTCCAAGTGGGTTAGCCCCTTGCATGTGGTGCCCAAGAAGACGGGCATCACGACTGTGATCAGTGAGTCAGGAGAGGAGATTGCTACACGAGTACCCACCTCTTGGAGGGTTTGTGTTGACTACAGGAGACTCAACCAAGCCACCAAGAAGGACCATTTCCCCCTGCCTTTTATTGACCAGATCATTGAGAGACTGGCAGGGAAGAGCCATTATTGCTTCCTGGATGGGTACTCAGGCTACAACCAAGTGGCCATCGCTCCCGAGGATCAGGAGAAGACCACCTTTACCTGTCCCTTCGGCACATACGCTTTTCGACGCATGCCATTTGGGCTATGCAATGCCCCTGCGACTTTTCAGAGGTGCATGCTGTCGATCTTCTCGGACATGGTAGGGGAGTGCTTGGAGGTCTTCATGGATGATTTCTCGATCTACGGCGACAGATTTGATTCTTGTCTTGACTGCCTAGATCGAGTACTTCAGCGATGTATTGAGTATCACTTGGTGCTATCTTGGGAGAAGAGTCACTTCATGGTGACTCAAGGGACGGTGCTTGGCCACATCATCTCCAACAGGGGCATGGAGGTTGATCCGGCCAAGGTTGATGTCATTAGAAAACTCACACCGCCGTCCAATCTGAGATAGTTACGGTTATTTCTGGGGCACGTTGGATTTTATAGGAGATTTATTCATGATTTCAGCAGGATTGCCCGGCCGTTGACTGACCTCTTGACGAAAGACACCGAGTTCCTTGTCGATGACAAGTGTCTTTCGTCGTTTGCTACTCTCCAGCAGTGTGTGATTGAGGCTCCTGTCCTCCAGCCGCCTGATTGGTCTCTCCCATTCGAGATCATGACGGACTCCTCCGATTTTGCCGTAGGGGCAGTGCTGGGACAGAGGAGGGATGGAGTACCATTTGCTATACACTATGCTAGCCGCACATTGGATTCCGCCCAGCCGAATTATACAGTCACAGAGAAGGAGATGCTAGCCGTAGTGTTTGCCCTGGATAAGTTTAGATCATATATCATCGGATCTAGAGTGACTTTGTTTACAGATCACACCACCATCAGGTACCTCATGGCAAAGAAGGATGCCAAGGCCAGACTGACTAGATGGATCCTTCTACTCCAGGAGTTCGACATTGAGATCAAGGATAAGCCTGGAGTCAAGAATGTGGTGGCGGATCATCTCTCCCGATTAGAGCAGCCTGAGGAGACTGAGCAGATAGATCCTATCCGAGATACCTTCCCAGATGAGGCGATCCTTGCTATCGCCTCACTCCCATGGTACGCCGATATTGTGAACTTTCTCGTTGTTGGGAAAGTCCCACAAGATTGGCCCAGGCAGAGGCTTGAGACCTTCCTAGCGAAGGCCAAGTCTTACCATTGGGAGGATCCCATCCTTTACCACGAAGGAGGGGATAGCGTCTGGCGTCGGTGTATTCCTCAGGAGGAACACCATAGCGTCCTCACTTACTGCCACAAGCTTGAGGCAGGAGGACATCATTCTGGGAGGAGAACGGCACAGAAAGTGCTCCAATCCGGCTTGTGGTGGCCTACCCTCTTCAAGGACTCAGATGAGTTCGTGAAGAGGTGTACTGACTGTCAGAGGATGGGCACTTGTGGACAGCGTGATATGATGCCGATGTAGCCCATTCACTTCTGTGAGGTTTTTGACGCATGGGGCATCGATTTCATGGGTCCATTCCCTAAGAGTCAGGGATTTGAGTACATTCTGTTGGCCGTGGATTATGTGAGTCGTTGGGTGGAGGCTATCCCCGCCCGAGCCGCTGATGCGAGGACAGTTTGCAGATTTTTGAGGAAGCATATCATCACGCGGTTCGGGGTTCCACGAGTTCTGATTTCCGATGGGGGATCTCACTTCATCAACGACCAGGTGAAGGCACTTGCTAGCAAGTTCGGCATAGATCATCACGTTGCTACACCATACCATCCACAGACGAATGGTCTAGCCGAAGTGTCGAATAGGGAGATCAAGACTATTATGCAGAAAGTCGTCCGCCCTGACCGAAAGGATTGGTCACAGCTATTGGACTCGATCTTGTGGGCATATAGGACGTCTTTCAAGACACCTTTGGGCACATCTCCCTTTCTCCTCGTATATGGCAAGCCCTGTCACCTACCAGTTGAGCTGAGGCACAAGTCACTCTGGGAAGTTACAGACATTCTCATGGATCCAGATGGTATAGGAGACCAGAGGAGGGCAGAGCTAGCTGCCCTGGAAGAGCTTAGAGATGCAGCTTTCTCAAGCAGCCTACATTATAAGGAGAGAGTCAAGGAGTGGCATGATTCCCATATCAACCACAAGCATTTTGAGATTGGACAGAGAGTATGGTTGTTTGATGCGAGGCTTAGATTATTTTCAGGGAAGCTACAGAGCAAATGGAAAGGACCTTATCTGGTTCGGAAGGTACACGACAACGGTAGCATCGACATATCTGAGTTGTCTTCTGAGAGCACCTTCCGAGTGAACGGCCAGCGACTCAAACCATTTCTAGATCATGAGCCGCGGGTCGTTGATATTGCCCCTATTCATTTTGCGTGAGATGTGGTCTTTGACTCACATCTAATGCATCTCACGCCTGAGCTTTACTGATCCTCCGCTGTACATAGATCCAGATGTCCATATCAGCACATTCTTTAGTCCCACATCCCTTTCTCCATCTTGTGATTATGCTATACTTAGGGTGCACTTTACCCTAAGTATAGGGGGGATGTGAGACCTTTCGGGTATTTCTTTTGTTTCTGTCTACCCCTGTTTTGCTGCCTATACTTAGGGATATCTTACCCTAAGTATAGGGGGGGTAGACCCTGTACATTCTCCACTCGGTTTTCCCTTCGTGTACAGCCTGCTATACTTAGGATTACTTGATCCTAAGTATAGGGGGAAGACCCGAGTCCATCTTGACTTTTTCATTTCCTTTTGTATAGCCTTCCTTTTCACTTCCCTATACATAGCACGAGTTATGTCTTCTTCATCGCTCTTGACTCCGAGGACATCGTTCGAGCTAAGTATAGGGGGGTGTGTATATATTTCATATATACTGTAGCCATAACTCGTACTTTGTGTGAGTGTGTTAATAAATAAAAATGGCTAAAAACCACAAAAATTAAAAATTTTCATGTACATAATCTTCTTTTATTTGCACATACATAGCTAGTGTACAAATTATCTTTGTAAAAATGATTTCAAAAATCTTTTGTGTAAAGCTTGTGTAAATATTTTTGTATCAAAATTATGTATATAGTACAAAATTTTTCCAAAATGTTTTGAAAATCAAAAGTTTGCAAAAATCTTGTGTAAATGTGTGTAAATATCTTTTTGCAAAACTTGCACTTCATGCATCATCATTCATGATTTCAAAACATTTTTCAAAAATTTTGCATGATTGTAAAATAGTGTGTAAATAAGCATCTTTTTGTACATATGTATATAGTTTTCTGGATGATAGTTGACATTTAAACTAAGCCTGGAATCAAATTGAGAAATGGAGCTTGATTAAGATCTTAATCCACCTAATTTCTAGGAGGAACCTTATAGGGCTTAGGTTTAAGACTTTTCAGGTCCATGGTGACTTAATTCTTTGAGTCCACTAGGCTATGATCACATGTCATCTCAATGAGCCTAAGTAGAGCACTTAACAACAACACATGACTCATATAGATTATGGCTTTACTTGGACAACCGCACTATGCACCGAGCTCTCTACGGATGAGATGGTGAGGAGGCAGTCTTCCTTGGCTTGGGGTAGCATATGAGGGTAGTACTTCTAGGCGGAACCTCTCTTCTTCATTTAGTGAAGGAAGTGCGTCTCAACTTGGTCTGGTTGCCATGAGGTCTAACGACGGGAGTTGTGGGTTGCAATAAAGCTTCAAAAGAGGGATAGTCTACTGGCTCGAGAGGAAAAACTCCTTGTATATATGCTGCACATGTATAGATGCACTCGAAAAAAAAATGTGAAAAAAGAAAAGAACTCCAAAAAAGTGGTGGGTCTGAGAGAAAATGATAATCCCACCGGAGTATGTATATAAGTGCAGTAAGCAAAGCTTGGTTTCATGATCCACCTGTTGTAACTTGCAGCAGGGAGACTTGGCTACACTGGTCAAGCTCCCAAGGGTACTTGGCTACACTGGCCTTGACCCATTCTCTTCTTCCCCCTCTTCTTGAGCCGGTTGTACATGAACTTAGAAGGGAATACCCCGCTCCTCGAGGAAAGAGTGGCCAGATTGAGGTCATAGAGTTACCTTGTTGGGGAGGGTTGTCAAGTTGCCATTTCTGAGGTGGAGAGCTTAGACCTCACTTTCACAGGACAAGAAAAGATTCATGGTCTTCAGGGTTTGTGATTGATGACTTGTTCTGATCTGGAGCATTGAGGAGTCTTGGTTATAGATTGGTGGAACTTAGAGGCTGTTAGGTTTTAAGCTTAAGTCTAAATAAGGTTCCGACACATTAATAATCCAAAGATCTGATTAAGCTCCATACCTCAATTTAATGAAGGCAAGTTTAATAATCAACCTTGATCCATGTACATTCTCTTTTTCTTTTTCTTTTTCTTTTTCTTTCTTTTTCACTTCTTTTTCAAATAAGTGTTTGCTAAGGGACTAGCAAAGTATAGTATAGGGGGGTGATGAATACCCATTCATCACTCTTTATTCTTATATTTTAGCTACAAAAACCTATGCAAATGCATGTAGATATGTGTAAATAGGAAAAATTAGCAAAAGCATGCATGTTTGTAAATACTTATAATTAGCATGTTTTTGTGCAAAAATAAAAGAATAAAGATGAAAAAGAAAAAGAGGGAAATATTTAGAATAAATATTGAGCAACCTAACCCAAGGGAGGGCTCAGCATGGGCCTGACCGCATAAAAGCCAAGTAGAGGGAGATAGGGGCTCTAGTGTAAATATTTGTAAATATTTGTACATATTTTTAAAGTATAAAAACAAAATAAAAAATTAAAAATCAAAAAGACCCAAAAACACCCCTTCACCATGTACATAGATCACCCCCTTATCTATTTAACCTTGTAAATAAATTTATTTATTTTCAAAACTTCTTGTAAATATTCTATTGTATATATTGTAAATAAAATAAATAACAAGAAACAAAACAAAAATCAAATAAAAATTACAAAATTAAAAGTACAAAAATATATTGTATATATGCCATGTACATAGTTGTATAGAACTAATTATTTCACCTATGTATATAAATAATAAAAATAAAATAAAAATAGTCTTTTATTCCTCATTTTATCCTATAAATAAATAAAATATAAAATAGGAATAAAAATGTATAAAAATAACTAAGTAAAAATCAAAATTAAAAACTCAATATTGTACATATACCTATGTATTGACCTATTATGTAAATATCCTATTTTCATTTCCAAAAATTAATTAAAAATCACAAAAAAATAGAAAAAATTAAAACAAAAATATTTCATGTTTTAAGTTTTTGAAAATTCGGCCATTTAATGGCCCAAAAAAATCAAATAAAATCCTAAAGCTTGGCGGGCTCTGATTGGTCCACGGGGGATTGTTGACCCCCGGTCAACTCCCCCCCCAGGACCACCAGAGCCGGGTCTCCTGTGCCCGACCCGTTTTCTCCCCTTTTTCCACGGGTGACCCGATCGCCAACCTCCCCAACTCCGGGTCCGGAATGATCACGTCACATCCGAGAGCCTCGCCGGAGCCCTCGCCTCGGGATCCGCGCTCCGAGCTTCTTGCCCGAATCCCATCTAGCCGGACCCCTAGTGATATAAAACCTGAGCTCCGCCGCACTCCACTCTCATCTTTGGCTCGCCACTCTCATTCCCGTGACCTCCAGAGCAATCACCGAGGTGACAGCTCGCGTTTGCCCCTGTTGCAGTGAGGAGAGGGTGCCCCAACCATCGATCCGGCAGCTTCGCGCCGCCGTGCTCCGCCACTCAACCGGAGCTCGAGCCTCAGGCCTTGACGCCCTTCGAGGCGACGACCAGGAGCTAGCCAAGCTCCACCACAGTCTTCCGCATCATCCAGGTACCCATTTAGCTCGCCCATTTAGTGTAATTTCTTGTTTCGCCCAAATCGCATCTCCGACGAGTTCCTCTGATTCCGGCCACATCGAGTATCGTTTTGATCATCGGAACCCACGCTCACATTCGCCACTCCCTCACGCACGTTCTTCGCCCAATCATTCAACCCAGCTCGCCCCGGAGCTGGGATTCGAGCTCCACCATCCTCCGCTCGCCGGAGCTCATCCGCCCCGACGCATCGATCACCCTCACGCCGCTTCATCGGGTCGAGGCACTTTGCCCTCGACCCGCGAAGCTTCTGGTGCGTTTTGCAGGTCAAAAGGAGGGCATCTGAGCCCCCCTCACATCAAAGCCAGGAGCTTGAAGCCGACGACCTCGCCGGAGCCCCTCCAGGGCTCGGCTGGGTCATCTAAAGCTACCAGCAGCTGCGGGACGCCATCGCCTATCTTCTCCGATCCTTGGAGGCAGCTGAGGAGGCCCCCAGCACACGCACGAGGCCGGCGAACCTCGCCGGCCACCTGTTCTTCGAGGGACCTCCAGCACCGTCCAATTAGCTCCTCCGCTCCAGTTGTTATCTCGATCGTCCATCCACGGAGGAGCAGGCACCGTTGATCACTTTGAGGAGCTGATCTGGACCGTTAGCGCTGAGGAGAGAGGCACCTGAGTCCAGCCCCATTCGATCATCCACGTGGCCTCCCTCAGAGCCGTCGATCGGCCCACGTGCGTAGAAGAGAGAAGCGCCAGCTCATCGAGACCGTTGGATCCTCCACGTGGCGCGAATCTGGCCGTCGGCGCAATAAGGGGTAAATTACTTAGGCCCCCTCTTAGCTTTTTGTTTTACGTGTCAGTCCTGTAAATACTTTAGTAGTTTTATTTACGTAGGGAAAATTGCACTGTGGACCTTGTGCTTGTTGTTATTTGCATTTATACCCCTGTGTATGTGAGCTCACGTGCTTCGCCACGTGCTTTGTTTGGGTTATTTGCATCTCTTATCCTGTAGTTCTGTTGGGTTATTGAATGAAAAGAAACTTTCTGGTATTTGCTTTTATACCCCTGTGAGCATTTTATTTATACATGTGCGTGTATTAGTGGGTTAATTGCGACCGAGCCCCTGGACTTTTTGGTACCAGTTACCAAAAGGTCCAAGGACTTATTTTTATTACCAGAAGGTCCCTGAGTGCCCCAGGCACGCGCCACGCGCGTGATTTGCTGGGCAAATTGCACCTGGACCCCCAGAGTTTCGGGTATTTGCACTTAAGTCCCTGTGCACAGTGCCCCCTTTTGATTTTTGAATAAAATATCAAACCACCTCCAAATTCGATGAAAATTTGACACATGACTCCTGCATGTTGTAGGATTTTTGAGGACATTTTTGATTTTATTTAGTATTTTTAAAAATTCAAAAACCTTCTTTTTAGCTACTGTCTAGGTTTAAAAATCCCAAAAAAATATAAAAACATCCCCAAAAATTCTAAAAAAATTAGGTTCTGTTTCTTGTGTGTTGTTTGATTTTCTAGCCAATTTTGGCTATTTTTCATTGAGTAAAAACCCTAAAAATCTAAAAACACCTAAAAAATCATAAAAATTATAATAAATAATCTAAAAATCCAAAAACAATAATTTTGGTGCTCAAATTTTCCTTATTTTATCTAGAATATAGGAAAATTACCTCCAGAACCTGTTGAGATCCTTAGATATTTTATTTAAGG
This sequence comes from Ottelia alismoides, assembly GCA_037367405.1. Taxonomy (NCBI): domain Eukaryota; kingdom Viridiplantae; phylum Streptophyta; class Magnoliopsida; order Alismatales; family Hydrocharitaceae; genus Ottelia; species Ottelia alismoides. Next base: position 252,740 of record JAZKJV010008743.1, read on the forward strand.
GTTTTGGTTCTGGCTGGACAGTACCCAGTCTTTTTCTTACTGTTTGATTTTTAGAAAATAAAATACACATTAAAAAAATCTCAAAAATTAACCAAAAACACTTAAAAACCTAAAAAACATAAAAACAATTTTTCTTGAATTTTTGCTTGACTTTTGGTGTGTTAAATAAATTGCTCAAGTGTGCTTGGTCTTGTTTTCTTTAATTTTCCTTACATATTAAAAATCCAAAAAAATATAAAAATTATTAAAAACCACTAAAAACATTTTGTTTTTCTTTTATTTTCATTTTTACTACTTCGTAGGCCCTAGGCCAACCCGTGCTCCTTGTGTTCGACCCTGGGTGCTATACCAGGTTAATCTCATAGCTAGGACCGCTTGCTTTGTTTTGTTTGATATTCGATTTATTTCGCGGTTCGATCTTTTTCTTGATACACATCCGAGTGACTGAGGTCGCAACGACCGTCTCAGTCACTTGATTGCCTTAGTTGCTCGGGATTTTGTGCTATCACCTCTTCAAGGACTCAGATGAGTTCGTGAAGAGGTGTACTGACTGTCATAGGATGGGCACTTGTGGACAGCGTGATATGAGGCCGATGCAGCCCATTCACTTCTGTGAGGTTTTTGACGCATGGGGCATCGATTTCATGGGTCCATTCCCTAAGAGTCAGGGATTTGAGTACATTCTGTTGGCCGTAGATTATGTGAGTCGTTGGGTGGAGGCTATCCCCACCCGAGCCGCTGATGCGAGGACAGTTTGCAGATTTTTGAGGAAGCATATCATCACGCGGTTCGGGGTTCCACGAGTTCTTATTTCTGATGGGGGATCTCACTTCATCAACGACCAGGTGAAGGCACTTGCTAGCGAGTTCGGCATAGATCATCGTGTTGCTACACCGTACCATCCACAGACGAATGGTCTAGCCGAAGTGTCGAATAGGGAGAATAAGACTATTCTGCAGAAAGTCGTCCGCCCTGACCGAAAGGATTGGTCACAGCTTTTGGACTCGGTCTTGTGGGCATATAGGACGTCTTTCAAGACACCTTTGGGCACATCTCCCTTTCGCCTCGTATATGGCAAGCCATGCCATTTACCTGTTGAGCTGAGGCACAAGTCACTTTGGGCAGTCACAGATATTATCATGGATCCAGATGGTATGGGAGACCAGAGGAGGGCAGAGTTAGCTGCCCTGGAGGAGCTTAGAGATGCAGCTTTCTCAAGCAGCCTACATTACAAGGAGAAAGGCAAGGAGTGGCATGATTCTCATATCAGCCACAAACATTTTGAGATTGGACAGAGAGTATGGCTGTTTGATGCGAGGCTTAGATTATTTCCAGGGAAGCTACAGAGCAAATGGAAAGGACCTTATCTGGTTCGGAAGGTACACGACAACGGTAGCATCGACATATATGAGTTGTCTTCTGAGAGTACCTTCCGAGTGAACGGCCAGCGGCTCAAGCCATTTCTAGATCATGAGCCACGGGTCGTTGATATTGCCCCTATTCATTTTGCGTGAGATGTGGTCTTTGACTCACATCTAATGCATCTCACGCCTGAGTTTCACTGATCTTCCGTTGTATATAGATCCAGATGTCCATATCACCACATTCTTTAGTCCCACATCCCTTTCTTCATCTTGTGATTATGTTATACTTAAGGTGCACTTTACCCTAAGTATAGGGGGGATGTGAGACCTTTCGAGTATTTCTTTTGCTTCTGTCTACCCCTGTTTTGCTGCCTATACTTAGGGGCATTTCACCCTAAGTATGGGGGGGTAGACCCTGTACATTCTCCACTCGGTTTTCCCTTCGTGTACAGCCTGCTATACTTAGGATTACTTGATCCTAAGTATGGGGGGAGACCTGAGTCCCTCTTGACTTCTCATTTTCCTTTTGTATAGCCTTCCTTTTCACTTCCCTATACATAGCACGAGTTATGTCTTCTTCATCGCTCTTGACTCTGAGGACATCGTTCGAGCTAAGTATAGGGGGGTGTGTATATATTTCATATATACTTTAGCCATAACTCGTACTTTGTGTGAGTGTGTTAATAAATAAAAATGGCTAAAAACCACAAAAATTAAAAATTTTCATGTACTTAATCTTCTTTTATTTGCATATACATAGCTAGTGTACAAATTATTTTTGTAAAATTGATTTCAAAAATCTTTTGTGTAAAGCTTGTGTAAATATTTTTGTATCAAAATTATGTATATAGTACAAAATTTTTCCAAAATGTTTTGAAAATCAAAAAAAAAAGTTTGCAAAAATCTTGTGTAAATGTGTATAAATATCTTTTTGCAAAACTTGCACTTCATGCATCATCATTCATCATTTCAAAACATTTTTCAAAAATTTTGCATGATTGTAAAATATTGTGTAAATATGCATCTTTTTGTACATATGTATATAGTTTTTCTGGATGATAGTTGACATTTAAACTAGCCTGGAATCAAATTGAGAAATGGAGCTTGATTAAGATCTTAATCCACCTAATTTCTAAGAGGAACCTTATAGGGCTTAGGTTTAAGGCTTTTCAGGTCCATGGTGACTTAATTCTTTGAGTCCACTAGGCTATGATCACATGTCATCTCAAGGAGCCTAAGTAGAGCACTTAACAACAACACATGACTCATATAGATTATGGCTTTACTTGGACAACCGCACTATGCACCGAGCTCTCTACGGATGAAGTGGTGAGGAGGCAGTCTTCCTTGACTTGGGGTAGCATATGAGGGTAGTACTTCTAGGCGGAACCTCTCTTCTTCTTATAGTGAAGGAAGTGCGTCTCAACTTGGTCTGGTTGCCATGAGGTCTAACGACGGGAGTTGTGGGTTGCAATAAAGCTTCAAAAGAGGGATAGTCTACTGGCTCAAGAGGAAAAACTCCTTGTATATATGCTGCACATGTATATGTTGTACAGATGCACATGAAAAAAAAAATGTGCAAAAAGAAAAGAACTCCAAAAAAGTGGTGGGTCTGAGAGAAAATGATAATCCCACCGGAGTATGTATATAAGTGCAATAAGCAAAGCTTGGTTTCATGATCCACCTGTTGTAGCTTGCAGCAGGGAGACTTGGCTACACTGGTCAAGCTCCCAAGGGTACTTGGCTACACTGGCCTTGACCCATTCTCTTCTTCCCCCTCTTCTTGAGCCGGTTGTACTTGAACTTAGAAGGGAATACCTCGCTCCTCGAGGAAAGAGTGGCCAGATTGAGGTCATAGAGTTACCTTGTTGGGGAGGGTTGTCAAGTTGCCATTTCTGAGGTGGAGAGCTTAGACTTCACATTCACAGGACAAGAAAAGATTCATGGTCTTCAGGGTTTGTGATTGATGACTTGTTCTGATCTGGAGCATTGAGGAGTCTTGGTTATAGATTGGTGGAACTTAGAGGCTGTTAGGTTTTAAGCTTAACTCCCAATAAGGTTCCGACACATTAATAATCCAAAGATCTGATCGAGCTCCATACCTCAATTTAATGAAGGCAAGTTTAATACTCAACCTTGATCCATGCACATTCTCTTTTTCTTTTTCTTTCTTTCTTTTTCACTTCTTTTTCAAATAAGTGTTTGCTAAGGGACTAGCAAAGTATAGTATAGGGGGGTGATGAATACCCATTCATCACTCTTTATTCTTATATTTTAGCTACAAAAACCTATGCAAATGCATGTAGATATGTGTAAATAGGAAAAATTAGCAAAAGCATGCATGTTTGTAAATACTTATAATTAGCATGTTTTTGTGCAAAAATAAAAGAATAAAGAGGAAAAAGAAAAAGAGGGAAATATTTAGAATAAATATTGAGCAACCTAACCCAAGGGAGGGCTCAGCATGGGCCTGACCGCATAAAAGCCAAGTAGAGGGAGATAGGGGCTCATGTGTATATATTTTTGTAAATAAATAAAAATTATATTTTCCTCACCCAAAAATATGTTGTAAATATTTGTAAATATTTGTACATATTTATAAAGCATAAAAACAAAACAAAAAGCTAAAAATCAAAAATTCAAAAATATCCCTTCACCATGTATATAGACCATGCTTCTACATGTGTTTAACCTTGTAAATAAATTTATTTATTTTCTAAACTTTTTGTAAATATCCTATATTATATATTGTAAATAAACAAAATAAAAAGAATCAAAACAAAAATCAAATAAAAATTACAAAATTAAAAATACAAAAATACATTGTATATATATACCATGTATGTAGTTGTACATAACTATTTATCCCACTTATGTATATAAATAATAAAAATAAAAAAAATATCTTTTTATTCCTCATTTTATTATATAAATAAAATATAAAATAGGAATAAAAATGTATAAAAATAACTAATTAAAAATCAAAATTAAAAAAACCCCTATATTGTACATATACCTATATATAGCCCTAATATGTAAATACCTTATTTTTAGTTCCAAAAATTAATTAAAAATCACAAAAAAATAGAAAAAAAATAAATTAAAAATATTTCATGTTTTAAGTTTTTGAAAATTCGGTCATTTTATGGCCCAAAAAAATCAAATAAAAATTCAAAGCTTGGCGGGCTCTGATTGGTCCACGGGGGATTGTTGACCCCCGGTCAACTCCCCCCCCAGGACCACCAGAGCCGGGTCTGCTGCGCCCGACCCATGTTCTCGAACTTTTCCCATGCAGACCCGAATCCTTTTCGCCCCAACTCCGGGTCCGGAATGCTCACGTCATATCCGAGAGCTTCGCCGGAGCCTTCGCCTCGGGATCCGCGCACCAGCTCACCCTACCCGATCGAGTTTTGCCGGACCTTCCACCGTATAAAGCCTGAGCTCCGCCCCCATTTTCACGCATCTTTGGCTCTCCACCCTTCGTCCCGTGACCTCCACCGCAGTCCCTGAGGTGACAGCTCTCGATTGCCCGTGTTGCAGCGAGGAGGAGGTGGTCGGACCACTGATCCGGCGACGTAGCGCCGCCGTGCTCCGCCCCGTGCAGGAGCTCGAGCCTCAGGACTTGACGACCTTCGAGGCCACGACCAGGAGCTACCTCAGCTCCAGCACAGTCTACCACACCGCCCAGGTAACCTTCTAGCTTTCCCATTTCGCCTAATTTCTTGTTTCCCCCAAATCGTAGCTTCGCCGTATTCCGTTGATTCCGACCATATCGCGTATCCGTTCGATCATCGGAACACCCAGTCACCTTCGCCATCCCTTCACGCACCTTCTCCGCCCCTTCGTTCAACCCAGCTCGCACAGGAGCTGGGGTTCGAGCTTCACCGTCCGTCGCTCGTCGGAGCTCGCTCACCCCGACGCATCGCTCACCCCCGCACCACCTAACCGGGTCGAGGCATTTTGCCCTCGACCCGCGAAGCTCTTGAGCTACTTTGCAGGTCCAGAGGAGGCCATCTGAGGCACCCTCACATCCAGGCCAGGAGCTTCCCTCCACCGACCTCGCCGGAGCCCCTCCAGGGCTCGGCTGGGCCATCGGAGGCCGCCAACAGCTGCGGAGCGCCATCGCCGACCTTCTCCGATCTTCAGAGGCAGCTGAGGAGGACCATAGCACGCGCACGAGGCCGACGAAACTCGCCGGCCACCTGTTCTTCTAGAGTCCTCAAGCACCGTCCGATCGTCCTCAGCTCCCCAGTTCGCATTGTGACCATCCATTTCAGGCGGAGCAGTCACTGTCGATCATCTCGAGGATCGATCCGGACCGTTAGCGCAGAGAGAGAGGCGCCAGCACCTGAGGCCGTCAGATCTTACACGTGCCCTCCTCTGAGCCGTCGATCAGGCTCACGTGCGGAAGGAGAGAAGCGCCAGCACCCCAGGACCGTCAGATCTACTACGTGGCGCACATCCAGCCGTCGACGTAATAAAGGGGTAAATTACCGTAGGCCCCCTCTTAGTTTATGTTTTTAGATTCAGTCCTGTAAACATTTTGTGCTTTTTATTTACGTTGGGTTATTTGCATATTGGACCTCGTGCTTTATAGTATTTGCATTTATGCCCCTGTATGTGTGAGCCACGTGCTTCGTCACGTGTATATTTGGTGTATTTGCAACATTAGTCCTGTAGTTCTAGTGGTTTGTTAATGAATGAATACTTTTTGGTAATTGCATATATGCCCCTGTGAACGTTTTATTTGCACATGTGCGTCTTTTAGTGGGTTATTTGCATAACAGCCCCTGGACTTTTTGGTACGAGTTACCAAAAGGTCCTAGGACTTGTTTTTATTACCAGAAGGTCCCTGAGTGCCCCAGGCACGCGCCACGCGCGTGACTTGCTGGGAAAATTGCACCTGGACCCCCAGAACTTCGGGTATTTGCACTTAAGTCCCTGTGCACAGTGCCCCCTTTTGATTTTTGAATAAAATATCAAACCACCTCCAAATTCGATGAAAATTTGACACATGGCTCCTGCCATGTTGTAGGATTTTTGAGAATTTTTGAGGACATTTTTTATTTTATTTGTTATTTTTAAAAATTCAAAAACCTCTATTTTAGCTACTGTCTAGAATTAAAAATCCCAAAAAAATATTAAAACCCTCTCAAAAATTCCAAAAAAATTAGGTACTGTTTCTTTTGAGTTTCTTGATTTTCTAGCCAATTGTGGCTATTTTTCATTGAGTAAAAACCCTAAAAATTCAAAAACACCTAAAAACTCATAAAAATCATACTAATTAATCTAAAAACCCAAAAACAATAATTTTGGTGCTCAAATTTTCCTTATTTTCTCTAGTATACAGGAAGATTACCTCCAGGTCCCTCTGAGATCCTTAGATATTTTATCTTTGGGTTTTGGGCCTGGCTGGACAGTACCTTGTCTTTTTAGTACTGTTTGATTTTTAGAAAATAAAATACACCTTATAAAAATCCCAAAAATTCACCAAAAACACTAAAAAACCTAAAAAATATAAAAACATTTTTGTTTGAATTTTTGCTTCATTTTTGATGCATTAAATAATTTGCTTAAGTGTGCTTGTGTTTGTTTCTTTTATTTTCTTCACATTTTAAAAATCCAAAAATAAATTTAAAAAAAAACTATTAAAAACCACTAAAAACATTTTGTCTTTATTTTACTTTATTTTTACTACTTCGTAGGCCTTTGGCCAACCCGTGCTCCTTGTGTTCGACCCTGGGTGCTATACCAGGTTAATCTCATAGCTAGACCGCTCCATTTGAGCTTGACTGATTTTACGTGTTTTGAGTGGTCTGATTTTTCTTGATATACTTAGTCTGAGTGATCGAGGTCGCAACGACCATTTCTATACCTTTGTCTTAGTCATTTAGACGGTTATCATCTATTCCCGCCCGAGCCGCCGACAGTAGGACTGTCTGTCGATTCTTGAGAGATCACATCATAGCACGGTTCGGGATTCCAAAAATTCTCATATCTGACGGGGGTAGTCATTTCATAAATAGGGAGGTGAAGAAGCTGACCCAAGAATTCTGCATCGAGCATCGTGTTGCTTCACCCTACCACCCACAGTCCAATGGCTTAGCTGAATGTTCAAACAGGGAGATCAAGACAATTCTACAGAAACTTGTGCGTCCAGATCGCAAGAACTGGTCTCAGCTGCTTGATTCCGTTCTTTGGGCTTACAGAACAGCGTACAAGTCACCCTTGGGAATGTCTCCCTACCGCCTGGTGTATGGCAAGCCATGTCATTTGCCCGTAGAACTTATTCACAAATCTTTATGGGCTATTAATATCTGTAATTTGGACTCCAAGAAAGCAGGAAAGAACAGAAAACTAGATCTGAACAGATTACTGGAATTCAGAGATTATGCATATGACAACAGCCTGATGTACAAGGAGAAGGTCAAAACATGGCATGACAAGCACATCCGCCACAAGTCCTTTGATCCAGGTCAGAAGGTATGGTTGTTCGATGCGAAATTAAAGATCTTTCCAGGCAAATTGAAGAGCAAATGGACCGGGCCGTTTTTGGTTAGGCAGGTGCATGACAACGGAAGTGTATTGATATCCAATCTGTCAGCTGACGCACAGCCTTTTGTAGTCAATGGACAGCTTCTGAAGCCATACCTTGAACATGACACATTCATGGCCGTCGTTGACTCAATTCAAGTAATCTATGAGGATAAGCTGAATATCTCGAAAGAGGCAGAGGAAGACGAAGCACATCAAAACATTTTTAAATGATTTCCCTTTTCGTCTTCTCTTCTTTTTCTTTTATCTACCGAATTGATGACATCCCTTTCATCACTGCTACACTTAGGATGTACTTTATCCTAAGTATAGGGGGATGCGCATCCCGAGTTGTTCATATCCATTTTCATCTCTTTTCTTCTTTTCTTCTTTTCTTCTTTTCATTTTCTATCTTCTTCATCTATCAAAAAGGTGCCGCCCTTGTAGACAGTTTTCCATGCTTAGGACGTACTTTGTCCTAAGTATAGGGGGGTGTGCACCTCGAGTTCTCCATTCTTTTCGATCCTCTCCATTGTCTCCTCTTCTTGTCTATACTTAGGGATATCTTACCCTAAGTATAGGGGGAGACAATCTGAGTACGATCTGTTCATTCCCACCCTTGACCCTCCCTGCTTTGTGTACAGCCTGCTATACTTAGGATTATTTGATCCTGAGTATAGGGGGGACGGTCAACTTCTCATTGATTCATTCATTTATTCATTTATTCTTTAGACATGTCTATACTTAGTACGAGTTATGTCTTCTCTTTTCTCTCCGATCTATGAGGACATAGCTCAAGCTAAGTATAGGGGGGTCGTATATACTATGTATATACTTTAGCCATAACTCGTACTTTCGTATGTTCTTAATAATATGGCTAAAAATTCTTTAAAATTCATTAAAAATGTTTAATAAAAAGATGTGATTATTCCTCAAATTCTTTTTGTATATACTGATTAATAAATCAGGTGAAAATGTTTTTTTGCAAAATGTTTGAAAAATAAGTTGAAAATCTTTGTGAACATTTATTGAAAACTATTTTGAAAATATTTTGTTACATGTTTTCAAACCTGTGTAAAAATGTGTGGTTTGTAAAATTTCTTTTCTTTGTGTGAAATAAAATGTTTGAAAATGATTTGCAAATGGTTTGAAAAATGGTTGCAAAAATGTTTTGAAAAACCTATAGATACTGTTTTGAAAGCCTTTGCAAAATGATTTTCAAATGTGTGTACATGTTTGCAAAAACGTTTGTAAAAATTATTTTGGACTATAGTTTTCAAAAATTATGTGAAAAGCTTGTGTCAAACAAGTTTGAGGAATACATACATCACACCAAAATCCACTATATTTATATACATAGATAAAATTGATCACATACCTTTGTAAATTCTTAAAATCCACTTCTTGTAGATATAAGAAGCACTCCCGTGTACATATTTTCACCTAGCTTTCAGCCAAAATCTTTTTATCTTTAAAAAAATTCCCAAAAACATTTGCAAAATTAAAATCCAAAAACATTCGAAAAATCTTTTTGAAAAATACCAAAAACAAATGCATCTGCATATGCATCATCATGCATCATCTTTTCAAAAATCCATAAAAAGTTCAAAATCTTTGAAAATTGCATCACAAAAATATTTTCTGCATTCTTCATATCATTTGCATAAGCATGAGCATTTTTCGGACTGAGTTTGATAGTTGAACAAGTCTAAGTAAAATCCGGAGATTGGAGCTTGATTGGACCTTAAAATCTACCTAATAACAGGAACCTTATAGGAACTGGGTTTGAGGTACTTCAGGTCTAGTTGACTTAATTCTTTGAGGATCACAGGACTTAGTTCAATGGATTCTTGAGTGCCTAAGTAGAGTATTTCAGAGCACGCACACGACTCTTGCTGATAATGACCTAACTTGGACACTTGCACCTTTCACATGGCTCAACTCAGTTGGAGTGGCGAGGGGATTGGATTTGCCGGTATGAGACGCACACAAGTGGAAACATTTGTCCTCCTCTAGGGAGGGAAGTGCACCCCAACCCGTCCAGTGATTAGGAAGTCTAAAGACAGGAGGCTGTGGGTTGCGATAAAGCTTCAAAAGAGGGATAGTCTACTGGCTCAAGAGGAAAAACTCCTTATGTAAATGCTGATGTATATAGTATTCAAAAAAAGAAGAAGTTCAGGCATGTACAAAAATAAAAAGCCTGCAAGTATGTACAAAGTCAATAAGCAAGCTTGAGTTCCAAAGTCATATCATGTGAGCCTGCAGCAGGATGACTTGACTACACTGGTCTTGCATCCCAGGATAGGTAGCTACACTGGCCACCGTCCATTCTTCTCTTCACCCCCTCCTCTTGAGCTGGTTGCCACTTGAACTTAGAAGAGAATACCCCGCTCCTCGAGGATGGAGTTATTGGATTGGGGAATCATTGGGTTGTCGTACTGGAGAAGTCAGTCTCTTTGTCATTCTAGTTGGGGAGAGCCACCATCACTTACACTGTACAAGTCAGATTCATAGTCGTAAGAGTTTGCGTATGATTTGAAGTATATCTGACCTGGCTATTGAGGAGACTTGGACAGAGTTTTGGGATTCTCAAGGACTGTTGAATTTCAAACACGGTTCTTATTAAGGTTCCGCCCGCACTAAAATTCCAAAGGTCCAACTTAAGCTGCAAACTTTGATTTTGTGAAGACAAGTTTGATAATCAGATAAAATCCAAGTTCTTCTTTTTCTTTTCTTTCTTTTCTTTTTGCACTTATTGCATAAGTGTTTGCTAGGGACTAGCAAAGGTAAAGTTTAGGGGGATGATGAATCCACATTTCATCATCTTTATTCTATCATTTTGGCATCAAAAACCCTAGCAAATACCTGTAAATACCCTTAAAATCATCATCTTAGCATCCATGCATGTGCATCATATTAATGTATAAAATACTGTAATTAAAGCCAAATTTATAGAATAAATAAAGAAAAGAAAAAGAATAAAATATTGTAAATATTTTATGACCCAAAACCCCCGAGACCTAGGCATCTTGATGAATAGGTCGACCAGGAATAAAGTAGGGGGAGATAAGGTCAAAATACAGATAAAATACCTATACATTCTATTCATTCTTTATTCATTTTGGGACCTATTTTTGGTTCTACTTTTTATTCATCAAATAAAGAAACTTTGTACATGAAAGTTGTAGATAAATAAATAAAGAAAAATACAAAATTGATTTCACTGAAAAATAATGTACAGATAAAAAGTTATGGTCTGAATAAAAATCCAGAATCCCAACTTCCCAGACCCGTATCTCACAAATGAAAACTCCAAATGCAGCACACTCACCTTTAATTGTATATAGAAGAAAATAAGCTATTTAATGGCGGTGGTTTCGCGTTTGGCGGAGCTACGGTTTGAAAGTTGAGTTTTGGACCCTCATTGTATAATTGTACAGATTAAAATATACAATTTATTATTTATTTATTATTTTTTTTAATTTTATATTTTTTAATGTTGTAATTAATACTTATAATATATATGTGCATTAAAATTAGAATAAAAATGCAAAGAAAATACAAAATAAAAATACTTGTAAATAGGATACATAGGTATACTACCTATACTTATACCTATATAAAATACACTTCTATTTTATTTAATATACAAAACATCTCAGAAAAATAAAATAAAAATATAATTAAGTGTATAAAAATACCTTGTAATTATATAAATTAATAAACAAAATTAAAGAAATTAAAAATAAAAAATAAAAAAAATAAGAGAATACAATATATAGAATAATATACCTATATAAGGGTATGAATGCAAACTTGTAAAAATACAACCAATAAAAATAAATAAAAATTACCAAAAAATAATTTATTAAATTACAACCCTTTTTTATTTTATAACAATAATTAAATAAAACAAGTTACTATTTTATTTTGAATTTTGAAATCATTTTGTGAGGATTTTTCCTGGTTGGTCCACGTGGACCAACCAGGTTGGTCTGACAGTTGACCTAGGTCAACTGTCTGACCTTCCCCTTCAGACTTGTCAGAGTCGCCTTTGTCTCTTCTTCTCGCATTTTCCTAGGCTCCACCTTGCACCAATCCATGACGATGCCTCCTGCATTTTTGCTCCTCGATCAATGGTGATTCACACCCTAGTGAAATCTGGGGCTGAAGACCACTGATCGAGGCGTTTCAACCCTCGTCTTTCATGCCATCCGTCAACCCTACAAAAGAGAGCCCCCGACATCAATTTGAAATTAATCCTTCTTCCGCCATTTTCAACCAAAAACCTCTACCTCTTCGTGCTCCTAGTGACAGTAGGAGTCGAATCGACCCAGGGTTTGCGTTGTCTGGTGTTGAATCGAAGCGATTCGACCCCTCGCCGGAGCTCCGCCGTGCTTCACAGCCCGTCGCCTCTAGTGAGTCTCCTCCTCTTTTCTCTTCGTTTTCTTGTAGCTGTAGCGTAGATTAGGTTAGTTAAGTAACAGTTTTGCTTACCGTTCATCCAATCGCCGTGAATCGTTGATCAAACCCACGGCGGAGCTGAGCTCCGCCCATCATTTCCGATCACTCAACGCCTCGAATCGACCTCAGTCCCCCTCCATTCTCTTCCTCGTCGCTCAGTCATCGCGCAGCACCCCTCCATTCACCTCGATCTCGCCCAGATCGAGTCGACCGAGCTTCCTTCTCCGCCGTTCGCTGGAGCTCTTCGCCCGCACCACCTGTCACCTCATTTGACCCATCAGACCCCACCATTTTGTTCGCCTGGATTTTGTGCACTTAACATTTCAGGTTCGAGCCCCAGAGAAGGATCCGTCGACCACCATCGACTCCAGGTTCCTCCGCCCAGGTCACCTTCCTTGTCCGGCTGCTTCACGCCGCCTCCGCCTCGCCGGAGGCCATCATCCGACGCAGAAGGACCCCAGGATCCTTTTGCCCTTGCTCCGGGGGTCGGAGCGGCCGTGTGTCGGCCGCAATCGCCGATCGAAGCTCGCCGGGGAGGTGTTCTTCGTGAACCTCCCCCTGCCGTTGGATCAGAGGCCACCTCCAGACGCCATCTCTGCCGTCCGATCGTCAAGCGCCTCCAGCCGTCCGATCGATCCTTGAAGATCTAATCTCAGCCGCCCCGGACGAAGGGGTACGCACCGTCGGATACGCGCCACGTGGATTAGTGAATCGCCATCGGCCGCACGATCGAGTCCGTGGGTATTTTGCATCTTCTACCCACGACTTTTTTCATTTGCCTTTTAGTCTAAAAACTTTCGTTTGAAGTTTAAAAAGTTTTGTAATATTTGCACTGAGGCCCTCACAGTTTCACTATTTGCACTTTAGTCCACGCCACGTCACCTCACGTGACTGGGGCGCGTGACTTTTGGGTATTTTGCATGTTCGGCCCGGAACTTTTAGTTATTTGCAATTACATCCCTGTGCGTAGTTAATTAAATATCTTTTTGGAGAAATTGCATGTAAGCCCAGCCGGTTTTCATTAATTACAATTATGCCCCTGTGAATGACATATCACGTGATCTGTGCGTGCCTTTTTGGAGAAATTTGCATCTGAGCCCCTGGATGTCTTTATAATTACATTTATACCCCTGCCAGGCTTAGGATTTTTGTATGCTTGATCTATTTATTTCACGCCTCATTTAATTGCTAAAAATTCTCAAAAAAATAGGTTTAAGCTCTTGTTTGCTTCTACTTTCACGCCATATTTTTAGTTTTTAATTTTATTGTATTTTTATATTTATTAAAAAATCAAAAACATGTTGTTACTGTCTAGCTTAGAAAATACCAAAAAATATTAAAATGTCTTAAAAAATTCCAAAAATATTCTCTGTTGTGTGTTTTGATCTGCTTTATTTTCAAGCCAAAATTCACTAAAAATCTCAAAAGAAAAACCTTAAAAATTTAAAAACACTCAAAAACTTCAAAAAAAATCTATAAAATTGTACAAAACTCCAAAAGTAGTAAACTCAGTTCCTGTTTACTCCATATTTTATTCTCTTTATTTGAAGATTAATGTGAAAAATTTTGGTTGTTGTTTGCTATTTTTAACTCCCATTTTACTTACAGCCAGCACAATTTTCACTGTTTTCCCTTATTTCAGTCTTTAAAAATACCAAAAACATTTGAAAAATACCCAAAAAATCACAAAAACAGTAAAAAAATCCTAAAAATATCAAAAACATTTTATTTCTGAATTTTTGATTATTTTTGCACATTTTATTAAACACTTTGTCTTGTCTTTTATTACCTTGTCTTTAAATTCCAATATTGAAAAAGAATTTTAAAAAATTATAAATTATAAAATTATAAAAATTAGAAAATTAAAAATCAAAATACAAAATTAAAAATTAAAAAATTAAATAAAAAATTTAAAATTAAAAACCCACAAAAAAAGAATTAGATTGGCTAAGTTGTGTATTAGACCTAGGATTGGATTTTTATCTATGCTCTACACCCTTGCTTCCTGGGTTCGACCCCTACTTGCTTACCATTGTACATCTTTAGTAGGGTATAATAAATTTTAATCCTTGCTAGTCATTCCTTGATTGATTGTGTGGGTTAATTGTTGAAGAACGAAGAAGCTTGAGTAGTCGCATCAGCGACAGTGAGTCTGACTTGGCACACTATTTAGCGGCTCTCGCTTTCTCGCTTTTCATCGCCTGATAGCTATTATTATAAGCAAATTCCATAAGCGATAGATGTTCATCCCAACTATCTTTAAAACTTAATGCACAAGCTCTAAGCATATCTTCCAAAGTTTGAATAGTCCGCTCAGATTGTCCATCGGTTTGTGGATGAAAAGCAGTACTAAATGCTAATTTTGTACCCATTGCTTTGTGTAAACTAGGCCAAAATCTAGAGGTAAAACGAGGATCTCTATCAGACACAATTGACACAGGCGCTCCATGCAACTTTACTATTTCATCCACAAAAATCTTACCCAAGCGGTCCAATGTATAAGTCATATTGATCGCTATGAAATGAGAGGATTTGGTTAATCTATCAATAATTACCCAGATTGAATCATGACCTCGACGAGTCCTGGGCAATCAGCAACAAAATCCATGGTAATATATTCTCATTTCCACTCTGGTATCGAGAGAGGTTGCAATGCACCAGCTGGTCGCATGTGTTCTGGTTTAGTTTGTTGGCAAATGAGGCATCTAGATACATATTCTGCAATTTCTCGTTTCATTCCCGACCACCAATGGCATTGTTTCAATGTTTTATACATCTTCGTGCTTCCTGGGTGCATTGCGTACATAGAGTTATGTGCTTCCTCAAGAATTTCTGTTCTAAGCTCTGCAAGTTGTGGGACACACAAGTCTTTGCTTGAAAAATAGTACTCCATGCTCATTTATTGTGAACTCAGGCATTTATCCCTTCTCCACTTTTACCTCGTATTCTTTTAACTTCTTGATCAGATCCTTGAGCTTCTCGTATTTTATCATATAGTATAGGCCTAACCCATAGGGTAGCTAACAAAACCCCAGAATCATATACTGACAAGTTTGCATACAATTCCCCTAACTGAGTCAATAATGGGTGTTGGTCAACCTTTACACATGACAATCCACCTCTAGACTTCTGACTAAGAGCATCTGCTACTACATTGCTTTCCCAGGATGATACTCAATGGTACAATCATAATCTTTTATTAATTATAACCATCTTCTTTGCCTAAGATTCAATTCTTTCTGAGAGAATATATATTTCAAGCTCTTATGATCAGTGAAAATTTGACATGTCTCACCATATAAATAATGCCTCCAAATTTTCAAGGCAAATACTACCGCAGCTAATTCCAAATCATGTGTAGGATACACTACAAAAAAAAGCGCGATTGGCATGCACACAATGGGGTGCACTGGGCGAGCACATGTGCTCGTCCACTGCCGAGCGAGCACTTAGGTTGCACATGTGCTCGCCATCCTGATCGCCTTTTTGAATCTGGAGGCGCGGTTATATTTTTGTAGATGGGCAAGCACTTTAATAGCACACGTGCTTGCCCAAATGTGCTCGCCCAGTTGAAAATCGAGGCGCGATGGAATGGGCGCGTGTCAATTTTCCTGGCGAGCACCTAAAGAGCACCTGGCGAGCACATAAGTGTGCTCGCCCGCGCCCGTAAACAGAACGTCGGGCGCCCCCTTTCCTCATTCCTGCGCGAGTTCTCCTCTCATTCCTCTCCTCCGGCGACAAGTGCTGAGCCATTACCGCGTCGAGGAGTTCTGTTTGACCATTCAATCACACACACACCCTTCGTCAGGTATATCTTATCATCCTTTTCTCTCTTTTTTGTGTATTTCATTCGTTTTGATACTTGTTTTAGATATTAGGGTTTTGATGTTGTTTATGGTTTTGTTCTTAAACTTAATATCACTAGTTGTTAATCTTGTTGCTTATGCTTCATATAGTTGTTTAATATATATAGTTGTTGTAAGATTTGAGTATATATATATGTCTAATATAGATGAAATATTATAGGCGTGTCATACCCATCAAAAAAAAAAAAGTATTTGATTAAATGGCACAACAAGTAAAGTGCTTAAATAGTGATGTAGGTGAATGTTGATATAGATGGGATGAGAGAAACATTAGTTTCATAACACTAGGTTCATAACATTAGGTTCATTGAGAATTGACATAAGACTAGTTTAATAACATATAGAGAATGTTAATATAGAGAAGTGCCATAACACTAGTTTCATAACACTAGGTTCATTGAAAGAGGTGATGGGAGATACAAAGCTTTTGAGAATAAGAACTATATAATGGATGTTAAATTAGATATTTATTTAAGTTAAAATGATTGATGCGTGATAATTATAACTACAAACAAAAATTTTGGATTCTGTGATAATTTTATTATCACATTAAATTTTAGTTATTGTGATTAAGTATATCACATTAACTTATAGTTAGGTTTATGATAAGTCTAAAATACTATACATTAATTATTAGAAAATCGCACAAAATTCTTCACACACAGTGCGTCCTTCCACACCGGGTGGTGTGTGGCCCTGCACAATGGGTGGCGTGTGCAACACATTGGAGGATTTGATCACCTCTAACTGTGTTATATTTTTTTTTCACAGCACTATTGGACACACTTTGGGATGTTTATCCCAGACCAATGGTCGTGGATTTTGATGTTTGCAGGTTCGAATTTTTTTTTGCAGGTGCCTATTAACTCTTAGTGACCCAAGCACTGTATTAGGCACTAAATAAGGATCACACTTATCCCTATCTCCATCGTTAATCAGCCAAATATACGTAATTGCCTGGTTAATATAAATGAATAAATATTTTAAGATTATTTTATAGTCTCATTTGTAGCACATACAAATGTATGACGTAAAATGATCTTAAAGTATTACATTTATATTAGCTTTCCTTAGTTCGGAGGTCCCGGACTAAGGGGGTCTGTAAGGATTCAAATTTACTAAAAGGTGATCTGTGTCACAATGTCTTTATTTCTTACGGAAATTCAGTTCATAACCCCTTCCTCTTCTGTATACCAAATCAATCATAGTTATTATTGAAATAATCACTAATATGATTATTTTGATAATTAATTACGATTGATTTATGGGGTATACGGGAGAGGTGCAGGGTTATGCTGCCGAATTTTCGTTAGAAATAAAGATACTTGTGACAACGATCATCTTTTAGTAAATTTGAATCCTTATGGACGGGCTAAAATGATAACATAATTAATACACTTCTCTTCTCATCTTTTATCTCAATAATGTGATACGTTTAGATATCCTCAATTTCCTAGATTTGACATTTTAGATTATTTAATTCAGGTTCATCAATATGACCAATAGAGAATGGATGTATAACCGTGTAGTAGATGGACGTATAGCAGATGCTTTTCAAAGAGGTGTTCAGGAATTTATACAATTTGCTTACGCACAAGGTTCCCGTATTGTGGATTCAGATGGAACTATCTTGTGTCCGTGTAAGAAATGTCGTCTAATGAGGAAGAGATCAAAAGATGAAACTCAGTTACATCTTTATAGAATGGGTTTCATGGAAGGATATCAGATTTGGTGGAGGCATGGTGAGAATTTCGAGGACAGAATGAATGATGTGGAAGAAGCTGACAATATTAATCCCTTTGCAGATATGGTTATGGATGTTGCGGGTCCAGAATTTAATGATACTTTGTTAGATGATGAGGAACCATATGGAGAGTCTGCAGAATTTTACGAGCTGTTGAAAAAAGCGGAAGAGCCATTGTGGTTGGGTTGCAAGACATATTCAAAACTTTCTGCGGTCTTGGATCTTCTATCGATGAAGATGGAATATAATATGACCGATCGTAATTTTGATGCAATGCTGAGGATTATTAAGAAGATGTTACCAGAAGATGCAGAATTACCTGATAATTATTACAAAACGAAAAAGATGATGCGGAAGATGGGTTTAGCAGAAGTTAAAATAGACTCATGCATAAATCACCATATTCTATATTACGGTGAACATCAACATTTACAACGGTGTCCTGAATGTAATGAGCCATGATATCAAACAGCTAGTAAGAGTGGAACAAAAATATCGAGAAAGATTCTACGTTATTTCCCGTTGACTCCGAGATTGAAACGACTATATTATTGTAAAGAAACGGTGAAGTACATGACATGGCACGCGGAACATAAAGTCGATGAATATATGGAGCATCCATCCGAAACTGATTGTTGGAAAGAATTGATGTCAGCTTTTCCTACATTTAATGATGAAAAGAGGAATTGCGTTATAGGTTTATGTACAGATGGGTTTAATCCTCATGGAAGAAGTAGAGATTACTCTTGTTGGCCAGTAATGACAACGCCATATAATCTACCCCCATGATTATGTAATAAACGATAGTTTATGTTTCTTTCGCTGTTAGTACCAGGACCTACACATCCGGGAAAGTACATTGATGTTTATTTGCGTCCTCTTATCGATGAGTTGAAAATGTTATGGGTCAATGGAGCTGATACATATGATGCTAATAAGAGTCAAACATTTAACATGAAAGTATCTCTACTTTGGACGATAAATGACTTCCCAGCATATGGAATGTTATCTGGATGGAGTACGCATGGACGTAAAAGTTGTCCATATTGTATGGATAGTACTAAATCATTCCAGCTTCAACACGGTCAGAAACCATGTTTTTTTTATTGTCACAGACGATTTCTTCCAAATAATCATCCATATCGAAGACAGAAACATTCTTTTAAAAGGAATACAATTGATCTTTCAGATCCTCCACCAATTAAGACAGGTGATATGATATTATCATACTTGGAACAATTACAGAAATCAGCCTTAGAAAATGGAGATAAAACAAAAAACCTTCCTGGTTTTGGTGACAGTCATAATTGGATTAAGAAGAGTATATTTTGGGAGTTACCATATTGAAGTAAGTTACTGATACGACACAACTTAGATGTTATGCATATAGAGAAAAATATGTTTGATAACATCTTCTACACTGTTATGAATGTAACCGGTCGATCAAAAGATACAGTAAAGTCTCGTCGTGATTTACAACTCATTTGTAATCGCCCAGAATTGCATATCAAGGAACATGATAGTGGAAGGGTTGAAGTTCCAAAAGCAAAGTATACCTTAGATAGAAATCAAGTTAAGCTTGTTTGTGAATGGACAAGTAAATTGAAGTTTCCAGACGGATATGCATCAAATTTTTCCAATTTGGTCGATCTGAAGAAGTTTACATTTAAGGGAATGAAGAGTCATGACTGCCATGTTTTTATGGAAAGATTACTACTGTTAGTATTCAGAGGATTGCTACCAAAAAATATTGTCGATGCTCTTTCAGATGTAAGCAGATTTTTCCAGGTGTTATGCTCGTCACGCATACACCGCATGGAGATGGATTATCTTCAAAAAAATATTCCTATGATTATGTGTAACCTGGAGAAGATATTTCCGCCTTCATTTTTTGATTCGATGGAGCATCTGATGATTCATATTCCATGGGAAGCAAAAGTTGGAGGACCGGTAAAATATCGTTGGATGTATCCATTTGAAAGATAATTAAATGTATTATAATGTCATTCCTTCTTTACTATTTGGACTAATTGTTTAACCTATTTTCTTATAGGTTTATGTTCTTTCTTAAAAGAAAGGTCCGAAACAAAAGTAAAGTTAAAGGATCTATAAGTTCACAATATATATATATGAGGAAGTCGCAACATTCTGCGCAAGATATCTTCCAGAAGATGTGGAGACTATCCACAATAGATGCAGGAGGAATGAGACAATTTCTTCCGATGAAGAACCTTGCATCAGTATCTTTCGGCCATCCACTCATCTAATAGGCAAAGCAACTGAACGTTTCTTATTGAAACAAGAGAAGGATGATGTAGAGTTGTACGTATTAGACAATTGCGAGGAAATAACACCATATGTTCAGTAAGTATTTGAATTACTTTATGTATATATTCATCACAAGTAATGAATATTTTTCTCTTATAAATTGTAGGGAATTTAGACAGAAAATTATGGTGAAAAATCCTATATATTCAGATGACGAAGTTTTGAGCACTTATAGAAATCAATTTCCAGCGTGATTTAAAGACCGCTCAAAACAGTTGGATGGTGGTGATTTCTATTCTCATATTTTAAAATATTTTGGAGAATGACCTGTTTATAAGGTTCGATCATACAACTCATGTTACAGTAACGGGTATCGTTTTCATACCTTAAATTCTGGTAAATATTTGACAACTCAAAATCATGGAGTGATGGTTCACGGATCTTGTTATGAAGAAGATCATCTGAATTATTACGGAATTTTAAAGGAGATTATAGAAGTGGAATATAGTATACCATGCTTGAATAAAGTAGTTCTTTTCTTGTGTGATTGGTATGAACCCAATGGAGGTGTAGTACTTGACAAAAGAAATAACATTGTCGACGTGGTGCAAAGGAAATTTATACGCAGATTTGAACCATTCGTCTTAGCATCTCAAGCGGATCAAGTATGTTATCTCCCACAAATATCAAAGAAGAGAAAGAGCATTGAAACAGTAACTGTTGTGAAGACAAATTCTCGAGGTTATATCTCCAATGATTCCAGTAATCAGGAAGATGACATAGATGAAGCATTTACACCGACAAATGAAAGAATAGACTTAACAGAAGAAGTCCCAGTTATCGAATCCATTCGAATGGCTGATAATGAAGTTTTGTGTGTTGACTTACAAGATGATACTGACTCCAGAAATGATTACTCGGAAAACTCAGAAAACGAAGAAATATCCTTTAATCCCACCGAAATAAGTGATGAAGATTAGTTGTAAATTTTATTATATAATTATAATTGAATTAACTAAAATCTTAAATAATAAATATGTAATGCATCATTATTACAGTCATGGCAGGTTTTGGACGTGGCGGGATGCATGGATCACATAGATCCAATCGTCCATCTTCCTTGGACACACCTTCTTCCAGTAGGCAGCCCACCCCGGATGTTGTTCCTGATTCACAATCCGACGAGGTTCGCCGGGTGATAGCTTACTACGAGTCTCTTGGTTATCCTCCGCCACCCTTTTACGTAGGAGGCTATGGAGAGCCATCTACCTCAGCAGTCCCTACAGGATTTATAGTCCAGGTCCCCATACCAGCTCGGACATCGATGGGTTCTGACTCTTCTTCTTCTGGACGGCCGAGCACATCCGTGCCTTTACCCACTGTAGTTGGACAGACGTCGACGTCCCACCCTTTGTTGGAGGTTACAGCTGATGGGAGGTAAAAATTTTATAGATTTTATCTTTAAATATTTTCCATTTTTTTATAAATTGTATGGAAGTTAAATTTTCTAGTAAATGCAGGGATTTTTTGAACAGCAACAGGGTGGCAAAGGAGATACCAACACAATAAAGACACATTTGACTTCCATGCAATTTAGATGGTGTCGCATCCCTGCTGTAGAGCAGGAGAGACTGTTGACATTTTCTTGGTAATAAATGTTTCTAAGAAGTGATACAGAATTTTTTGGTCAAGTTTTTTGTATCTTATAAATTGTTATAATTTTTCAGAGTAGGTTTCGCCTTGGCTCTGGTCTGGGGAAGGAGGTTTATCGTAGAGCCTTCATTCGTTTGGCAGAAAAGAGAATGAGCGATACATTTTTCAAGGCAAGGAGAGACTCGCATGCGAAGACGGGATGCGATGAGATGAATTTTGAGGAGATGAAGAGGTTCCCGCCGTCATGGTGTACGGAGGATAGGTATTATACTTGGCAAATAATTTATATTACACTTTTTAAAATAATCAATTATCATAACATAATCCTTCCAGATGGACAGATTTCTGTGATGCATTCGTTGTGGATGATGAGTGTTTGGAAGAAGATCTACGGCAGGAAAGACAAACCGCCAAAAATAAAGGATTAAGTCGACCAGTGGCTCTAAAAGCCACAATCAGATTAGAGCGGAGATGGTATTATGATTAAAATTATTTTTTGGAGATCTACTTTAATATAATGCAATGTTGTAATAGATCTTAAAAAAATTTCAGGCTGCTAGGTTGGAAAGGGAACCCTCTTTTCAGGAGTGGTGTTCGAGGTCCCACATGAGTGGGAGAGAAGGAGAGTCGCAATGGTCCACTCCTGAAGCAGGACAATTGTTGGTAAGTCTATCAATTTATTTACAATTAAATGATATATTATAACTTATTTATATATATTGTAAACTTGGTATTTCAGGATCGTTATCTGGCACTATCTGCAGAAAAATGGGGTGTCGATCCAACTGGAGAGCAACCACCATTTGATAAAACGATCTGGAAGCTGGTATATATGGATAAATATTATCTTACTATATTCATTTCTAATATATAATTTTATATTAAAAATTGAAAAACTTATAAGGTGTTGGAGGAGAGGGACGTTGTGGCGAATAGGAAGCAGACGCTTGGTGGTCTTCCTCTATATTATGTGGAGGAACATCGTCACTCCTATTCTGCATACTCTCAGTCGTCGTACACGTAACCACATCCATCCCAATCAACAGTTCCAATGGAGTCGCAGATGGCGATGATGGTGGAGCAGGTGACGAAGCTCCGAGAGGAGTTCACGGCGTACATGTAAGTATTCTTCTTATAGAATGAGTAATACTTTTAAATTTCTATATCTAAGAAATGCATGTAATAGATAAATATCTTCCATATATAATATAGGTCGCAAGGGCGTGCATCTCAACCTGAAGAGATTGAATCTGATAACGAAGAGGAGGAGGAGAACGACCCTGAAGAAGAGGCATGCATGTATGCGAGCTTCAAAGAATAGGAGAAAGAAAAAAAGAAATCAAAGCAGGGTTTAGTGTCCAAATTTTTTAGATCAAAGAAGAAGTAAATATTTGGTGGTTTGGACCTGTATTTTTTTTAAACTTTCAGCACATCTTTTAATTTATATGAACTTTGTTGGCTTTGACTTGTTTGTAATATTTAGATATTAAATTAGATTGTTTATTTCTGAATTCATGTATATTGTGTTCCTTTAAATTCTTAGTGCTAGTTATCGTACTCTACGAACTGCTATAATATATATACCCTTAGGGAGCTACCTGCAGTGGTTTATTGGCAGGGTATACAGGTTCGACGGGGTGTCAAAACCCTATCGAACCTGTATATTTTTTTCCTGGAAATCACTTTGGGCGAGCACATGTGCTCGCCCGGTGCTCCGTGAGTAATCGTAAATTATAGAGGAGGCGATCACATCGGTGAGCACATATGTGCCCGCCAGGGAGTGGGCGAGCACATAGCGTCCCGATGTGCTCGCCCACCAGCCGTGGAGACTCTCACAGAAGCGAGCATGCCCTTAACGAGCACATGTGCTCGCCCACCCCTCGAGCGTGCACATGGCGTGCACCAGGCGTGCACATAACGAGCTTTTATGTGCACGCCAATCCCGCCTTTTTTTGTAGTGATAATTCAGCTCATGCGGCTTAAGCTGTCTGGAAGCATAGGCAATCACCTTCCCATTCTGCATTAAAACGCATCCCAAACCTTGACGTGATGCATCGCTATAAATTATAAATCCACCGTTTCCAAATGGAAGACTAAGAATTGGAGCGGAGGTCAAACAATTCTTAAGTTCCTGAAAACTCTCTTCACATTCATCATCTCAGATAAATTTCACCTCTTTCCGAGTCAATTTTGTTAATGGAGTTGCGATTCTTGAAAAATTCTCCACAAATCTTCTATAGTATCCTGCTAGGCCCAGAAAACTTCTAATCTCGGATACGCTTGCTGGTTGCTTCCATTTCATAACTGCCTCTATTTTACTTGGATCTACCGATATGCCTTCTCCTGAAATAATGTGTCCCAAAAATGCAACCTTCTTTAATCAGAATTCACATTTATCAAATTTTGCAAATAACTGATGGTCCTTCAAAGTTTGTAATACAATCCCTAAATGATCTTTATGCTCTTCCTCTGATTTGGAGTATACTAAAATATCATCAATAAACACAATAACAAATTTGTCCAAGAAAGGACGGAATACTCGATTCATCAAATCCATAAAAGCAGCAGGGGCGTTCGTCAATCCAAAAGGCATTACTAAGAATTCATAATGTCCATAACGAGTCCGAAAAGCTGTTTTAGGGACATCTTCGGTTTTAATCTTCAATTGATGATAGCCTGATCTCAAATCTATCTTAGAAAATACAGAAGCCCCTTGCAATTGATCAAACAGATCATCTATTCGAGGAAGAGGATAATTATTACGGACTGTCACTCGATTCAATCTTCGATAATCAATACAAAGTCTCAAAGAACCATCTTTCTTTTTGACAAAAAGAACGGGAGCCCCCCATGGAGAGATACTAGACTGGATAAATCCCTTATCCGTTAACTCTTGCAATTGGATCTTCAATTCCCTAAGTTCAGCCGGAGCCATTCGATAAGGAGTCAATGCAATCGGGGTAGTACCAGGTATTGGCGGAAGTCCCGGTAGTTCATCAGGAAATACTTCAGGAAATTCTCTCACTATTGGGATATTTTCTAAACATATGGATTCTGCTTTTGTATTGTATACAAGGGCAACAAAAGACGGATATCCCTTCCTGAGTAATCTATGTGCCACTATAATAGAAATGACACATGTTGGGTATACACTCCTTTCTCCATAAAATGCAAACTATGTCTCGCTTGGCCTCCGAAAAATAACTTTCTTCTGAAAGCAATCTAGTAAAGTATGGTATGATGTCAAACAGTCCATCCCTATAATGGCGTCAAATTCTTTAATTTCCATAGGGATAAGATTCACAATAACCCGACCTCCTCCTATCTCTATCAAACAGTTTTTAAAGACATTCCAAACAATCTCAGGCTCTCCTTTAGGTAAGGAGATTGATAATGCATGATCGAGTGTGTCCATTGCTTTATCCGCAAATACGGAGAATCTTCGAGAAATAAATGAATGACTAGCACCAGAATCAATAAGAGTATGGGCATTTCTGCCAAAAATAACAGTAGTACCTGACACCACATCTTCAGCAGAGATGGCTTCTTGAAGTGTCATTGCAAAAACTTTCCCTTGATTTTATGCATTTTTATTGTCTTTCCTTGGAATATCATTTCTCTTTTCTTCTTTCTTTGGATGGAGTTCTTGAGTCAAAGCACTAGCACGTATATTCTGTTGAGCCAGTTTCCTTGCATTTTCCCAATTTAATACAAAATTTGGGCAATTTCGACGTACATGGCATGTTTGTCCACAATTATAGCAACCTGACGATCCACTCCGACATTCTCCCAGGTGACGCTTCCCACATATGGGACATTGCGTATAAGAAAATCCTGCATTTCTAGAATTCTCTGGAGCAAATCTACCCATTTGGTTTCCCATATATCTTTGAGCAGATAAGTTGTATTGCCTTGAATTTTCAAAATTTCTTCTAGCTTTGTTCTCGGGTCCTCTCCATGGTAATCTATCCCCAAATCGTTTCCTACTATGATCATTACACCTTTGTCTTTCCCTCACCACACGTTCAGCTCTACAGGAAGCTTCTACTAATTTACCATACTCAGTATATCCATTGGCTGAGACCATTGATTTAATATCTATATGGAGTCCATCTTCGAAACGCCATCATTTATCTTCTTCGGTTTTCACTAAAGAGGCTGCAAACTTTAATAATTCTGTAAATCGCTTCTCATATTCATCTACCGAGAAACTTCCTTGAGTAAGAAATAAGAATTCTTTGTATCGATCTTCTTGATATACTCTTGGATAATATTTTTCATTGAATTCTTTTTCAAATATCTGCCAAGTGATCTCTGATGGATCGGTGTATTTCATCTTCACTGATTTTCACCAATCATCAATATTTTCCTTTAAAAAGAATATTGCATATCTCAACTTTTGTGCTTCAGTACACTCCATTAATTCAAATATCTTCTCCATGTGTTCAAACCAATCTCTTGCCACCTTCGGATCCGTCGTGCCTACAAAATCTTTTGCACCTAACTTCCGAACATGCTCAAATGGCAACTGATTTTCAAATTCAGGCGATCTCATCGATCGAGCAGCCATGCTTCCCAAGGTCTGAGCTATTAATGCCAAAGTCTCCTGCATATTGTTATTATTACTCCCATCATGTCCACTACTTAGTCCTTGTGAGGTCTGAGAAGGTTGTTCGGCTGCCATTGTGTCCTACATAAATAAAATTCCTTAATTAGCTCTTTCAAAATTTAAAATCCTCAAATCTCATGTCAAAATTAAGATAAATACTCAACATCAAGAATATCATTACTTCCAATATCATTTTCACTTTATATCGAAAATCCAATACATAAATCATAACCACGAATGTATTCATATATTAACCTCGAATATCAGTTTTGATCAAATTTCATAAATCATTGCTCTGATACCACCAGAATGTCACGACCCGCCCCGACCACTAACCGGGACAAGCGCGACATAAAAATTATCTAATCGTCTTAACCATGATTAACGTATCAAAAAAAATCTGACAGCAATTCCTCTATATTATGGACTCCCAAACGCTGACCTGTACCTGAAAAAATCTTTATAGAACTTTTGCATAAAATTCTACTTTAACATCTTCCATCACAACCACCCAAGTCATAATCCACATTCACAGTATCAAACATATTTCCTTTGCTCCTTATGTACAACCGTTATCTACTACTAAAGTTTCAATACAAGTCTTTCTATTTCACAAAACATCAAGTACCAACCATTTTACCTGAAGAACCCAAAAAAAACGTTGCTGCAATATCACAAAATGGAGTCAAAGTCCCCACAGTCAGCAAACGACTTACTTCCTTCGCGCATCCTACAACTCCTTCTCAGGTGTATCTGTAAATAGTATTTAATAATAGAGGGTTGAGTCTAAACTCAAAATGAGCTTAGACCCAGCGAGTTGGTCTCAAGCATTTTGGAAAAGAAAATGGACTATTTTTTTAAAATAACTTTACCTGTCATATAAAATAAAAGGTATTGCTACAATATGACAACTACACAAATTATAACTAAAGTTTTGTCGAATAATGATGCTGTCCAGAATTGAAATATCAAACGAACTGAATAAAATTAATTTACTAACAAGATGTTGAAAATCTTGTAAAAACAAAAAAAAATGTTTATTTTCCAACTGTTATAACGACACCACTGTGGCTAACGTACTAAGTACATGAACACTGAAATAAACTGAGTCATACGCATAGACAGCCCCAAAGGCCAATGAACACCCTGCATACGGCCCAAAGCCTATGTGCATACAGAATGTGAACCCAAAGTTCTCTAAACCATATCTGATGGTTTCATCATATCTGATGACAAGTTTCAGGGTCATATCTGATGACGTCACCATATCTGATGGCTAGTTCATGACCATGTCTGAGAGCTACTGTGGTGGTCATTATTTCTGACATATTTTCTGATCCATAGTAATATAATTGTAAGCTGAGAAATTTATGATCTCTGAATCATATCATGATACTGAACTTATCTGTAGTTATCTGAAAACTTCTATAGTATTAAACGGTAATTGAATACTAAAACATAAAACTAAGCTTTTCTACCATACATTAAGCTTGCGTACAATACCAACTTCACTAATCTGCCATTATCTTGGACAAAAACCAGCTTATCTGAATATCAAAGTAAACTATACATGTACATAGCATAATCAAAAGGCATCACAAGCTGTAATATTGTAATGTATCTATGAAAAATATTGGTTAAAACTTAAAATAAACTTGAGACCACTCACCTGAGATTTGATTTCAACTAATATCTACCGCAGCTTCGAGGCACCCTTGTCAATATTTGATAACTACACCAATTTGAAACATCATGTTTAACCATCATATTTAACAAACAGTCACTTACAATTTATGTAATCTCATCTTATGCACATGTATTGATGGTATTAATAAAAATTTGGTCGTTTTTTAGCCCATAATTCATGTAGTGATGAAACTTCTCTCTCTCTTTTAATCCATGTTTCAGCCTCCCTTTTTTTAACATTAATTAAATCATATGAGAAACTAATGTTATGTGATTCAAGCATCGTATATTAACAAACGAGGTGACTATAACAAATATAACATGGCCTAGAAGTTTATGATAACTACTCATATGGATGTCCTAACATTATATATATATATATATATATATATATATATTCTAATGAATTTTACATAAATTAATCACTATTCTCATACATATGTTCCGTTCTAACTTCACGGTTTTTGATTGTGCATAGGCGTCTAAACCGACCTTAGTACATATCCAAATGTAATTATGAATGAACCATTCACGGTTTGAATCGGTTTGTGCATATTAATCTGCTACTTAAATTTTATAGTAAAGCATTCCTGAACTGTATATATATAAATACATGTAGCAGGCCTTTATCCAATTCTATTACTTCCTTAGCATCACAGTGAGAAAGCCAAAACAACACCCAGTCTAGTATGCATTGTATATTCAGTTTAAAAATAACATAAGTATAAATATGTTTGACTTCCAGATATTAGGAGAATATTTTAATATAATCTACCCAATCTCAACACGGAATCGATACTGTGATTGGATTATTTTCCCTCATAACTATATATACTCGTTTGAGATTTAAGTATAGATGAGATAATTCTTCTTCCCAACATATTAAGAGCGTGTATGCTCTACAGATCTTATATTTCTCTTACTGATTTCATCCCCTACTTGTATTCCTATATACTACAGATGCCCGTTGGTGTTGAATGCAGAGAGAAACAAATCAGCAGGATATGAAGAGAATCTCACCTTCAGGCCATTGAGATTTGGATCTCGTAGACCTCCCTGAACGTTCCCCCTCTTTCTCTTTACCGAAATGGGTAGATTGACTAAAGATAGTAACCGCCCTGCGATTCTCTACAACCCTATTTAACCTTATCGTAGTACAATCTAGAATTATTCCTTTACTCTCCATTATCTTGCACGTGTAAAGGATCTCAACATACCCTCTCCGGATTTCGAAAAGCATGCAATATCCTGTAAACATATCATTAATTTTGAACTTTTCACATAACACCCTCCTCTTTTATTCAAATCCCACTCACACGTTTATTCCAAGCCACTTTCTTTTTATGATAATAACTTTTAGATTAATAATATTTAATTAACTCAGCCACTAAACATAGTTTATAATAGTGCTACCACCAAAATGAAAAAATTTGTGTGTGTGTGTGTGTATATATATATATATATATATTTCTTACACTACTATATCCTCCATATTAATTGCAACACAGCTGAGGGCCTTAAAAAAACCAATCGTAAACACAAATCTAGACCTCTCGTAAATAATTACCCAATCCATTCTCTTATTAGTTAAGTATAATTTAGCTTCCTACATCTTATCCATACAAATCTGTATTTATGTCATTCAATACTTATATGCATATTTTAGAATAAATAGGGTAACAATATGTCCGTAGCCGTCCATTGACATCCTTAAATCTTAAATTCAGTATATAAAAATATTTTTATCGTATCTGGATGTCACATGTAATATGTCCTAACATTACTTTTCTACTGATTAGGTATAACTATCAAGATGGTGTTAGATATTATATTTGGAGAATAAAAATAAAAAGCACAAAGTGGAGAGTTGTTGCCTTGTATATAATGTGTTTTCATCCTCGATCATCAAATTTAAGGTGTGACTAAGTGAGTCTTAATAGCAAGTGTACGCATGCAAATGTAAAAGTTATATGTGGTAGTGTTAAATATGATAAACATAGGGATATGCATCACTACAGGATTGAGCTATGACAACTAATACTTTAGTGATGTATTGCTAAGTTTTTTTATGTGATGTTTATAATGACGAACCTTATTTGTTGCAAGATTATCTTTAATTCCCGACATTCACAACAAATATCGTATTTGTTTCTATATTGTAGCAACGAATCAAATAATAATGACTATCCATTAACTTTTTTTCAATAATTATTCTTCTAATTGTTTCTAAATTGGCATAAGTTAGTAAATTTATTAACAAATAAGTAAATGAACAATCCTTATTATATGAACCATTAATACGATATCCCTTGATAAATATAGAAACAAAAGATAATATTTGTTGCTATAGATTTAAAATCGATAGATATGGCAATTGATATTAGTTATCTAAGGCCAACTGATTTTTTTGTGTAAAATTGTAATATTTTGCAAGGAAAACATATAAAGATCTTCTACAATCATTAAATAACTTTTTGAACAAGGAATCTATAAAATAGGGGAAACATGTAAATACAAAACTTTTTATAGCATTCACAATGTAGTTATGAAAAAGGTAGAGGCACAATATTGTTATTGCATTGTAGATTCCCAAATATAGTCCTCGCAAATATTGTTCTTTTATTTTTAATTTGGTATACTGATTGATGGATATGTCATTCTAAAACTTTAATGGATGACAATAGGGAAGCCAACATTGCCCTCTTCTCCGAAAAGGAAGTAACATTTGATATAGAAGAATCATTGAAATTGGCAGCTCGTGCTTTGTAGGACTATGACATTGGTGGGGGTCTGAGTGTATTGCATGTTTTACTTTAGGACTTGTTTTGGTTGCATGTTTACTCCAAAGTAATTTGTTAGATTTGTATTGAATTCAGAGGGTTACTCCAGAAGCAAGCCAGTATTGCTTATGACCGTTTAATCGTTGTATTGACTCGTATCGAACTTGAAACATGTCGATTGAAACCTAGCTATGTGGATTATTCCAAGTCATTAATTTGGAATATGAATCAATGTGTCGTGTCACATGCATTGTTGGATAGATTGACCTAGGAAAAAGGCATATCTATCATCTTGCTATAGCGAGAAACTTCAGTTTGTGTATGTCCTCCTTGTATGCTAGATAGACTACTAATATAGACTTGTCCAAAAACATGCTCAGTGATGTAGCCAATTAATTTTTGAGGTCTAAGCTTGTATTTTGAGATAGACTACTCTACAAACAAAAATATGATATGTGAGGGTCGAAAGCAATTTCGAAATAATGTGGTCACGTCATGGTTGTATCATCCATTGTATATCTATCTACTCTACAAACAAAAATATGATATGTGAGGGTCGAAAGCTTTCGACTAGAACTTGGAGTGGAATGACGAAATGATCCCTCTATAGAAGAGAAGATTATATATAGTACTGATTAGGGTAACTGCTTTACTATTATTTCTTGAAGGGGAGGAAAGACTATCCGTACTATGATTATGTGTTGAGTTGTTGAGAGTTAGATATGGCAATTGCATGCACAACTGGCAATTGGGAAGAGATCTAAACCAGTTGTTCCTCTCACACCAGGTTGACATCCCATGTTTTATCAAACATTATTTACTTTTTGCAATTCTATAGAGTGAATGGAAGGACGAAGGAAGAGAGGGTGGTCCGTTTAAGGAGTCTTTCCAAAGCGAGGATTATTCGCCTTAAATGCAAGGACTTTAAGGCAAGGTCAGGCGATTTTTTAACCGAACTAGCTAGATTTTGATTTAAGGAGTTTCCATTCCAAAGGAATTTTTGAAGGATTTTATCAATTTTTCTATCATATATATGGCAATTTTAATATACAACATCACGTAAGTGGCAAATTGTGTAAGGGAAGCTTTTACACGGAAACTCGACCAGGAAGGGAGAGTATTTTAGCCTTCCATCCATGAATCTTTAAAGAGATTTTTTAATCAATACATCTCTTTCTTGGATCATGAGTTTTTTTGGGTGAGGGGAACCCTAAGAAGCCGTTCGGCTAGGGGGTTAAACCCCCCTTTGGAAGGTTTACCCCCTTAGCCTATTTTCTCTCTTACCAGTGTGGATCCCACTTTTTTCCTTTTTAAATATATTAAATAAATTAATTCTCTTTCATCCACTCCATCAAAAATAATATATTATACTATCATATCATATAAAAATTATAAACTACTCAACTTCTACTCACTTTTCCAAACTCCAATAAAATCACATCACAATAACTACTCACTTTCCCAAAATTCAATACAATCGCATCAAAACAAACCCACCCCCAGTTTAACCCTCTATCCAAACACCAAAACACAAAAATGGGTTACCCTCTACCAGTTTAACCAGATCTAACCTGCGTACCAAACATACCCTAAATAATTTATATGATAACTGACCTAGCTCCAACCAATGATTTCTTGAGCCCTTAGAATTTAGATTGATTGAGAATTGATTCCATAGAAGGTTGATTTATTTTTATATGATTTATTGAGACCTTGAGAACTTAGTTTGATTGAGAATTGATTCCATAAAAGGTTGATTTACTTTTATTGATCTCAAGGCATAAAATTCCAAAGAAGATCTTCAGGGTAGAGAGTAAGGTTTTTTGGTGTTCCTCATCAAACTAAAGGAATAACAATACATCGTCTATGAATTGAACATTACTGACCATAGAGTCAAGGCCCGATAACATAGCACCCATAATCGATAGGGAATGAAATCATCAGGGCTTGGAAGGATACTCTCATAGTTGTAAAACTTAATGAAGATCCATTGAGCTAGGAAGGATACTCTCATAGTTTCAACGATAGTAGATATCCATTTGATGAAATCATCAGGGCAACACGAAGCACAATGGGATCTAATGATAAATGACCATCTAAGAGTGTCGAAAGCTTTTTTGAAATCAATTTTAAGAATTAGGACGTTAGTTTTTTATTAAGTTTATTAGAATTGCGCATCTGATGCAGTCCTTTAGTGAATGTCTAATGGGAGTAGGGGATGGTTTCTTTCAACAAAGGGTCCATCTATAAGCCATGATCATTGAGATAATTTCCATTGAGTAAGATCAATACACTCAAGCTAACATGGTTCTGAACAAGGTAGTCTCGTTGTTCATCTAACGATCAGTTATATTGAATGATAAGCAAGTTTACATCGAAACAGAAGGCAAGCGGACAACAAGCTGCGCCTCTAGACCTTTTTGAATTGCAAAGCCAATCCTTTTAAACATTTTTGGGGTCCTTAGTCTTGAAGATTAAAGAAATAGTCGCATTATTCAAATGTCATAGATTGTTTCCTCTAAAATTTGGTTGTTAGCATTTGATTAAGCATGTTCATAAAATCACTTTTAACGCTCGGCCAAAATTGTTGAGTAAACTCGATAATTATTCCATCTGGACCATGAGCTAATTGTTGAGTAAACTCGATATTATTCCATCTGGACCATGAGCTTTATGGTTTCTTGAAGAGTTTATTGTCCTTTCTACCTTCGAGAAAGTGATGGGGTGTAAGCCAAGCCACATTAGGCATAGTTGCGATCAGGAATTTAGGAATATCCAATGTCAGATCTAAATTAGTAAGGGTCTCAAAAAAGTCTTTCGTAAGAGGATGTAATAATTCTTCACAAGGTCTGAAAACAAGTTACCAATCTCATCTTTGAGGGAGACGATATGGTTCTTGTTGAGTTTATCAAACACCATGATCTTGACAAATCGAGTGTTTTTATTTCACTAAAAGATGTAATGAATTTTAGGCCGTTGATTCCAAAATTGGAACTAATCCTTCCTAACATCTTTCATATGCCGTTAACAATGTGGCATAAGAATCCAAGAATATTATGCATATGCTATTATAGTCATATATTATTGGATACTTTCCAATCTTTCATAAACACACACGCACACATGCAAATAGATGTCGACTATACATTTAACGTAATAAGAGAAAGTTAATTAGAATCATAATCCACTTTTGAAAATAATCCCTAAGGATTTATAAAATATGCATACAAAAAATAATGGTCACAAGAATATTTTTAATTGCCAATGCAATATCTTCCGTAGTTAAATATGTAATAGTGAATAATATCAATTGCTTGATTCTAATTAAATTCACCATTGATATTGTATTCGTTGATATATTGCTAAACAAAAAAAATCTATAACTTATAACATTAATTAACATTGGAAAATATGGTGACAAATATTCAAATTATTCGTCGTCGCAGATCAATTTTGTGACAGGCGGCACTTCCCATACTCACAAGTATATGAAATTTTACATGAGAAATGCTTTGTCAAATGATCAAGTATAATATGATGGAATGTAACAAATAATGAACAGAAAAAATGTAGGATTCATTGTAATAATCAAACGTGTATATTACACTGAGATAGTGTTCCTAATCACAACGTCTGTTTTTGCTACATGAAGTATTATATGACACATTATACTTTATCAGAACATAAGTATTGGATTTTTCATTGAAGGAAATGATTCGTTACACAGAAAATATATGTTTCCAAAAATATTATTTACAATGAATAGTTCGCAGTTAGCCGTAACCAGTAAGTGCGTGAAATGGCAATTTCCAGCAAAGAAAAAAACTGGTCCCAGCATTTGATTTCCACAGGATCTTATGATAATTAAGAGTCTGAAAACAATTTCTAGAAAAAAAACAACAATCGGTTCCAGCAAAACTCGCAAACTACTCCTCTGAATTATTGTTCCAGAAGTTAACATCTTGATAGCTGGTCTTGACAACAAATAAAACTGTTTTAAATTGGCGATTGTATATGTTTTAAAATAAATGTCTGTGACTTGTCATGGAGGCGATGCTATACTGCATTTTCCTTGATTGAGATAGCTCACTCAATTCAAACATTTTGGAGCATCAGAGGACGTGGCTCTTCCACCGTCTGCATGTCCACTTCAGGTTTACGTGAACAGTTCATAGTCTATGATAAACAAACCTAAAGTCCATTGATATGTCTTCAAAGTTTTATTTTTGTTTAAGATAGAAGTGGACACGGAGCAGTGATAGAGGTGGAGACGCGATTTCCCTGTCGTTGCATTTTTCAATGTTTAGACATGATGGTATTTAGAATATTGATCAGTTACACTGTTTTTCTCTGTCGAGTCAAAATGTATTAATAAATAAGCATCTTTTTTAGATGAGCTTGGGAAAGTTTTACACATCTCTCCCCTCTCTCCACGAGACCAAAGACGAGAAAAAAAGCAAGATGATAAGAACCAAAGCCTATCAATATATTATTTTTTAGAAACCGAAGGTCAGTGGTGATTCATCGTAACCAGCAAGAACGGAGTTTAGCACAATATAATACCTCCATCAGAATTTTTTTCTGAAATCACAATATAATGCCTCCATCAACCAAGAGCTTGTAGATTGATTTGTTCAAACTTTTCAAATTTGAAAGGCTTAAGCACGAAGAGGAGAACTTGTCAATCTCATTCCTTCACAAGGACGAAAAGATAGATTGTAAAGATTGTGCATCTTCTCCAATTCTAAAGCTCGGTAAGCAGAGTCCAGCTTTTAAGTTGTTTAAACCAATTGTTTCGGGCTAACCAATACGTTAACGATGAACCAACCATTGTTCTTTTGCTGTTTGGTATGGATCACAAGTTGGAGAAGAGGGATTTTAGTGGTGAGAGTCCACTTAGAGAGTCCGACCAAAGGGAGGAATGATTGCCATACCCCTTACGTTTATGAAGGATGCGTAATAGGTTTTTGGCACCTCGAAGGTGGACCTTCCAAATTAAGGAGTGAGATCGGGAGGAATTTGTGATTTAGAAGAATGACATCCCATTCTCCCATCGTAGCAAGTGACATATCCGATACCCAAGGTCTTTTAAGATTGATCACTCCAATCAAGGATTTTATGAGGAGGGCATTGTTGTAGGCTTTTAGGTTTAAAACATTCCAACTAAGGATGGGCATGGGCCGGGTTAGGTCGGGCCTTCAAGGGCCCAGGCCCAAGCCCATCTAAATATTTCGGGCCTTGGACCGGGCTTGCCCGCAAATATTGGTGTTGTTCGGCCCAAGATCAGGCCTGGCCCATTTACTTTGGGTCGGGCTTGGGCCAGACTGGCCCAAGCCTTGGTTCATTTCCTAGTCATGAAAATCACAACACGAGAAATATGAAAATGATGGATCATGTTATACATTCAAAAGAAGGATTACACATCCCTAAATCAAGCGTAAAAATAGAAGTTACTAACATAAGAATGTCCACATTAAAGTAGCTATTAAACCATGCATACGAATTTAAGATGTCTATAAATCAGTTAAGTTTGCACATATCTTGAATCTATAACAATGGTTAAATAATAGTAATATTCTAATGAGAAAACAATGGCTAAGTAGTAGCAATATCTGTACTTAAACAATCGTATACAGTATACCATAGTAGGCAAAACGTCTTGTCTAAGGTCCATGCCCATGTTCGGGTTGGGTCCTGGGCTTTACCCTCGGCCCTTGGACCAACTTCGGGCCATTCCTCGACTCCCAAATCGACCTGGGCCTTAGGCCGGGTTGGGATGAGCCAAACTCGAGCCCGGCTCAAAGTAATTTTTGGGCTGTTATTTTTGGCCCAAGCCTAACCCAATCCTCTATTGGGCTTGGGCTAGGCCGAGCTTTTTGGGATGGACTTCTGTTTAACCCGAAAACCGAGCGGTCGTATGTTCCACACAGGGCGGGAACACAGTCGTCGAAGTGATCGACAAGAAATCCAGATTAAGACAACAATTAACCCATAATCAATGATCCAACAATGAAAATAAATATGGAGTTAAAAATTATTGTATTTAACTCTTCAAAATATGTGTATAGTGCAAGTATGTAGAGTGTCGAACACAGGGAGCAAACGGGCTAGATTGTGCAAATATGAATGCAAAAGCAAATTGTGATTCTTTGTCTATATTTCTTTTTATGGGTTTTTAATTTATAATTTTTAAATTTTTAATTTTATTTTTGTTTTATATTTTTGTATTTTTTTGTAATTTTTTATTTTTATAATTTATTTTATAATTTTATATTTTTATTTTATTTTTCTGTTAAATATATATAATGTAGTTATATATAGGATATAGGACAATGTAAGCTAATATAGACATAGATATTAACCAAAATAGTCAAAATGAAGAAAATACATTATTTTTAAGGTTTCAAATAATTTTTACTATTTGTGATTTTTATGTGATTTTGCTATTTTTTATATATTTTTAAAGTCAAAAATATCCTAAATAAGGGTTTACTTAATTAGATTGAATTAAAATAGAGATAAGAAATATCAAAAAGAATTAAAATTTCTCCAAATTAGTTTTTATATATAAATAAAAAATATAAAGAAAAATTCAGGAACTATAAAATAGATTTTTTGGGATTTTTAATAATTTTATAAATTTTCATAAAGGTTTTTGAGATTTTTCAATTTTTAAGAATTTACTTTTTCTATTTTTAGAGATTTTTGTTCGGAAGGTTAAAATACATAAATAAATATAAAAACTATTTTTGGAATTTTTCAAAAACTTTTATATTTTTTGTGGGTTTTTATAAGCTAAACATGGAACACAATTCTCTTTTTATTTTTATAAAGTATCTAAAAAATGCAATGCAAAATTATAACGTGAATCAACAAATTAACAGGCACCTATCATATTTTTTGGGATTGTTTAGAGGACAAGTGATATTTTAAATAAATAGAGACAACAACAATAAACTACAATACTGATAGGGCATTTTGCAAATAAATTTAAGTTCAAGAGACTCACTGCAATTTTTCCAAAAATATATAACATGTACAAAAAGTTTCTGGACTAAGAACAAATACCAAGAGCCACAGGGTGTCCTCTGCAAAATGCATGCACCTCACATGTACAAGCACGTGGGGTGACGTGTCAGAGGAATGGAATGTAATTAGACAAAGTGTGGGGATTAATTCGTAAATATTACAAAAAAATACATGACAAATGAAGTTTTTTAAACTAATATTTAAATGCAAAAAGGCATTGTACACTGCAAAATACCCATACATGCGCGATCGGACGGTGTAGGCTCCTTCACTAATACACGTGTCTGCACATGAGGAGGCAATGACTATTCGAACCATCGGCTAGGATTAGATCTTCAAAGGAAGATTGATGGTTGCGGGCGAGGCTGATCCGACGATCCGCGATCAAACTGAGGGGAGGATCTTCATCGAACGGTGAGAGGGGCGCCTAGAAGAATGACTGACGAACACGTCTTGGACGAGTTTCGATCCGATCGTGTGTGCTGCTCCGGCGGTCTGGAACCCACCAAAGTCCTCTTTAGATTCCTGCTCCTCCCCCACACCTCTTGGGTGCTTTAATGGGGCCCGAAGACCATGGAATGACCTCAGGTGCATGAGAATGCTGCAACGTACCTGGGAGGTGTTTGTTTGGCAAAATCGACCTGCATAAGGGTCCTTCTAGACCTGTGACAAATCACACAAAATGGCAAGATGAAGGGGCATGTTCTGGGCCTTTATTGGCAAATGTCATAGAGGGAATGGTGGAGGGGCTGAGGTATGAGTAGTGGAAGCCGGAGCGAGGCTCCGGCGAGGGCTTTTTTTAATCCTAATCTTAACTACGAATCGTGATTGAAAAGCAAAATAAAAGTGTAAAATAAAAATAAAGACTATGACTAAGCTAAAGGGATAGGAAGAGAAGTACCTCAGTTATCAGATTCACGAAGTCGACCTCATGGCAGAGGGTCACCGGAGATGGGGTGGAAGCACCTAAAGACAACTCCTTCAATCCACCAAGGGGCTCGGCGAGGATGTTGTCACCATCCTCAAGCTTCGGGCATAGCAAAGGAGGAGAAAAAGATGGTCAAAAGGGTTTGAAAAATGGAGGAAAGTTGGGAGGTTGGTAATGTACAAGATGGCGAGTGGCGATGGGGTGACTGTCGATGGAGGATCATGGGCGCTGCATCGAGGGATGGTGAAGGATCTATGGTCGGCGTGGATCTTGGAGCTATAGTGAAGATCTTTTATGAAGGGTCCTATCTTCATCGAGCCACGAATCTGTGGCTAGAAAATTGAGAAACAAGGGCTGAAGTCCGTTCTGACAGGGCTAGGCAACAGTCTGAAGAGTTGACCTTAGATCAACTCGCGGTGCCACCTGGTTGGTCCACATGGACCAACCAGGAAAAGCCAGCCCTGGAAAAGTATGGAAAATTAATAATAAATATAAAATGATTTTATTATTTTTTAGTTATAAAATAAAAAATGTTTATTATTTTTCATATTATTTTATTATGATTTTTATTTATTTTTTAGATGTATCTAATTACAAGTTACTTTTTATGGTTAATATATAGGTATATTTTTCTATGTTTTAAAGTATCTTATTTTACTTTGTATTTTCTATTTTACTATTTTATTCTATTATTTTATAAAATTATAACTTATTGATATATACTTAAATATATTTTTATTATATTGTTCTGATATATTATACAGACTTAAATAAATAGGTATATTAATTATATAGGTATAATTATAGGTATTTCTTCTATGTATTATATATATACTATTTTAGTGTTTTATTTATGTTTTTATGTTATTTTTAATATGTACATATATTATAAATAATATTTACAAAATTAAAAAAATATAAAATTAATAAATTAATAAATAATAAAAAAAATTGATTATTTTAATCGGGTCCACTATACAATAGGGGTCCAAAACCTAACTTTCACACCTTAACTCCAAAAAATATGAAACCACCTTCATTAAATAGGTTATTAAAGTTATATACAATTAAAGTAATTTTGATATATTTTGAGTTTTTTATTTAAGATATACGGGTCTGGGAAGTTGGAGTTTTGGATTTTTATTTGAAGTATAACTTGTACATTGTATATTATTTTTGTATGAAATCAATTTTGTATTTTTCTATATTTAATTATCTACACCTTTATATTAAAAGTTTCTTTATTTGAGGTACAAAAAGTAGAAAATAAAATAGGTCCCAAAAATGAATAAAGAACTGATAAATAAATGGGAGTTTTATTGTATTTTGGTCCCTTATCTCCCCCTACTTTATTCCTTGTTGATTCAGTCATCAATATGCCTAGGTCTAAGAGTTTAGGATCATAAAATATCTTTAATATTTTATTTTTTATTTATTTTCTTTATTCTATAATTTTGGCATTAAAACAGTATTATATACAGAGTTTGTACAACAATGTATGAATGCTAATTTGCCTAAATTAGAGGTATTTACATGCATTTACTAGGGTTTTTAAGGCCAAAATGATAGAAATAAAGGTGATGAAATGGAGATTCTTCACCCCATATACTTGCCTTTGCTAGTCCGTAGCAAACACTTACGCAATAAGTGCAAAAAAGAAAAACAAAGAAAAGAAAAAGCAAGAAGGTGGATTTAAGTTTAATTATCAAACTTGTCTTCGCAAAATAAAAGTTTGAAGCTTAAGTCGGACCTTTGGATTTTTAGTACAGGCAGATTCTTATTGAGAATCGAATTTTAAATCCAACAGCCTTCGAGGATCCCAAAACTATGCTCAAGTCTCCTCAATAGCCAGGTCAGAATACTTCAACTCATACGTAAACCCTTATGACTATGAATCTGACTCGTGCGGTGTATGTGATAGTGGCTCTCCCCAACTGAAATGACAAAGAGACTGACTTCTATAGTACGACAATCCAGTGATTCCCCAATCCAGTTACTCCTTCCTCGAGGAGCGGGGTATTCCCTTCTAAGTTCAAGTGACAACCAGCTCAAGAGGATGGGGTGAAGAGAATAATGGATGGTAGCCAGTATGGCTACCTATCCTAGGATGGAAGACCAGTGTAGTCAAGTCATCCTGCTGCAGGCTCACATGATTTGAATTTGAAGATCAAGCTTGCTTATTGACTATACAAATATATAAACTCTGGCAGGCATTTTATTTTCAATGAGGCCTATCCACTTTCTTGGAGTTTTTGCTTGCTCTAGTCTTTTCTGAAATACTATATGCATTAGCATTTACATAAGGAGTTTTTCCTCTTGAGCCAGTAGACTATCCCTCTTTTGGAGCATTATTGCAACCCACACTCTCATGTCTTTAAACATCTCTGCCAACGGACGGGTTGGGGTGCACTTCCCTCCCTAGATGAGGACAAATGTTTCCACTTGTGTGCGTCTCATACCGGCAAATCCAACTCCCCCACTACTCCACTGAGTTGAGCCAAGTGAAAGGTGTAGGTGTCCAAGTTAGGTCATTATCAACAAGAGTCGTGTGTGCTCCGAAATACTCTACTAAGGCAGTCAAGAATACATTGAACCAAGTCTCACGATCCTCAAAGAATTAAGTCAACTAGACCTGAAGTACCTCAATTCCAGCTCCTATAAGGCTCCTGTTATTAGGTTGATTTAAGGTCCAACCAAGCTCCAATCTTCGGATTTTACTTAGACTTGTTCAATTATCAAACTCAGTACAAAAAATGCAAATGCTATGTAAATACTATGCTATGCACAAAATATATTTGTGATGGGATTTTCAAACTTTTTGACTTTTTTTATAGATTTTTGAAAAAAATGATGCAAATACATTTTTTTGTATTTTTCAAAATAATTTTGCAATTGTTTTTGGTATTTTTGGTTTTACAAATATTTTTATGATTTTTGAAAATAAAATATTTTGGATAAAAACTAGGTACAAATATTTACACAGGGATGCATTTTATATTGGGTAAATTACAATTTGGGTCCCCATCTATGGGTCAGATCTCAGAATGGGTCCCGATCTTTAAATTGTAACGATTTGGGTCCCAGGGCCATTAATGTAAGGAACTTTTTAAAGTTAATGACAAGTATGCCCTTGTTTAAAAGTTGGAACTCAACCCCCATTCTCTTTTCAATAAGGGCATCTTCGTCATGAACCCCAAAATTTCCATTTCCTAAATGGTCCTGGGACCTGAATTGGGACCCATTCTGGAATCTGATCCATAGATGGGG
Organism: Ottelia alismoides; assembly: GCA_037367405.1. Lineage (NCBI taxonomy): Eukaryota > Viridiplantae > Streptophyta > Magnoliopsida > Alismatales > Hydrocharitaceae > Ottelia > Ottelia alismoides. The sequence goes on from JAZKJV010008743.1 coordinate 294,932, forward strand.
ACCCAAATTATAATTTTTAATAATTTTATAAGGGATAAGTGATCATTTTATAGATACATATATACAGTTAATAAAGAATTTTAGTGTGATAATCCTCAAACTTATTTGAGAATCATTTTACAAACAATTTTGAAAACTACAATCCAAAATAATTTTTACAAATATTTTTTACAAACATTTACACACATTTAAAAATCATTTTTCAAAGGATTTTCAAATAGTGTATATATTTTTTTAAAAATATTTTTACAACCATTTTCAAACCGTTTGCAAATAGGTTTTCAAATATTTTATTTCACACAAAGAAAGAAATTTTTACAAACAAAATATTTTACAAAGATTGAAAATATTGAATAAAATATTTTCCAAATAGTTTTCAAAAGATTTTTCAAAAAGTTTTTCAAACTATTTTTCAAGCATTTCACAAAAAATATTTTTACTTGGTTTATTAATCATTACATACAAAAAAGAATTTGAGGAATAATATGCATATTTTTATTAATCAATTTTAATGAATTTTATAGAATTTTGTACAGTAACTTTGGCCATATTATTATTAAAAATACGAAAGTACAAGTTATGTCTAAAGTATATACGGAGTATATACGACCCCCCTATACTTAGCTTAAGCTATGTCCTCATAGATCAGAGAGAAAAAGAGAAGACATAACTCATACTAAGTATAGGAAAGCCTAAAGAATAAATGAATGAAGAAATAAACAAATGAGAAGTTGGACACCCCCTATACCTAGGAATAAATAATCCTAAGTATAGCATACTGTACACAAAGCAGGGAGGGTCAAGGGTGGGAATGAATAGATCGTACTCAGACTGTCTCCCCCTATACTTAAGGTGAGATAGACCTAAGTATATACAAGAAGAGGAGACAATGGAGAGGACCAAAGAATGAAAGAAATTGGGGTGCACACCCCCCTATACTTAGGACAAAGTACGTCCTAAGTACAGAAGACTGACAAAAAGGGGAGAAACCTTTACGGTAGAACAAGAAAGATGAAAAGGAAAAGAAAAAAAAAAGAAGAAAAGAAAAAAAGAGAAATTAAGATAAAAGAAGAGATCAACAAGAATGTACACATCACTCCCTCTATACTTAGGATAAAAGAGCCCTAAGTATAGTCAACAACAAGAGTGATGAAACGAAACTAAGAATGAACACTTGGCTCGTCCACCTCCTATACATAGGACAAAGTACGTCCTAAGCAAGGCACATGCAAGAATGGGGTGGATGAGCGATACGGGAGATGGAAGGAGATAACCGAAAGAGAATATACAAGAGGATCGATATACAAAGGTCAAGAAGGTTGAAAGCGAACCTTCTTGCGGGATCGTTGAGGAATGGATCTGACAAGATGCAGGTCGATATCGGAGTCCCCAGTAGATGAGTGCTGATCAGGATCGACCTGGTCAAGATCCTCAATGGTCATAGGATGAGAAGGCACAAACGAGAATGGGGTGGAAAAAGTGTAGCTAGGTCCAGCCTTGGATGTATCGCAGATGTTAAAGTGAGAAGGGACGAACTCATCATCAAAAGAAATAGGGTCAAGGTCATCCTGCGAGATCTCTCCTATGTCAAAACCAAAAGGAAAGAAATCATCTATGGAAGTAGTCTAGTCATGTTCACCCTCTACAATCTCAACCGGATCATCATTCTCATCAAAAGGCCCGAATTCCTGGATAAAAGCAACAAGATCAAATTCGGCCTTAGTCTCATCAATATATGCCCTCTGCTCTAAGGTGTCAATCATGTAAATCCCACATATGTGATTAATACATCACCAAGTACCAGAAGAAGGAACTCCGAGGTCCATGCTTTTTGAGTATTCCTCCATGGGGAGAAATTATCGGGTCTCAGTGGAATCCAACATGAAGCAAAAATCTTTGATCGTCTCATCAAGATAATAGTCCCCGGGGTCAGCTAAGATAGATGTAAGTGCATCAGGTGCAGGTCTATGATCGGAAGTGGGTGCAGTGATGATCACCTCGCTCTCGTCAATAGGATGGAAGAGAATCTCTCCTGATCCATAATCGATAACGACTCTCGTAGAGGAGAGAAAGGGTCATCCCAGGATGATTGAACAGTGCTCCCCTATGGAGGTCTCCATGGGCAATACGAAAAAATCAACAGTGTTCCTCATGCCTTAAATCAAAATGACAGCGTTTTCTAAAATACCCTTCGACCTCTTGATAGATACATCAGCAAATTGAACAATCATCTTGATTTTTTTAGAGACCCTAAGTGAAGACTATACCAACGAGAAGGGTATTATGCTAATCGAAGCGCCGCCATCTAGGAGAGTGTGATCACAAGTATGGTCAGAGATATTGCAATTAATGAATGATGTAGCAGTGTTCCTTTTATTAGAAAATGGACGGTGGATGATGGCATGGGCGGTGGCCATGGTCAAGATATGATGCTCACATATGCTCCTCTGCTTTCTCTTCATAGGTTGAGGAGAAGATAATTAGGTCATGGTCTAGTGAAGCGGGGCTTTGATGATCTCATGAATAGTGGCCACCACTTTGGGTTCAGTCAATATTTTTTTTGAAATTTTGGATCTCCTCCATACGGAATCAGCATATATACAAGGACGACTAAGAGAAGTTTGTACAATGTCATCCTCGGGGTCAAAGATGGGACAAGATGTGTGTGCATGTGTGGGAAGATGATCTGGCATTGGGGCTCTCTCCTCACACACTGAATCAACCATAGATCTCATGAATTCTTTTTGTATTTTTAATTTTTTTTTCATTTTTTTATTTTTGATGATTGCAAGCTCTCATGAACATCCTCAAATGAATCTAAATCATCATATCATGAAGCATCAATATGGATCTTATTTAGGAAGGTGAGTCCGTCAATCCTCGAATTCATATGCTCCATGAACTGGGTCAAGATCTCAAGTGTGGATGTCACTAGAGGTGACTCCAACAGGTCAGTCTTGGGTGGATGTGAAGGTGGAAAATGTGGAGGTGGATAAAAGTCCAAGGCCTTATACTATGGATGAGGAGGATATGTGCGAAAATCAAGAGAAAATTCCTCCTGGAAAAATGGAGGTGGACCGGCTAGAGGGTATCAAGGATCCGCAAAGTCCCAATAAAAAAATGCTCCAGTCGACCATCTTGAAACAAAAGAAAAATGATTGGGAGAGCACGATGGTCAAGTCAAGAGAAGTGAAGAAAAAGGCACAAATGCGCAGAGGCGATCGAGTAAGCACTCGAGCAATCACAATCAAACTCACACAAAACAAACCCCTCAATCACCTACTCAACTCGGTGAAGACCGTGAATGTTCGGTCTATTTATCTTTTCTTTTTTTAGAGTTAGGTGAGGAGTAAAAAAATTGTACAATCACTTAGGTTGGTTTGATGGGATTTGAGCACTAACCTTATTGTGTACGTGGGCAATTTAAAACAAAGACAATGAGGGGATTACTCACCTCAATATAAGATTTTTCTTTTTGGTCTTTTTTAGGATCAAGTAATATTAACAATCCCAATTTTATTGTTACCACTTTTTATTTTTAATAACAATGCATGAATCCTATTGGGGAATCAATTCCTTTTAGCTTCTAGGTGATCAAAATCAGAGGGAGAGTCAGAAAAGCAATGTAAGGCAAAAACAATGATGTATGCTAAAGGAAAATGATCACCTTACCTTCAGAACTCTACATGCAAGGATGTTAAGCACAACTGAAACCTATCTATATGAAAATGCAATCTGATGAAATCGCCTTAGGTACAAAAATTGCCATTAACATGAAGATCAACATGCTAAATATCTAGAAGTGAGATCCACAAGTCCAATCTCATAAGTGCATCGGTGTCTGCTGATGAATCTACATTTCATCATCTTTATTCTATCATTTTGGTCTTAAAAACCCTAGTAAATGCGTGTAAATAGCATTAATTCAGGCATTTTAGCATCCATGCATCATTGTGTAAATAGTGTATAAAATGCGGTTTTTAAAGCCAAAATTATAGAATAAAGAAAAGAAAAGAAAAAGAATAAAATATTGTAAATATTTTATGACCCGAAACCTCGAGACCTAGGCATCTCGATGACTAGGTCGACAAGGAATAAAGTAGAGGGAGATAAGGGCCAAAATACAACAAAAATACATGTTATTTCATTCATTCTTTATTCATTTTGGGACCTATTTATGGTTCCATTTTTTATACTTTAAATAAAGAAACTTTGTACATGAAATTTGTAGATAATTAAATAAAGAAAAATACAAAATTGATTTCACTCAAAAATAATGTACAGATAAAAAGTTATGATCTGAATAATATTCCAGAATCCTAACTTCCCAGACCTGTATCTCACAAATAAAAACTCCAAATGCATCAAACTCACCTTTAATTGTATATAATTTAAAATAAGCTATTTAATGGTGGTGGTTTTGCATTTGGCGGAGCTACGGTTTGAAAGTTGAGTTTTGGACCCCTATTGTATACTTGTACAGATTAAAATATTCATTTTATTATTTATTAATTATTTTTATAACTTTATATCTTTATAATTTTGTAAATATTATTTATAATATATTTTTACATAAAAATCAGAATAAAAATACAAAAGAAACACAAAATAAATACTTGTATATATATATAATACATAGGTATAAGACCTATAAGTATACTTGTATAATCCATACTTTTATTTTATTAAATATACAAAACACTTCAGAAAAATAAAATAAAAATATTTTTAAGTGTATAAAAATACTTTCTAAATTTATAAAATAATAAACCAAAATAAATAAATTAAATTAATAAAATAAAAATAAAATACTTAAATATATAGATATATATACCTATAAAGGGTATAAAAGGTAACTTACATTTTTATACCTCATAAAAATAATGAAAAATCACCATAAAATAATTTATAAAATAATAAATATTTTTTATTTAATAACTAAAAATTAATAAAATCATTTTATATTTTTAATTGATATTCTAAGCTTTTTCCTCAGGCTGTTTCCTGGTTGGTCCACGTGGACCAACCAAGAGGCAGCAAGAGTTGACCTTCGATCAACTCTCTGCCCAACGCCTGGGCTGTGTCAGAGACATGGTTTTGACCCGTTTTCTCCCTTTTTTCGAGGCCACTCGTTACATCCTTTCATGATGACTTCTTCACAACCTTTTCTCCCCGATATTTGACCTTACACGCCCATGCATTATTTCGGGGATTGAACCCGCGACTTGCTTGATCCACCTCGTTCTTTGGAGCCTCCCAGCCATCGTTCAAAACCAAACCCACCACCTCCATCCTCCTTTGAACCCTCTTCTACCTGAGTTTGACCCTTTGGCCGCCGTGTTCCGGACCGGAGGTGTAACAGACCTCCTCCAGCACGCGCGCGGGGCTCAGGCGAGGGCCGAGGAGCGGCTCCAACACCCACCTCCGGTCGCGCCGTCGAGGTCCCATCTCGGGCGTATTGCCTTTGAGGTCACCATTTCAATTGTTTTTCTCGCATTTTTTTAGCTTCACAAGAGACTTAGGATCCGATCCCATCTCCCCTTTCGAGTTATCCACAGCCTATCGCCACGCCCTCACCTCGTCGGAGCGTGTTCCGGCGAGACCCCCTTTCTCCTCCATCTTCCCGCTCTCCGACGTCATTCACCCACGGGTGGTCGTAGCAGTTTGCCTGCGACCCCCCCTTGACCCTTTTTTGCAGTTCCAGGAGCTAACCGGACATCTGGAGGTGGATTTTAAGGCTCGTCGGACCACCTGGAGCTCGTCTTCAACATTGGCATCGCAGGGTCGCTCAGGTGGTTGCCAGCCGGCCGTTCCGCCACCAGGACCTTAGGAACCACCGCACAAAAGTGTGAATGTGATAATTTGCCTATTTATGCTATTTTTTGTTGGGATTTTATTTTTTATTTAATTTTTAATTTTATATTTTTGTATTTTGATTTTTTATTTTCTGATTTTATATTTTCTTTTTATATTTTATAGTTTTTTATATTTTCTTTTTTTAAATAGAATATATATATAAAGTAAGAAAGAGGAGGATAAGCTATTTATAAAAATGAGTAAAAATGATCAAAAATCAGGAAATAAAATATTTTTGGTCTTTTTATAATTTTATAATGTTTTTTGATTTTTCTAGACTTTTATGACGTTTTTGGGAATTTTTAAAGGTAAAAATACTAGAAAACAGAGAACTAGGTTGCTGGCTGAAACTAAAATGAGGATGAAAAATATCAAATGGTGTCCAAAATTCCTCAAACTAATTTTATATAAAAGAGAATAAAACAAAGAAATTTCAAAAACTGAAATTGTATTTTTAGGATTTTTGTGGAATTTTTAAGATTTTTATGAAGGTTTTTGGGCTTTTGTAATTTTTAGGAGTTTTTTTTGTATTTTTAGTGGTTTTTGGTCTGGAATTAAAACACACCTAAATATGAAAAATATATTTTTTTGGGATGTTTCTGATATGTTTTTATAATTTTTACGGATTTTATAATGCAAACAGTGCTGAAAATGGGTGTTTTTGATTTTTTATAAATATTAAACTGCAATAAAAACGTGAAATAAAAATATGGCGTGGAAGCACAAGTCAACAGGAACTTAAGGCTATTTTTTGAGAATTTTTGGGGTTTTATAGATGCATGCAATAAATAGGGAAAGCATACAAAAATGCGGTACTGGCAGGGACTTTTCTGTAAATAAGCGAAAGTTGAAGGGCCCAAATGCAAAATTTCCACAAAATATATAATTGAAATATAAACTTCCTGGACCAAATACCAATAGCAAAAGTCGTGAGGGCCTTTTGGTCAGGGGCTGATTTGCAAAACTCCAAAGATATAATAACTTGATGATAATGTTTCAGGAGCAAAGTTAAATAAACAGAACAACCGGGGTGGTCCTGCAAAATGGCCATGCACTCACGTGCATGGGCCACATGAGATGACGTGGCCAAGGACCTGATGGCAAAAAGATATAGATAGAGGGGCGTCCTTACAAATAATACAAAAATTGTAAAGGTAGATGAAAGATTTTAAGTTCAATTTAATAAATAGAAATAACTGCGGGGTAGGATCCGCAAAATTACCCACGCACAGGCATCCGACGGCTGATGAGAATCCACTAACGTCACGTGTCGCCGTATGGACGCCCGATGACCCTTTGTCCTCAACGGCTGGGATTAGATGATCTGTCGACTATGGACGGCGATGGCGCAGCCAATTGATATCCCAAAAATTCCCTAAGACCCGGGTGAAGGTAATAAGACAAGGGTCGTTGCGACCCGGATCTCAGAGGATAGGTATATCAAGAAAAATATCGAACCGCGAAATAAATCGAATATCAAACAAAACAAAGCAAGCGGTCCTAGCTATGGGATTAACCTGGTATAGCTCCCAGGGTCGAACACAAGGAGCACGGGTTGGCCTAGGGCCTACGAAGTAGTAAAAATGAAAATAAAAGCAAAACAAAATGTTTTTAGTGGTTTTTTAATGATTTTTATAATTTTTTTGGATTTTTAATAAGTGAAGAAAATAAAAGAAAGTAAAAGCAAGCACACTTGATCAATTTATTTAACACACCAAAAATCAAGAAAAAATTCAAGAAAAATGGTTTTTATGTTTTTTAAGTTTTTAAGTGTTTTTGGTGAATTTTTGGGATTTTTATAAGGTATATTTTATTTTCTAAAAATCAAACAGTGCTAAAAAGGTGAGGTACTGTCCAGCAAGGACCAAAACCCTTAAATAAAATATCTAAGAATCTAAACAGGTCCTGGAGGTAATTTTCCTATATACTAGAAAGAATAAGGAAAATTTGAGCACCAAAATTATTGTTTTTGGATTTTTAGATTATTTATTATAATTTTTATGAGTTTTTAGGTGTTTTTAGATTTTTAAGGTTTTTACTCAATGAAAAATAGCCAAAATTGGCTAGAAAATCAAACAACACACAAAGAACAGTAACTAATTTTTTTTAGAATTTTTGGAGGTGTTTTTATATTTATTTGGGATTTTTAAACCTAGACAGTAGCTAAAATGAGAGTTTTTGAATTTTTAAAAATACTAAATAAAATCAAAAATGTCCTCAAGAATCCGTGAAATTCCTACACCATGGCAGGAGCCATGTGTCAAAATCTCATTGGATTTGGAGGTGATTTGATATTTTATTCAAAAATAACAAAAAGCAACAGGGCACAAGGACCTTTCTGCAATTAATACAAAGTTCTGGGTCCCTGGAATAATAACCCTAGAAAGTAGAGGTGTAGGAGTGCAAATAACCCTCCAGGCCACGCACGATACGCGTGACTCAGGCCTGGAAGGACTAAATTGCAATTCCTATTTTTAAAAATATGAAACGTAACAGGGCAAAAATGCAGGGCCAGAGATGCAAAAACACCAAATAATCACGTGTCGATGCACGTGTCCACAACAGGCAGGGGCATCAATGCAATTCTCATGAACTAGAAGGTCCACAGTGCAAATTTTACAGAAATAAAAGAACTAATCTACTTATTTACAGGATTAAAAACTAAATGCATAAAGTAGAGGGGCCTAAAGATAAATTACCCCTTTTATTAATGTCGAGGGCCGGATGTACGACGCGTGGCAGGTTGGACGGATGGGATGGTGCGCCGCACATGAAAGCCACCCCTCGAATCGATCCGACGGCTGGTATGTGTCCACGTGGATGATCGGACGAAGGAGCTGCGACATGGGTCTTCGAAGGAAGCCGGGCTCGGATCGGATGGACGAGGTGCAGCCACGTGCTAGATCGGATGGCTGAGAGGCGTCGTGGCTTAACCTCGTCGCTCAACGGTGAAGATCGACCCCAGGGAGATCCGATGGTGAGTGCTGCCCCGTGGATGTACGGCCGAGATCTAAACTGGGGCGTCGAGGTCGATCGGACGGTGAACGAAGGACCTGGTGGAACTGACGGCCGGCGAGCTTCGCCGGCCCTCTGCGTGTACGGTAGTCCTCGTCCGGTGCTCAGGAGATGCTAGAAAGCTGCGCCATGACGGTCTGCACCTGATGCACTGCTCCGATGGAGGCAAGGAGCTCAGGAGAACTCCGGCAACGTCGAGGAACGGGAGCTGCTGTGCTCTGAAGCTCCGACTTCCAGATGAGGTCGATGGACCTGGAGACCTGCACAGAAAGAGAGAGGGGTCGAGGGCAAACTGCCTCGACCCGTCAGAGCGGGCGGAAGGTGACCGGTGGTGCGATGCGATGGCTCTCCGGCGAGCGGCGGAGGGGTGAGAGCCGAGACCCTACTCCGGGGCGAGACAGGGGGAATGAAGGGTCGGAGAAGGTGGAGAGGGGTCTGGCGGAGGTGATGGCGGTGTCGGATGATCAAGGGAGTGGACGGAGACGGCTGGCGGAGGTGGCGGAGCTAAGCTACTGCAAATAGAAAAACCTAACGCTAAGCTAATCTACTGGCTAAAGAAGTTACCTGATGGGCGCATTCGACTGGGCTGGAGCCGATGAGGCTCCCGGTCGTTGCCTCAAGGGGTCGTCGAGGTCCCCGAGGCTCAGCGCGCTCGCGGCGGCGCACGGCGGCGATTACCACCGGATCAGTGATTTCCGGCAGCCCGGGCCTCGCTGCAACTCCACCGACCACGGCTGTCACTCAGGGATGATGGAGGAGCTCACAGGCGCCGAGGGGAAGATCAAAGATAGCGTGATTAGGTCGCTGGAGACGACCTTAAATATGGTGAGAGGTCCGAGAAGGAAGAGGTCGGGCGGGTAGCACGGATCTCGGATCCTCCAAACCCACCCCGGGCGAGGGTCCTGAATGATCGGGGAGCAATCGGAGCCCGGGGTTTGGGTAGATAGCGGCCGGGTTAGGCGGGTGGAAAATGGTGAAAACGGGTCGGGCGCGACATACCCGGCTCTGGTGGTCCTGGGGGGAGAGTTGACCGGGGGTCAACAATCCCCCGTGGACCAATCAGAGCCCGCCAAGCTTTAGATTTTTATTTGATTTTTTTGGGCCATTAAATGGCCGAATTTTCAAAAACTTAAAACATGAAATATTTTTAATTTATTTTTTTCTATTTTTTTGTAATTTTTAATTAATTTTTGGAAATAAAAATAAGGTATTTACATAATAGGTCTATACATAGGTATATATACAATATAGGGTTTTTAATTTTTGATTTTTAATTAGTTATTTTTATACAATTTTATTCCTATTTTATATTTTATTTATTTATAGAATAAAATGAGGAATAAAAGGCTATTTTTATTTTATTTTTATTATTTATATACATAGGGGAAATAATTAGTTATATACAACTATGTACATGGCATATATACAAGATATTTTTGTACTTTTAATTTTGTAATTTTTATTTGATTTTTGTTTTGTTTCTTTTTATTTGTTTTATTTACAATATATACAATAGAATATTTACAAAAAGTTTTGAAAATAAATAAATTTATTTACAAGGTTAAATAGATAAGAAAGGGTGATCTATGTACATGGTGAAGGGGTGTTTTTGGGTCTTTTTGATTTTTAAATTTTTATTTTGTTTTTGATATTTTAAAATATGTACAAATATTTACAAATATTTACAACATATTTTTGGGTGAGGAAAGTATATAATTTATTTATTTACACAAATATGTACACATGAGCCCCTATCTCCCTCTACTTGGCTTTTATGCGGTCAGGCCCATGCTGAGCCCTCCCTTGGGTTAGGTTGCTCAATATTTATTCTAAATATTTCCCTCTTTTTCTTTTTCATCTTTATTCTTTTATTTTTGCACAAAAACATGCTAATTATCTATATTTACAAACATGCATGCTTTTGCTAATTGACCCTATTTACACATATCTATATGCATTTGCATAGGTTTTTGTAGCTAAAATATAAGAATAAAGAGTGATGAATGGGTATTCATCACCCCCCTATACTATACTTTGCTAGTCCCTTAGCAAACACTTATTTGAAAAAGAAGTGAAAAAGAAAGAAAGAGAAAGAAAAAGAGAATGTACATGGATCAAGATTGAGTATTAAACTTGCCTTCATTAAATTGAGGTATGGAGCTCAATCAGATCTTTGGATTATTAATGTGTCGGAACCTTATTTAGACTTAAGCTTAAAACCTAACAGCCTCTAAGTTCCACCAATCTATAACCAAGACTCCTCAATGCTCCAGATCAGAACAAGTCATCAATCACAAACCCTGAAGACCATGAATCTTTTCTTGTCCTGTGAAAGTGAGGTCTAAGCTCTCCACCTCAGAAATGGCAACTTGACAACCCTCCCCAACAAGGTAACTCTATGACCTCAATCTGGCCACTCTTTCCTCGAGGAGCGGGGTATTCCCTTCTAAGTTCAAGTACAACCGGCTCAAGAAGAGGGGGAAGAAGAGAATGGGTCAAGGCCAGTGTAGCCAAGTACCCTTGGGAGCTTGACCAGTGTAGCCAAGTCTCCCTGCTGCAAGCTACAACAGATGGATCATGAAACCAAGCTTTGCTTATTGCACTTATATACATACTCCGGTGGGATTATCATTTTCTCTCAGACCCACCACTTTTTTGGAGTTCTTTTCTTTTTGCATTTTTTTTTTCGAGTGCATCTATACAACATGTACATGTGCAGCATATATACAAGGAGTTTTTCCTCTTGAGCCAGTAGACTATCCCTCTTTTGAAGCTTTATTGCAACCCACAACTCCCGTCGTTAGACCTCATGGCAACCAGACCAAGTTGAGACGCACTTCCTTCACTAAATGAAGAAGAGAGGTTCCGCCTAGAAGTACTACCCTCATATGCTACCCCAAGCCAAGGAAGACTGCCTCCTCACCATCTCATCCGTAGAGAGCTCGGTGCATAGTGCGGTTGTCCAAGTAAAGCCATAATCTATATGAGTCATGTGTTGTTGTTAAGTGCTCTACTTAGGCTCATTGAGATGACATGTGATCATAGCCTAGTGGACTCAAAGAATTAAGTCACCATGGACCTGAAAAGTCTTAAACCTAAGCCCTATAAGGTTCCTCTTAGAAATTAGGTGGATTAAGATCTTAATCAAGCTCCATTTCTCAATTTGATTCCAGGCTTAGTTTAAATGTCAACTATCATCCAGAAAACTATATACATATGTACAAAAAGATGCTTATTTACACACTATTTTACAATCATGCAAAATTTTTGAAAAATGTTTTGAAATCATGAATGATGATGCATGATGTGCAACTTTTGCAAAAAGATATTTACACACATTTACACAAGATTTTTGCAAACTTTTGATTTTCAAAACATTTTGGAAAAATTTTGTACTATATACATAATTTTGATACCAAAATATTTACACAAGCTTTACACACAAAAGATTTTTGAAATCATTTTTACAAAAATAATTTGTACACTAGCTATGTATGTGCAAATAAAAGAAGATTATGTACATGAAAAATTTTTAATTTTTGTGGTTTTTAGCCATTTTTATTTATTAACACACTCACACAAAGTACGAGTTATGGCTAAAGTATATATGAAATATATACACACCCCCCTATACTTAGCTCGAACGATGTCCTCGGAGTCAAGAGCGATGAAGAAGACATAACTCGTGCTATGTATAGGGAAGTGAAAAGGAAGGCTATACAAAAGGAAAATGAAAAGTCAAGAAGGACTCAGGTCTCCCCCCTATACTTAGGATCAAGTAATCCTAAGTATAGCAGGCTGTACACGAAGGGAAAACCGAGTGGAGAATGTACAGGGTCTACCCCCCCTATACTTAGGGTAAGATATCCCTAAGTATAGGCAGCAAAGCAGGGGTAGACAGAAACAAAGAAAGTGACGAATATATACAAGAAGGAGGACATCACTCCCCCTATACTTAAGGTGAAGAACCTTAAGTATAGGCAGCAACAGAAGTGATGGAACAGAACGAAGAACAACCCGGTGTCTTCACCCCCCTATACTTAGGATGAGTAATATCCTAAGTATAGCAAAGATAATCCTAAGCGAGACCTGGGGTGAAAACAAGAACGGAAGAAAGAAAGATCAAAATAAGACAAACACGTATATACAAAAGAGTACAATGTTGAGGTGCCTCTCAACGAGCGCTAGATTTTACGCCCCTAGCTGGGCGCAAAGGTTAGGATAATGCAGTATCAAGGTTCAGGACGGCATCGGTAAGGCGAATGCCATACTGTCGTCGCAGTCTCGGTATGAGAACCGCGACGAACTCCAAAGTGTAAAGTAAGACACCCATGTATGCAATCAGGCGGGTGTCTGCTACCGGCCAAAGATATGGAAATAAATGATCGGGATCCGGTAGCACAAAAGAAATCGTCGGCTCTGGATCAGACTGGAGTGAGAGTGTGGAGCCGAAGAAATCGAACGTGGAGAAGGATGGATCGGTAATAGAATTCTCCACGTCAATCAGTGTCTCAAGCAGGTATGGACAATCAAGATCAGGAGACTCTCTAAACAGACTGATATCCGATGAATAGAATGGAAGAAGATCAGGTAGATCATCGAATATCTCCAGGATGGGCTCATCCTTGCGAGGGCCGTCGAGGTGAGAAGGCTTAGAATCAGAATGATCTAAAGACTCGGTTCCGTGTTCCGCCAGATCGGAAACACTCTCAGTAGGTGAAACCGAGTACTCATCGAGTGCGACATCCTCCCGCAGATAACCCTCGGGGAGAGATGCAGGATCAGAAGTGAGAAGAAGAGGATCAGGATCTAGGTAGGCATCTGCGCTGCTATCAAGTATCCACTCAGTGCACCAGGCTGCATCATCATCTGAAGTGTAAGTCTCGGCAATCTGGAAGCAGGAGAAGGTACTAGTCATCACCGCGGAAGCTGGAAAAGTGTCTGCTGCTGATCCTCGCTCTGCGGCTATGCTGGCTGTCAGCTGGTCCTCAGGAAATGTATCTATCTCAACAAAGTGGAGGACCAAAGGCTCGAAGATGGGACTCTCTATGCCTGTACTCTCAAAGTGCTGTCCCTCCTCAAGCTGTGGCTGGTGGGCTGAGTCCTGGTGACTGTCTGCATCTGAGAAGTGTCTCTGCAGGAATGAGACTGGCTCCTCCGGGGCTAGAAACTGAAGTGTCTGAATCAATGGCTGCAAAAGCTGGGGCTCCTCCGGCTCCTGGAGTGTCAGGAGATCTGATATCCAAGAGTCGTCGACTGGGAACTCTGGGGCTGACTCGAACTCCAACTGGAAGGCCAATGGGAACTCAAGTAGACTCTGGGTCTGAACCTCTGCTATCGCGGTCATCTCCTCTGTCGATGATGTGGCATCATCCAAATCCTCGGGCTGGTGTGTAGAAACTGTCTCATCATGCAAAGTGACACACCGCACTGGTACCGCATCGTCCGCATGTGTTGTCCCGACCATGGCATCTCGCAAAGAAGATCTCTGTGAAAGTAACCTCGAGATGGTATCCAGGAAGTGAATGTCGGAACTGCGGTGTGAACCGCCACATGTGGTAATCACCAGTGCTATCTGCTCTGCGGTCATCCCCCGCATGGAGATCTCTATCAAGTCTGTAAGTGGAAGTCCGTGCTCAGGGAATCTCCTTAAGAGGTCAAGAAACCTCGGCCATGCCTCGTGCAATGGCTCTTGGGGGTCAACTGAAAAGTCCATGATCAAAGACCGCATCAGCTCTGCTCTACGTGGAGGAAAGTATCTCTGTAGAAACTCTCGGCGTAGCTCTCCCCACATCTCGAATGTCCTTCCCAATCGTCGGTGCCACCTCATGGCTCTGTCGTGAAGCGTGAATGGGAAGGTCCTGCTCATCAGCTCCTCTGCAGTGACGTCTGAATATCTCTGTGCTCTGCAAAGCTCCTCGAAAGCGGACAGGTGAAGATAAGGCTTCTCGTGCGCCTCTCATGAAAACGTCGGCAGTCGCTGAACGTAATCCAAATCCAAGACGAATGGACCTAGTGTAGAAGCTGACTGAGCTCCATGTGCTATCTGCTCCTCCATCCTTCTGGAATAGGATCTGTCTGCTACTCTCCACTGCTCTCTCGGGTCACCAACGGAGTGCACTCTCAACTCAGCAACAACATCGTCCGGGTCTCGCATCTGCTCTAGCTGGTATCCTCGGACGTCTATCACAGCATGCCCAGAGTGATAAGATGAAAGGGAGGAAGGGAGCGGGAGGTTGGTCGGAGATCCGACCTCCCTAGAAGGTGGACTGGGGTGATGGTCAGAAGACGGAGAAGAAGCCGTAAGAGTCGGCTCAAAGTGAGGGGGATCCATCATCCAGGGGTAAAGGAGAAGAGAAATGAAGGGAGGTGAGGGAGGGGAACAAGATCGAAGGGATCTGGCAATCAAACAAGATGAACAAGCAAACCCCCAATTCACCTACGCACACAGAGCTGAAGACCGAAGGGATCGGTCAATTATCTTGTCAATTTTATTTTAGGTGATCATCCAGTCTATCAGAGCGATTACGTGAGGTAAATAGGTGTCTAAATCTCTCTCAACCGACTGTCCCGTACTGAAAGCCGGTAATCAGTCAAGAAAAGATCGGAGGCTCTATCCTAATGTGCAGATCACTCTCTCGCTCATCCAAACCAGACAAGGAGGGGGTTACTCTCCCCAAGACAGATTTTCAGTGAAGTGTCTTTTAGGTCAAGTAAGATTAGCAGTCCCGATTTTATTGTTTTTGTTTTTAGATATTTTTCAATAAAAAGAAACGCCTAACGAATTTTTCGGTTCTCCTGATTATTAAGTCCAAAACAGGGGGGAGAAGTCGAAAAAGCCGATGCACGAGAAATCAATGATGCATGCAAAGTCAGAAATGCGTACCTGCCTCCAGCTCTCTACATGCAAAATGATCCGCGCATAAAATAAAGACAGAATTAAAACTAAGCTAAATGATGCAGCGGGAAAAAGCCGAGTCCTAGACGAGCAACTTCTAGCGAAGAACCGTCTAACCGGTCACCGACCTCCAAGCCAAAGGGTCCGGTCTTGGCTCGTCCCTCCCCTGCCCGACAAATCGGGGGTAGGAGTAAGCGCTTTACAGGACGAGCTACGGCACGTAGGCTACGGAGGCTAGCGAGTCGGTTATTTTTATTATTTATTTTAAGTAGGTCCAATTACGGTTCTATAGGAACAGATATGCCTTAAGTGTGTGGATCCTACTCAATTACGTCACAATCACCAGAAAGTCTTAAATCTAGGGGTTCGACAAAAACCGCGAAAAACCGGCAAATGACAGTAAGAAAGAAAAAGAAAACCGCGAGAAAAGCCGCGAAAAACCGCAAGTCCTAATGGGTCCCCCGAGCACACTGGTGCTCGGCGAAACAGACCCGCTACGGTCACAAGTCCACAAAGTCCAAGAGTGTCCTGTATTATTACAATTAATAATGAATGAAATAAAAATCTATCCTAATACCTCACCCACTCAACTCTCTCTCTCTCTCTCGCTCTCTCCTGCGGCTTCTAGAGAAAGAAGCCGCCTCCAAGTGCCGCGGCTGCACCGGCTCCTCGAAAGTCGCCTCCGTGGTCCTCGGGCCCTCGCAAGAAACAGAGAAGAGTGGTCAGTCCAGAAAGAATAATCAAATAATAGAGAAAAATAAAAGAAAATACAAGTGAGGGTATATGTGCAAAAATGGAGATAAAATAATCACACAAAACAAAAATAAAAATAAAAATAAAAGAAAACAAAATAAAACAAAATAAAACAAAAAGAAACTATAAACAAAAGCCGCGAAGAGCCGTGAGCTCCGAAAAGCCGCGAAAAGCCGCGAAAACAAAAACGAAAATAAAAACAAAAATACTACTAGCCGTGCTCCCCGGCAACGGCGCCATTCTGATGTCCCAAAAATTCCCTAAGACCCGGGTGAAGGTAATAAGACAAGGGTCGTTGCGACCCGGATCTCAGAGGATAGGTATATCAAGAAAAATATCGAACCGCGAAATAAATCGAATATCAAACAAAACAAAGCAAGCGGTCCTAGCTATGGGATTAACCTGGTATAGCTCCCAGGGTCGAACACAAGGAGCACGGGTTGGCCTAGGGCCTACGAAGTAGTAAAAATGAAAATAAAAGCAAAACAAAATGTTTTTAGTGGTTTTTTAATGATTTTTATAATTTTTTTGGATTTTTAATAAGTGAAGAAAATAAAAGAAAGTAAAAGCAAGCACACTTGATCAATTTATTTAACACACCAAAAATCAAGCAAAAATTCAAGAAAAATGGTTTTTATGTTTTTTAAGTTTTTAAGTGTTTTTGGTGAATTTTTGGGATTTTTATAAGGTATATTTTATTTTCTAAAAATCAAACAGTGCTAAAAAGGTGAGGTACTGTCCAGCAAGGACCAAAACCCTTAGATAAAATATCTAAGGATCTAAACAGGTCCTGGAGGTAATTTTCCTATATACTAGAAAGAATAAGGAAAATTTGAGCACCAAAATTATTGTTTTTGGATTTTTAGATTATTTATTATAATTTTTATGAGTTTTTAGGTGTTTTTAGATTTTTAAGGTTTTTACTCAATAAAAAATAGCCAAAATTGGCTAGAAAATCAAACAACACACAAAGAACAGTAACTAATTTTTTTTAGAATTTTTGGAGGTGTTTTTATATTTTTTTGGGATTTTTAAACCTAGACAGTAGCTAAAATGAGAGTTTTTGAATTTTTAAAAATACTAAATAAAATCAAAAATGTCCTCAAGAATCCGTGAAATTCCTACACCATGGCAGGAGCCATGTATCAAAATCTCATTGGATTTGGAGGTGATTTGATATTTTATTCAAAAATAACAAAAAGCAACAGGGCACAAGGACCTTTCTGCAATTAATACAAAGTTCTGGGTCCCTGGAATAACAACCCTAGAAAGTAGAGGTGTAGGAGTGCAAATAACCCTCCAGGCCACGCACGATACGCGTGACTCAGGCCTGGAAGGACTAAATTGCAATTCCTATTTTTAAAAATATGAAACGTAACAGGGCAAAAATGCAGGGCCAGAGATGCAAAAACACCAAATAATCACGTGTCGATGCACGTGTCCACAACAGGCAGGGGCATCAATGCAATTCTCATGAACTAGAAGGTCCACAGTGCAAATTTTACAGAAATAAAAGAACTAATCTACTTATTTACAGGATTAAAAACTAAATGCATAAAGTAGAGGGGCCTAAAGATAAATTACCCCTTTTATTAATGTCGAGGGCCGGATGTACGACGCGTGGCAGGTTGGACGGATGGGATGGTGCGCCGCACATGAAAGCCACCCCTCGAATCGATCCGACGGCTGGTATGTGTCCACGTGGATGATCGGACGAAGGAGCTGCGACGTGGGTCTTCGAAGGAAGCCGGGCTCGGATCGGATGGACGAGGTGCAGCCACGTGCTAGATCGGATGGCTGAGAGGCGTCGTGGCTTAACCTCGTCGCTCAACGGTGAAGATCGACCCCAGGGAGATCCGATGGTGAGTGCTGCCCCGTGGATGTACGGCCGAGATCTAAACTGGGGCGTCGAGGTCGATCGGACGGTGAACGAAGGACCTGGAGGAACTGATGGTCGGCGAGCTTCGCCGGCCCTCTGCGTGTACGGTAGTCCTCGTCCGGTGCTCAGGAGATGCTAGAAAGCTGCGCCATGACGGTCAGCACCTGATGCACTGCTCCGATGGAGGCGAGGAGCTCAGGAGAACTCCGGCGACGTCGAGGAACGGGAGCTGCTGTGCTCTGAAGCTCCGACCTCCAGATGAGGTCGATGGACCTAGAGACCTGCACAGAAAGAAAGAGGGGTCGAGGGCAAACTGCCTCGACCCGTCAGAGCGGGCGGAAGGTGACCGGTGGTGCGATGCGATGGCTCTCCGGCGAGCGGCGGAGGGGTGAGAGCCGAGACCCTGCTCCGGGGTGAGACAGGGGGAATGAAGGGTCGGAGAAGGTGGAGAGGGGTCTGGCGGAGGTGATGGCGGTGTCGGATGATCAAGGGAGTGGACGGAGACGGCTGGCGGAGGTGGCGGAGCTAAGCTACTGCAAATAGAAAAACCTAACGCTAAGCTAATCTACTGGCTAAAGAAGTTACCTGATGGGCGCATTCGACTGGGCTGGAGCCGATGAGGCTCCCAGTCGTTGCCTCAAGGGGTCGTCGAGGTCCCCGAGGCTCAGCGCGCTCGCGGCGGCGCACGGCGGCGATTACCACCGGATCAGTGATTTCCGGCAGCCCGGGCCTCGCTGCAACTCCACCGGCCACGGCTGTCACTCAGGGATGATGGAGGAGCTCACAGGCGCCGAGGGGAAGATCAAAGATAGCGTGATTAGGTCGCCGGAGACGACCTTAAATATGGTGAGAGGTCCGAGAAGGAAGAGGTCGGGCGGGTAGCACGGATCTCGGATCCTCCAAACCCACCCCGGGCGAGGGTCCTGAATGATCGGGGAGCAATCGGAGCCCGGGGTTTGGGTAGATAGCGGCCGGGTTAGGCGGGTGGAAAATGGTGAAAACGGGTCGGGCGCGACATACCCGGCTCTGGTGGTCCTGGGGGGAGAGTTGACCGGGGGTCAACAATCCCCCGTGGACCAATCAGAGCCCGCCAAGCTTTAGATTTTTATTTGATTTTTTTGGGCCATTAAATGGCCGAATTTTCAAAAACTTAAAACATGAAATATTTTTAATTTATTTTTTTCTATTTTTTTGTGATTTTTAATTAATTTTTGGAAATAAAAATAAGGTATTTACATAATAGGTCTATACATAGGTATATATACAATATAGGGTTTTTAATTTTTGATTTTTAATTAGTTATTTTTATACAATTTTATTCCTATTTTATATTTTATTTATTTATAGAATAAAATGAGGAATAAAAGTCTATTTTTATTTTATTTTTATTATTTATATACATAGGGGAAATAATTAGTTATATACAACTATGTACATGGCATATATACAAGATATTTTTGTACTTTTAATTTTGTAATTTTTATTTGATTTTTGTTTTGTTTCTTTTTATTTGTTTTATTTACAATATATACAATAGAATATTTACAAAAAGTTTTGAAAATAAATAAATTTATTTACAAGGTTAAATAGATAAGAAAGGGTGATCTATGTACATGGTGAAGGGGTGTTTTTGGGTCTTTTTGATTTTTAAATTTTTATTTTGTTTTTGATATTTTAAAATATGTACAAATATTTACAAATATTTACAACATATTTTTGGGTGAGGAAAGTATATAATTTATTTATTTACACAAATATGTACACATGAGCCCCTATCTCCCTCTACTTGGCTTTTATGCGGTCAGGCCCATGCTGAGCCCTCCCTTGGGTTAGGTTGCTCAATATTTATTCTAAATATTTCCCTCTTTTTCTTGTTCATCTTTATTCTTTTATTTTTGCACAAAAACATGCTAATTATCTATATTTACAAACATGCATGCTTTTGCTAATTGACCCTATTTACACATACCTATATGCATTTGCATAGGTTTTTGTAGCTAAAATATAAGAATAAAGAGTGATGAATGGGTATTCATCACCAATCTAACGGTTGAGGTTGATTCTGGAGCCCCACGGTGATCGGACGGCAATGGGCGGTATTGGAAGAACAGGGAGGTTACCTCGCCGGAGCGAGTTCCCCCAGCTCTGATCTTCCTTCGTCGCGTCTCGGTAAAGCTCCCAAAAGGTCCGCGCATGCTCCTGCAGCAACGGCGAAGCACTAGGTACCCATAAGAGGTTCTAGGGACCCTTGAATGATCCCCGGAGATCATGCGAACGCCGACGGGCCTGGGGCCATTCTTGGGCAAAAAGACGGGGCTCGGTTGCTTCCCTTGGGTCCTGCAAGTAAGAGACAAGCGCAACAACAGAAGATAGATGCAGAACCAGGTGTTTATTGGCGGGAAATTACGTGCTGGAGTCGTGGATGGTGTCCGGATCTCGCGGAACTCCGGTGAGATGTTTGATTGCGAACTCGGGGTGAATTAATCGATAGAATGACCAACTAAATGCATAAATCAAAACCAAAAACTAACAGCTAACTACACAGCAAAAAAAACAACTCAATACGACCTCGATTGGCTGGAAGACCAAGAGATAGACCTCACGGCCGAAGCCGGAGATGGGAGGTGGAGACGCCTCTACGGCCGCCCGATCACGCCGCTAGGGGGCTGGAGGACCTCCTATCACCAGGCCCAATCCAGAGAACGCCCAAGAGAGGGGAGAAGACGGTCAAAGAGGGTTCAAATCGCCATGGAGGTGACGGGTATGGCTTTGTACAGATGGCTGGGAACGCTCCAAAGATCGAGGTGCATCAGGCGACACAGGCATCCATTCCCTGAGGAGGAGGACCCTAGGCGTGTAAGACCATCCTTCAAGGAGAAAAAGTCATGAAGACATTGACATGAAATGGTGAATGACGAGACCCTAGAAAAAAGGGTAAAAATAGACAAAAACTCAATTCTGACACAGTCCATACCTCAGTCAGAGAGTTGACCGAGGTCAACCAAGGGAGAGATCTGGTTGGTCCACGTGGACCAACCAGAAAAAACCTTGGAAAAAAGGTTTGTAAATTCATTAAAAAATAGTATTTGAATTTATTAATTTTTGGTTTCAAAATAAAAAATGTTTATTATTTTGTAAAGTATTTTATTCTGATTTTTAATTATTTTTATGAGGTATAAAAATGTAAGTTACCTTTTATACCCTTTATAGGTAATATATCTATATATTTAAGTATTTTATTTTTATTTTATTTATTTAATTTATTTATTTTGGTTCATTATTTTATAAATTTATAAAGTATTTTTATACACTTAACAATATTTTTATTTTAGTTTTCTGAAGTATTTTGTATATTTAATAGTATGGATTATACAGGTATACTTATAGGTCTTATACCTATGTATTATATATATACAAGTATTTATTTTGTGTTTCTTTTGTATTTTTATTCTGATTTTAATGTACAAATATATTATAAATAATATTTACAAAATTATAAAGATATAAAGTTATAAAAATAATGAATAAATAATAAAATAAATATTTTAATCTTTACAAGTATACAATAGGGGTCCAAAACTCAACTTTCAAACCGTAGCTCCGCCAAATGCGAAATTACCGCCATTAAATAGCTTATTTTAAATTATATACAATTAAAGGTGACTTTGATGCATTTGAAGTTTTTATTTGTGAGATACAGGTCTGGGAAGTTGGGATTCTGGAATCTTATTCAGATCATAACTTTTTATCTGTATATTATTTTTGAGTGAAATCAATTTTGTATTTTTCTTTATTTAATTATCTACAACTTTTATGTACAAAGTTTCTTTATTTGAAGTATAAAAAGTGGGACCACAAATAGGTCCCAAAATGAATCAAGAATGAATGAAATAACATGTATTTTTGTTGTATTTTGGCCCTTATCTCCCCCTACTTTATTCCTTGTCAACCTAGTCATCGAGATGCCTAGGTCTTGAGGTTTCAGGTCATAAAATATTTATAATATTTTATTATTTTTCTTTTCTTTTCTTTATTCTATAATTTTGGCTTTAAAAATCGCATTTTATACACTATTTACACAATGATGCATGGATGCTAAAATGCCTGAATTAATGCTATTTACACGTATTTACTAGGATTTTTAAGGCCAAAATGATAGAATAAAGATGATGAAATGTAGATTCGTCATCCCCCTATACTTGCCTTTGCTAGTCCCTAGCAAACACTTATGCAATAAGTGCAGAAAAGAAAAACAAAGAAAAGAAAAAGAAGAAATATGGATTAGATTTAATTATTAAACTTGTCTTCACAAAATCAAAGTTTGGAGCTTAAGTCGGACCTTTGAAATTTTAGTGCGGGCGGAACCTTAATGAGAACCGGATTTGAAATCCAACAGCCTTCGAGAATCCCAAAACTCTGCTCCAGTCTCCTCAATAGCCAGGTCAGAAATATCTCAACTCATACGCCAACCCTTACGACTATGAATCTGACTCGTACAGTGTAAGTGATAGTGGCTCTCCCTAACTAGAATGACAAAGAGACTGACTTCTCCAGCATGGCAACCCAATGATTCCCCAATCCAATAACTCCTTCCTCGAGGAGAGGGGTATTCCCTTCTAAGTTCAAGTGGCAACCAGCTCAAGAGGAGGGGGTGAAGAGAAGAATGGACGATAGCCAGTGTAGCTACCTATCCTAGGATGCAAGACCAGTGTAGTCAAGTCATCCAACTGCAGGCTCACATAATATGACTTTGGAACTCAAGCTTTCTTATTGACTTTACAACATATGTACATACTTTGGCAGGCATTTTATTTTTGTACAAGCCTCTCTCTCTCTTTCTTTTTCTTTTTTTCTCTTTTTTTTGAAATACTATTCACAGCAGCATTTACATAGGGAGTTTTTCCTCTTGAGCTAGTAGACTATCCCTCTTTTGAAGCTTTATTGCAACCCACACTCTCATGTCTTTAGAATTCCTCATCACTAGACGGGTTGGGGTGCACTTCCCTCCCTAGAGGAGGACAAGTGTTTCCACTTGTGTGCATCTCATACCGGCAAATCCAACCCCTCACCACTCCAACTGAGTTGAGCCATGTGAAAGGTGCAGGTGTCCAAGTTAGGTCATTATCAACAACAGTCGTGCGTGTGTTCCGAAATACTCTAGTTAGGCAGTCTAGAATCCATTGAACTAAGTCTCGTGATCCTCAAAGAATTAAGTCAACTAGACCTGAAGTACCTCAAACACATTTCCTATAAGGTCCCTGTTATTAGGTGGATTTTAAGGTCTAATCAAGCTTCAATCTCCGGATTTTATTTAGACTTGTTTAACTATCAAACTCAATCCGAAAAATGTGAATGCTATGCAAATGCTATGCAGAATGTAGAAAAAATTTTTGTGATGCAATTTTCAAGATTTTGAACTTTTTATGGATTTTTAAAAAGATAATGCATATGCATTTTTTTGTATTTTTCAAAAAGATTTTTCAAATGTTTTTGGATTTTAATTTTGCAAATATTTTTGGTATTTTTGAAAACAAAAAGATTTTGGCTAAAATCTATGTATAAATATTTACATGGGGATGCTTCTTATATTTACAAGAAGTGGATTTTAAGAATTTACAGGGTAAGTGATCGATTTTATAGGTATATATATAATGAATTCTGGTGTGATGTATATGACACAGGTTTTTCAAACACTTTCGAAAACTATAGTCCAAAATAATTTTGACACACAATTTTACAAACATGTACACACATTTGAAAATCATTTTGCAAGGTTTTTCAAACAGTATATAAAGATTTTTCACATATTTCTACAACCATTTTTCAAACCGTTTGCAAATCATTTTTCAAACTTTTTATTTTACATAAAGAAAATAAATTTTACAAACCAAAATGTTTTTACAAAGGTTGAAAATATGTAACAAAATATTTTCCAAATAGTTTTCAAAAGATTTTCACAAAGATTTTCAAACTATTTTTCAAACATTTTGCAAAAAACATTTTCACCTGATTTATTAATCAGTATATACAAAAAGAAATTGAGGAATAATAGCATCTTTTTATTAGGTTTTTTAATGAATTTTAAAGAATTATTAGCCATTTTATTAAGAAAATATGAAAATACGAGCTATGGCTAAAGTATATATGCAGTATATACGACCCCCCTATACTTAGCTTGAGCTATGTCCTCATAGATCAGAGAGAAAAAGAGAAGACATAACTCGTACTGAGTATAGTAAAATCTAAAGAATAAATGAATGGACAAATGAACGAATGAACAAATGAGAAGTTGACAGTCCCCCCTATACTTAGGATCAAATAATCCTAAGTATAACAGACTGTACACAACGCAGGGAGGGTCAAGGGTGGGAATGAATAGATCGTACTCAGATTGTCTCCCCCTATACTTAGGGTAAGGTATCCCTAAGTATAGACAAGAAGAGGAGACAATGGAGAGGATCAAAGAATGGAGAAACGCAGGGTGCACACCCCCCTATACTTAGGACAAAGTATGTCCTAAGTATAGAAGACTGACAAAAAGGGGTGACACCTCTTTGGTAGATGAAGAAGATATAAGAGGAAAAGAAGAAAAGAAGAAAAGAAGAGAAGAGATGAAAATGGAAACGAGATCAGACGATGGAAGAAGATAGAGAAGGATATACACATCACTCCCCCTATACTTAGGGTAAAAGAAGCCCTAAGTATAGGCAACAACAAGAGTGATAAGATGGAACGATGAATGAACACTCGGCTCGTCCACCCCTCTATACTTAGGACAAAGTACGTCCTAAGCAAGGAAAACACGAGAATGGGTGGACAAGCAATACGGGAGAGGGACGGAGATGAACAGAAGAGGATATACAACTGAGGTGAATGTACACATGATCAAGAAGGTAGAAAGCAGACCTTCTTGCGAGACCGCTGAGGAATGGATCTGGTATGGTGCAGGTCGACATCGGGGTTCACAGTGGACGGAAGTCGATCAGGGTCGACAGAGTGAAGATCCTCAGGGGCCCTAGGGTGTGAAGGCACAGTCGTGGGAGTGGAAGAAGCGTAGTCAGGTCTGGCCTTGGGAGTCTCGCTGATATCGAAGTGAAATGGGACGAACTCATCATCATCGGAAGAAGTGTAATCGGAGTCTTCCTGCGAGATGTCATCCAAGTCAAAACCAAAAGGCACGAACTCATCAGTGGAAGTAGTCGAACTCTGTTCGTCCTCTATAATTTCAACCGGATCATCTTTCTCATCAAAAGGCCCGAATTCTTGAATAAAAGCAATCAGATTAAATTCGGCCTTTGGCTCATCTGACTCTGAGTGAACAAGCACGGACTCATTGGTGAAAGAAGTCGAATCATGTCTGTCATGTATAGTATCCAAATCTGCCCTCCGCTCAATAGTATCAATCATGTAAATCCCGCGGATGTCATCAACACAACGCCAATCACAGGAAGCAGAAACTCCAAGGTCTATGCTTTCCTAGCCTTCCTCCTTGGAGAGGAATTCTCAGATCTCATCATCGGTCATAAAGAAAGTCTCTCTGATATCCTCATATATATCATAGGCCTCAGGGTCAGCCAGAATAGGTGTAGTCACACCAGGTGCAGGTCTCTGGTCGGTAGTGGGTGCGGTGATCAACACTTGGCTCTCGTCAGCAGGACGGAAGTGAATCTCTCCTGATCCATAGTCAATAACGACCCTCGCAGAGGTGAGGAATGGTCATCCTAGGATGATTGGAGAGTGCTCCCTAGTGGAGGTCTCCATGGACAAAACGACAAAATCAACATTATACTTCGTGCCCTGAATCGAAATGACGGTATTTTCAAGGATACCCTTCGGCCTCCTTATTGATCCATCAACAAACTGTACGATCATCCTGGTTTTCTTGAGAGGCCCAAGGTGAAGAGACTGTACCAGCGAGAAGGGTAATATGCTAATAGACGCACCGTCATCTAGGAGAGTGTGATCACATGTGAAGTCAGAGATGGTGCAGCTAATGAAAGGTGTGGCAGTGTTCTTTTTTTCCTAGGAATGGGACGATGTGAGATGGTGTGGGCAATGGCCATGGTCAAGATATGACGCTCAGATCTGCTCCTCCGCTTTCTCTTCTTGGGAAGAGGAGCAGATAATTGGGTCATGGCCTGCTGAAGTGGGGCACGGATGATCTCATGAATAGTGGCCACCACTTCGGGTTCAGTCAACATTTTTTAAATTTTTGGACCTCCTCCATACAAGGGAGGAAGTCGGAATCAGTATCTACATGAGGCACGCCAAGAGCAGTCTGTACAACGGCATCATCGGGGTCAAAGGTGGGACGGGGTGTGAGAGGCTGTGTTGTCAAAGGATCTGGCAAGTTGGCGCTCTCCTCACAGTCTGACTCGATCATGTCTCTCCCGAACTCTTTTTGGATTTTTTAATTTTTCTCATTTTTTTGTGTTTTGGGTGATTGGAAGCTTTCATGGAAATCCTTGAGTGAACCCATATCATCAAATGATGGAATATCATGCTCGCTCTTAGTGAGGTTGTCAATCCTCTATCTCATATGATCCATCATCTAGGTCAAGTGCTCAAGGGTGGACTCCGTGAAAGGTGACTCCAACAGGTCAGACTCGGGTGGATGTGAAGGTGGAAAATATGGAGGTGGTGGTGTATGTGAGTAGAAGTCCGAGGTCTGACACTGTGGCTGAGGCGGGTATGTACAAAAGTCAGAAAAAATGGGAGGAGAGTCCTCCTGATAAAAGGGAGGTGGACCGGCTGGAGTGAGCGAGGGATCCGCAAAGTCCGGATAGAAAATGCTCCAGGGGTCCATCTCGAAAACAAAAGAAAATGATTCGGGGGAGCACGATGGTCAAGTCAAGAGAAGTAGAGAAAAGGCGCAAATGCGCAGATGAGATCTAGGACACACACAAAACAATCACAAACAAAAATGAAAATAATACAAACCCTCAATTCACCTACTCAACTCGGTGGAGACCGAAAAGTCGGTCTTTTTATCTTGTTTGTTTTAGAGTTAGGTGAGAAGTTCAAAATTGCGTAAACACTTAGGGGCTGAATGGGATTTGGGCACTAGTCCTTAGGGTGTGTGCGAGCAAGTAAAACGAAGACAATGAGGGGATTACTCGCCTCATGACAAGATTTTCTTTTTGGTTGGTTTTAGGGTCAAGTAATTTTAGCAGTCCCAATTTTATTTGATTATCACTTTTTTTGGATTTTTAGTAAAAATGCACGAGCCTAATGAGGAGTCAATTTCCTAGGTTGGCAAAATCAGAGGTAGAGGAGCAGAAAAGCAATGCAAGCGGCAAAAAGATGATGAATGCTAAAGCGTAAATGCTCACCTTGCCTCCAGCACTCTACATGCAAAGATGCTCAGCAGAATTGAAACCTATCTATATGCAAATACAAGCCGACGAAATCGCCCTAAGTGTGAGAAGCTGCTATTATCGTGAAGAACCACAAGCCGGGCACCGATCTTCAATCCAGGAGTCCGGTCTAGGCTTACCCCTCCTCCTCTCGACACATCGAGTTCAGGAGCAGCGCTTGCAGGGTGGGCTCGCGACATGAAGGCTCGAAGATGATGAGGCGACTGTTTAAACTTTTAAACTAAGTCCAAAGCACAAAAAAGGTACATGCAAGATATTAAATGTTTGGCCTTAGTCTATCGCAAGCAGTCCTACAACTAAGGGCTCAATCACACAAAAGAAATAAAATCAAAATCGGAAAACAAAATTAAAAAAATGCGAAGAAAAGCCGATAAAAAGCCGCGGTGAGCCCTCAAGTGAACAATCACTTGGAAATAGGCCTGAAAGTCCAAGTGTCCAGTGTATATGTATTATTACAATAAATAGAGTCTCTCTCTCACAAAAATTACAGAAATAAATACAAGGAAATAAATGCAACAACTAAGGTAGAGCTTGGTCTTCAAAAATCCTCTAAGTTTCCTCGGTGCTAGGCTGGCTAGAGCCGGCTTCACGTGGGTGCACATGCACCTAGGGTGGAGCGCCTCCCTCGATCTGCGGTTCCTCGCACAAAGTCAACAAAGAAGAGGGGTTAGACAGCTCATACAATTATATCAAATAAAAAACAAACAAATAAACCGTAAGAATATACAATAATCACAAACACAAGTAAAAACCCGAACTAAGAGTTGTTGCTCCCCGGCAATGGTGCCATCTGCCACAATGGATCCTACAAGCGGTGTATAGCACTTATCTTGGCGCTCGATCTCAAATCCGAATAAATAGCTATTTGCATATTTAACTAAGTCCAAACGTAACTATAGTTACATGCAAAAGATATTCAATGTTTGGCCTTAATCTATCATCAAGCAAATCCTACAACTAGGGCTCAATCACACGAAATAAAGAAAACAAAACTGGGAAACAAAAGAAAAATGCGAAGAAAACACGAGAAAATCGACAAGGCCCCCAAGGGAACAATCCCTCGGGCACTGGACCTCATGAAGTGTAGAGTCCTGAGAGTCATGTATTATTACAATAATTGTATCTCTCTCACTTTAATTACAAAAATAAATACAATAAAAATACAAGTGGCTTTGTCTTCAAAAAGCCTCCATGTCCTTCTTTGATGCAAAGTGAAAGTCGCCTCACATGGGTGTCCAGGCGCTCCAAAGAGAGCTCCTCCCTCGATCCACATTCCTCGCAATAAATCCAAATAAGGAGACAATTCAACAATGTATATCAAATAAAAGAGAAAATAAATGAAGCAAAAATAGATAAATTAATCATAACCAATCAAAGGATCAATCTATGCGCATTTGCTCCCCGGCAAAGGCACCATTTGTTTAACCCGAAAATCGAGCGGTCGTATGTTCCACACAAGGCAGGATCACAACCGAAATTATACCATATAGTGATATTAAAAAATCATTTTTGATTATAAGGAAATTTGCTATACAAAATCCCAAACCTATTCAAGTAACATGTTTGTTGAAAGGGCATCAAGTAGCCAATTGGTGATCTTGATCAAATCTAGTCATTTATTGGTCGAGGCAATGTCATTTAAGGGAACAACTATTATTCTAATATTTACCAAATATTATCCATAATTATTCCAGGAAATTAACCATTAATTTCCCAAGTTTTTAAATGACAATCACAAGGTTTTGGATAAACATGCAAATTCCAGCAGTGACCCTCACTAACTAAAAATAGCATATCTCTTTAATTTTAAATCCAAATTAAGCAAAATCAATTTCCAGCGATTGATAATTTGATTTAAAACATAAATCATGAGATAAACACGTATTTGCAGGGATTTTAAAATAGTAATTAACCCCTTAATTACGTCATTATTAGCTATCCCCGAAACAATGGATATATGATTACTAAAATGATCATAACTCGAGCAAACGGAATCCAAATTACGCAAACGCAAGTTCCATGGTTTCCTTATTTAATGGATAACGTTATCCAAGTGATAGTTTCATGTTTAAAAAATTAAAAAGGGGCATAAAGTTATCACAAAATAGGGTTGCGAAATTGAAATACGATAAAATTTTCACGATTCCTCACGAGCCCAAATCTGCCTAGGTTTATGGATCGAATACAAAACCTCTAACCTGGCTCTGATACCACTTGAAGGATATGGGATTATCCTCAAGAACATCATGGAAGCGTGTGTATCGTATCGTATACGATGAAGAGCGACTAGTCGCACTAGTTGCTCAGTGCAACGGAATTTAAAAAAATTCTACGATGAAACCACATGATCCAAGAACATTTCTCGGATTGTTTCATCTAACCACAAACAAGATATAGGAATACCTTTTGGAGCATGGTTGTGATCGAGCCTCTAAGTGAAGAGACCTCCTGTCTCAAGTCCGATCCGTCGGAGGAGACACTTGCGAGCGCGGGGATGAGTCGCGTGCTTCTCACAATCCAAGTCGTTGATCCAAGCGATGGATCTCCTGATCTCATCTCACGAGATCAAACGCCTTCTTCACGAGCGTCATGCACCAAAGAAGATGGAGATCCACGAGTCGTCGAAGCGGGTACGACGATGAAGATGATCTTCTCTTTATGAGAGTGGACGGCCACTCAAAGAGAGATGACTCAGAGATGTGTGAGAATGAGAGGAGGAGAGAGAGAGAGAGAGAGAGAGAGAGAGAGAGAGAGAGACTCCGTCGAGACGGTGTAAGTCTAAGATCAAGGCATGCCTCTTTTTATATAGGGCTTTGGGAATCCATGGATCCCAATCCATGGATAACACATAATCAACATATGAGATTAATTTGTGTTCTTTTCAATGGCTAGGATGTTGTTGTAAAATCACAACAATAAGTGATTTAATTTAAATTAACTAATATTGATAAATCAATATAATTAATCTCAAATTAAATCACATTTGACTAGATATGGGATAATGAGAAGAGCAAGGTCCATCCCTAAAATAGAGGGGACGACTGCACCTCTCCACATGGAGAGTTGTAGCCGTCCTCTCTTCTTAGAGAGGACTTGGTCAATCTCCTAAAATATCATGAGATCTCATTATCTCATGATATATCCTATAACTCTTGAAAATAATTTTCACAAAAAAATCCAAATTATCTTGTGGAAAATATCAACCAAGCCATTGAAACTATGTGAATCTCATTCACAACTCAAAATTAAATGTAATTATATTTTCAATTAATTATTCAATGTGAATCCAATTCACGTTAACAATTAATCAACAAATATAAATCACATGAGTCTCTCTCTAATATATATTATAAATCGTATTTATAATATACATAGATAATTGGATAGTGATATCCACATTATCCATATCCACATTAATTAAATCACATTTAAATACATTGGATACTCATTCTCATGCATTCAGATAATGTGAATCAAATTCACATTATTCATGATAATTAAATTACATTTAGTTATCCATTTCTGAACGCTCAGATATAATTCAAACTTGGAATTATTCTTTAACTCTTTCAAGAAAAATGCGCTTTCTCTAATATACTTGGAGATAAGGACAGGACGATTGTATTGTTCCACGTATAGTGACTTGGATATTGAGATCACATCTCAAATCTAGATCTCACGTACCTCTGAGAGATGCTTGATTTAATCAAGACCGCAAATCTAATCTTCTCACTGCATGTGAATCGCATTCAGATCAGTGTCCAACATTTGGACCAAGATCAGATTACTTCTCTACTGATCGATTTCATCATCATAATTTCCCATTATTAACCCTCTTGCTTAAAATTGTGTCAATAAAACCCAGGTAATGTCCTGTAATCAACAGAGTCTCGAATAAATTAAAAACCACAAAAAAATCGCAAAACAAAAATCTGTGGTATTTTTAACCTGAAAAATACCTTCAAAAATATTTCGGGTCTTTTGTTTGATCTCATCTCCAGTTTTGGTCAACATGAAACTTGTAGATCTCGTCAAGATCTACAACTTTCATGTTTTGAGTTTTCTCAAAATCGGCCAAATTAAACCTCAAAAATCAAAAATACTATCCAAATAATCTGATTGGGCCATGTGGCCCATTCTGGGGGCGTCACGTGGCCCGCTTCCCTTGTCTTCTTCCGCCTTCACCTCCAACCGTTGGACCATCTTCATATCCAACGGCCAGGCCTTCTCCACGCACGCATATGTTCCCAGCCATCAGATCATCATCAGAACTCCATCATCACCGCACGTTAGCGCCTAAGCCAGAAGTCGCCACGTGTCACATTGTGGGCCACTCGATCCCGCTCTCGTTCAGCCATCTCCACCATCCATTGCTGACAGGTCCTCCACCATCTGATCGCAGGTCCTAATTTAATCTAAACCCTCTACCAGTGCCCTTCTCGCAGCTCGACACGTGGCACAACCGTTGCCTTTCGTTGAATTAATTAGGGCTTTCTCCATCTTCTCGACCTTCACTGAACACCCCTTTAGTTTCGCCGCATATCCCCCATCCACGTGCATCGCATCCGACCATCTCATTCCTCCTCCAGACCTTCAACCATCTCCGCCCACCTCCTCCGCCACCCACAGCGGAGGAGCTTCGAGCTCCCATGTTCTTCGCCTCCCTAAGCTCACATCACACTCACACACGCAAACCTCTTTGCTTCGGCTATGCGTCATTAACTTGCAGGTGAATCCTCTTCACTGATCGGGAACTTCGCCGGAGCAATTTGGTCGAGCTTCGCTGCCACTATCAGAGCAATGAGACGCCACCCTGAGCACTTTCGTGGCTCGACCATCTCCTGGGCTTCATCGACCAACTTCCAGCAGCTTCGGGCGAGCTCTACCTGCGCCAAAGAAGAGTGGCGGAGCTCGGGCTCCTTCGTCGGAGTCCTGTTCTCGCCGCCACTCGCAGAAGAAGACGACGGAACAGTTGCCGTCGGATGGTCTTCGTCCAGCGACCATCTGACGGTCCAGACGAGGCCACGCCATCGACATCAGCAGCCGTTGGATTCTCACGATCCAACGACCTTCGAGAAGCCACGTCAACTAGGAACACCTTCATCAGTAGCCTTTGGATCCACACGATCCAATGGCCGCTGAGCTAGCCACGTGTAAGAGCCAGAGCCTCCCCGAGCCTAGCGTCCGAGCCTCCAAGCTTGGATACTCCTGAGCCTCCTCGAACCTGCATCGAGCCTCGAATCTCCCGAGCCTAGCCGAAGCTTCATCGAGCCTCTGCCGAGCCTGACCCGACCTCCAAGCCTAGATCGCGCATGCCTGGAACGTGCTATCTGGACAAATTGCTGGGAGCCCCCGCCGTCTTCTCCAATTTGCAGATAGGTCCCTGGAGCACGTGCAGTCTACGTGCATTTGGGTATTTTGCAATTATGCCCTCGTGGGTTTTAATAATTGCAAAAATACCCCTGTGTGTGTGGGTATTTTACAAGGAAGGCCTCGTACTTTTCATATTTACATTTTAGTCCCTCCCAGGGACCTATTTGTAGTTATCCTTTTTGTATTTTATTGCACTTATGCCCCTGGCTTCTTTTATGCATATCTTGAGCTACGTATATCCGATTGAGATGATTTCAGTTTCGTTTTAAAGCTAGTTTGATGATCTTTCTAATGGCATGCTTAATCGTTGTTTTGGATACAATGATTTTTTATGTATTATGTAGTAGCCTTGTGTCTATTTGAGCTTGAACTGATGTCTTACTTAAAAATTGTTCATCACATCTGCCTCTTTAATTAAACTTGAAATTAACTCTAGTTTAATTTTGCTCATCATTTTTACCTAGGGCATATTTTAATTGCATTTCATGGAGATTACTTGCATGATTAAAATATAAAAAAATGCATGTTTGGTTTTAATGCATTGTTGTTGCCTTGTCTCACTTCATGTATGCCTTGACCTATTTTGACTTCAACTCGACGCTTGATTAAATAGATGAAAAATCCGATTAATATGAGAGAGGCTCGTGTCCCTGAGTTCGACCTTGGTATCTTATCAAGTAAAATAAATAAATTACGACCATCTCATTTTGATCGATACATATTTAAATCAGATGGTCTTTTTGATGAGCCCGAATAGGCCCGACTGCTACGACAATTCCAAGTGCTAATTCAACACTCTTAAAGGGCCGATTTTGCGGTTTATCAGTTATACAATTGATTATTGATCACATCATCCTCAGGTATTCCCAATACCTGTACATCCTGCATACTGGAAGACATGTGATCGACCCGAAGATATAGATCAATTTTACACTCTCATCTTCATGGTTTCATCAACAAGTTTCTCAATATTGGTCATTGGGATTTGGTATTGATTGTATGCTTTCCAAATACCTCATGAGTGAGCTCATGTCTTCCGGTTTAGAAGTGAACATGTATGATCCCTTTGAGAGATCGTATTACTCATTTGCCCTTATATGCACACCAGCTCGCGGGTGTATAGACCTTTGTTAGATCATCAACCAATTGGTATGCCAAATGTCGATACTCAGACATATAGCAATACATCTGTCTCCGGTCAGAGGATGCGTGCCAATATCGTGATAGTATTCAACATAGGACTTTGGTTATCTCGATCTCATTAAGTCAACCCTTGACTTATCTAATCTGACACCTCCGAATCTCTATTCCTATGTAGAGGACCTGCATCAAGAGGTTGGTCAGATATCAGCCTATATGAGAAAGGATTGCCATCTCCTACTCAGGATGGAGATCATCCATTAACATTCATTTGACAGTGTTTGATGAGTTCTCAATCTAACTCCTTAGATATTCATCCAAACACCAGCCTCTATGATTCAATATTTAAACAACAACTGTATGATTATTAAGATGACCATGGTATATAACCCTAATTGTACAGAGGGACCTTATAGTGCATTCATTCACTTAATCTCAGAAAGGGAGTGAAAATAAATCAATAACTTTTATTGATAAATCAAACATTACAATAACATTTATTGTTGGAATGGTTCGCCTTGGGATCACAATGCTAACAGTCTCCCACTAGCCCTTAGAACCATTAAGGAAGAATCCTTAAACCCATACTCATTACATGCTGATCGA
Organism: Ottelia alismoides; assembly: GCA_037367405.1. Classification (NCBI taxonomy): domain Eukaryota; kingdom Viridiplantae; phylum Streptophyta; class Magnoliopsida; order Alismatales; family Hydrocharitaceae; genus Ottelia; species Ottelia alismoides. The sequence goes on from JAZKJV010008743.1 coordinate 329,829, forward strand.
AAACCTTCTATGTCAGAGGTTTGGTAAGAGGATCAGCAACGTTGTCGGCAGAGGCCACCTTGGTGATGATGGTGATGTCACTACACTTTTGAATCTCTCGAATGATGTGGTATTTCCTTTCCACGTATTTGCTCTTTTGATGCCATCTGGGTTCCTTTGCATGGGCAATGGCAATGGCTCCCTAGTTATCGCAGAGTAACGGGATGGGAGTATCAGAGGAGACTACGCCAAGTTTTAGGATGAACTTGCGCAACCACACCGCCTCCTTTGCAGCATCCGATGCGGCAATGTACTCAGCTTCTATTGTTGAATTTGCCGTAGTGTCCTGCTTCTTGCTTCTCTTGCTCACAGCACCACCATTCAACAGGAACACAAACCCTGATGTCGACTTTCGATCATCAATATCCGACTGGAAGTCTGAATTTGTGTATCCAAAGACTTGGATCACCATCTCCATAGACCAAGATGTAATCTTATGTCGTGAGAGATTCTAGCTTACTTACGTCCATGTTTTTCACATGGACCAAGCAACCCCAAACCCTCAAGTGACTAACACTTGGTCTGGTTCCATACCATAGCTCATGAGGAGTCTTAGGCACTGAAAACTCAGATTTTGTGAGGGTCAAAATAGTCCACACAAGGCGGAACTACAGTGTCGCTGAGCGACCGCTCACGAAACCCGAATTAATCAACAATTAACCCACGACAAATAAATCAAGCGATGAAAGTAAATGTGCGGAGTTAAAATTTATTATAACTCTACAACAAAGATGTGTATAGTGCAAGTATGTGTAGAGGTCGAACACAGGGAGCAGACAGGTAGAACGGGGCAAAAATGCTCAAAATGTGTGTATGTGATCAAGTGTCTACTAAGCTAATTTTTTTTGGGTTTTAATTTTAATTTTTTTAATTTAATTTTTGATTTTGTATTTTTGTATTTTGATTTTCAATTTACTGATTTTATATTTTCTTTTTATATTTTATATTTTTTTATTTTCTTTTTCAATATTGGAAAATAAGGACAATGTAATAAAAGGCAAGCTAGAGTATTTATAAAAATGGATAAAAATACTCAAAAATAAGAAAATAAAGTCTTTTTGGTCTTTTTATCATATTTTACTGTTTTTGTGATTTTTGGGTAATTTTTAGAATGTTTTTGGTATTTTTAATTAGCAAAATAAAGAAAACAGTGGCAAAAATGCAAGGCTGAAACTAAAATGGAGAAATAAAATAGCAAACAGTAACAAAACTTCTCAAAATTAATTTTCAATGAAAGACAATATAGTAAGGAAAATTTAGAGGCTAAGTTTGTATTTTTAGGATTTTTGTAGAATTTTTAGGATTTTTATAAGGGTTTTTGGGGTTTTGCAATTTTTAGGAGTTTGGTTTTGTATTTTTTAATGATTTTTGGTCTGGAGCTACGACACACTAAAAGGAACAAAATATATATTTTTGGGATTTTTCTGATGAGTTTTTATATTTTTTATGGATTTTATAATGCAGACAGTGCTAAAAAATGACGTTTTTTATTTTTAATAAGTACGAAAATGAAATAATTATGAAAACTAAAAATGTGTGATAAACTACACTACAGCATGAGCTTAATGTGATTTTTGGAGATTTTTGTGGGTTTTATAGATGCATGAAAGAATTAAAGACAACATAAAGAAAATACATACGGCCAAGGGTGTTGTTGTAATTATCAAGAAGTTCCAGGACACGGTTGAAAATTTCCAAAAAGATTACAACTAAATAAACTCTTTGCTAGACCAATTAATCAATCCCCAAACTTGTGAGTTAAAACCCGCAAAAACGCCAGGGCGCACGTGACACGCACGCGCGCCTGGCAAGGGCCTCAACAGAATTGCCTAAACCTTAGGGGGCTGCCGTGCAATTTATACAAAAATTTAAAACGCAGATGAAAGCTTTGGGGTTAAGCTAATAATTAGACAAAAACGACTGGGCTAATCGCGCAAAATACCCAGTCTTGAGGGCGGATCCAACGGCGGAGGGCGCTCACTTACGCCACGTGTCGAGTTCCTTGCGCCACGATGCCTCTTCGATTCCCATGGCCACGATTAGATCTCTGACGACGATCGAACGGCCAAAACTCGCGGGTGATCTCACGGCTGCTATTGGATCTGGAGGAGGGACCCGATCTGACGGACGCGGAGGGGCCGGCAAGAACAATGAAGAACTCGGGCGTGGCGAGTTTTCCTCGGCCAGCGCTCGAGCTCCCAAGCACCTGCGACTTCTCCGCCACCACTAGAAGATCCCCACGGCTGCCCTCCGGCGAATGATGGCTTCAGCGGGTGCGGCGGAGCAGCGTTATCGGCCGGCGAGCACGGAGCAGCGCCAAGCTCCAGGTGCTTCCGGTCTTAGCAAAACTCGACCCCTTGGATCTGCAAGGAAACACGAGGTCGACAGTAGATGGTTCGCGGGGTGAACGATGGTAAAAATGTGGTGTATGGTGTGGAAAAAGACGCCGGAGCTCAAGAGCTCCGGCGAGGTGTCGGGTGCGAGATCTATAACAATAATTGCTTAAACAACCAACTAAATGCACAGATTAAAGGCTGAGACTAAACGCTAACTAATGGGCAAGAAAATGGATAGAAAACACCTCGAGCGGCGGTGCACCGCGAGATAGGCACCTCACGGCCAAGATGGCCGGAGGTAGGTGGAACGGCCGCCTCGGCCCTCGCCTAAGCCTCCTTCGTCGGTTGGAGGAGGTCTGTCACACCTCTAATCCTGAACGCGACGCCAAGGGGGTCCAAACTAGGGTCAAAGGGGTTCAAAGGGAAAATGGAGGAAAGGGGGTTGTTTTGAAAGAAGGTCGACGGGGCACCTTCAACGAGGCATATCTTGCGAATCGCAGATCCATTCCTCGAGGTAAAGGCTAGGCGTGAAAGATCATATGTCGAGGAGAAAAAGTGATGAAGACCGCATCATGAAATGGTGTAAGGATCGTCCCCCAAAAAGGGGCGAAAATCAAGAAAAATGCATTTCTGACAATAGCCAGACCTCGGTCAGAGTGTTGACCGAGGTCAAACAAGGAAGAAATCTGGTTGGTCCACGTCGACCAACCAGAAAAAACCTTGGAAAAAAGATTTGTTAATTCAATTTAAAATAGGAGATGATTTTATTAATTTTTAGTTATAAAATGAAAAATGTTTATTTTTTTATAAAGTATTTTATAGTGATTTTTATTTATTTTTATGAAGTATATTTTTACAAGTTGCTATTATACCCCTATATAGGTATATTATCTACATATTTTATTCCGTTATTTTTATTTTGTGATTTTAATTTTATTATTTTTATTTCTTATTTTAGAAAGTTATAAAATACTTTTATATACATAAATATATTTTTATTTTATTTTTATGATATGTTTTGTATATTTAATAAAATACAAATATGTTTCGTATAGGTATATGTACAGGTAATGTATCTATGTATTTTATTTTTAAGTATTTTATTTTTGTTTTTATTTAGGTTTTTATTCTTATTTTAATGTACATTATTATTATAAGTATTATTTACAACATTATAAAATATAAAATTGTAAAAATAATAAATAACTAATAAATTGAATATTTTAATATGTGCAAGTATACAATGAGGGTCCAAAACTCAACTTTCAAACCGTAGCTCCGCCAAATGCGAAACCACCGCCATTAACTAGCTTATTTTCTTCTATATACAATTAAAGGTGAGTTTGATGCATTTGGAGTTTTCATTTGTGAGATACGGGTCTGGGAAGTTGGGATTCTGGATTTTTATTCAGACCATAACTTTTTATCTGTGTAGCATTTTTCTATGAAATCAATTTTGTATTTTTCTTTATAAAATTATCTACAACTTTCATGTACAAAGTTTCTTTATTTGATGTATAAAAAGTGGAACCAAAAATAGGTCCCAAAATGAATAAAGAATGAATAGAATGTATAGGTATTTTGTCTGTATTTTGGCCCTTATCTCCCCCTACTTTATTCCTTGTCGACCTATTCATCAAGATGCCTAGGTCTCGGGGTTTTGGGTCATAAAATATTTACAATATTTTATTCTTTTTCTTTTCTTTTCTTTATTCTATAATTTTGGCACTAAAAACCGTATTTTATATAATATTTACACACATCTGCATGAATGCTAAAATGCATGAATTAATGCTATTTACACGCATTTACTAGGGTTTTTAAGGCCAAAATGATAGAATAAAGATGATGAAACGTAGATTCATCATCCCCCTATACTTGCCTTTGCTAGTCCCTAGCAAACACTTATGCAATAAGTGCAGAAAAAGAAAAATAAAGAAAAGAAAAAGAAGCAAGATGGACTAAATTTAATTATCAAACTTGTCTTCACAAAATCAAAGTTTGGAACTTAAGTTGGACCTTTGGAATTTTAGTGCGGGCGGAACCTTAGTGAGAACCGTGTTTGAAATTCAACAGTCCTTGAGAATCCCAAAACTCTGTCCAAGTCTCCTCAATAGCCAGGTCAAAAATATCTCAATTCATACGCAAACCCTTACGACTATGAATCTGACTCGTACAGTGTAAGTGATGGTGGCTCTCCCCAACTAGAATGACAAAGAAACTGACTTCTCCGGTACGACAATCCAATGATTCCCCAATCCAATAACTCCATCCTCGAGGAGCGGGGTATTCCCTTCTAAGTTCATGTGGCAACCAGCTCAAGAGGAGGGGGTGAAGAGAAGAATGGACGGTAGCCAGTGTAGCTACCTATCCTAGGATGCAAGACTAGTGTAGTCAAGTCATCCAGCTGCAGGCTCACATGATTTGACTTTGATGCTCAAGCTTGCTTATTTTCTATACAACATATTCACATACTTTGCAGGCTTTTTATTTTGTACATGCCTGAACTTTTTTTTTTGAAATACTATTCACAGCAGCATTTACATCAGGAGTTTTTCCTCTGGAGCCAGTAGACTATCCCTCTTTTGAAGCTTTATCGCAACCCACAGCCTCCTGTCTTTAGACTTCCTAATCACTGGACGGGTTGGGGTGCACTTCCCTCCCTAGAGGAGGACAAGTGTTTCCACTTGTGTGCGTTTGATGAGCGACCCGAGCGAACGAGGTAAAGGTACTAAATAGGTCGTTGCGACCTCAATCACTCAGAGTCACTTAATCAAGAAAAAGATCGAACCGCTAAATAAATCGAAGATCAATCAAAACAAGGAAGAGCGGTCCAGCTATGAGATTAACCTGGTATAGCACCCAGGGTCGAACACAAGGAGCACGGGTTGGCCAAAGGCCTACGAAGTAGTAAAAATAAAGTAAAATGAAGGCAAAATGTTTTTAGTGGTTTTTAATAATTTTTATATTTTTTTTGGATTTTTAATAAAGTGAGAAAATAAAAGAAAACAAACACAAGCACACTTTAGCAATTTATTTAAAGCATCAAAAATCAAACAAAAATTCAAACAAAAATGTTTTTATGTTTTTTAGGTTTTTTAGTGTTTTTGATGAATTTTTGGGGTTTTTATAAGGTGTATTTTATTTTCTAAAAATCAAATAGTACTAAAAAGACAAGGTACTGTCCAGCCAGGCCCAAAATCCAAAGATAAAATATCTAAGGATCTCAGAGGGACCTGGAGGTAATTTTCCTGTATACTAGAGAAAATGAGGAAAATTTGAGCACCAAAATTATTGTTTTTGGGTTTTTAGATTAATTATTATGATTTTTATGAGTTTTTAGGTGTTTTTGAGTTTTTAGGGTTTTTAAGCAATGAAAAATAGCCAAAATTGGCTAGAAAATCAAGAAACACAAAAGTAACAGTACCTAATTTTTGTGGAATTTTTGAGGGGGTTTTTATATTTTTTTGAGAATTTTAATTCTAGACAGTAGCTAAAATAGAGGTTTTTGAATTTTTAAAAATAACAAATAAGATCAAAAATGTCCTCAAAAATTCTCAACAATCCTACAACATGGCAGGAGCCATGTATCAAATTTTCATCGAATTTGGAGGTGATTTCATATTTTATTCAAAAATCAAAAGGGGGCACTGTGCACAGGGATGAAAGTGCAAATACCCAAAGTTCTGGGGGTCCAGGTGCAATTTTCCCAGCAAGTCACGCGCGAGGCGCGTGCCTGGGGCACTCAGGGACCTTCTTGCAAAGAAAACAAGTCCGAGGACCTTTTGGTAACTCGTACCAAAAAGTCCAGGGGTTATGTTGCAAATAACCCACTAAAAGACGCACATGTGCAATTAAAACGCTCACAGGGGCATATATGCAATTACGAAAAATATTTCATTCATTAACAAACATCCAGAACTACAGGACTAGAGTCGCAAATACACCAAAACTACACGTGACGAAGCACGTGTCTCACACATACAGGGGCATAAGTGCAAATACTAAAAAGCACGAGGTCCAATGTGCAAATAACCCAACGTAAATAAAAAGCACAAAATATTTACAGGACTGAATCTAAAAACATAAACTAAGAGGGGGCCTACGGTAATTTACCCCTGTATTACGTCGACGGCTGGATGATGGACGTGTGGCTGATCCAACGGTCCTGGACGACGGGCGGCTCTCTCCTTCCGCACGTGGGCCTGATCGACGTCTCGGAGGAGGGCACGTGGAAGATCTAACGGCCTCAGGTGCTGGTGCCTCTCTCTCTGCGCTAACGGTCCAGATCGCCCCTCTGGATGATCGGGCGGTGGCTGCTCCTGGACGGATGGACGGTCACGATGAAAACTGGAGCGCTGAGGGCGATCGGACGGTGCTCGAGGATCCTGGAAGAACAGTTGGCCGGCGAGCTTCGCCGGCCTCGTGCGAGTGCGGTGGTCCTCCTCAGCTGCCTGTGGATATCGGATCAGGTCCGCGATGAAGTCCTCCAGCTGGTGGTGGCCTCCGATGGCCCAGCCGAGCCCTGGAGGGGCTCCGGCGAGGTCGGCGGAGGGAAGCTCCTGGCCGAAGTGTCGGGAGGCCTCAGATGGTCTCCGCTGGTCCTGCAAAGTATCTCAGAAGCTCCGCGGGTCGAGGGCAAAGTGCCTCGACCCGATTAGGTGGTGTGGAGGTGAGCTGTGCGTCGGGGTGAGCGAGCTCCGGCGAGCGACGGACGGGGGAGCTCGAACCCCAGCTCCTGTGCGAGCTGGGTTGAACGAAGGGGCGGAGAAGGTGTGTGGGGGGAAGGCGATGGTGAACGTGGGTTCCGATGATCGAAATGATGCTCGAGATGGTCGGAATCAACGGAATACAGCGGAGCTACGATTTGGGGCAAACTCGAAATTAGGCGAAATAGGAAAGCTAGAAGGTTACCTGGGCGGCGAGGTAGACTAGGCTGGAGCTGAGGTAGCTCCCGGTCGTGGCCTCGAAGGTCGTCTGGTCCTGAGGCTCGAGCTCCTGCACTGGGCGGAGCACGGCGGTGCTACGTCGCCGGATCAGTGGTCCGGTCACCCCCTCCTCACTGCGACACGGGCAATCGAGAGCTGTCACCTCAAGGGATGCTGTGGAGGTCACGGGATGAAGGGTGGAGAGCCAAAGATGCGTGAAAATGGGGGCGGAGCTCAGACTATATACGGCTAGGGGTCCGGCTAGATGGGAGTCGGGCGTGAAGCTCGGAGCGCGGATCCCAAGGCTATCAGTCGGGCGTGGATCAGGGATGATTAAGGAACAAATGGAGCCCGGGGTTTGGGTTAATGGAGATCGGATCTGTTTGCGGAAAGGTTGAGAAATCGGGTCGGGAATCAGATCCGCAACTCTGTGGTCCAAGGGGGGGAGTTGACCGGGGGGTCAACATCCCCCGTGGACCAATCAGGAGAGGCCACGCTTATTTATTTTGATCTATTTTTTTGAGTTAGAAAAAGGCCGAATTTCGAAAAACTTAAAACATGAAAAATATTTATTTTATTTTTCTTTATTTTTTGGTGATTTTTAATTAATTTTTCAAAATAAAAATAAGGTATTTACATAATAGGGCTATATATAGGTATATGTACAATATAGGGTTTTTAATTTTGATTTTTAATTAGTTATTTTTATACATTTTTATTCCTATTTTATATTTTATTTATTTATAGAATAAAATGAGGAATAAAAGGATATTTTTATTTTATTTTTATTATTTATATACATAGGGGAAATAAAAAGTTATGTACAATTATGTACTTGGCATATGTACTATATATTTTTGTAATTTTAATTTTGTTATTTTTATTTGATTTTTGTTTTGTTTCTTTTTATTTATTTTATTTACAATATATAACATAGAATATTTACAAAAAGTTTTGAAAATAAATAAGGTTATTTACAAGGTTAAATACATAAGGAGGCATGGTCTATGTACATGGTGAAAGGGCATTTTTGAATTTTTGATTTTTAGATTTTTATTTTGTTTTTAATAGTTTCTAAATATATACAAAATATGTACAAGCATATTTTTGGGTGAGGAAAATATAATTTATTTATTTACAAAAATCTATACACATGAGCCCCTATCTCCCTCTACTTGGCTTTTATGCAGTCAGGCCCATGCTGAGCCCTCCCTTGGGTTAGGTTGCTCAATATTTATTCTAAATATTTCCCTCTTTTTCTTTTTAATCTTTATTCTTTTATTTTTACACAAAAACATGCTAATTATAGGTTTTTACAAGATGCATGCTTTTGCTAATTATTCCTATTTACAAGTATCTACATGCATTTGCATAGGTTTTTGTAGCTAAAATATAAGAATAAAGAGTGATGAATGGGTATTCATCAGCGTCTCATACCGACAAATCCAATCCCCTCACCACTCCAACTGAGTTGAGCCATGTGAAAGGTGCAGGTGTCCAAGTTAGGTCATTATCAACAAGAATCGTGCGTGTGCTCCGAAATACTCTACTTAGGCAGTCAAGAATCCATTGAACCAAGTTTCGTGATCCTCAAAGAATTAAGTCAACTAGACCTGAAGTACCTCAAACCCAATTCCTATAAGGTTCCTGTTATTAGGTAGATTTTAAGGTCCAATCAAGCCCCAATCTCCGGATTTTACTTAGACTTGTTCAACTATCAAACTCAATCCGAAAAATGCTAATGCTATGCAATGCAATGCAGAAACTATTTTTGTGATGCAATTTTCAAAGATTTTGAACTTTTTATGGATTTTTGAAAAGATGATGATGATGATGCATATGCATTTTTTGTCTTTTTCAAAAAGATTTTTCAAATGTTTTTGGATTTTAATTTTACAAATGTTTTTGGGCTTTTTGAAAACAAAAAGATTTTGGCTGAAAAATAGGTTAAAATATGTACACGGGAGTGCTTCTTATATATACAAGAAGTGGATTTTAGAATTTACAGGGTAAGTGGTCAATTTTATACATATATACATAGTGGATTTTGGTGTGATGTTAGTATTCCTCAAACTTATTTGACACAAGCTTTTCACACAATTTTTGAAAACTATAGTCCAAAATAGTTTTTACGAACATTTTTGCAATCATTTGCACACATTTGAAAATCATTTTGCAAAGGCTTTCAAAACAGTATATATAGGTTTTTCAAATATTTTTGCAACCATTTTTCAAACCATTTGCAAATCATTTTTCAAAAATTTTATTTCACACAAAGAAAATAAATTTTACAAACCACACATTTTTACACAGGTTGAAAACATGTAACAAAATATTTTCGAAATAGTTTTCAATAAATGTTCACAAAGATTTTCAAACTATTTTTCAAACATTTTGCAAAAAATATTTTCACCTGATTTATTAATCAGTAAATACAAAAAGAATTTGAGGAATAACCACATCTTTTTATTAAGATTTTTAATGGATTTTAAAGAATGATTAGCCATATTATTAAGAAAATACGAAAGTACGAGTTATGGCTAAAGTATATACGTAGTATATACGACCCCCCTATACTTAGCTTGAGCTATGTCCTCATAGATCGGAGAGAAAAGAGAAGACATAACTCGTACTAAGTATAGGCAAGTCTAAAGAATAAACGATTGAACGAATGAATCAATGAGAGGTTGACTGCCCCCCTATACTTAGGATCAAATAATCCTAAGTATAGCAGACTGTACACAAAGCAGGGAGGGTCAAGGGTGGGAATGAACAGATCGTACTCAGATTGTCTCCCCCTATACTTAGGATAAAATATCCCTAAGTATAGACAAGAAGAGGAGACAATGGAGAGGATCAAAGAATAGAGAAACCCGGGGTGCACACCCCCCTATACTTAGGACAAAGTACGTCGTAAGTATAGAAGACTGACAAAAAGGGGCGGCACCTTTTCGGTAGATGAAGAAGATAGAAGAGGAAAAGAAGAAAAGAAGAAAAAGAGATGAAGATAGAAGAAGAGATTGTGAGGATGTACGCATCGCTCCCCCTATACTTAGGGTGAAAGAAGCCCTAAGTATAGGCAACGACAGGAGTGATGACACGGAACGATGAAAGAACACTCGGTTCGTCCACCCCCCTATACTTAGGACAAAGTACGTCCTAAGTAAGGCAAACACGAGAATGGGTGGACGAGCAAAACGGTAGAGAGAACAGAGGCACACAAAAGTGAATATACAACAGAGATGGATGTACACATGATCAAGAAGGTTGAAAGCGAACCTTCTTGCGGGACCGCTGAGGGATAGATCTAGTGTGGTGCAGGTCGACATCGGGGTCCACAGTGGATGGAAGTCGATCAGGGTCGACAGAGTGAAGGTCCTCATGGGCCCTATGGTGTGAAGGCACAGACGGTGTAGTGAAATAAGTGCGGCTAGGTCCGGCCTTGGGAGTCTCGCTGATATCAAAGTGGAATGGGACGAACTCATCATCATCGGAAGTAGTGTACTCAGAGTCATCCTGCGAGGAGTCATCCAGGTCAAAACCAAAAGGCACGAACTCATCGGTGGAAGTAGTCGAACTCTGGTCGTCCTCTATAATTTCAACTGGATCATCTTTCTCATCAAAAGGTCTGAATTTCTGAAGAAAAGCAACTAAATCAAATTCGGCCTTAGTCTCATCAGTATCTACATGGACAGGAGTGGACTCATCAGTGGAAGTTGTCAGAGCATGTTCGTCCTGTATAGTCTCTAAATCCGCCCTCCGCTCAATGGTGTCAATCGTGTAAATCCCGCGGATGTCATCAACACATCGCCAATCACAGGAAGCAGCAACACCAAGGTCTATGCTTTCCGAGCTTTCCTCCTTGGAGAGGAATTCTCGGGTCTCATCATCGGTCATGAAGAAGGTCTCTCTGATATCCTCATATAGATCATAGTCCTCGGGGTCAGCCAAGATAGGTGAAGTCGTATCAGATGCAGGTCTCTAGTCAGCAGTGGGTGCGGTGATCACTGCTTCGCCCTCGTCAGCAGGACGGAAGCGAATCTCTTCTGATCCGTAATCAATAACGACCCTCGCAGAGGCGAGGAACGGTCGTCCCAGGATGATTGGAGAGTGCTCCCCAGTGGAGGTCTCCATGGGCAATACGACAAAATCAACTATGTGGCTCGTGCCCTGAATCGAAATGACGGCGTTTTCTAGGATACCCTTCGGCCTCTTGATAGATCCATCAGCAAACTGAATGATCATCTTGGTTTTCTTGAGAGGCCCTAAGTAAAGAGACTGTACCAGCGAGAAGGGTAATATGCTAATCGAAGCACCGCCGTCTAGGAGAGTGTGATCACATGTGTGGTCAGAGATTGTGCAGCTAATGAAAGGTGTGGCAGTGTTCCTCTTCCGAGGGATGGGACGATGTGTGATGGCGTGGGCAGTGGCCATGGTCAAGATGTGACGCTCAGATCTGCTCCTCCGCTTTCTCTTCTTGGGAAGAGGAGCAGATAAATCAGTCATGGCCTGCTGAAGTGGGGCACGGATAATCTCATGAATGGTGGCCACCACTTCAGGTTCAGTCAGCATTTTTTTGAATTTTTGGACCTCCTTCATACAAGGGAGGAAGTCGGAATCATCATATACACGACGTATGCCAAGAGCAGTCTGTACAGCGGCATCCTCGGGGTCAAAGGTGGGAGTGGGTGTGAATGCATGTGTGGTCCAGGGTTCTGGCAAGTGGACTCTCTCCTCAAAACATTGATCAACCAAGTGTCTCCCGAAATCTTTTTGTATTTTTACATTTTTCTCATTTTTTTGTATTTTGGGTGATTGCAAGCTCTCATGGAAATCCTCGAGTGAACCCATATCATCAAATGGTGGAACATCATGGTAGCTCTTATTGGTACTAGTGAGGGTGTCAATCCTCTGTCTCATATCATCCATCATCTGGGTCAAGTGCTCAAGGGCGGACTCCATGAAAGGTGACTCCAACAGCTCGGCCTCGGGTGTATGTGAAGGTGGATAATACGGAAGTGGAGGTGGGTGTGGGTAGAAATTCGAGGTCTGATATTGTGGCTGAGGCGGATATGTACAAAAGTCAGGAGCAAAGTCCTCCTGGAAAAAAGGAGGTGGACCGGCTGGAGTGAACGAGTGATCCGCAAAGTCCGGATAGAATACGCTCCAGGGGTCCATCTTGAAAACAAAAGGAAAATGATCGGGAGAGCACGACGGTCAAGTCAAGAGAGGTGAGAAGAAAGGCGCAAGTGTGCAGTGGCGATCTAGGATACACACTCAACAATCACAAACAAAAATGAAAATAAAGCAAACCCTCAATTCACCTACTCAACTCGGTAGAGACCGCAAGAGCGGTCTTTTTATCTTGTCTGTTTTAGAGTTAGGTGAGAAGTCCAAAATTGCGCAAACACTTAGGGGGCTGAATGGGATTTTGGGCTCTAACCTTAGTGTGTGCGCAAGCAAATAAAAGCGAAGACAGTGAGGGGATTACTCGCCCCAATACAAGATTTTCTTTTTGATCGGTTTTAGGGTCAAGTAATGTTAGCAGTCCCAATTTTATTGATTATCACTTTTTTTGGATTTTTAATGAGAAATGCATGTGCCTAACGAGGATTCAATTCCTTTAAGATCCTAGGTTGGCAAAATCAGAGGGAGAGTCGGAAAAGCAATGCAAGCGGCAAATAATGATGGATGCTAAAGCGTAAATGCTCACCTTGCCTCCAGCACTCTACATGCAAGGATGCTCAGCAGAATTGAAACCTATCTATATGCAAATGCAAAACCGATGAAATCGCCCTAAGTTTCAGAAATTGCTATTATCGTGAAGAACCACAAGTTGACCGCCAATCTTCAACCCAAGAGTCTGGTCTAGGCTCACCCCTCCTCTGCTCAACACACTTGAGTTTAGGAGAAAGCGCTTTGCGAGGAGAGCTCGCGGCGCGACAGGTTGAAGGTGATGATCAACAGTTTCTAATTTGACTAAGTCCAGAACGCAGCTATAGGTGCATGCAAAATATTAAGTGTTTGGCCTTAGTCTAACGCAAGCAATCCTAAAACTACGGGCTCAATCACACAAAATAAATAAAATCGAAAAATAAAACAAAATAAAAAGAATGCGAGAAAAAGCCGACAAAAACCGCGGAAAGCATGGCGAGCCCCCAAGTGAACAATCACTTGGAAATTAGGCTCGCATGAATCAAAATGTCCGGGGGTACCTGTATTATTACAAATATAGTGGTCTCTCTCTCACAAAAATTACAAAAATAAATGTAGGAAATAAATTCTACAACTACTGTGGAGCTCGGTCTACAAAAATCCTCTTCGTCTCCTTGATGCTCGACTAGCAGGTGCCGGCTTCACGTGGGTGCGTAGGCACCTAGCATGGAGTGCCTCCCTTGATCCGCGGTTCCTCGCACAAAGTCAACAAAAGAGAAGGTTAGACAGCTCAATAGATATATCAAAAATAAAGAAAATAAAATAGCAAAAATGAAAGCCGCGAAATAGACAATAAATCACAAACACAAACAAGACCCGAACTACGCGTTGTTGCTCCCCGGCAACGGCGCCATTTGAAAACTCAGATTTTGTGAGGGTCAAAATAGTCCACACAAGGCGGAACTACAGTGTCGCTGAGCGACCGCTCACGAAACCCGAATTAATCAACAATTAACCCACGACAAATAAATCAAGCGATGAAAGTAAATGTGCGGAGTTAAAAGTTATTATAACTCTACAACAAAGATGTGTATAGTGCAAGTATGTGTAGAGGTCGAACATAGGGAGCAGACAGGTAGAACGGGGCAAAAATGCTCAAAATGTGTGTGTATGTGATCAAGTGTCTACTAAGCTAATTTTTTGTGGGTTTTAATTTTAATTTTTTTAATTTAATTTTTGATTTTGTATTTTTGTATTTTGATTTTTAATTTATTGATTTTATATTTTCTTTTTATATTTTATATTTTTTTATTTTCTTTTTCAATATTGGAAAATAAGGACAATGTAATAAAAGGCAAGCTAGAGTATTTATAAAAATAGATAAAAATACTCAAAAATAAGCAAATAAAGTCTTTTTGGTCTTTTTATCATATTTTACTATTTTTGTTATTTTTGGGTAATTTTTAGAATGTTTTTGGTATTTTTAATTAGCAAAATAAAGGAAAAAGTGGCAAAAATGCAAGGCTGAAACTAAAATGGATAAATAAAATAGCAAACAGTAACAAAACTTCTCAAAATTAATTTTCAATGAAAGACAATAAAGTAAGGAAAATTTAGAGGCTAAGTTTGTATTTTTAGGATTTTTGTAGAATTTTTAGGATTTTTATAAGGGTTTTTGGGGTTTTGCATTTTTCGGAGTTTGGTTTTGTATTTTTTAATGATTTTTGGTCTGGAGCTACGACACACTAAAGGGAACAAAATATATTTTTTTGGGATTTTTCTGATGAGGTTTTATATTTTTTATGGATTTTATAATGCAAACAGTGCTGAAAAATGACGTTTTTGATTTTTAATAAGTATGAAAATGCAATAATTATGAAAACTAAAAATGTGCTGATAAACTACACTACGGCAGGAGCTTAATGTGATTTTTGGAGATTTTTGTGGGTTTTATAGATGCATGAAAGAATTAAAGACAACATAAAGAAAATACATACGGCCAGGGGTGTTGTTGTAATTATCAAGAAGTTCCAGGACACGGTTGCAAATTTCCAAAAAGATTACAACTAAATAAACTCTTTGCTAGACCAATTAATCAATCCCCAAACTTGTGAGTTAAAACCCGCAAAAACGCCAGGGCGCACTGATAACCCGGATTTGGCGAGGGTCAAAATAGTCCACACAAGGCGGGACTACAGTGTCGCTGAGCGACCGCTCACGAAACCCGAATTAATCAACAATTAACCCACAACAGATAAATCAAGCAATGAAAGTAAATGTGCGGAGTTAAAATTTATTATAACTCTACAACAAAGATGTGTATAGTGCAAGTATGTGTAGAGATCGAACACAGGGAGCAGACAGGTGGAACGGGGCACAAGTGCACAAAATGCGTGTGTATGTGATCAAGTGCCTATTGTGCTATTTTTTTGTGGGTTTTAAATTTTTATATTTTTTATTTGATTTTTAATTTTATAATTTTGTATTTTGATTTTTAATTTACTGATTTTATATTTTCTTTTTATATTTTATATTTTTTTATTTTCTTTTTCAATATTGGAAAATAAAGACAATGTAATAAAAGGAAGCAAGAGATATCTATAAAAATAGATAAAAATACTCAAAAATAAGAAAATAAAGTCTTTTTGGTCTTTTTATACTTTTTTACTGTTTTTGTGATTTGTGGGTAATTTTTAGAATGTTTTTGGTATTTTTAATTAACAAAATAAAGCAAACAGTGAATAAAATGCGAGGCTGAAACTTAAAATGGAGAAATAAAATAGAAATCAGTAGCAAAAATTCTCCAATTTAATTTTCACTTAAAGATAATGAAATAAGGAAAATTTAGAGACAAAGTTTGTATTTTTAGGATTTTTAAGGAATTTTTAGGATTTTTATAGAGGTTTTTGGAGTTTTGTGATTTTTTGGAGTTTTCTTTTATTTTTTTTATGATTTTTGGTCTGGAGTTAAAACAAACTTAAAATAGACAATATATATTTTTTTGGGATTTTTCTGGAGAGTTTTTATATTTTTTAGTGATTTTCTAATGCAAACAGTGCTGAAAATGACTATTTTTTATTTTTAATAAATATTAAAATGCTATAATCATGGAAAATAAAAATATGACATAAATCTACAATGCAACAGGAAGTTTAATGCAATTTTTGTGGATTTTTTAGTGATTTATAGATGCATGCAAAAATTAGAGATGACAGCAAGAAACTACATGCAAGCCAGGGGTATATGTGTAATTAAGGCAAAGTCCGAGGGCCTCTGCAATAATCTCACAAAATAATTAACTAAGGAAAATAGTTTCTGGACAGAATATTAAATACCCACAACCGCAAGGTCCTTGTCACAAAATACCCACGCGCACGTGCCCACGCACGTGCGCTTGGCTGGCAAGGTTCCCAATGTAATTCCAGATATGCACGGGGGGTTCTTAGAAATTATTACAAAAGATATAAAACAGCACTTGAAAGTTTCTGTGCTAAATGCTAAACACAAAAACACATGGGGGAGAAACGCAAAATACCCATGCTATCAGCAGATCCGACGGTGGCGGCGCTTTCATTTAAGCCACGTGTCAAAGATCTCGTGGTCCGTACCCCTTCAGCCTGTGCGGACAAGATTAGAACCTCCAAATAGAATCAACGGCTGACAGAGGGGCTGGAGTCATCTTCATCCAATGTCGCCTGCTATGCCTGGCGATAGAGAGCAGATCCGACGACGTAGGATGACTCTGGAAGAACACACGAGGAACTCGACCTGGGCGAGTTTGAAATCGCCGAGGGTCGAGCTCCCGTGCACCTGGATCTGTCCCAGGGCCTTCGTTATGCTCCAGCAGCGATGGCAAATCCCCAGGTACCCACGAGAGGCTCCGCAGATCCGTGTATGATCCCCGGAGTTCACGAGAATGCTGGCGGGCCTGGGTGCTCTTCTTGGCGGAAATCGAGGCTTCAGACGCCTCCTTCAAGTCCTGCAAAGAAGGATAAAGAATGACAGCACAACTGGCAGAAGACTTGGCCTTTATTGGCGAGGAAATGGAGGTAGTGCGTGGAGTCGAAAATGGGCTCCGGAGCTCTTGAGCTCCGACAAGGTGTTCGATGTGAAGATCTACACTAAAAATGGCTTAAACAGCGATTTAAGTAGACGAAATGAATCACTACACTAACAGCTAGTTAACTACGAGAAAAAACACAAAGAAAAACAAACGAAAACCACCTCGATTGGTTAGGAAACCAAGAGATAGAACCTCACACCGGCGACCGGCGGAGATAGATGGAGACCGCTGTTCACCCCACCAGACGCCTCCACGAAGAGGCCGGAGAGGACCTGTCACCTCCTCGATCCTGGACCTGCAAGAAGGAGACGCTGGACTAGGGCAAAAAGGGTTCAAATTGCAAAGGAGGGAAATGGGTTGCTTTTGAAGCGAGGTGGAGACGCGACTTTCAAGACTCGCTCACGGGCAGGCGAAGAAGATTTGGATAGATCTGGGAGGCTGGTGTGGATCACAGTCGTACTAGGTACAACTTTCATGAAGGGTCATCCATCCCTCGAGCAACGCATCATGGCGAAAAAAATCGAGAAGTATGGGTCACGGGCATTGTCCAGCGGGTTGTGACCTGGGTCATAGAGTTGACCCAAGGTCAACGGATGGCGTGGCCTGATTGGGCCACGTCATCCGCAAAAAGACAAAAGTCAAATAAAAGGTTTGTAAATTAAATAAAAAATATTAAATGATTTAATTAATTTTAGATTATTTAATAAAAAATGTTTATTATTTTATATAGTATTTTATTCCTATTTTTAATTATTTTTATGAGTTATACTTTTACAAGTTTGCATTTATACCCCTATAGGTATCTATATCTATGTATTGTAGTCTTTTATTTTTAATTTGTGTATTTAATTTATTTATTTTCTATTATTATTTTATAAAATTATAAAATACTTTTATATACACAAATATATTTTTATTTTATTTTTATGAGATGTTTTGTATATTAAATAAAATATAAAGGTATAATGTATAGGTAGGGATATAGGTAGTGTACCTATGTATTCTATATATGTTCATTTTTATTTTTATTTTTCTTTGCATTTTTATTCTGATTTTAATGCACATAATTATTATAAGTAATATTTACAACATTATAAAAATATAAAATTATAAAAATAATAAATAAATAATAAATTGAATATTTTAATCAGTATAGCTATACAACGGGGGTCCAAAACTCAACTTTCAAACCGTATCTCCGCCAAATGCGAAACCACCACCATTAATTAGCTTATTTTCTTCTATATACAATTAAAGGTGAGTATGCTGCATTTGGAGTTTCCGTTTGTGAGATACGGGTCTGGGAAGTTGGCATTCTGGAATTTTATTCAGACCATAACTTTTTATCTGTACATTATTTTTCTGTGAAATCAATTTTGTATTTTTCTGTATAAAATTATCTACAACTTTCATAAACAAAGTTTCTTTATTTGATGTATAAAAAGTGGAACCAAAAATAGGTCCCAAAATGAATAAAGAATGAATAAAATGTAAGGTATTTTTATTGTATTTTACCCTTATCTCCCCCTACTTTATTCCTTGTCGACCTATTCATCGAGATGCCTAGGTCTCGGGGTTTCGGGTAATAAAATATTTACAATATTTTATTCTTTTTCTTTTCTTTTCTTTATTCTATAATTTTGGCTTTAAAAATCGCAATTTATACAATATATACACACATATGCATGAATGCTAAAATGCCTATATTAAGCCTATTTACACGCATTTACTAGGGTTTTTAAGGCCAAAATGATAGAATAAAGATGATGAAACGTGGATTCATCATCCCCCTATACTTGCCTTTGCTAGTCCCTAGCAAACACTTATGCAATAAGTGCAGAAAAAGAAAAATAAAGAAAAGAAAAAGAAGAAAGGTGGACTAAATTTAATTGTCAAACTTGTCTTCACAAAATCAAAGTTTGGAGCTTAAGTCGGACCTTTGGAATTTTTAGTGCGGGCGGAACCTTATTGAGACCCGAATTTGAAATCCAACAGTCTTCGAGAATCCCAAAACTCTGTCCAAGTCTCCTCAATAGCCAGGTCAGAAATATCTCAACTCATACGCAAACTCTTACGACTATGAATCTGACTTGTACAGTGTAAGTGATGGTGGCTCTCCCCAACTAGAATGGCAAAGAAACTGACTCCTCCAGTACGACAACACAATGATTCCCCAATCCAATAACTCCATCCTCGAGGAGCGGGGTATTCCCTTCTAAGTTCAAGTGGCAACCAGCTCAAGAGGAGGGGGTGAAGAGAAGAATGGACGGTAGCCAGTGTAGCTACCTATCCTTGGATGCAAGACCAGTGTAGTTAAGTCATCCAGCTGCAGGCTCACATGATATAACTTTGGAACTCAAGCTTGCTTATTGACTTTACAACATATGTACATACTTTGCAGGATTTTTATTTTTGTACTTGCCTGAACTTTTTTTTCTCTTTTTTTTTTTGAAATACTATTCACAACAGCATTTACATAAGGAGTTTTTCCTCTTGAGCCAGTAGACTATCCCTCTTTTGAAGCTTTATCGCAACCCACAACCTCCTGTCTTTAGACTTCCTAATCACTGGACGGGTTGGGGTGCACTTCCCTCCCTAGAGGAGGACAAATGTTTCCACTTGTGTGCGTCTCGTACCGGCAAATCCAATCCCCTCACCACTCCAACTGAGTTGAGCCATGTGAAAGGTGCAGGTGTCCAAGTTAGGTCATTATCAACAAGAGTCGTGCGTGTGCTCCGAAATACTCTACTTAGGCAGTCAAGAATCCATTGAACCAAGTCCCGTGATCCTCAAAGAATTAAGTCAACTAGACCTGAAGTACCTCAAACCCAGTTCCTATAAGGTTCCTGTTATTAGGTAGATTTTAAGGTCCAATCAAGCTCCAATCTCCGGATTTTACTTAGACTTGTTCAACTATCAAACTCAATCCGAAAAATGCTCATGCTATGCAATGCAAAGCAGAAAATATTTTTGTGATGCAATTTTCAAGATTTTGAACTTTTTATGGATTTTTGAAAAGATGATGCATGCAGATGCAATTTTTTTGTATTTTTCAAAGAAAATTTTCAAATGTTTTTGGATTTTAATTTTGCAAATGTTTTTGGGATTTTTGAAAAGAAAAAGATTTTGGCTGAAAACTAGGTTAAAATATGTACACGGGAGTGCTTCTTATATTTACAAGAGGTGGATTTTAAGTATTTACAGGGTAAGTGGTCAGTTTTATACATATATATAGGTAGTGGATTTTGGTGTGATGTATGTATTCCTCAAACTTATTTGACACAAATTTTTCAAACAATTTTTGAAAACTATAGTCCAAAATAATTTTTACAAACATTTTACAAACATGTACACACATTTGAAAATCATTTTGCAAAGGCTTTTAAAACAGTATAGATAGATTTTTCAAAACATTTTTGCAACCATTTTTCAAACCATTTGCAAATCATTTTTTAAACATTTTATTTCACACAAAGAAAAGAAATTTTACAATCCACACATTTTACACAGGTTGAAAACATGTAACAAAATATTTTCAAAATAGTTTTCAATAGATGTTCACAAAGGTTTTCGAACTATTTTTCAAACATTTTGCAAAAAACATTTTCACCTGATTTATTAATCAGTAAAATACAAAAAGAATCTGAGGAATAACCACATCTTTTTATTAAGGATTTTTAATGAATTTTAAAGAATTATCAGCCATATTATTAGGAAAATACGAAAGTACGAGTTATGGCTAAAGTATATACGTAGTATATACGACCCCCCTATACTTAGCTTGAGCTATGTCCTCATAGATCGGAGAGAAAAGCGAAGACATAACTCGTACTAAGTATAGGCAAGTCTAAAGAATAAAGGAATAAATGAATGAATGAATGAATGAGAAGTTGACCGTCCCCCCTATACTTAGGATCAAATAATCCTAAGTATAGCAGACTGTACACAAAGCAGGGAGGGTCAAGGGTGGGAATGAACAGATCATGCTCCGATTGTCTCCCCCTATACTTAGGGTAAGATATCCCTAAGTATAGACAAGAAGAGGAGACAATGGAGAAGATCGAGGAGAATAGAACAACTCGGGGTGCACACCCCCCTATACTTAGGACAAAGTACGTCCTAAGTATGGAAAACTGTCTACAAGGGCGGCACCTTTTTGATAGATGAAGAAGATAGAAAATGAAAAGAAGAAAAGAAGAAAAGAAGAAAAGAGATCTGAAGATAGAAGGATAGATCAGAGGATATACGCACCACTCCCCCTATACTTAGGGTAAAAGAAACCCTAAGTATAGGCAACAACAGGAGTGATGACACGGAACGATGAAAGAACACTCGGCTCGTCCACCCCCCTAGACTTAGGACAAAGTACGTCCTAAGCTAGGCAGACACGAGAATGGGTGGACGAGCAATACGGAAGAGACACGGAGGTACACAACACGAATGTACAACAGGATGGTTGTACACATGATCAAGAAGGTTGAAAGCGAACCTTCTTGCGGGACCGCGGAGGAATGGATCTGGTGTGATGCAGGTCGACATCGGGGTCCACAGTGGACGGAAGCCGATCAGGGTCGACAGAGTGAAGGTCCTCAGGGGCCCTAGGGTGTGAAGGCACAGACTGAGTAGTGGAAGAAGTACGGCTAGGTCCGGCCTCGGGAGTCTCGCTGATATCAAAGTGGAATGGGACGAACTCATCATCATCGGAAGTAGTGCACTCGGAGTCGTCCTGCGAGGTGTCATCCAGGTCAAAATCAAAAGGCACAAAATCATCGGTGGAAGTAGTCGAGCTCTGTTCGTCCTCTATAATTTCAACTGGATCATCTTTCTCATCAAAAGGCCCGAATTTCTGAAGAAAAGCAACTAAATCAAATTCGGCCTTAGTCTCATCAGTATCTACATGGACAGGAGCAGACTTATCAGTGGAAGTAGTCAGAGCATGTCCGTCCTGTATAGTCTATAAATCTGCCCTCCACTCAATGGTGCCAATCGTGTAGATCCCGCGAATGTCATCAACACATCGCCAATCACAGGAAGCGGAAACACCAAGGTCTATGCTTTCCGAGCTTTCCTCCTTGGAGAGGAATTCTCGGGTCTCATCATCGATCATGAAGAAGGTCTCTCTGATATCCTCATATAGATCATAGTCCTCGGGGTCAGCCAAGATAGGTGAAGTCACATCAGGTGCGGGTCTCTGGTCAGCAGTAGGTGCGGTGATCACTGCTTCGCCCTCGTCAGCAGGACGGAAGCGAATCTCTCCTGATCCGTAGTCAATAACGACTCTCGCAGAGGCGAGGAATGGTCGTCCCAGGATGATTGGAGATGACTCCCCTGTGGAGTCCTCCATGGGCAACACGACAAAATCAACATTGTGGCTCGTGCCCTGAATCGAGATGACGGCGTTTTCAAGGATACCCTTCGGCCTCTTTATTGATCCATCAGCAAACTGTACGATCATCCTGGTCTTCTTGAGAGGCCCTAGGCGAAGAGACTGTACCAGCGAGAAGGGTATGATACTGATCGATGCACCGCCGTCTAGGAGAGTGTGATCACATGTGTGGTCAGAGATGGTGCAGCTAATGAATGGTGTGGCAGTGTTCTTTTTCCTAGGAATGGGGCGGTGTGTGTTGGCGTGGGCAGTGGCCATGGTCAAGATATGACGCTCAGATCTGCTCCTCCGCTTTCTCTTCTTGGGAAGAGTAGCAGATAAATTGGTCATGGCCTGCTGAAGTGGGGCACGGATAATATCATGAATGGTGGCCATCACTTCGGGTTCAGTCAGCATTTTTTGGAATTTTTGGACCTCCTCCATACAAGGGAGGAAGTCAGAATCATCATATATACGAGGAATACCAAGAGCAGTCTGTACAAAGGCATCCTTGGGGTCAAAGGTGGGACTAGGTGTGAATGAATGTGTGGACAAAGGATCTGGCAAGTGAGCGCTCTCCTCATAGTCTGACTCGACCAAAGGTCTCCCAATCTCTTTTTGTGTTTTTAAAATTTTCTCATTTTTTTGTATTTTTGGCGATTGCAAGCTCTCATGGAAATCCTCGAGTGAACCTATATCATCAAATGGTGGTATATCATGGTCGCTCTTATTGGTACTAGTGAGGTGGTCAATCCTCTGTCTCATATGATCCATCATCTGGGTCAAGTGCTCAAGGGTGGACTCCATGAAAGGTGACTCCAACAGCTCGGCCTCGGGTGGATGTGAAGGTGGAGGATATGGAAGTGGGGTGGGTGTGGATAGAAGTCCGAGGTCTGATACTGTGGCTGAGGCGAATATGTACAAAAGTCAGGAGCAAAGTCCTCCTGGAAAAAAGGAGGTGGACCGGCTGGAGTGAACGAATGATCCGCAAAGTCCAGATAAAATACACTCCAGTCGGCCATCTCGAAACAAAGGAAAAATGATCGGGAGAGCACGATGGTCAAGTCAAGAGAGTAGAAAAGAAGGCGCAAATGCGCAGGGATGATCTAGGACACACACAAAACAATTACAAGCAAAAATGAAAAACAAGTCAAACCCTCAATTCACCTACTCAACTCGGTAGAGACCGCAAATGTGGTCTTTTTATCTTGTTTGTTTTAGAGTTAGGCGAGCAGTCCAAAATTGCACAAACACTTAGGGGGCTGAATATGGGATTTGGGCACTAACCTTAATGTGTGCGCGAGCAAGTAAAACGAAGACAATGAGGGGATTACTCGCCCCAATACAAGATTTTCTTTTTGGTGGATTTTAGGGTCAAGTAATGTTAGCAGTCCCAATTTTATTGATTATCACTTTTTTGGATTTTTAATAAGAAATGCACGATCCTATCGGGGATTCAATTCCTTTGAGCACCTACGTTAGCAAAATCAGAGGGAGAGTCGGAAAAGCAATGCAAGCGTCAAATCAATGATGGATGCTAAAGAGAAATGCTCACCTTGCCTCCAGCACTCTACATGCAAGGATGCTCAACAGAATTGAAACCTAACTATATGCAAATGCAAAGCCGATGAAATCGCCCTAAGTTTCGAAAATTGCTATTAGCGGGAAGAACCACAAGTTGACCACCAATCCTCAACCCTAGAGTCCGGTCTAGGCTCACCCCTCCTCTGCTCAACAAATTGAGGGTCGGAGAAAGCGCTTTGCGGGGAGAGCTCGCGGCGCGACGGATTGAAGGTGATGATCAACCGTTTAAAATTTGACTAAGTCCAAACGAAACTATAGGAACATGCAATGTTGATTAAGGTGTTTGGACCTAATGCTACGCAAGCAGTCCTAAAACTAAGGGCTCAATCACACAAAAGAAATAAAATCGGAAAACAAAACAAAATAAAAGAATGCGAAGAAAACCGTAAAAAGCCGCAGTGAGCCCCCAGGTGAACAGACACCTGGAAGTTGGGCTCGAATGTCCAAGTTCGGGGGTACCTGTATTATTACAAATAATAGTGGTCCCTCTCTCACTTAAAATTACAACAATAAATGCGGGAAATAAATTCTACAACTAGAGGTGGAGCTCGGTCTTCAAAAATCTCTCCTTGTCTCCTCGGTGCTAAGCGGGCAGAAGCCGGCTTCACGTGGGTGCGTAAGCGCCTAGGGTGGAGCGCCTCCCTCGATCCGCGGTTCCTCGCACAAAGTCAACAAAAGAGAAGGTTAGACCGATCTAGAGATATATCAAAAATAAAGAAAAAAAATAGCGAAAAATAAAAGCCGTGAAATAGACAATAAATCACAATCACAAACAAGACCCGAACTAAGCGTTGTTTCTTCCCCGGCAACAGCGCCATCTGATAACCCGGATTTGGCGAGGGTCAAAATAGTCCACACAAGGCGGGACTACAGTGTCGCTGAGCGACCGCTCACGAAACCCGAATTAATCAACAATTAACCCACAACAGATAAATCAAGCAATGAAAGTAAATGTGCGGAGTTAAAATTTATTATAACTCTACAACAAAGATGTGTATAGTGCAAGTATGTGTAGAGATCGAACACAGGGAGCGGACAGGTGGAACGGGGCACAAGTGCACAAAATGCGTGTGTATGTGATCAAGTGCCTATTGTGCTATTTTTTTGTGGGTTTTTAATTTTTATATTTTTTTATTTGATTTTTAATTTTATAATTTTGTATTTTGATTTTTAATTTACTGATTTTATATTTTCTTTTTATATTTTATATTTTTTATTTTCTTTTTCAATATTGGAAAATAAAGACAATGTAATAAAAGGAAGCAAGAGATATCTATAAAAAATAGATAAAAATACTCAAACATAAGCAAATAAAGTCTTTTTGGTCTTTTTATACTTTTTTACTATTTTTGTGATTTTTGGGTAATTTTTAGAATGTTTTTGGTATTTTTAATTAACAAAATAAAGCAAACAGTGAATAAAATGCGAGGCTGAAACTTAAAATGGAGAAATAAAATAGAAATCAGTAGCAAAAATTCTCCAATTTAATTTTCACTTAAAGATAATGAAATAAGGAAAATTTAGAGACAAAGTTTGTATTTTTAGGCTTTTTAAGGAATTTTTAGGATTTTTATAGAGGTTTTTGGAGTTTTGTGATTTTTTTGGAGTTTTCTTTTATATTTTTTTATGATTTTTGGTCTGGAGTTAAAACAAACTTAAAATAGACAATATATATTTTTTTGGGATTTTTCTGGAGAGTTTTTATATTTTTTAGTGATTTTCTAATGCAAATAGTGCTGAAAATGACTATTTTTGATTTTTAATAAATATTAAAATGCTATAATCATGGAAAATAAAAATATGAAATAAATCTACAATGCAACAGGAAGTTTAATGCAATTTTTGTGGATTTTTTAGTGATTTATAGATGCATGCAAAAATTAGAGATGACAGCAAGAAACTACATGCAAGCCAGGGGTATATGTGTAATTAAGGCAAAGTCCGAGGGCCTCTGCAATAATCTCACAAAATAATTAACTAAGGAAAATAGTTTCTGGACAGAATATTAAATACCCACAACCGCAAGGTCCTTGTCACAAAATACCCACGCGCACGTGCCCACGCACGTGCGCTTGGCTGGCAAGGTTCCCAATGTAATTCCAGATATGCACGGGGGTTCTTAGAAATTATTACAAAAGATATAAAACAGCACTTGAAAGTTTCTGTGCTAAATGCTAAACACAAAAACGCATGGGGGAGAAACGCAAAATACCCATGCTATCAGTAGATCCGACGGTGGCGGCGCTTTCATTTAAGCCACGTGTCAAAGATCTCGTGGCCCGTACCCCTTCAGCCTGTGCGGACAAGATTAGGGCCTCCAAATAGAATCAACGGCTGACAGAGGGGCTGGAGTCATCTTCATCCAACGGCGCCTGCTATGCCTGGCGATAGAGAGCAGATCCGACGGCGTAGGATGACTCTGGAAGAACACACGAGGAACTCGACCTGGGCGAGTTTGAAATCGCCGAGGGTCGAGCTCCCGTGCACCTGGATCTGTCCCAGGGCCTTCGTTATGCTCCAGCAGTGATGGCAAATCCCCAGGTACCCACGAGAGGCTCCGCAGATCCGTGTATGATCCCCGGAGTTCACGAGAACGCCGGCGGGCCTGGGTGCTCTTCTTGGCGGAAATCGAGGCTTCAGACGCCTCCTTCAAGTCCTGCAAAGAAGGATAAAGAATGACAGCACAACTGGCAGAAGACTTGGCCTTTATTGGCGAGGAAATGGAGGTAGTGCGTGGAGTCGAAAATGGCCGCCGGAGCTCTTGAGCTCCGGCAAGGTGTTCGATGTGAAGATCTACACTAAAAATGGCTTAAACAGCGATTTAAGTAGACGAAATGAATCACTACACTAACAGCTAGTTAACTACGAGAAAAAACACAAAGAAAAACAAACGAAAACCACCTCGATTGGTTAGGAAACCAAGAGATAGAACCTCACACCGGCGACCGGCGGAGATAGATGGAGACCGCCGTTCACCCCACCAGACGCCTCCGCGAAGAGGCCGGAGAGGACCTGTCACCTCCTCGATCCTGGACCTGCAAGAAGGAGACGCTGGACTAGGGCAAAAAGGGTTCAAATTGCAAAGGAGGGAAATGGGTTGCTTTTGAAGCGAGGTGGAGACGCGACTTTCAAGACTCGCTCACGGGCAGGCGAAGAAGATTTGGATAGATCTGGGAGGCTGGCGTGGATCACAGTCGTACTAGGTACAACTTTCATGAAGGGTCATCCATCCCTCGAGCAACGCATCATGGCGAAAAAAATCGAGAAGTATGGGTCACGGGCATTGCCCAGTGGGTTGTGACCTGGGTCATAGAGTTGACCCAAGGTCAACGGATGGCGTGGCCTGATTGGGCCACGTCATCCGCAAAAAGACAAAAGTCAAATAAAAGGTTTGTAAATTAAATAAAAAATATTAAATGATTTAATTAATTTTAGATTATTTAATAAAAAATGTTTATTATTTTATATAGTATTTTATTCCTATTTTTAATTATTTTTATGAGTTATATTTTTACAAGTTTGCATTTATACCCCTATAGGTATCTATATCTATGTATTGTAGTCTTTTATTTTTAATTTGTGTATTTGATTTATTTATTTTTTATTATTATTTTATAAAATTATAAAATACTTTTATATACACAAATATATTTTTATTTTATTTTTATGAGATGTTTTGTATATTAAATAAAATATAAAGGTATAATGTATAGGTAGGGATATAGGTAGTGTACCTATGTATTCTATATATGTTCATTTTTATTTTTATTTTTCTTTGCATTTTTATTCATATTTTAATGCACATAATTATTATAAGTAATATTTACAACATTATAAAAATATAAAATTATAAAAATAATAAATAAATAATAAATTGAATATTTTAATCAGTATAGCTATACAATGGGGGTCCAAAACTCAACTTTCAAACCGTAGCTCCGCCAAATGCGAAACCACCACCATTAATTAGCTTATTTTCTTCTATATACAATTAAAGGTGAGTATGCTGCATTTGGAGTTTCCGTTTGTGAGATACGGGTCTGGGAAGTTGGCATTCTGGAATTTTATTCAGACCATAACTTTTTATCTGTACATTATTTTTCTGTGAAATCAATTTTGTATTTTTCTGTATAAAATTATCTACAACTTTCATAAACAAAGTTTCTTTATTTGATGTATAAAAAGTGGAACCAAAAATAGGTCCCAAAATGAATAAAGAATGAATAAAATGTAAGGTATTTTTATTGTATTTTACCCTTATCTCCCCCTACTTTATTCCTTGTCGACCTATTCATCGAGATGCCTAGGTCTCGGGGTTTCAGGTCATAAAATATTTACAATATTTTATTCTTTTTCTTTTCTTTTCTTTATTCTATAATTTTGGCTTTAAAAACCGCAATTTATACAATATATACACACATATGCATGAATGCTAAAATGCCTATATTAAGCCTATTTACACGCATTTACTAGGGTTTTTAAGGCCAAAATGATAGAATAAAGATGATGAAACGTGGATTCATCACGCACGTGACATGCACGCGCGCCTGGCAAGGGCCTCAACAGAATTGCCTAAACCTTAGGGGGCTGCCGTGCAATTTATACAAAAATTTAAAACGCAGATGAAAGCTTTGGGGTTAAGCTAATAATTAGACAAAAACGACTGGGCTAATCGCGCAAAATACCCAGTCTTGAGGGCGGATCCAACGGCGGAGGGCGCTCACTTACACCACGTGTCGAGTTCCTGGCGCCACGATGCCTCTTCGATTCCCATGGCCACGATTAAATCTCTGACGACGATCGAACGGCCAAAACTTGCGGCTGATCTCACGGCTGCTATTGGATCTGGAGGAGAGACCCGAACTGACGGACGCGGAGGGGCCGGCAAGAACAATGAAGAACTCGGGCGTGGCGAGTTTTCCTCGGCCAGCGCTCGAGCTCCCAAGCACCTGCGACTTCTCCGCCACCACTGGAAGATCCCCACGGCTGCCCTCCGGGGAATGATGGCTTCAGCGGGTGCGGCAGAGCAGCGTTATCGGCCGGCGAGCACGGAGCAGCGCCAAGCTCCAGGTGCTTCCGGTCTTAGCAAAACTCGACCGCAGGGATCTGCAAGGAAACACGAGGTCAACAGTAGATGGTTCGCGGGGTGAACGATGGTAAAAATGTGGTGTATAGTGTGGAAAAAGACGCCGGAGCTCAAGAGCTCCGGCGAGGTGTCGGATGCGAGATCTATAACAATAATTGCTTAAACAACCAACTAAATGCACAGATTAAAGGCTGAGACTAAACGCTAACTAATGGGCAAGAAAATGGATAGAAAACACCTCGAGCGGCGGTGCACCGCGAGATATGCACCTCATGGCCAAGATGGCCGGAGGTAGGTGGAACGGCCGCCTCGGCCCTCGCCTAAGCCTCCTTCGTCGGCTGGAGGAGGTCTGTCACACCTCCAATCCTGAACGCTAAGCCAAGGGGGTCCAAACTAGGGTCAAAGGGGTTCAAAGGGAAAATGGAGGAAAGGGGGCTGTTTTGAAAGAAGGTCAACGGGGCACCTTCAACGAGGCATATCTTGCAAATCGCAGATCCATTCCTCGAGGTAAAGGCTAGGCGTGAAAGATCATATGTCGAGGAGAAAAAGTGATGAAGACCGCATCATGAAATGGTGTAAGGATCGTCCCCCAAAAAGGGGCGAAAATCAAGAAAAATGCATTTCTGACAATAGCCAGACCTCGGTCAGAGAGTTGACCGAGGTCAAACAAGGAAGAAATCTGGTTGGTCCACGTCGACCAACCAGAAAAAACCTTGGAAAAAAGATTTGTTAATTCAATTTAAAATAGGAGATGATTTTATTAATTTTTAGTTATAAAATGAAAAATGTTTATTTTTTTATAAAGTATTTTATAGTGATTTTTATTTATTTTTATGAAGTATATTTTTACAAGTTGCTATTATACCCCTATATAGGTATATTATCTACATATTTTATTCCGTTATTTTTATTTTGTGATTTTAATTTTATTATTTTTATTTCTTATTTTATAAAGTTATAAAATACTTTTATATACATAAATATATTTTTATTAAATTTTTATGATATGTTTTGTATATTTAATAAAATACAAATATGTTTCGTATAGGTATATGTACAGGTAATGTATCTATGTATTTTATTTTTAAGTATTTTATTTTTGTTTTTATTTAGGTTTTTATTCTTATTTTAATATACATTATTATTATAAGTATTATTTACAACGTTATAAAAATATAAAATTGTAAAAATAATAAATAACTCATAAATTGAATATTTTAATATGTGCAAGTATACAATGAGGGTCCAAAACTCAACTTTCAAACCGTAGCTCCGTTAAATGCGAAACCACCGCCATTAACTAGCTTATTTTCTTCTATATACAATTAAAGGTGAGTTTGATGCATTTGGAGTTTTCATTTGTGAGATACGGGTCTGGGAAGTTGGGATTCTGGATTTTTATTTAGACCATAACTTTTTATCTGTGTAACATTTTTCTGTGAAATCAATTTTGTATTCTTCTTTATAAAATTATCTACAACTTTCATGTACAAAGTTTCTTTATTTGATGTATAAAAAGTGGAACCAAAAATAGGTCCCAAAATGAATAAAGAATGAATAGAATGTATAGCTCCTCCAAATGTGAAACCACTGCCATTAAATAGCTTATTTTAAATTATATACAATTAAAGGTGAATTTTATGCATTTTTAGTTTTTATTAGGGAGATACAAGTCTGGGAAGTTGGGATTCTGGAATTTTATTCATACCATAACTTTTTATCTGTACATTATTTTTGAGTGAAATTAATTTTGTATTTTTATTTATTTAATTATCTACAACTTTCATGTACAAAGTTTCTTTATTTGAAGTATAAAAAGTGGAACCAAAAATAGGTCCCAAAATGAATAAAGAATGAATAAAAATAAAGGTATTTTTATTGTATTTTGGCCCTTATCTCCCCCTACTTTATTCCTTGTCGACCTATTCATCAAGATGCCTAGGTCTCGGGGTTTCGGGTCATAAAATATTTACAATATTTTATTCTTTTTCTTTTCTTTTCTTTATTCTATAATTTTGGCACTAAAAACCGCATTTTATACAATATTTACACACATCTGCATGAATGCTAAAATTCATGAATTAATGCTATTTACACGCATTTACTAGGGTTTTTAAGGCCAAAATGATAGAATAAAGATGATGAAACGTAGATTCATCAGGCACAGATTTGCTAGGAATCTTGTTTAGGATATATATTGCAGTCTCTACTGCATATCCCCAAAAACTAAGTAATAAATGTGCTTTGCTCATCATTGAACGGACCATATCCATGATGGTTCTGTTGCGTCTTTCAGCAACACCATTAAGTTGGGGGGAGGGGGTTCCATGAGGAATGAGATTGGAGAAAATTCCATTCTCTTTGAAGTATTCATTGAATTCATCTAAGAGGTACTCATCGCCTCGGTCAGATCGAATCCGTTTAATCTTCCTATCAGTTTGGTTTTCAACCAAAGCCTTGAAATCTTTGAACTTTTCAAAGGCTTCAGATTTATGATGTAATAGGAAGATAAAACCGTATCATAAATGATCATCAATAAAAGTCAAGTAACATCGATATCCATTTCAGGTCGCGGTACTGAAAGGACCACATACATCAGTATGTATAAGGTCAAGAATACCTTCACATCTTGTAACCTTGTTACTAAAAGGCATCATGGTCATTTTACCTCGAATACAATGTTCGCAGGTAGGCAATCCTTTGATGCCAAATCATGTTTGAATGATTTCCATTCTCCTTGTATCTTTTAGGATTTTTCTTAGTGGCAGTAACATTCATGACATGTTCATCAATGCACAATTCATAGAGTCCATCAGAAGTCAAAACACCATCCGCAATATATTTATCATAATGTTTTATGACTACTTTATTACAGAAAAGGAATGAATATCCGCATTTAACAAGCTTAGATACATATATTAGTCGGCAGGTCCCGATGGCGACCGCTGCAACACTTGCATCAGATCTCATCTGGATGACTATCTCCCCTTTATCAAGACTCTTAGTTTCCTGAAACAGATGCAATAAATTGCATACATGAACAGAAGCACCAGAATCTAAAATCCAACTTCCTTCTCATCCAATGAGAAAATTAGTTTCAACGATGAAAGTAGATTTCATACATGCTGGGGCTTTACCTTTGTCGATCGACTTCAGGTAATATGAAAAATTGTGCTTCCAGTGCCCCAGCTTCTTGCAGTGATGATAGACATCATTTTTCTTTGAAGCTATCAGAGTGGATGCATTGGTAGAAGAGCCAACTCCTTGACCCTTCTTCTTTCTCTTCTGGGCCGGACCCTTCTGAGAACCATGCTTCCGACCGCGCTTTCCTCTGACCTGTGCAACCATTGCACTACCAGAGGGGCTATCCTTATTTATTACGTCCTCAGTGGGCTCTAACTGAACTTCACACACGAAAATCTCATTCGATAGGGATCATATTGAGGCTCTTAATATTGGCATAGCTTCCTAATCCGATTCCACGTTGAATCTTGGCTACTGACTGCTCCGGATCTCCTTGAGGAGAGATATGGAGATCCTCCTCACCTCGTAGTGCCTGATGATTGAAATCAAGCTCCAGATGAGGATTCTAATGACCTGCAAGTTAATTGATAGTTTTCGAAGCTTTAGCAGTCTCGGCAGTGCATAATTAGCACAAAATCATAGGGTATCTCCGGGTGAAGGCGGAAGATAGGAGATGTAACTTCGGATCCATCAGATTTATAGTAAATGGGAGGGTTCATAATGGAGAAGGGAAATGGATTTGAGGGCGAAGGCAATCAGATCGGGCTTGGAACTCTGATGAACAGGCCCTTCAATCAAAATGATCGGAGAAGAAGATTAGAATCTGCTATGGATCTGAATCTATAAATATGCGAAGAGATTGAAAGAACTAAAGCTACCTGATGGTTGTGGATGACCCAACGGTGAACAACGGTGAATCAGAGGTGGTGATTGCCTCAAGACGGCTACGAGATGGTCGTCGAGGCTGATCGTGGCGGGAAGTCCGGCCATGAAGCGGATCACATCATATCGGGCACCAAATCAACCTCCAATGGTGGCTCTTGGTTCTTCTCACTTGTTGGAAGCTATGAAGAGTGAGAAGGACCGGCGAAGACGGATCAACTCACGAAGGAAGACGTGGAGGGGATTAAATAGGCAGAGTGGA
Organism: Ottelia alismoides; assembly: GCA_037367405.1. NCBI lineage: Eukaryota > Viridiplantae > Streptophyta > Magnoliopsida > Alismatales > Hydrocharitaceae > Ottelia > Ottelia alismoides. The sequence continues at coordinate 363,053 of JAZKJV010008743.1, forward strand.
GGGTCTGGAATGATTGGAAGAATATGCGTGAAAATCAGTTATGATCGAGGAAGTGGAACGCGAGCGTTCGGATCCCTGAACTCTAATCGGGAAACAGGATCGGGGTGAGAGGGTGTCGGATCCGACGAGGAGAATGGGAGAAAATAGGTCAAAACTCGATTATTCGAGCGCACAAAAGGGAGGAGTTGACCCAGGTCAACAATCTGACCTGGACCAATCAGAAGGCAGTTCGAATAGGACAAGATAGGGAATATGATAAAATAAAAAGGATAATTAAAGATTAAATAAAATAAGGAAATAATTTTAAATTTAAAAACAATTAAAATAAATAATGTTAATAATTTAATAAATTCTTATTATATTTAATAAATAAGCTAAAAATAAATAATATGATTTATTCATAGGTAAAATACATATATATACAATAAACTAATTTTTAATAAAATATTTTTACAAATAATTACATAATTTATTTATTTACCGAAAAAATTAAGGATTTCAATTATGTTTTTATTTTATTTTTAAAAGTTAACTTAATAGGCTAAATAAATAGAAGTATATACAATGTAGGTACCTTATACCTATGTAATAAATATATTATTTTTTAATTATTTTTTATTTTGTTATTTTTATTTTTGTCCCTAGTATAGCTACTCTTTCATCGAGGAGCGGGGTATTCCCTTCTAAGTTCAAGTGCAACCAGCTCAGGAAGAGGGGTAGAGAAAAGAATGGACTATGATCAGCGTAGTCGCATATCCTTGGAGCTTGACCACTGTAGCCAAGTCTCCATCTGCAGGCTTCCTTGGTATGAGACTTTGAAACATATGCCTTGCTTATTCATATTTTTTCTGACGGGAATTTCTATTTATTTACTTTTTTCCTGTCTAACTTTTTTGGAGATTTTTTTTGAACACATATACAAATGTGCAATATGTACATAAGGAGACTTCTTCTTGAGCCAGTAGACTATCCCTCTTTTGAAGCATTATTGCAACCCATAACATCCTATCTTTAGACGTTCGTGCTACTAGACTAGGTTGAGATGCACAACCCTCCCTAGAGGACGGATGTTTCCACCCATGTGCTACTCCAAGATAAAGGATTCTGCCCCCTCACCACCTCACTTGTGTTGAGCTAATTGTAGAGTGCTTGTACAAGTTAAGCCACTGTCTAGAAGGGTTATGCGTATGTTGTGAAATATTCTACTTAGACCAATCAAGATGACATGTGAACATAGTCTTGAGGACTCAAAGAACTAAGTCTCTATGTCCTGAAAAGTCTCAACTCCAGTTCCTATAAGGTTCCTCTGAAATTAAGTGGATTAAGGTCTTAACCAAGCTCCATTCTTCGATTTTATTCCATACTAGTTTAAGCATCAATACCATCTTGAAAAATGCAAATGCACATGCAAGAAAGTATATACAAAATAAAAAAATCAAAGAAAATAAAAGAAAAAAAAAAAGAAGAAACCTTTTTTAAGAGTTTTTTAGAGAGATTTTGCAAATTTTTATGAATATTATCTTTTTCATTTTTTATGGCATTTTTAATAAAAAAATTATACATATTTACAAGAATTTTACAAGAACTTTATGCACATTTTACAAAAACTTTTATACAAACTATATACAAGATTGTACACATTTTATACAAGATTTTACAAAAGACTTTTTATTTACAAGTTTTATGTACATGTTACAATGAATTTTATCTACAAATTTTATTAAAGACTTTTATAAACAAAAGAATTTTATATACTGATTTTAATTACAAAAGAATTTAATGTATATAAGTTACAAATAATTATGGCTTGTATTAACACATGGATTTTACAAGTTTATAAAATAATTTTTATACCCATAATTTATATCCCAAATGATAAAGTATTTCACAAAAAAATTACAAACCAACATTTCTCAAATAATTTTTCAAAACAATTTTATTAATGATTTTACAAAAAATTTTCAAATCATTTTACAAAAGATTTTTCAGGACTAATTTTACAATTTTTTTACAAATCAATTTACAAGCAATTTTACATATAGTTTTTGCAAATATTTTACAAACATTTGTACAATATAAATAATTTTGATACAAAATAATTTACATACATTTTACAGACAAAATAATTTTATAAACAACTTTATAAAAATAGTATTAAAATAATTTTACAAAGGTTTTTACAAAAGATTTTTACAAATAATTTACAAATCATTTTACAAAGAGTTTAACAAACATTTTTACAAAATATTTTACCAAATATTTTACAAAACATTTTACAAAAGAGTTTATAGACAATTTTTACAAACATTTTGCAAATCATTTTTCAAAACATGTTTATTCCAATTTTATAAATAATAGCCATATTATTAAACAAAATTATGAGTTATGGCTAAAGTATATATATACCATATATACGACACCTTCTATACTTATCTCGAACTATGTCCTCATAGTGACCAAGAAGCAACAAAGGAAGACATAACTCGTGCTAAGTATAGAGAAGTGAAAAGAATCCTATGCTACGACAACTCAAAGAATGAAAAATAAAATGAATCGAAGTCGGTGATCGCCCCTATACTTAGGATCAAATAATCCTACGTATAGAATATTGTACAAACGAGGAAGATCGACGAAGAGAATATGCACAAAATCAATGACTCGACTTGTCCTCCCTATACTTAGGGTAAAGGCTCCCTGAGTATAGAAAAGAATATCAACAGTTGAGGGACAAACGAAGGGAACAATCAAAGAAGTGAAAATAGATATTTCCTCCACTATACTTCGTGTCGGATGTCCTTAAGTATAAGCAACAAAACATAGGTAATAGAACAAATAGAAATATGAACAGCATATGTTCAGCACCCCCCTATACTTAGGATAAAGTGTATCCTAATTATAGCAAAAATCCTAAGCGAGACATGAGGTGTTAAACAAAAAACTGAAGAAGGAAATAAAATAAAAGAAAACACGGATATACAAATTGGCCAAACCAATGAAGAAGAAGATAAAGGCTATATGGTGGATGACCAAGGGTTTTTTTTGATGGAGCTGTGAGAAAGATGAAGGGGGGAGAAAGGGAGAGAACATTTCTCTTCTATTTTCTCCTCCTGATTCTTAGAACTAAAGAGCACTTCTTGAAGTTGAATTTAATTGTAAATAGAGTTCAAGCCTTTCCTTATATAGCCTATAGGGACAACCATATATGAAGACAAATAGAGAGATGGATCTCTCTACTTTATCTCCTCATTAATTCAATTTCAAATAGGACAGCCTCTCTTAATGAAAATTTGAATTAAAATAAATTCAGCTTTCAATAGGACTATGCTTTTAACTTGAATTAATGGTTGAAAGAGAAAATAAATTGTGGATCCATGGTGGTCGTTCGTAATTAAGGAGACAAATACAGATACTTTTCTCCATAGATTTCTTTTCCATTCAAATCCTATAAGAAATTGGCCCATGATAATTATGAAATTAATTATTTTATTTAAATAAATAATTAATTAGCACTATCCATCATGGAATAGTTATAAAATCATTCAACCAATAGTGAATCCAATTCATTAATCCAATATAAAATATAAATCGAATTTATATTTAATTAATTTTGTGAATTATATTCACATATGTCCTAAATAAATATGAATCATATTCAAATTGTCCATATCCATATTAATTGAAATGCAAATAATGTGCATATTCTCATATTTATTATGAATAATAATAACATTTATTATATTTATAGTCAATTTCTCAATGTATGATTCCTAATCTAATTAAGATTCGTATTCATATTAATATTAATTATTATGGATCCATATTCATATTATTTGAATTGCAAATAATGTGAATCATATTCATAAATTCCCATATTTATTATCAATGATAATAACAATCATTATCTTTATAGTCAATTTCTCAATGTACAATTTCTAATCTAATTAGTATCCATACAATACATGTGAATATTAGAATGGCATGATTTTTAAAACGATAATGTGTGTTAATTTAGCAAAATTCGTGAACGTGGGAGTTGTATTGATTACATCGAAAAATATAATATGAAAGATATTATATCATCATAGTAATAAATGCATCTCATGGTATGATATGCGTAGAACGTATCTTAAAATCAATGAAATTATGTTTAAATTTCAGAAATTACGTTAAAAATAAATGTAACTATTAACCATTTATATACATAACATTTTTTTATTTTACACAGATATAACAGCTTTTATTATATTTTTATGCATATAATATGTATTTTTATATGTTATAGTAACTAGTCAGATTTATGTCCCCACAAGTAAACATTTATAACTCTAAAAATGGCATTACCTTTTTCGTGTAGATAGACTCAAACATGCAGCTTTGCTCTGTAAGATCAAATTAATTTCACTGACAATATGTCAATCGCTCAGATTTTCACTGCCACCAAGTCAATCACATAGTTTAATCATTAAATCAGCAATTTTATATGCATAATATCTCCGAAGATTTGAAATTAACTCATTTATCTCTTGATTATTGACGTTAATTAGAAATTCATATCTTTCAAGCAAAGAAGTGACAAATATGTAAGCAAAGTAATTTCTAAAATTTTATTAATATTATCTGAGCTACATTGTAATTTCTCATAGAGTTTCAAATCGTAGAAAAACATGCTTTAAGTGTTGAATGTACATCTTCAGGCAATCATATATATCATGGATCCTGACTAATGCACCAATATCAGATGCTAGATTTAATGGAACATCTAATTAATAATATCATAAGTTAACATATATACAACTATATTACATACATGAGGTACCATTATACAAATAAATAGTCGGACAAATTATTCTTTGCTAAATTTTGATTCAATAAAATTAATAATAAATAGTCTTGCTCTACATTTTTAACATCAAAAGTTATAATACGATATATTTTGCGATTAAAATCATGTGTACTTCGCCAACTTAGGGGTTGTATGATAAGAATTTTAAAAGAAATTGAATTTGGTTTAAAGAAAATAAATGTGCATAACTATACAATATATTTGTATTTTTATAAATATAATTGGTGTTTTTGGTAGAGTTTAATCAGTACAACCAATTTGATCTGACAATGAATAATTTGAATATTGGGTGTAATAGCTTTTATTATTAAATTTATAAGAATGAAAGCTATCTATTGCAACATAGTTTACTCTTATAGTTTGCAACAGATATTATATTCACAGTAAAATGTTCATAATGATGATTATACGCTGACTTTTAAAAAAATTGTAATATTGTTAATTTAGCAACGGTTAGAAGAAAAATAAACAGCTACTATCATTATGATTCATTGCTAGTAATATAACAATGAAAACTATATTCATTGTGAATTTAAAGAATCAAAAATAATTTCATAAACAAAAAATATTCTGTGTTATACATTTATCTACAGAAGATATGTAGACAAACGTTAAATTGTTGGATTTTTACAGCACAACTTCTGTCAACTATACGACAACTCATTACTTCATATCTACCCTATGAACCCTATAAACTTACTATGTCTTACATCACAACCCTTAGAAGTGCTAATCGAATTAAATGCCTTCGAATCAACTACGAGTTTAAATTCAATATCTTAATATTGAATGCGTACTCGAATTCAATTCATTTGGATATTCTTACCCTCAGATTAATGATATTTGGTTGTACAAGGCTATTGATATTTTGACTAGTTATGAAATTGATTATAAACCTAGTAATATTGACTTATCAATATTATTTGTATGGTTTGACATCAGTTGTGAATGTGCGTGTTTATGTCAATGTGTATGTATGTGTAAATATAAATGCCAATAGGTGTGTAAGCATGTATGAATATTTGAATATACGTGAATGTTTGTGAGAATGTGTAAGTCATGTATTTGTGTGAATACGTGTGCATGTGTGAATGTGTATGTGTAAAACCGTGTATGTGCATGAATGAGAGAGAGAGAGAGCAGGCATGCATGCACGTGTGTGTGCACGAGTGCAGGTGTGTGTGCATGTGCAGGTGTGTGTGTGTGTGTTTGTGTGTGTGCATGTGCAGGTGTGTGTGTTTGTGTGTGTGCGCGCGCACGCACGGGCGTGCGTGTGCAGGCACGTGCTCGCGTGCGTGCGTGTGATTAGTTAGTGTGTGTGTGTTTGTGTGCGTGCAATTATGTGTTTAAGAATATGTATACATGTATGAACGTGTGTGTAAATCTGTAAGAGCTTATTTGGGGATGATTGTACGCATGTGTGAATGTGTAAATAAGTGCACATGTGAATGTTTACGTCTAAATATGTATTTACGTGAATAAGAGCTGATTAGTTAGATGTAATAAAGGAGAGAGATTGGTTGTCGATTAGGTCCCACAGGAAAGAGAGTGATGGATGGACGACCGGTCCCACGGCATAGAAATGGGTGTAAATGAGCCGAACTTAAGCGAATCAACTCAGGTTCGATTCGGTTCGTTTAGCATATTTTTAGGCTCGGGTTCAGTTCGGCTCGATAAAAGGAAAACTGTAATCTGGTTCGGCTCGGGTGAGGTTCGTAAAGGTTCGGTTCGACTCGTTAAAGGTTCGTTTAAGGATGGGCAGCACTATAGCCCGCATGGGAGGGTTTTGTGGCGGTTTCGGGAATATGGAATAAGGACTTAGGGAGTGGATGACTAGATGGATTTGGGAAAATAAGGGAATAACCCTTATGTTATGATAGAAAGTCTTTTTTTCCATATATATACAATATGTATGTATATATACTTTTATATATGTATGTGTATATAATCGAACTTTTAACAAACCAAACATGAACAAACCTATGTTTTTGAGGTTCAGTTCATCTATTTAATTGAGCCCAAACTCGTGTTCAGGTTCGGTTCATTTATTTTCAAATTGAATTTAAATCGAACTTTTAACGAGCCGAATCTGAGTGAATGTCTGAGTGAATTTTCTGACAACCATGATTCCTTGGTGAAAATCTGGGAGGGAAATCCGGAGGTAAACCCGATTTCGCCAGGTTTTGGGTTTCCACCCAACCGAAAAGCAACGACTAGTGCTTCTCGCATGGAGCAGAACCAACATGACAGGTCTCTTTTCCTGGAAAAGAACCTACAACCATAGGCAGAAGGAGAAGCTGTCTAGATTGCACCTTCCTTTTGCTTCATCCTCCAACACGATCACCATCTTCTTTTGTCTTTAGCACATACATCTTTGGGCTTGCACCAATCCACGTCCCCTCAGCAAGCCCTTTAGCCTTTCTCTTTTGCTTTATCTACCCTTTCACGAGGCTTCACGGCATTATGCCTTCCTTGGGGCTGTTGAGATGGAAGCTACGTGATGCTATTAGAAGACGGGCAATCGCACTATGAGCATCCAGCACCAAACACATCCACGGGGAAATCAACAGAGAGATGGGCTGATGAAGCAACTGTAATTGATCTTACAGGTGACCGCCAAACCATATGCGGAGATGGATGGAGCAGCTGTGAAGATATACCATGGGAACCTCTTGGCGCTGCCGGACATGGCAAGAGTGCTGGCATGCGTACACGAGAAGGACGTCAGGTTCGAGCTCTTCGACACGAACAAGGGCCAACATCGCTTCCCGTCTGAGTTCTTCAAGCTCCAGGTAGTACTACTGCATGTCATGATATAAACTCCGTCCACTTCAGCTGAGATTTCTGTGTACATTTTCGAAAATTTCAAACTGTTGGTTTCAGTACAAAGTTGAACTTGTTTTCCACAGGCTTCTACTGGAGTTCCTGGCCCTACCTTCGACGACGGGACAAAAGTGCTATTCGGTAAGTAACCCATGACTTCTGCAAGTGATTGCAAACATGACAAACTGACAGAAAATTTATGCAGAATCGCGGGCAATATGCCGGTATGTCACTGAAAAGTACTCGGCACAAGGAAACAAGTACCTTCTGGGAAGGGACTTACTGGAGCGTGCTACAATTGAACAATGGATAAAATCGGAGGAGCACAGCTTCCACCCTCCAAGCTGGACGCTGGTCTTCAACCTGGCATTTGCACCATGTCTGAATTTAGAGCCTGATATCAACGAGATCGAGCAGGGCGAGAGGAAGCTGTCGGAGGTGCTGGACGTGTACGAGCAGCGCCTCGAAGAGAACAAGTACCTTGCAGGCAATGAGTTTTCTCTTGCAGACCTCACCCACCTTCCCAACTCTCACTATCTTACCAATTCCGATTTGAGCTACCTATTTACATCGAGGAAGCACGTGAACAAATGGTGGAAGAGGATCTCCAGTAGGGCCTCATGGAAGAAGGCAGCTCGAATACTAGACACGGGCACGATAGGTCCCACGTCTGACATCGAAAAAGACGAGAACAAAACCGTCATTATATCCTTTTACAAAGAGCAATCTCCCTCTGCAAGCACAACAATCATCCAACCCATGGGTGATGAAGCCCCCATTACACTACATATGGTACGTCATGCGGAACAAGAATATCCGCCAACTGAACTCCCACTCGTTGAGTATGATAATGCCTCTAGATGGGGGGTCGATCCTCAAACGAACAAATCTTCGCTGGCATCGCCTTCTAAACCAACTCCTACTATAGACCCAAGTCCGTCCTCTCAACCTCCTGAACCAGAGATTCCTCGACAGTCTAAACCATCCCTCCCTCTACCGTCTACAACACCGCCCTTACCTCCTACGCTGCCAAAAGCGACTCAACCATCAGAATCACACAACATTCAACCAACCAAAACTATGCCGTCATCACCTTCAAAACCATCTATTACGCCAACCATAGAATTGAGTTCATCCTCTTTGACTCGTGAATCGGAAACTCCTCAACCATCTAAAACATCTCTCCATGTACCATCCACAACGCCACCAATATATACTCCAATTGAAGCACCTCAGCCATCTCAATCACTCACGACGAAACCAACCGAAAGTAAGTTGTCATCACCTTCTAAATCACCTCCACTTACAGACCCAAGTGTCTCTGATCCAACTCCAGCTCAACACTCAAAATCATCCCACCCTCAACCATCTACAACGCCACCATTACATGATACTTCGATTCAAGCACCTCACACATCAGAATCACGCAAAGTTCAACCAAATGAAATGAAGCCACCATTGCCTTCTAAATCACCTCCTCCAACTGTAGACTCAAGTTCGTCTTCTGCAAATCGTGAATCAGAAACTCCTATACCATTTAAATCGCCACTCGATCTACCCTCTACAACAACATCCTTACTTGATACTCCAATTGAAGAGCCTCAACCATCGAAGTCACGCGATACTCAACCAACTGAAAGTAATCCACCATCATCTTTTAAATTACCTCCTCCGACTATAGAACCAAATTCATCCTCTATGACTCGTGATTCAGAAACTCCGTTGTCTAAAGCATCCCTCTCTCCGACTTCTGCAACGCCACCCACACATGTGACCCCGATCAAAGCCCCTCAGCCAGCAGATTCACAAACAGTTCAATCGACCGAAATTCAGATGCAAGCACCTTCTAAATCATCTCCTCCCGCCACAGGCCCAAGTTCATCTGATCATACTCCCTCCCAACCGTACAAGTCATCCCTCCATCTACCATATACAACACCAGACTTGCCTTCTACTTCAATTCAAGCACCTCAACCATCAGATTCACACACGGTTCAACCAGTCGAAATGAAGTCATCTTCTTCTGAATCACCTCCTCCAAATGCAGAATTGAGTCCATCCTCTCCAACAAGTCAATCAGAAACTCTTCAAGCACCTCAGGCCTCCCTTCCTCTACCATCACTATCACCACTCTTACATGCTACTCCAATCGAAGCACCTCAACCATCAAACGTGCACACCATTCAGCCAGTCGAAAGTAAAACTTCTAAAGCACCTCCCCAACTGACTACAAAACCAAGTTCGTCCTCTCCAGCTCATGAGTCGAAAACTCCTCAACCGCTTAAGTCATCCCTTCATCTACCATCAACACAATCATCTTTACCTGCTACTCCAATTGGAACACCTCAACCATTGGAATCATACGAGGTTGAAACAATAGAAACTAAGTCACCATCAATATCTTATTCACCTCCTACTACTGATACAGAACCAAGTTCATCCTCCCCAACTCGTCAATCAGTAACACCTCCATTGTCTATAACACCACCCATACACGCTACTCAAGTTGAAGCACTTGAACCATTGGAATCACATATTATTCAACCAACAGAATCTAAGCTTCCATCACCTTCTAAATCACCCCCTCCAACAACAGACATAAGTTTGTCCTCTCTGTATCCTTCTAAACCATCCAAATCAACCTTTCCTTTACCATCTTTAAGACCACCCTTACGTGATACTTTGATTGAAACACATCAACCATCAGAATCACGCATAGTCCAACCAACTGGAACTAACTTGTCCTCGCCTTCTAACACACCTCCTCCAACTACAAACCCAAGTATGTCCTCTCCAACTTCTGAATTTGAAACTCCTCAACTGATTCAATCTTCCAACCTTCTACCTTCTACAACTCCACCGACACCTGCTACTCCGATTGATTTCAGATCCGCTATCAGCGAAGATGACAACAAAACCGTTGTTATCCCCTTTTATAAAGAACAATCTCCAACAGCAAGCACAACAATCATCCAACAAATGGGTGATGAAGCTTCGGTCACATTAGATATGGTACCAATTGCAGAACAAGAAAACACACCAACTGATCTCCTGCTCATGGAGTCTAACAGCGCTTCTGAACGAGGGGAAGATCCTTCACAAGCAATCAAAACTGATTCATCTACTTTTGAAACTCCATCGACAAGTACATACTCAAGCTCATCATCTTCTACTCCTGAAACTCATCAACCATCTAAATCATCTATCCCCACATCTCTTACAACACCGCCTTTACTCGTTACTCCGATTGAAGTACCTCCACCATCGGAATCACACACGGTTCATCTACCCGAAACCAAGTCACAATTTCCGTATAATTCACCTTCTCTAACAAAAGACTCAAGTTTGTCCTCTTCAATTCGTGAATCAGAAACTACTCCATTACCTGCATCATCCCTCCCTCTACCATTTAAAACTAGGGATCAACCGACTGAAATTAAGCCATCATTGCCTTCTGAATTACCTCCTCCTCCAACTCCATACCCAAGTTCATCCTCTCCTGCTCATGAATTAGAAACTCCTCTACCATCTAAATCATCAGTTCCACTGTCTTCTCCCATACCGCCCTTACCTTCTATTATGCTAGAAGCACCTCAATCAAGGGAGTTAGACACGATACTACCAAATGAAACTAAGCTTCCATTGCCTTCTAAATCATCGACTCCGACCATAGATCTAAATTCATCCTCCACGACTCCTGAATTAGAAGTTTCTCAACCATTTGCATCATCCCTTCTTCCACCATCTACAAAATATTCACCTGCTACTCCGATTAAAACGCCTCAACCATCTGAATCATACGTGATTCAACCAACAAAACAAGAGATACCGCCAACTTTGGAATCACCTCTTCCTCTGATTACAGACCCAAGCTCGTCCTCTCCAACTGCTGAATTGAAAGGTCCTCAACCATCTAAATCATCCCTCTTTTCCCAGTCTACAATAACTCCCTTACCTACTATTGCAATTGAAGAACCTCAACCATTGGAATCAAACATGGGTCAACTAACTGAATATGACGCATCATCGCCTTCTAAATCTCCTCCTCCGACTATGGACCCAAGTCTACCCTCTATAAATGCTGAATCAGTAACTCCTAAGCTGTCGAAATCATCACTCCCTCCACTAACAATGCCACCCTTGAATGCTGCTCGGACTAAAGTGCCCCAGCCATCGGAATCACACATGGATCAGCAAACCGAGATCGAATTGCAAATGCCTTCGGAATCACCTCCTCTGATGACTAAACACCCAAGTTCATCCTCTCCAACTCCTGTTTCAGAACTTCAAACGGCAAAATTACCCATCCCTCCATTTGTGACAACACCCCCCTTAGCTGATACTCCGCTTGAAGCGGCGCCTCAAGCATCAAAATCACGCATGGTTCAACCAACTGAAACTGAACCTCCATCAATTTCTGAATCACATCCTCTTCCCACTACTGACTCAAGTTTATCCTCTTTGACTTCTGAATCGGAACCTCCTCAACCTTCTAAATTATCCCTTCCTCCACTGCCTACCGGACCACACTTACTCGCTACTCCAGACGAATTGTCTTCGCCGTCAGATTTACGTATGTTCCAACCAATCGAAATTGAGTCGCAGCTGCCATCTGAATCACATCCTCCTCGGATTGTTGGTCCAAGTTCACCCTCCCCAACTCCTAAATCTGAAACTCCTCAACCATCTAAATCATCCCACACTCTACCATCTACAACACCAATCTCGGATGCTACTCCGATTGAAGCACCTCGCCCATCAGAATCACGCATGTTACAACCAACCGAAATTAAAACATCATCGCCTTCTGAACCACCTCTTCTGACAGCAAACCCAAGTCCATCCTCGTCAACAAATGAATCTAAAACTCCTCAGTTGTCACAACCAGCCCTCCCTCCATTATCAATAACACCATCCTTACCTGGTACTCGGATTGAAGCACCTCAACCATTGGAATCACAAATGGATCAATCAACTGAAATTGTTCTACCATCAGAATCATCTCTTCACACAACTACAAAAAGAAGTTCATCCTCTCCCATTATTACAAGATCTGAATCATCCCTCCCTCAAGAATTTACAACACCACCCTTACCAGATATTCCAATTGAAACTCAATCACAGGAATTAGGCACAGTTCAACCAACCAAAACAGAGTCACCATCACTAGAATCACCTGATTCTTCGACTACATCCCTAATTTCATCATTTTCGACTCCTGAATCTAAAACTTCTCAATTGTCTAAATCATCCATTCCTCTAATGTCTACAAAACCACCGTTACCTGCTACTCCAATTGAAGCACCACAACCACTGGAAACGCCCATGACTCATCCAACCAAAACTGAGTTTCCAATCCCACCAGAATCACCTCCTCGTCCAACTTCATACCCAAATCCTTCCTCATCGAATCTCAAACTGGAAACTCCTCAACTGTCTCAACCATCCCTCCCCCTACAATCACCAACACCACCTTTACATGCAGCTCCCATTGAAGTGCCCCAACCACCGGAATCACACAAGGCTCAACTAACTGAAACTGAGTCATCTTCCCCTTCTAAATCACCTCCTCCAACTGCATACCTAAGTTCATCCTCTCCATCTAACAAATCGGAAAGTCCACCATCTAAAGAACCCCTCCCTCCACAATCTACAACATCATCCTTATCTGCTACTCCAATTGAAGTGCTTCACCCATCCGAATTATCATTTGATGTAACAGTTGAAACCAAGCTGTCATTGCCTTCTCCAGCATCTCATCCCCTGCCTACAGAACCAAGTTTGTCCTCTCCAACCAATGAATCAGAAACTCCTCAACTATATGCTACTCCACCCTTGCATGAAATTCCAATTGAAAAGCATCAACAATTAGAATCACACATGGTTCAACCTATCGAAACTAAGCCACAATTGCCTTCTGAATCACCTCCTCCATTTTCAGACCCAAGTTCGGTCTCTCCAACTCCTGAGTTAGAAACTCCTCAAATGTTTGAATCATCCCTTTCTCCACTATCTATAACACCATCGTTAACTACTACTCCGATTAAAGCTCCTCAACCATCAGAATCATACATGGTTCAACTAACTGAAACTGAGCTACCATCACCTTCTAAATCACCTCCTCTAACTACAGACCCAAGTTCATCCTCTTTGACTCCTGAATTGGAAACTACTCCACCATCTAAATCATCCCTCCCTCCACTTTCCACGACACCACCCTTACCTACTACTACAATTGAAATGCTTCAACAACCAAAACTACCCATGGATCAACCAATCAAAACCGAATCGCGGCCGCCTTCTCAATCATCTCATCCTATAACTACAGAACCTAATTCCTCCTCTCTGACCCCTATATCAGAAACTCCTCAACCATCTAAATCATCCACTTCTCAACTGTCTACAACTTCACCCTCACCGTCCACTTCTCAACTGTCTACAGCTTCACCCTTACCCATGCCTTCTGAATCACCTTCTCCAACTTCATACCCAAGTTTTGCCTCTCCAACTACTCCGTCTAAAGCATCCCTTTCTACAACACCATCGGTACTTCTCACTCCAATTGAAGAGCCACAGTCATTGGGATTAGGCAGGGTTCAACCAACTGAAACTGAGCTAGCATTGCCATATCCTTCTACGTCACCTCCTCCTAAAGACTCTAGTTCATCCTCTCCATCTCCTGAGATCCCTGAATCAGAAACTCCTCAACCATCTAAATCTCCATTATCTGCAACACCATCCATACCTGCTGCTCCAACTAAATTATCTCAACCATTAAAATCACCCCAGGATCAATCAACCAAAACTGAGATGATGTCACCATATGAATCACCTTCACCTCTGACTGCACCAAGTTCTTTCTCTCCAACTCTTGATTCAGAAACTCCTCAACTGTCTAAAGCATCCCTCCCTCCACTATCGACAACGCCATCTTATCAGGATAGTCCAATTGTAGCACATCAACCATCAAAATCACCCATGGTTCAACCAATCGAAATTGAGCCATCGCATTCTGAATCGCCTCAACCTTTAACTAAAGAAACAATTTCATTCTCTCCAACTCCTGAAGTGGAAGCTCGACAACTGTCTGAATCATCCCTCGATTCCCTTCCTCCAACGTATAAAACATCACCCTTACCAGCTACACCATTTGAAGTGCCTCAACCATCGGAATCACTTATGATCGAACCAACTGAAACTGAGCTGTCACTAACTATAGAAACGTCTCCTCCAACTACAGACACAAGTTCATCCTCTATAATTCCTGAATCGGAAACTCCTCGGCCATTTAAATCAGCTGTCTCTCCACAATCTACATCAGTGTTACAAGTTACATTAATTGAAGCGCCTCAACCATTAGAATCGCACGTTGTCCAACCAACCAAAATTGAGATGTCATCGCCATCAGAATCACCTCATCAAACCACAGATTCAAATTCATCTTCTTCCACTTCTACATTGAAAACTCCTCAACCATCTAAATCACTATTCCCTCCACTATCGACAACACCATCCTCACCTGCCAAACCTATAACGCCACCTTTATTTGCTACTTCGATTGAAGCACCTCAACCAACGGAGTCGCATATGCTTCAACCAATCGAAACCCAGATGCCATTACCCACTAAACCATCTCCTCCCACCATAGACCCAAGTTCATCATACTTGACTAAAGTCCCAAATGAAAAAGATGTACCACATGATGAGCCAACATCACCTCCCAATATTGATGCTTCTCCATCATCAAGTACTCAGCCATTATATATGGGGTCTACTCAGCCTTCCTTAGTTAAGGTGGACACTACCACTAATGAGCAGGTTTTAGCACAACATGAGCAAACAACATCTTCTATAGTTGATGCTTCTCCACCATCAAAGCCATCAATTATGGAGCCTACTCCACCTTCTGCAGTAAAAACAAGCACAACCTCAACAGATCTAAACTTAGCCAAAAATGAGTTAGCGACATCTCCCACAGTTGATGCAATTGAGTCACCCAAACCACCACTTACAGTGGAGCCTGACAAGCCTTCTACGACTCAAGAAGATGCAACCACAAGTAAGTTAGACTCAACAAAAGATGAGCCAGCACCATTATTCAATATTAATGCTTCTCCGCCATCAAGCACTCCACAACTGACATTTGAACCTAATTTTCCTTCCTCGGCTGAAATGAACATAAACCCGAGAGAGCAAGATTTGCAGGAAGATGAATTAACAAATTTTACAAATGATGATTCTTTTCCACTACCACTTACTTCACCACCGGCAATGGAGCCTAATTTGCCTTCCTCGGTGAAAATAGATTCTACCACAAGTGACCTAAAATTCAAAAAGGAAGACACAATGTCTCTCAAAGATGATCTTTCCCAACCATCCAGACCACAAGCAACAACAGAGCCTAAACAACCTTCCTATGGTGAAATGGAAACAAACACAAATACGATAGATCTACCCAATCATGAACCAACACCAAATCCCATAATTGAATTTTCTCCCCCATCCAAACCATCTTCAATAATAGAGTCCAACTCACCTCACTCAGCTGAAGAGGGCACAAAGTCGACAGAGTCAGATTTCCCAAAAAATGAGCCAAAATCATCTCATGGAGTTGATATTTCTCCACCATCCCCAGTGCCTACCTTAACTAAAAAAGAGCCAATACCATCTGCAAGAGTTGATATCAATGTGTCATCCATACCACCACCGACCACAACACCTAATCCACTTTCCTCAACTGAAACGGATGCAAGCACAAGTAACCTAGATTCGCTAGATGATGAACCAACACCATCAAATAATGTAGATGCTTCTCCAACATCAACGACTCCAACATTGAAAATGGAGCCTACTTTTCCTTCCTCAGTTGAAATGAACATACCCCTTGGTGAACAAAAATTACAAGAAGATGAAACAAAACAACTCCCAAATAATGTTGCTACTACATTACCGAGTACCCAACCACCAGCAATGGAACCTAGTAGGCCTTCCTTAGCAAAAACAAACACTACCTCAAGTGAGCTAGAATTCAAAAAAGATGAGCCAACATCATCTCTCAATGATTACCTCTCTCCACCATCCATACCACCACCGATAATGGAGCATAAACCACCTTTATCTACTGAAATGGAAACAACTAATGGTGAGCAAGATTTGCTAAAACACAAGCCGACACTATCTCATAGTGTTGATGTTTCTCCTCCTCCATCCAAATCACCACCGAAAATGGAGCCTAATACAATTTCCTCATATCAAAAGGACACAGCCTCAACTAAGCTAGACAAAACCATGAACAACATGGATAAACCAAAAGATGAGGATGCTCTTCCACCATCGAGTATTCCACTAACAATGAAGCCTTATATGCCTTCCTCGGTTGAAATTATCACAGCCCGAAATGAGCTGGGTTTACAAAAAGATGACCCACCACCATCTCCAAAAGTTCATGTATCTCCACAAGAGATCGCTCCACAACCATTAACAAACCTTGATCCACAATCTCCGATAGTTGATGATTCTTCACAATTCATGCAACCGTCGAGATTTCCACCATCAAAAATTGAGCCCAGTCCACCTCACATAGCTTATGTAGTCACAACCACAAGCAACCCAGATTTACCGAAAGATGAGTCGACGTCTTCCAATATTAATATTTTTCCACCACAAAGTTTTCCGCAAACAACAATGGAGCCTATCCCACATTCCACAACTGGCATTAACACAACCCCAAGTGAAACTGAGTTACCACATGATGAGTCAATACCAGCTCCAAAAGTTGATGCGTCTATTCCATTGAGCACTCCACCATCAATAATGGAGTCTAATTTGCATTTCTCAGTTGAGAATACCATAAGCGAGCAAGTTTTACCACAACATGAGAAAACACCATCTTCTAGATTTGATACTTATCCATCATCCACACCACCACTGACAGTGGACTCCCCTCCACGTCCAGACGTAGAACCAGGCATTGCCTCACCTGAGTTACATTTGACCAAAAATGAGCCAATACAATCTCCCAGAGTTGATGCTATTGTACCAGCCATACCACCACCGACAATGGAACCTAATATTCCTTCCTCGCCTCAAGTCAACCCAATGACAAGTAACATTGGTTTACCAAAAGATGAGCAAACTCCATCGTCCACCAATGATGTTCCTCCACCACCAAGTATTCCACCACAGATAACAGAGTCTAGTCTGATCTCCTCAGTTCAGATGTTAACACCAAGAAGTGACATAGATTTTCCGAAAGATGAGCCAATACCATCTCCCACTGTTGATACTTCACCAATGAGCGTCCCACCACCTATGATGGAGCGAAATACGCCTTCCTCAGTTGAAATAGACACAACCCCAAGTCAGGTAGATTTACCAAACAACGAGCCAACATAGTCCCCCAAATTGATGCTTCCCCTCAATCTGTGCCATCATCTAGTTTTCCACTGCCAACAATAAAGCCTAACCCACCTTCCTCCACTCAAACAAATACAATCCCGAGCAATATCAATTTGCTGAAAGATGAGCCAACACCATCTCCCAAAGGTGATGTTATGTCACCATCCATACCAACCAACAGACGCCTTCCTCGGCTTTTTTTAGAAGCCCTTCCTCAGCTAAAATGGACACAACTCCAAGTTAATTAGATTACCATAATTGGACCAGCACCATTTCCCAGAGCAATGTTTCTCCACCATCCACACATCACCAAGTACACCATATACATTGGAGTCTACTCCACCTTATTCAGTCAAAATACACATAACCGCAAGCGAGTTAAATATACCAAAACCTTTTGATGTTCAGAAACCTGCTTCACCAATCGGACAGTCTGCAGTTGCCAATTTCCAATTCCATTTTTCTGCTTGCCAGCATTTCAATGAATAATAAGCCAACAACAGCCCCCAACACTGATGCTTCTCTATTACCAACACCACCAAATACCCCCCCCCCCTACAAGTGAAACTACTCTATCTCCGTTAGACAACTAGATTCTGCACATGTTATGAATGTTTTAAATACTGTTAAAGCAAATTGTCACTGTTTGGATTTGGCCGCAATACAAGTCACCCCCTTCCATCTATGTACCTGCCAAGACACGTGGTAGATGAGAAACTTAGCCTTGTCCCTCTTTCATGTACATTGTTGGTTGATGTGCTCCATTGTATGTTGACAACATAATTTCATGTTCTGAGGCGTTTTTTGGGTTGAGCGTGTAGTGTTTGATGATTCTGTTGGACATCCATATGTGTGATTTCAATTGCAGAAAATAAATGCAGCACTTTTTAAGGCTTGCAAATGAGTCCATTAAGAGTATTTTCCATCTTCAACATCAATATCATGCCCTCTAAGTAAAATGAGCAAGAGCCTTGTGTGTGTGCATTTACTTTTACTTATGCATGCCTGTGTACGAAACTCAAGATGGTTTACTTTTTTGGAAAACATGACTGATCTTAATCTTGGATCTTAAACTAAGCAGCCGTTGTTTTCTTAGTTGATTTTCCATTTTCTAACTTCACGAGGAAACCAAGAGAATAAAGGAAAGATGCATATATAATATGATTCCCTAGCGAACGTCAAGTAGCTCAGTGCCACGTATAACCCACTGCTTCACATTCTACTCAATGTTATCATAAAGTTGCAATGCTGGTAGAGTATGTGCAATATAATTAACTTATAGGCTTTCTTCTTTCATCTATTAGAACTCACAAGAGATGCATTAGCTGATTTCTGTCTGATCATTTTGACGTATTGAGAGCAGTACTCTAGAAAGAAGACTGGGAAGAGCATGAGAAAGCAATTAATTAGAGATATCATCAAGTCAATAAAAGGATTTCAGCACAAACATCTACTATCATGTAGATGCCAGTTAGCACACAATCACTGCAAGCAAACATCAGCTAGATCGTCCCAAGATATTCATACATGTAATCCGAGAACTCAAGAACAAATTCATTCAATTACAATTATCCACGAGACCCCAAGCAGGCCCACACTCCTAAGCATTATCAATCAAACCACAGCTCTAAATATTTGAAAGTATATATTACACCGTTTTCTTCTGTAGGAAAAGGTGTTGCACCCAGCAGAATCTTGCTGGCTGCTCAATGACTTGCCACATGCTCTGCTATTTCCCATGCACCATCTTCTCCAAATGCCACTGGCACCAGTGGCGGCGATAGAGTGGAGGATATCATCAGCCATAGTCTTAGAGCACAGGACGGGCATGCTTGATATTAGAAAACACGATAAAGTTAAAGAAATATTTGACTGTCCATGACATCTAATCTTTAACTTCATACATTCTATGAGTTCCTCGTATTCTCTTGTTGAAATTTGGTGGGAAACCAACCCATATCCAACATTTCTGTTTCCAGAACAAAAACGAAGTACCATCAACTTTGGAATGGATATAATACCATTTTCCATAATAATTCAGCTGGAAGTGTTGCTCGCATACAAAATGGACAAATGCGAAATAAACTAGTGTCTTGTTTTCAAGGTTGATGATCGTTTTTCATAAAATGACAAGAATCTCCAACGCATCAAATATGGATCAGGTAGGTAAATAACTTGCAACATTTCCAGAATCTCTGAAGCATCCATATTTTTAGATGGAATTCTTCGCCTTCATATTGCTAGCAGTTATAAGTTGATAGTCACTCCATGCCATTTCGCTTGTCTTTCCAAATCTTGTCTCGTAAAATGCCCACAACTCAATCCTACAGATGCAATATTAACAAATTAAAAAAAAACTACCACAAGTTATGTTTAAAAACTTTTATGTACTGTACGAACCAGTATGCCAGAAATTGGAACGGAGCATATTTTCCATATATTTGTTCAAGATCTCTGTCAATAGTCCGCATTGTACAATTCCTTGAATGGACCTACATGAGAGAAAATGTAACAAATCCTGCAAATCAGGGCTCACAAAACAAAAAAAAAATTTACCTGTTTCAGATGCCTAATAGTTTCGGAATCGCAAGGAATTTTGTGGTAATAACCCATGCACATGAGAACATTAGTACAGGTAAAAGGTCCAAATCCGTCAATAGCCAATAACTTTTGAGATAGAATGTTATAGCGCTCGTATGAAGAAACATTACAAACTTCTTCGAATTCTCTAAGATGGATTTTATTTTCCACCACATCTCTTGCGAGTGACAAAATGCGTCTAGCTCGATACCCAAGTCCACAGCGCTTTGTCAAAAATTCCTCACTAAGATTAGCAAGTTCCTCGGGACAAGGAAAATTCCCGATCTCGCAAGTAGCATTAGGAAGCTGACGGCCAGACGAAAATCCAATGCCAGAGTCAAGCCCATATAATTGGGGTACCTTTTCTTCCCCTTCTTTCTCAATCTGGCTGGATAAGTTAATATTTTCACCTGCTGATGTCATACTCACTAATACCTCTCTATCACCAAATGAGACTTCATTATCCAGGCGCATCGGGACTTTTCTCTTTTTAGAAAGCTTTTTCTTGGAGTCTTTCTTTTGTGGTGTCCTCGGCTGAAAGCTTGGAATATGCTTGTTGTTTTTCAGTTCCAATTGCAGTTCGCATAATGCTCTAGCCATTGACAGGGTCCTTGACCACCTAGAAATATTGCCAAGTTACAAATCATGTGATAAGTGACTACATATACTACTTAGATTGACTGTAAAAGATTAGCATGACAAGTGATCTAATCGCGAGAAGATTAAACCTTAATCAACAGTCTGAACTTTAAAAGATGAAACATTTTTCAACTTTGCAATTGACAATCAACAAAAGAACTATTAGAATAAATATGTTATTGAGTTTTATTGTCCCTTCTCTGTAAATTACCCATAGAGCTTTTCTCCTATATAAGAGAGCTCTAGGGTTTGATGGAATTTATCTCTCTTTATTTTTTCCCTCAACATGGTATCAGAGAGACGGTCCTAGACCGGAGCCTGTGCCCTAGTTCTGTGTCCCCACCAACAGTCCCGCTCGATTGAGGATCGCCGCCTCTGCAAGCCGCCTCTGCAAGCCCTGCTTGCGCGTGAGGCTATCCAGCCCTCTCAGGTCTCTCAAGGCGCGTGAGGCTTTCCAGACCCGCTCGACAAAGGGCGCCGCCTCTCAAGCCCTGCCTGCGCGCGCGTGCACGATCGAGCCCTCCTGCGCGTAAGCGCCCTCCTGGGTGCTAGTTCCTAGCGCGCGAGCCCTCCTGCGCGTGAGCGCGAGTTCCTCCTGCGCGCGAGCCCCTTGCGCCCTCCTGCGCGCATCCCAGCGGTTCCACACGTGATAAGGGCTGTAACGTGAACAGTATTGCCCTGTGCATGCGGTCTTCTCTTGTGAACAGTAACCCTTGGCTGTTCACGTGATCCACCTGTGAGCAGCATATTTTGCCTCTTCCCAAAGAAAAGAAGAACTTCAAGGCATGGAAGGGGTTGTGGAATAAGTCTACATCCACAACCACCTTCATTTATGTCCAAGTAGACATTCTTGTCTAAGCCTCTTGTAGTCCCAGTCTATAGAAAAGTATTGTCATCATGTCTGACAACAAAGTAGATGTTCCATCCTCGGGTGCCTTCAAAGGTTCTGCACCCATTGCCAAGATGGATGGAACCAATTATGAACTGTGGGCCATGCAGTTCATGAGTTTTATGCAGTGTAATGGCAAGAAGCACATCCTCACTACAGAGGAGCCAAGTGACAAGACTGGGATACACGCCTCATGGGAGGCAGATGATGCGTATGCTCGAGTATGGCCATCCGGGACTGTTTCCATGGAGATAGCCAATGATATACTAAGCCAGCCTACTGCAAAGGCTATGTGGGACATTCTTGCCGCGACTTACTCTCAGGCAAAGAATGAGTCCAAGATCCTCCAGCTACAGCATGATATCTTCACATCAAAGCAGAATGGTCGTCCGCTTCACACCCTCTATACCTCTTTGAGGGGTATGTTCGAGAGGCTGCATGGGTACATACCTTTGACCGCTACGCCAGAACAGCTTAAAGCATATAGAGACTATGTGATGACTGGGGTATTTCTTGCAGCCCTGGATCCAGAGTATGATGCAGCTCGTGCACAGATTCTCACTGATGCTACAATACCTCCGACAGAGGAGGCATATCGGAGATTGAGCAGACTATCTATATCCTCTGGTAGTACCATACAGCAACAGACATCTTCAGCAATGGCAGCCTCACGTAGAGGCAGTCATACAGCATATCGTGGCCGAGGAAGCTCAAACCGTGGTAGAGGAGGTGGTGGTCGAGGTCGATCATGCACTTTTTGTCACAGGACGGGTCATTCTGAGGAGACCTGCTACTCAAAGCATGGGTTTCCAACGTCAGCCAGGGTTGCAGAGCAGACACAGCAGACTGGGAGTTTACCTGATCAGAGGTTTGATGAGTTTGTAGCAAGACTGAGAGAGATTATGCCTGGCACATCTGGGTCTACCAGTTCTCCTTCAGGATCTTCGGAGGTGGCTGCTTCTGCTTCAGCATCCACGACAGGTACGACATTTGCCTTTACTACGTGTTACAAGGCGGATCTATCAGAATGGATCATGGATTCAGGTGCATCACACCATCTCTGTGGTGACAGAGGTCAGTTTAGTGTCTTTCATCCTGTTCGATCTGAACGATCGGTGGTGATAGCTGATGGTACATATTCCCCTATTACTGGTCAGGGGGAGGTGCAGTTGACTCCTACCTTAAGACTGTCTAATGTTCTCTATGCACCTAAATTTTCGATGAATTTGCTGTCTATTAGTCAAATCACCAAAGATTTACATTGCCGTGCTATATTTGATCCATCTGCTCTTGTGTTTCAGGATATATTTACGGGCAGCGTGATTGGAACTGGCCGTGAGCAAGGGGGCCTTTACAGACTAGTGCAGTCTCCATATGTTGGTGTCTCATCCTCTCTACGCACTGGGTCTGTTTCTCCGTATATGTGGCATCTGAGATTTGGTCATCTTCCTCTGCAAAAGCTGATTCATGTTCTCCCTCAGATTTCTCCTCGCTCTACTTTCCAGTGCGAGGCCTGTCAGCTTGGGAAGCACCACCGGTCTTCTTTCCAGAGTCGCCAAAGTCCGAGTAGTTATAGTCTGTTTGAGTTGTTCTATTTTGACATTTGGGGTCCTAGTCGTGTCTCTGATCATCAGGGAAACAGATTTTATCTTGTTGCTGTTGATGAGTTTTCTAGGTTATGTTGGGTTTTTCTTCTCAAGAATAAGTCTGATGCTGGTCCTGTTATTCAGTCGTTTATTAATGAAGTTAAGAACATTTTCTCTGCCGGAATTAAGTACATACGCTCAGACAATGCTCTAGAATTTTGTACTTCTCAGCTTTCTCGATTTCTTCAAGCTCAGGGTATTGTGCATCAGACATCGTGTCCTTACACCTCCCAACAGAATGGGGTGGCTGAGAGGAAACACCGTCATTTATTGGATATCACCAGGACTCTCTT
This sequence comes from Ottelia alismoides, assembly GCA_037367405.1. Taxonomy (NCBI): domain Eukaryota; kingdom Viridiplantae; phylum Streptophyta; class Magnoliopsida; order Alismatales; family Hydrocharitaceae; genus Ottelia; species Ottelia alismoides. The sequence continues at coordinate 387,164 of JAZKJV010008743.1, forward strand.
GATTCAGAGTCGTGCTCCTCATTCCTATTGGGGAGATGCGGTTCTAACTGCTTGTTACATAGTGAATCATATGCCTTCTTCTGCGTTAGGGGAAAAGGTTCCGTTCTCGATTGCGTTTCCCGAGAAGGATCTTTTCTCCCTTACGCCTCGTGTTTTTGGATCAGTTGCATTTGTTCATTGCTTCTCTCCTGGTCTTGACAAGCTCTCTCCTAGAGCTGTCAAATGCGTGTTTGTGGGTTACTCCAAAACCCAAAAAGGTTATCGGTGTTTTGATCCAGTTAGACGACGGTACTATGTTAGTGCAGATGTCACCTTCTTTGAGTCCATTATGTATTTTTCTCCTACAGGTGACAGGCTCACTCACTCAGAAGAAGGGGACGATATCTATGTGCCTCCTCCTCCTCCGTCTGTTCCATGCTTTACTCCGACATCACCAGCTACTCTACCGCCACCACAACCACCACCACCACCGCCGCCGCCACCACCACCTTTTTATCCTCAGGTCTATCAGCGTCGGCCCTCTCCTCATGTGCCTCCTCCATCATCCAATGCGCCCGAGGTATGTATTGATCCTTTGAGTTCGTCTGATGGCACAGGTGATTTGCATGTGCAGCTGGATGTACAGGGTACTGATGGTACTCCCACTCCTCCAGTTGATGACCTAGATATTCCTATTGCACATCGAAGGCAGAAGCGTGTGCGGACGATGAATCCCAAGTATGGGATGGAGTTTGGATCTCAGGTCTCGTTGGAGCGTCTATTCACAGACTTTCGCCAGTTTGTTGTTGGGTTATCGGCAGTACAGATCCCACGGTCATACCAGGAGGCACTACAGAGCAGTCCATGGCGTTTAGCTATGGAGGAGGAGATGGCGGCGTTGCAATCGCGTGGTACGTGGAGTATTGTGCATCCTCCATCAGGTGCGTCAATAGTGGGCAGCAAATGGGTATTTACTGTTAAGCATAGGGCTGATGGTACGGTGGATAGATACACAGCCAGGTTGGTTGCTCGTGGGTTCACCCAAACATATGGGGTGGACTATCAGGAGACGTTTTCTCCAGTAGCATGCCACTCTACCTTACGGATTCTTATTGCAGTTGCTGTTGTCCGTGACTGGCCCCTATTTCAGATGGATGTCAAGAACGCTTTCTTGTATGGTGATTTGCAGGAAGAAGTTTATATGCAGCAGCCACCAGGGTTTGCTGCTGAGGGGGAGTCCAATATGGTGTGCCATCTTCATAAGGCCATATATGGCCTGAAGCAGAGCCCACGGGCTTGGTTTCAGAAGCTCTCGGAGTTGATTGAACAAAAGGGCTTCGTCAGATCTACAACAGATCATACTCTCTTTGTAAAGAGAGACCAGCGAGGTATTGTGATCATCTTAGTGTATGTTGATGATATTGTTATCACTGGCAGTAATGAGCAGGGCATTCAAGCAGCTAATGATTTTCTTAGCAAGCAGTTTGTTACGAAGGATCTGGGTACACTTCGTTATTTTTTGGGATTGGAGTTTGCACGAAATGAGCAAGGCATGGTAATGACACAAAGGAAGTATGTTACTGACCTGCTATCTGAGACAGGTATGGCAGGATGTAGACCAGCTAATACTCCTATGGATCCTAATGTTAAACTTTATGATGATGACTCTAAGGAGGTGGACAAGAGACGATATAGAGAGATAGTGGGGAAGTTGTTGTATGTTACTATTACCCGACCTGATATATCCTTTGTGGTTAGCAGGGTAAGTCAGTTCATGGAGCAACACAGGCAGGCTCACATGAATGCGGTTTTTATGATCTTGAGATATCTGAAGTCGTCTCCAGGTGCTGGTCTTCTGTTTAGAAGAGATACATCTATATCCGTCACAGGTTGTGCTGATGCAGACTATGCTGGGTGTCCTAATGATAGAAAGTCTACTTCAGGCTTTATTGTATTTGTTGGCAGCTCACCAGTAGCTTGGAAGAGTAAGAAACAAACTGTCGTGGCTCGATCCAGTGCAGAGTCAGAATATAGGGCAATGGCCCAAGGTAGTGCTGAGATGATGTGGGTTAAATCTGTTTTGATTGATTTAACTATTGAAGTACCTCTTCCTATGCATCTTAAATGTGATAATCAGGCAGCCTTGTTTATAGCCAATAATCCAGCCTTCCATGAAAGGACAAAGCACATTGAAGTGGATTGTCATTATACACGGGACTTGATTCAAAAAGGGCTTATTTCGACATCTTATGTATCATCAGGAGAGCAGATTGCAGACATGTTCACCAAGGCTCTTGCTAGGGGTCCATTTCATCTCTGTTGTTCCAAGCTGAGCATGTTAGATATATATGCTCCAGCTTGAGGGGGAGTGTTAGAATAAATATGTTATTGAGTTTTATTGTCCCTTCTCTGTAAATTACCTATAGAGCTTTTCTCCTATACAAGAGAGCTCTAGGGTTTGATGGAATTTATCTCTCTTTATTTTTTCCCTCAACAAGAACAAAAGGGAAAAAAGATCAAAATGCTTTCATCTTGAATCCAATCATATAGATTAATTTGATAATTTTCAAAAGGTAACATACTTCCAGTCCAAATCAACAGCCCACCCCCCAACCCAACCAACTAGGCTTTATTCTTCACTTTTGTAATCAAAGAACAAAGAGAATGAATTACATATATAGTCCCACATGGTTAAATAGATCCTCACCCAAACCCTGTAGAGATATATGTTATGTTATTTGTACTGTTTCATATTTTCTATATTCTAATGGACTCTTTATGTAATTTATTCATAGGCTACTCTCCTATATAAGAGAGGCTACTCTCCTATATAAGAGAGCCTATGGAGTATGGAATAAACACGCCTCTTATTTTTCCCAACATGGTATCAGAGCGACGGTCCTAGACCAGAGTTCTCGAACCAAACCCTAACCCTAGCCCCCACCTCCAAGCACCCACACGCGCCGCCCCCCAGGCCCTCGGCCCCGCGCACCCCTCGGCCTCCCGTGCACCCCTGGCCCCGTGCGTCGTGCGCTCCTCTGGCGCCCCTCGGCCCTCCGTGCGCCTCTCCGCGCGCACCTCAACCCTCTGTGTGCGCTGATTCGGCCTGCGCTTGTGCCCGTGAGCTGTGACTCGGCCTTCGCGTGCCCGTGCGCCGTGACTCAGCCTCCGCATGCACTGCCCCCGTGCTCGTGCCTTGCATGTTGTGTGTGCATCTCGCCTAGTGCGTGCCGCCTCTCTCCTTCTTTGGGCCTCTTAGGTCTCGCGCACAACCCCACGTCCTAGGGTTTGGCCAACCCTAGGGTATCTTCGTCATCGAGGAGACTTCCGCTCACGTATCCACGTTAATGGGTTTGGTTGCTTGAGTCTACACATGCAACCGAACCCGTGAATGTCAGTGTAGACAATCATATCTTCAGTCTACAACCCTAGTCTTCTATTATCATCATGTCAGAAAGCAAGGCAGATATCCCATCTACAAGCGCCTTCAGAGGTCCTGCACCTATTGTGAAAATGGACGGGTCAAATTACGAACTGTGGGCAATGCAGTTCATGAGTACGATGAAGTCGACCGATAAGAAGCACATTCTTACTGAGGAAGAGCCTGCTGACAAGACTGGGGTCAACGCCTCATGGGAGGAAGGTGATGCATATGCCAAGGATTGGCTATCAGGAACGTTAGCAGTTGAGATTGCAAATGATATTCTCCATCAGCCCACTGCAAAAGCAATGTGGGATATTATGGCTGCTACCTATTCACAGGCAAAGAATGAGACGAATATTCTGCAACTCCAGCATGACATCTTTACAATCAAGCAGAATGGACGGCCTCTACACTCATTATACACGTCTTTACGTGGAATGTTTGAGAAGCTTTACAGCTTCATGCCTCTCACAGCCACTCCTGAGCAACAGAAGACCTACCAGAATGCCACTAGGTTTGGTGTATTCCTGGCAGCCCTTGATCCAGAGTACGAGGCAACACGTTCCCAGATCGTGGCAGATTCCACTATTCCTCCAATGGAGGAAGCCTTTCACAGACTGAGTCGTATTACTGTCCCTTCATCTACTGCCAATCAGACCACCTCAGCTATGGAAGCATCTAGAGGTCGTGGGGGTCATCATCAGTTTCGTGGTCATGGAACTCGAGGCAGAGGGGGTCGTGTTCAGCCATCATGCACTTTCTGCCACCGTTCTGGACATATCGAGGACACATGCTATTCCAAACATAGATTTCCTGCTTCTGCACGAGTAGCTGAACAGATTGAACCTCCATCTGCTTCTTCTTTGGATCAGCGATTTGATGATCTTGTAGCTCGACTGAGGGGTATTATTCCTCCATCAGGTCCTATTGCATCAACGCCTGCCCCTGAGAGTCATTCTAACGTTGCTGCTTCTGCATCCACCAGTACCTCGGGTAGTACTTATGCATTCACTAGCAGACTGATACTTTAGAGTGGATTATGGACTATGGTGCCACACATAGTCTGTGTGGTGACCAAGGTCTACTTATAGCCTACCGACAGGTTCCTCCAGGTCGTACTGTGGTTATTGCTAATGGGATGCACTCCCCGATTACTGGTCAGGGGGAGATTAGCCTGACACCATCTATGCACCTCAAGAATGTGTTGCACACACCTAATTTTTCTATGAATTTGTTATCTATTAGCCAACTTACAAAGGATTTACATTGTCGAGCAATTTTTGATCCATCTTCTCTAATTTTTCAGGACATCCTTACGTGCAACGTGATTGGGCGTGGCTATGAGCAGGGTGGCCTATATCGTCTCAGTCGAAACCCATATGCCGGAATCTCCTCTCTTCCTGCTGGACATGTCTCTCCATTCATGTGCACTTGCGCTTTGGCCATCTACTGCTTCAGAAATTGTGTCGTGCTTTACCTCATGTTTCACCTCACACGTCCATCCAATGTGAGGCTTGTCAGTTGGGAAAGCATCATCGATCTACCTTTCACAGTCATCAGAGTCGGAGTAGTACCTCCAAGTTTGAGTTGTTTCACGTTGATATCTGATGAGCCGAAAAACCCAAGAGACTAAGAGAGATAGGTATCAATGGTCGTTGTGACCTCAACCTCTCAGCTCGGGCTCAACAAGAGAAATAAGGAACCACCAAACTCAAAGATAAAATCAATAAAACAAACAGCAGTCCTCGCTAGTTTATTAACATGGTATAGCGACCAGGGTCAGACTCAGGGAGCACGAGTTGGCCTTGCGGCCTACGAAGTAGTCTAAAAATAAAATAAAATAAACAAAGATCTTTTTGGTGGATTTTTTAATCTTTTTAAAATTTTTTTGGATTTTTAATAATAAGGAAAAAGATAAGAAAACATATAAACAAGCAAATTCAACAATTTATTTAAACACTGAAAAATGCACAGAAAATTCAAATAAAATTATTTTTGTATATTTTATATTTTTAAGTGTTTTTGGTTAATTTTAAAAATTTTCTAATTTTTATACGATTTTATAAAAATCAAAAAGAAGGAAAACATGGGGTCACTGTGCAGCCAGACTTGAAGGACCAATTAAAAATATATAATTGGTCTATAAAAATCTGGAGACAATTTTTATGAAAAATATATACAAAAACTAAGCTATAGAAAAAGAGATTGCATTTTTTTGGATTTTATAGAATTTTTAATGATTTTTAGGGTTTTCAATTTTTATGGGTTTTATAAATCCAAATAGCACAAAAATCGGATAGAAGGTAGAAAACACCAAAACTAACTATCCCTAATTTTTTTAGAATTTTTAGAGAAGTTTTTATATTTTTCTTTGATTTTCTTTTCCAAACATTAACAAAAATGCGTGTTTTTTATTTTTTTAAAATAACAAAAAGCCTCGAAAATGTCCCAAAAATTTAGGGAAATTTTTACACAATGGCAGGAGCCACGTGTCCAAATTTCACCTAATTTGGATTTGATTTGATATTTTATTCAATAAAAACAAGGCACACAGCAAGCAAAAACCTAAGTGCAAAGAAACATATTTCCAGGGCCAAACAGTAACAAATATAAAAAATCCAGGGGCCCTTATGCAAAAATCCCACAATCACACGCGCGCAGCACGTGGTTCAGACAGGGAAGGGCATAAGTGCAATTCTTATTTTAAAAGATGCAAACATTAAAAACCAAAAAGTTTGACGATAAAAGTGCAATTTCAGCACACCCTCACGTGTCGATGCACGTGTCTCACATAAACAGGGACTATTTTGCAAATAAAATAAACCTAGGGTCATAACTGCAATTGTTCCAAAATAAAAACAACGTAAACTAATATTTAGAGGACTAAACGACAAAAAGCAAAATGAGGAGGGCCAAAGTGTAAATTACCCTCGTTATTCAGATCGATGGGTGAAGAGACGCCACGTGGAGATCTGGCGGTGGCTGAAGGTGCACACCTCTTCGCTGGATCGACGGCATGGATCAGATCCTCAGATGGATCAACGGCTGGTGGCCTCTCGCAAATGAATGGCTATGATCTAATCTGGCAGAGGAGGCGCGATCGGACGGCAACTGGAGCTCCTCCAAGAACAGGCCGTCGGCGAAGTTTGCCGGCCAAATCTACGCGGTAGAGGGCTCCGATGAGGCTGCTGAGATGGGGAATAGAATGCCTAGGCCGGTCCGCAGCTGGTGGGTGGTTCCGATGAGGCCGGGAACCACCGGAGTGGCCCGGCAAGGAGGACCACCTGAAGCTCCTGCTCCTCGACTGTAGGACCTCCAGATGAGGCCCTTTTGGCTTTAATCCTGCACAAGAAGCTTTCTGGGTCAAGGGCAAATTGCCTCGACCCGTTAGCGGGTGACCGGGGGGGGTCGGAATGAGACGGAGCAGAGGTCTCCGGCGAAGCGACGGCGGAGGAGACCCGAGCCTTGGTTCCGGGGCGAACCAAGGTAATCGGAGGTGCGGAAAAGGTATATCGGAGTCTCGTGAAGGTGAATCGAGGTTCGGTCGATCAAATGGGTAGATGGATCGGCGTGAATCAGCCGGCGACGGCCGGCGGCGAAAATTGGGCGAAATCAAAATTAACCTATCCTAAGATGAATCGGGGGTACCTAATGGCTGCAATCGAGTGGACTGGAGATGCTGGACCTCCGGGGGTCGTCGCCTCAATGGCTCGTCGGGGCCAGAGGCTCGAGCTCGCCTCGCGGCGGAGCACGGCGATGTAGCCGCCGGATCAGTGGTTCCCGGCTTTCCGTGCCTCACTTCGACCCTCTCTCGCACGGCTGTCACTCAGGTGAGGGAGAGGAGCTCACTGGCGACGAGGGGGAAGGCCAAAGATGGAGTGAAAAGTGTGGCGGAGCTCGGCTAAATAGTGGTAGGGGTCCGGCTAAAATGGAGGTCGGGCGAGTGATTCGGAGCTCGGATCCCTAAGCATGTCCCCGGGTGTGGATCAGGGATGATTCAAGTGTAATCAGGACCCGAGGTTTGGACGAATGGACGACGTATCAATGCGTGAAAAGTCTGAGAAATCGGGTCGGGGCGCAAGTCCGCGAAGCAAGTGGTCCTGGCGGGGAGTTGACCGGGGGTCAACATCCCCCGTGGACCAATCAGAAGCCGCCATTTATTAATTATTTAGAAATTGGTTTAAAAATAGCAAATGATTTTATTTCGAGAAATTTTTAAAATAAAAATATTTATTTATTTTCAAAGTATTTTTTAGTGATTTTTATTTATTTTTTTGAAAAAAAAAATGTATTTACATTATATTATTATTATATATAGGTATATATACATATGTATTTTTTATTTTTATTTTTAATTGTTTATTTTTGCACAATTATTCCACTTTTATATTTTATTTATTTACAACATAAAATTTGGAATAAAAAGGTATTTTTATTTTATTTTTATGATTTATTTACATGAGTTAAATAAATAGGTTTATATACATATGTACATGGTATATATACAAGGTGGAAAATGATTTTTATTATTTTTTCTTTTTATTTTTCTAATTTTCATTTTATTTTTATAAATATGTACAAGGTATGAGAAACACCTTTTTATTTTTATTTTGAGGAAAATAAAATTATTTATATACAGGTGTATGTACAAGCATAATTGACCCTATCTCCCTCTACTTGGTTTCTTTTGCGGTCAGGCCCATGCTGAGCCCTCCCTTGGGATTAGGTCACTCAATATTTATTCTAAATATTTCCCTCTTTTTCTTTTATTTCTTTATTCTTTAATTTATGCACAAAAACATGCTAATTATTATTATTTACACAATGCATGCATTTTGCTAAATTATTCTCAACAAGCGCTAGGTTTTACGCCCCTAGTTGGGCGCAAAGGCTAGGATAATGCTGTGTCAAGGTTCAGGACGGCATTTGTAAGGCGAATGTCGTACTGTCGTCGCAGTCTCGGTATGAGAACAGCGACGAACTCAAAAGTGTAAAGAATGACACCTAGGTATGCAATCAAGCGGGTGTCTGCTACCGGCCAAGGATAATCGGAAGATGTGATCGGGATCCGGTAGCACAAAAGAAATCGTCGGCTCAGGATTAGACTAGAATGGAAGTGTAGAGCCGAAGAAATCAAACGTGGAGAAGGATGGATCAGCCGTAGAATCCTCCGCGTCGATCAGTGTCTCAAAGAGGTATGGAAAGTGAAGATCAGGAGACTCTCTAAGAAATGATATCCGATGCATATAATGGAGACAAGTCTGACAGATCATCGAATATCTCAAGGATCGGCTCATCCTCGCGAGGGTCGTCGAGGTGAGATGACTCAGAATCAGAAGGATCAGAAGACTCGGTTTTGTGATCCGCCAGATCGGATACACTCTCAGCAGGTGAAACCGAGTACTCATCGTGTGTGGCATTCTCCCGCAGATAACCCTCGGGGAGAAATGCGAGATCATCAGTGAGAAATAGAGGATCAGGATCTAGAAGGGCATCTGCACTGCTGTCAAGTATCCACTCTGTGCACTAGGCTGTATCATCATCTGAAGTCTGGCTCTCGGCAATCTAGAAGTAGGAGAAGGTACTGGTCAACACTGCGGATGCTGGGAGTGTGTCTGCGGCTGATCCTTGCTCTGCGGCAATGCTGGCTTCCATGTGGTCCTCAGCAAGTGTATCTGTCTCAATAAAGTGGAGGACAAAAGGCTCGAATATGGGACTGTCTATGTCTGGCCTCTCAGAGTGGTGTCCCATATCGAGCAGTGGCTGCTGAGCTGAGTCATGGTGTCTATCTGACTCCGAGAAATGTCTCTGCAAAAAAGAAGCTGAATCATCCGGGACTGGACACTGAAGTGGCTGAATCAATGGCTGTAGTAACGGGGGCTCCTCCGACTCTTGGAGTATTAGAAGATCTGATATCCAAGAATCGTCGACTGAGAACTCTGAGGCTGACTCGAACTCTAGCTGGAAGACCAACGGGAACTCGAGTAGACTCTGGGTCGGAATCTCCACTGTAACAGTCATCTCCTCTGTACTCTGTGGTGCTGCAGAATCCAAGTCCTCGGGCTGGTGTGTAGAAACTGTATCCTCGTGTAGTGTGACACACCCCACTGGTACTGCAACATCCTCATGTGTTGTCCCGACTACGGCATCTCGTGAAGATGGTCTCTGTGAAAGTAACGTCGAGATGGCATCCAGTAAGCCAATGTCGGAACTGCGGTGTGAACCGCCACATGAGGTAATCACTAGTGCTAACTGCTCTGCGGTCATCCCCCACATAGAGATCTCAATAAGGTCAGTCGGTGAAAGTCCGTAGTCAGGAAATATCCTCAAGAGGTCAAGAAACCTCGGTCATGCCTCGTGCAATGATTCTTGGGGGTCTACTGAAAACTCTGTGATCAAGGACCGCATCATCTCTAGTCTACGCTGGGGAAAGTATCTCTGTAGAAACTCTCAGCGTAGCTCTCCCTACGTAGCGAATCTCCTTCCCAACCGTCGGTACCATCTCATGGCTCTATCCTGAAGTGTGAATGGGAAGTTCTTCAGCATCATTTCCTCTGCAGTGATATATGAATAGATCTGTGTCCTGCAAAACTCCTCGAAGTAGGACAGGTGAAGATAGGGCTCCTCGTGCACCTCCCCTGAAAATATCGGCAGTCTCTAAATAAGCTCCAAATCTAGAATGAATGGTCCTAATGTAGAAGCTGACTGAGCTCCCTGTCCTATCTGCTTATCCCCCATACTGGGATAGGAGACATTTGATACTCGCATCTGCTCTCTCTGATCGCGTATGAGGTGCACTGTCAACTCAGCAATGGCATCGTCCGAGCCTCGCATCTGCTCCATCTGATCTCCGCGGACGTCTAGCGCAGCATGCCCAGAGTAATGAAAGGGATGGGAGGGAGGGAATGGGAGGTTGGTCGGAGATCCGACCTCCCTCGAAGGTGGACTGGACTGATGGTCAGAAGATGGAGAAGCCGTAAGAGTCGGCCAGAAGTGAGGGGGATCCATCATCCAGGGATAAAGAAGAGGAATAGAAAAGACTGAAGGGAGGGTGAGAGGGATCTGGAAACACACAAGATGAGAAAGCAAACCCCTGATTCACTTACTCAACGTTGAGCTGAAGACCGTAAGAGATCGGTCAATTATCTTGTCAATTTTATTTAGGTGATCAAGTCAGTCTTTCAGAGCGATTACGTGAGCTGATAGGAATCCAATATTCTCAACCGACTGTCCCGAATAAAAGGCCGGTAGTCAGTCAAGAAATCGGATATGGCTCTAGCCTAGGATGCGGGTCACTCTCTCGCCCATCCAAACCAAACAAGGAGGGGGTTACTCTCCCCAAGACAGATTTTTAAATGAGGTGTCTTTTAGGTCAAGTGTGATTAGCAGTCCCGATTTTATTGTTTTTCTTTTTATGTTTTTTTTAAGAATCGTCTAACGAATTTCCCGATTTCCTTTTATTCGTAAGTCCGGAAAAACGAGGGAGGAAGTCGGAAAAGCCAATGCGCAAGAGAATCAATGATGCATGCACGAGATAGAAGGCGAACCTGACTCCAGCAGTCTACATGCAATTATGATCCGCGCATAAATTTAAACTACCTATATGGATGCAATGCGAGAACCGTCCTACACAGAAGCTTCTATTATCGTGAAGCACTGATTTTATTTTCCTAGATCCAAACGCAATCTATAGGAACAGATATTCTTATTAGGGTTGTGGACCTAAGGCTACCTGGCTCAACGAAAATAAAAACCTAAGTCTAGGGACTCAAGCACATAAATCCACGTAAAAATCAAAGGAAAAGAAAAACGAGAAAACCAAAACACGGTGGGGTCCTCTGAGCACACCGGTGCTCGGCGAAACAGACCCCGCAATCACAAATCTGAGAGTCTGGGTACCAGTATTATTACAATAATAATGGTCTGCACAAAATAAATCTAAACTACTCTACGGCTATCTCCCGCACTCCTGCTCGCTCCTCGCGCTCTCCTGTGGCTCCGTGCAGAAGGAAGCTGCCTCCGAATCCCACGGTTACGTCGGCTCTTCGAGAAGAGTCGCCTCGGTCCTCGGGCCCTCGCAAGAAAATAGAGAAGTGTCAAACCACGTTATTATAAAAATAAAGGAAAAGAAATAAAAGAAACTAAGACAAACTATATGCAAAAATAAAATAAAATAAGCACACAAAAAGCAAACAAAAACAAAACAAAATAAAACACAACAAAAACAAAAACAAAAATAAAAAGAAAATAAAATAAAAAGAAAACAGAGGAAATCATAAAGCCACGAAAAGCTGCGGAAAACCGAACAGCTGCGGAAAAAGTCGCGAAAAACAAAATCAAATGAAAATGAAAAATAAGACTACTAAGCCGTGCTCCCTGGCAACGGCGCCATTCTGATGAGCCGAAAAACCCGAGAGACTAAGGGAGATAGGTATCAATGGCCGTTGGGACCTCAACCTCTCGACTCGAACTCAATAAGAGAAATAAGGAACCACCAAACTCAAAGATAAAATCAATAAAACAAATAGCGGTCCTCTCTAGTTTATTAACATGGTATAGCGACCAGGGTCGGACTCAGGGAGCACGAGTTGGCCTTGCGGCCTACGAAGTAGTCTAAAAATAAAATAAAATAAATAAAAATGTTTTTGGTGGATTTTTGAATCTTTTTAACAAAAAATTTTTGGATTTTTAATAATAAGGAAGTTCTCTGTGATAAGAAAATTCCTTTAAAAATTAAAGGAGAGTTTTACAAAGAAGCGTGAGATCTGTTATGCTTTATGGTTCTGAATGTTGGCATGTGAACCATAGACATGTGCAGAGAATGGTTGTAGCAGAAATGAAAATGCTAAGATAGATGTGTGGACATACACGTAAAGATCAGATTCGGAATGATGCAATTAGAAAGAAAGTTAGTGTAGCTCCGATCGAGGATAAGATGCGAGAAAACTGCTTAAGATGGTTTGGTCATTTGCAAAGAAGGTCAATGATGCACCGGTTAGGAGATACGAGTGTTGGGATGTTGAGCCGGCTAAGAGAGGGCGAGGACGGCCCAAGAAGTGTTGGAAAGAAACTATACGAAGGGATCTTAGTTTTTTGGATGTAAGTCCGAGATGACCCAAGATAGGTCTGAATGGAGGCGAAGAATCCATGTAGCCGACCCTACTTAATTGTGGGAAAAGGCTTTGTTGTTGTTGTTGTTTTAATAATAAGGAAAAAGATAAGAAAAGGAATAAACAAGCAAATTCAGCAATCTATTTAAACACTCAAAAATGCACAGAAAATTCAAATAAAATTATTTTTGTGTGTTTTATATTTTTAAGTGTTTTTGGTGAATTTTTCAGAATTTTCTAATTTTTATACGATTTTATAAAAAATAAAAAAGAAGGAAAACAGGGGGTCATTGTGCAGCCAGACTTGAAAGATCAATTAAAAATATATAATTGGTCTATAAAAATCTGGAGACAATTTTTATGAAAAATATATACAAAAACTAAGCTACAGAAAAAGAGTTTGCATTTGTGGATTTTATAAAATTTTTAATGATTTTATAAAATATTTAGGGTTTTTCAATTTTTATGGGTTTTATAAATCCAAATAGCACAAAAATCGGACAGAAGGTAGAAAACACCAAAACTAACTATCCCTAATTTTTTTAGAATTTTTAAAGAAGTTTTTATATTTTTCTTTGATTTTCTTTTCCAAAGAGTAACAAAAATACGTGTTTTTGATTTTTTAAAAATAACAAAAAACCTGGAAAATGTCCCAAAATTTTAGAGAAATTTTTACACAGTGGCAGGAGCCACGTATCCAAATTTCACCTAATTTGGATTTGATTTGATATTTTATACAATAAAAACAAGGCATACAGCAAGCAAGGACCTAAGTGCAAAGAAACATATTTCCAGGGCCAAACAGTAACAAATATAAAAAATCCACGGGCCCTTATGCAAAAATCCCACAATCACACGCGCGCAGCACATGGTTCAGACACGGAAGGGCATAAGTGCAATTCTTATTTAAAAAGATGCAAACATTAACAACCAAAAAGTTTGAGGATAAAAGTGCAATTTTACCACACCCTCACGTGTCGATGCACATGTCTCACATAAACAGGGATTATTTTGCAAATAAAATAAACCTAGGGTCCTAACTGCAATTGTTCCAAAATAAAAACAACGTAAACTAATATTTACAAGACTAAACGACAAAAAGCAAAAGGAGGAGGGCCTAAGTGCAAATTACCCTCGTTACTCAGATCGATGGCTGAAGAGATGCCACGTGGAGATCTGACGGTGGCTGAAGGTGCACGCCTCTTCGATGGATCGACGGCCTGGATCAGATCCTCAGATGGATCAACGGTTGGTGCCTCTCGCAAATGAATGGCTATGATCTAATCTGGCAGAGGAGGCGCGATCGGACGGCAACTGGAGCTCCTCCAAGAACAGGCCGCCGACGAAGTTCGCCGACCAAATCCGCACGGTAGAGGACTCCGATGAGGCTGCTGAGATGGGGAATAAAATGCCTAGGCTGGTCCGCAGCTGGTGGGTGGTTCCGATGAGGCCGGGAACCACCGGAGTGGCCCGGCGAGGAGGACCACCTGAAGCTCCTGCTCCTCGACTGTAGGACCTCCAGATGAGGTCCTTTTGGCGTTAATCCTGTACAGAAAGCTTTCTGGGTCGAGGGCAGATTGTCTCGACCCGTTAGCGGGTGACGGGGGGGCGGAATGAGGCGGAGCGGAGCTCTCCGGCGAAGCGACGGCGAAGGAGACCCGAGCCTTGGTTCCGGGGGGAACCAAGGTGATCGGAGGTGCGAAGAAGGTGTATCGGAGTCTCGTGAAGGTGAATCGAGGGTTGGTCGATCAAATGGGTAGAGGATCGGCGTGAATCAGCCGGCGACGGCCGGCGGCGAAAATTGGGCGAAATCGAAATTAACCTATGCTAAGATGAAGCGGGGGTACCTGATGGCTGCAATCGACTGGGCTGGAGATGCTGGACCTCCGGGGGTCGTCGCCTCGATGGCTCGTCGGGGCCAGAGGCTCGAGCTCGCCTCGCGGCGGAGCACGGCAGTGTAGCCGCCGGATCAATGGTTCCCGGCTTCCCGTGCCTCGCTTCGACCCTCTCTCGCACGGCTGTCACTCAGGCGAGGGAGAGGAGCTCACTGGCAACGAGGGGGAAGGCCAAAGATGGAGTGAAAAGTGCGGCGGAGCTCGGCTAAATAGTGGTAGGGGTCCGGCTAAAATGGAGGTCGGGCGAGTGATTCGGAGCTCGGTTCCCTAAGCAGGTCCCCGGACATGGATCAGGGATGATTCAAGTGTAATCAAGACCTGGGGTTTGGACGAATGGACGGCGGATCAATGCGCGAAAAGTCTGAGAAATCAGGTCGGAGCGCAAGTCCGCGAAGCAAGTGGTCCTGGCAGGGGAGTTGACCGAGGGTCAACATCCCCCGTGGACCAATCAGAAGCCGTCATTTATTAATTATTTAGAAATTCATTTAAAAATAGCAAATGATTTTATTTCGAGAAATTTTTTAAATAAAAAATGTTTATTTATTTTCAAATATTTTTTAGTGATTTTTATTTATTTTTTTTGAAAAATTAATAACGTATTTACATTATATTATTATTATATATAGGTATATATACATATGTTTTTTTTATTTTTATTTTTAATTGTTTATTTTTGCATAATTATTCCACTTTTATATTTTATTTATTTACAACATAAAATTTGGAATAAAAAGGTATTTTTATTTTATTTTTATGATTTATTTACATGAGTTAAATAAATAGGTTTATATACATATGTACATGGTATATATACAAGGTGGAAAATGATTTTTATTTTTTTCTAATTTTCATTTTATTTTTATAAATATGTACAAGGTGTGAGAAACACCTTTTTATTTTTATTTTGAGGAAAATAAATTATTTATATACAGGTGTATGTACAAGCATGATTGACCCTATCTCCCTTTACTTGGTTTCTTTTGCGGTCAGGCCCATGCTGAGCCCTCCCTTGGGATTAGGTCACTCAATATTTATTCTAAATATTTCCCTCTTTTTCTTTTATTTCTTTATTCTTTTATTTATGCACAAAAACATGCTAATTATTATTTACATAATGCATGCATTTTGCTAAATTATTCTATTTACACATATATACATGGTGTTTTGCAAAGGTTTTGTAGCTAAAATAAAAGAATAAAGAGTGATGAATGGGGATTCATCAATATCTGGGGTCCTAGTCGTGTTCCTGATCATCAGGGACACGGGTTTTATATGGTCATTGTGGATGATTTTTCTCGTGTATCTTGGGTCTTTTTGTTAAAGAATAAATCTGAAGCTGGGAATATTATCATAAATTTCATAAATGAAGTTCGTAATGTTTTTTCAGCATCTGTTAAGATTGTAAGAAGTGATAATGCCTTGGAATTTTGTACTCATACTCTCTCAAATTACTTTTCAACATAAGGGATTATCCACCAAACATCATGTGCCTATACTTCCCAACAAAATGGAGTTGCAGAAAGGAAACATCGTCATTTACTTGATGTCACAGGACGCTTCTCATACAGAGTCATGCTCCTCGTTCTTTCTAGGGTGATGCTGTCCTAACAGCATGTTATCTCATTAATCGCATGCCGTCGTCTGTCTTAGGTGAGAAGATTCCTTTCTCCCTAGTTTTTCCTGAAAAATAATCATTCTCTCTTACCCCACACGTGTTTGGCTCGGTTGCCTTTGTCCACCAGTTGTCTCCAGGTATTGACAAGCTCTCCCCTAGGGTTGTCAAGTGTGTTTTCGTCGGATACTCCAGGACACAAAAAGGGTACATGTGTTATGATTTGTTGCGCAGGAAATACTTTGTTAGTGTTGATGTCATTGAGTCTGTTATGTACTTCTCTCCTACAGGTGATCGTGTTGGTATCCTCAGACATTGATGAAGCCATATACATGCCACCCCACCACTACCTACATCACCTACACCTCCTGTTACAGTTCATGTTCCCCCATTATTGCAATTATGGTGTATGTATATGATATCCTGATTACATGTGATGATGGACAAGGAATTCAGAGGGCTAAAGAAATGTCGGGTCGTGAATTTGTCACCAAGGATCTTGGAGTCCTTAGATATTTTATGGGACTGGAGTTCGCCAGAAATCCACATGGACTTGTAAAAACCCAGAGGAAATATGTTACTAACCTGCTGAGTGAAACATGAATGCTTGGATGCCGACCGGCCACTACACCTATGGATCCGAGCATGAAATTATATGATGACGACGCTGATGAGGTGGATAGGAGAAAATACAGAGAACTGGTGGGAAAACTTCTTTATGTTACCACTACCAGACCCGATATTTCTTTTGTTGTTAGTCGGGTGAGCCAGCTCATGAAGCAACCACGTCAGGTACATATGGATGCTATGCTATACATATGATACTCAGGTATCTTAAATCATCTCCAGGTGCAAGTCTATTGTTCAAGAAAGACAAGGAAGTTACTATCTCAGCGTGTGCAGATGCAGACTACGCAGGATGTCCCAAGGATATGAAGTCCACCACTGGATTTGTTGTATATATCGGAAACTCTCTTGTCTCATGGAGAAGCAAGAAGCAAACGGTTGTAGCCAGATCCAGTGCTGAGTCTGAATATAGGGCTATGGCCCAGGTTAGTACAGAAATGATGTGGGTGAAAGCTGTTCTTGCAGATCTATATATAGAAGTCCCACTTCCTATGGCTCTGGAATGTGACAATCAAGCTGCTATATTTATTGCCAATAATCCAGCATTTCATGAACGAACCAAGCATATTGAGGTTGATTGTCATTATATACGAGATATGATTCAAAAGGATTTTATTTCTACATCTCATGTTAGCTCAGGGGACCAAACTGCAGATATCTTTACCAAGGTGTTACTTAGAGGGCCATTCCAGAAGTGTTGTCCAAGCTGAGCATGATCGGCATCTATGCTCCATCTTGAGGGGGAGTGTAGAGATGTTATGTTATTTGTACTATTTCATATTTTCCATATTCTTATGGACTCTTGATGTAATTTACCCATAGGCTACTTACCTATATAAGAGAGCCTAGGGAATATGGAATAAACGCGCCTCTTATTTTTCACAACAAACCCCATTAACCAAAATAACAAAATAACTCAAAACCTCCATCACAAGTTGGGTATAGAGATTGTGCATGCCCAACTTACCACATTTTTCTCAAAAACGATCGTGGGAAGCTGCTTGGTAAATACTATTGGTGATGTGTTTATATTTATCTTATTTCATTGTAACCCTCTGGGGGTATTTATGTATTTTCCCGGTTATGAGCTCTTTAGGGTCTGTTTGGTTGCTGGGTTGGAGTGGGTTGGGGTAACCTGATGGGAATAGTAGCTGTTTGGGATGGTTCTAAGGGTTGGAGAGGGTTGGAATAAAGAATGTGATGTGATGTCACTATGATATGTGATAGAATTCAATTCCAACAAAAGAGGGGGGTAAACCGAGTTGCCCTGGGGTAACCTGGTTGCCAAACGAGCCCTTAGGGTTATATCCTATATAAGGTCCCTTAGACCTCCTGAATAAAGTAGTTCATTGTGTTCTCTCATCGTTTTCCACATGATATTAGAGTAGTGGTCCTAGATCTTTCTTCTGACCTAGATCCCACCACCACCAGCAAACCCATCGTTCCTCCGCGTGGCTGCGCAAGGTGCTCGAATCATCCTGGTGCCCTAGCACCATCGCAAGCCTCGGCCAGGAGAATCGACACCGTCGCCAAGCAGCTACGTGGCTCCCTAAGCCATCGCCAAGAGCTGATGCTCCTCCGCCTGGTGCTAGGCTCCACCGTGAAGCCCTCTGAGTGCTCGAGCCACACGGCGAACCTCCACCAGGAGGTCCATCATTATCGCCAAGCGGCCCTGTGGCTCTGATAGACATCGCTAGGAATTGTTGCTCCTCTGATAGGGGTTGCTCCTCCACCGTGAAGCCCCCTACAGGTGCCCTGGCATTATTGCAAACCTCCGTCGGGAGGTTTTGTACACCCAAGAGGTAGCGACCCTCCACTAGGGTTGTTGCAGTGCCCTAGGAACTTCCATCGAGGCCTGTTGGCACTCCCGGATGCCTATTCGTGTTGCATTGTGCTCGTATCAAGGCATCATATGTCTTCAGTGACGTTGATGAGTGGCATCACAGCCACAGTTCACTGCAACGAAGCTCGATAGGGGTTGAAACGGTGATCCCCCTATGCTTGATTAAAACCATTGATCTTCTTCTAGGTCACTTCTTCTTGACATGTACAACCACAATGACGTCCACAGAGACCATGCCCATGTACTCTACTTCTTCAATGATGGTACAAGGCACTCTATCAAATTTAAAAGCTCAAAAAACTGTGTATTATGGTCTCGATTCTTCAAGGTGTTCATCGGTAGTCAACGCAAGAACTATGTTCTTACCAAGGTTCCACCCAAGGAGACGGACAAGGACTATGACACTTGATTTGTTGACAACTACCAGGTTATCGCTTGGATGACCAATAACGTCGATCAAATATTGCGGCAAATCTCCTCTACAAGGATATTGCAAAGGCGATGCGGGAGAAACTTGAGCGTACATGCTCCTAAAAGACAACCAAGTCCCAACTTTCTGATATATGCACGCGGATATGGTCCACTACTCAAGGAGATTCGAGACTTGTCAAATACTACTGACTGCTCACTAGCATGTTTCAGCTCCTCATTTTTTAACCAGCATGCTGTGATTAACAGATGGCAAGCATGCTGAATAACAGGTTTATCGATTTCTTTCTAGACTTCATTCATGATGCAAGCATGTGAAGGACCAGTTTTTGACAACTGATACACTATCCACGACTGAGACCATCTTTGATCGTCTGTAGGAACTTGAGATACCTATTGAACGTCCTTCAACCATACCATATGCGGAGACTACAACCCATTGTGCATCATCGGGGAATAGAGGAAGACAGAATTACTAGAGAAGACAGAGGTCATGACTTTGGTTGTGGTTGTGGTGTGAGTCAGGACATGGCTGTGACTTTGATCGTGGATGTCGACGTGATCCTACTACTGCTCATTATCCAACGTACATATATTGTGGACATTGGAACCATTCGTTTGAACGTTGTTCGACGAAGTTTGGCATACAACCTAATGCCAACAGTACCCATGAGACAGCTTCATAGGAGGCATCATATGATACCGCTGAGGACACGTTCGATCAACACTCTGGTGGAGCACAGGCATCCTTTAGGGCTTCTGAACACGCCCATCTTAGGTAGCTACTGCAAAAATCCAGTACATCCGCCAATGATAGTACTACCACTACTCCGACAGCTAGCATGGGTATTACCTTAAGTACCATAGCCAAATATGTATCTACCTCCAATCCTGCTTAGATTATCGACTCAGGCGCATCTACACATCTGACGGGAGAAGGTAGTCTGTTTACTTTTTCACAACCATCTTCCTCTATTTTGATTGTTCGTGTTGCCAATGGGACCATTCCCTTGTTATTGCAATTGATACTGTAGAGTTTTCCTCCAAACATCGACTAACTGGAGTTCATTGTGCTCAAGCTTTCTCGTTTAGTCTATTATCTGTTCAGAAGCTATGTACTGAGCTTGACTGTAGGTTATTTTGGATGACTTCTGTTGTTATTTTCAAGGCATCCGGACGAGACAGAAATTTAGTGGATGACATGAGAGGAACGACCTCTATTATCTCGACATCCCATTTGATTCTAGTTTTGTCGGTGCAACATCTATCTTCGACGATCTTCTACTCTAGAACCTTTGCTTTGGTCACCCTTCTGCCAAGGCCATCTCCATCCATGAACTCTTTATGCTCAACTATTTTGAGTGAGAGGTATACCAGTTCGGGAAACATCATCGAGCGTCTTTTCATACGCATATGGAGCCTCATCGTGAAGTAACTGTAGGTTATTTTGGATGAATTCTGTTGTTATTTTCAAGACATCCGGACGAGACAGAAATTTAGTAGATGACATGAGAAGAACGACCTCTATTATCTCGACATCCCATCTGATTCTAGCTTTGTCGATGCAACATCTATCTTCGACGATCCTCTACTCTATATCCTTCTCTTTGGTCACCCTTCTGCCAAGGCCATCTCCATAATGTTCCATGAACTCTTTATGCTCAACTATTTTGAGTGAGAGGTATACCAGTTCGGGAAACATCATCGAGCGTCTTTTCCTGCGCATATGGAGCCTCATCGTGAAGTTACATTCTCTCTAGTCCATTTCGACATATGGGGACATTGTTTTGTCCGTACTCTAAGTGGACATAAGTATTTTGTTGTTTTTATTGATGATTACATATTTACAATCAACCCTCTTGGGTCTATTTGTTAAAGGAATGTTCAAATATTTATTGTCAAAAATTTCTTTCAGTATATCAAAGAGATTTTCTCCGCTGGTGTTCAAATTTTTCATTCTTATAGTGCCTTGGATATAGTTCAAATGAACTCAGGCATAGCCGGTCCCAAACCTGGGTAAATTGAGGGTTGCGCCTTAGGCAGATGACCGCCAGCACAAGAGAGATAGATTCCTTTTAAGAACACTATTTAGGAATTTATCTCAAAATAGTTTGGATCTTTTCTTCATAGATTTAAGCAAACATGTAGATTTCGTAGGGGCATTCCCTACTAGCGATGTGTTGCATTGCTCAAATGCAATGAGAAGTCGGCAAGGGTCGCTACATCGTTGCTCGGACGTAGTTCAAAATTTACATTTTACAAGGGTTCTCGCATAAGGAACGCATGCGAGTAAATAAGCTAGTTCCGCTACATCACCGCTCGAATGCAGTTCAAAATTTGCAAGGGTTCTCGCATGACGGGCGCATGCGAGTAAAAAGTTAGTCTAAAAGAGGTTGCAAAGGAAGTCGCAGATAGGTAGTTGGAATATTGGCACTTTGACTGGCAAATCGATGGAGATAGTAGATACGATGGAAAGAAGGAAGATTCGATATTGACTACAAGAGATGAAATGGATTGGAAAGAAAGCAAGGGAGATCGAAAAGACATGCTTTAAACTTTGGTATTCATGTGAAGATAAGGGAAAAAATGGTGTTGAAGATCATATTATTTTGCTAAAAGTGATGCTCGAAGAAGAAAGTCTTAATATCATCTCAATTTATGCACCGCAAATTGGTTTAGATTAAAGTACTAAACATGCTTTTGGGGAGGATTTGGATAAGATAATGCAAGGAATTCCACAAAGAGAGATGATTTGCCTATGTGGAGATCTTAATGGACATGTGGGAAAGAATGCTTCAGGGTATGCAGTGTTCATGGAGGACATGGCTTCGAGGACAAAAATGAAGAGGGAAAGTCATTCTGGATATTGTAACGGCTTGTGATCTTTTTGTTAGAGTATTTGAGTTATGCGTCACTTGAGTTATAGATGGGTAAATGGATCACTCCAGGATCCATTTACCTCATCCAGAGTTTAGTCCCACATCTACCGTCTGTGGGATGTGGAGACTCGGTGGGGGTTATATATAGACTCCCACACCCATTGAATCTGATGAGAAAAGCAATAGACTATCAGCCCTTTGAGGCGTTCTCCTGTGGTTCCATCCCGCTCCTTAGGGAGTAGGGTTCCACGTAAAAATGGTGTTCATGTTTATCTTTTTATTCTTCATGCTATATTTATCATTCCGCTTCCGCATTCATATTCTCTAACATGGTATCAAAGCGGGTCGATTCTCGAGGATTTCAAGTTCTTATTTCTCTTCGAGATTCGTTTTTGATGTTGAGAATTTGTTTGTAAAGATTATTTCTGCATTCAAGAAGTGTGATTCATCCAAAGAGATTATGCAATTTGATTTCTAGGGTTTCGTTGGAAACCCTAATTATGCCTCCGAAGCACGCGAGATTTCCTCCAGACGGTCCTCGATGCCATGATCCTTTAGGAGTCCTCCAGGCACTCCAGTGGCCTTTCTCGATGCTCCAGGAGGAGTATCTCCCCTCCAGCGTACCGCGTTGATCCTCCTTGCAGAGGAGTTCACAGGCAGCGACACATCTACTAGCGGCAGTTCATGCCCATCACGTCGTGCCCTCCAAGTGCAGGCTGCACTCCTCCAACGGTGAAAACCCCATGCGGGCAGAGGCATCGAGCCCTAGGCGGTATCCTCGGGGCTCTTGGCAACGACAACTCGCGCGAGCCCCTGCGCTTCGAGCTCCCATCATCTTCATACCCCTTCGCCTGCTCCTCCCGCCTGCCGCCTCTCCGCGCATGCTCCAGCGATCATGTACGGAGCCCTGCGCATGCAAACTCTGCAAGAGGCCATCGTTGCTTCTCTCCAGACGACTCCAGGCAGGAGCCCCGACTCTCATCTCCTGCATCAGGCAGCGAAGGATCGTCACTGCATCGTGCAGCGCTTGCGGCCAAGCCCTCGCCTCTCCCTTGCACCTCCTTCCAGACGATGGTTGTGCTGCACTTTCAGCTTGGGTTGCAAGCGGCGGTCCCCCTTTGGCAAGCCCCATCGGGGGCGGCATATATTTGCGGATGAGGGTTCCTACGATGGGAACCCTAAGGGCCTGTTTGGTTGCAGGGATGGGCAGGGTTGGCCCAACCCTGGTTACTATTCACAAGGGTACTTCCTCCTCACAGATTACTATTCACCCACCCCAACCCAGCCCAACCCAGTCCAACCCAGTCCAACCCAGCAACCAAACAGGCCCTAAAAGGTTTATGGGTATACAGATGGGCTCGATGGCCCTTCTTATTAAAAAAATTGTTGATGCTATAGTAAAAAAAGGTGAAAAAAAGAGGGAATGGAGAAATAGCCCAACAGTGGGCTGCTACAAGGCCGATGTGGGCCGGGAAAAAAGAGAGGAATGGCCTATTTAAAAAAAATGTTGTTGGATGGTTGTAAAAAAAAGTGAAAAAAGGGAGGGTTGCATATTTTGTTCAAAAAAAGGGAGAATGAAGAAGAAAAAAAGAGGTGTGTACCAAAAAAACGTACGCAAAAAAAATTGCAAAAAAAATGATGAAAACTGAGTCGACTATTAAAAAGGGAGATAATGGCCAAGAAAAAATGAAAAAAGGGGGGAAAAGGCCGTAAAAAAAATCAAGAACGGCTAAGTAATTCATTGTTTTTATTTTTCCCATTTTATTGTCTTCTTCTAACTTTGTCGATGCCATTGATTTCCGACAAGTATGAGAGAAAGGAGGAGTATAGTGTAGCGTCACAGGTCTATTCCATATTCAGATGTCAGATTCTTCAAACCAGCCAGATTCTTCAGACTATACTGTTTTTCATATGTTCAGACTCGACGTCAAATAGATTCCGAGTCTTCAGTTTCAGACATACATATGTATGCAGTCTTTTCGATGTGCACATGTTTGCCATCATTGTTCGTGGCCTCCATCTTTTATGTTTCGACCAGGGTTTTCATGTGTTCCATGGAGACTTCTGAGTAGAGATTTCATTTCCCATGCCATGTGGGCTAGGGTTTTCATGTGATTTCATAGGGTGTTAGAAAATCGGAAGCGGAAGCGGAATGATTAAACATAACTAAGAATAAGAAACATAGACATGGAAGACCATGATTTTACGTGGAACCCTACTCCGTGAGGAGCGGGATGAAACCACGGGAGAAGCCCTCAAAGGGGCAGATACTTCATTCCTTTTTCTCAATGAGTACAGGAGGTCTGGGGCTCTTTATATAGCCTCTCCAGAGCCTCCAAGTCCCACCACTGGACGATGTGGGACTAAACACTGGATGGGGTAAATGGATCTTCTCCAGGATCCATTTACCCTGCTACAACATAATAAGGGCATACAACTTATCCTCCAACACTCCCCCTCAAGCTGGAGCATGCAATGCTCAGCTTGGACAAACATAAAGAGACTCAACTCAACGCTACAAGACACTACGGACAATATCAACCCAACGCACACATTGCTGCAGTCGAGGACGTTGCTTCTCATGCCGTGCAGGTGAGGAGGACGAACGGGCTGGAGTGTGAGTCGACTGAAGACTCGTAATATGACCATCGAGTCTGAACTGCGCCTGAAGTCTCCTCGTCGGAAAACTGGGTCTCTCCCATCTTGCTCAGAGAATGGTACACTGCTCTGGTGTACTTATGATACCACATGAAAACCCTTGCCCTCAAGGGAATGGTCATCTGCTCTGGAGTCCCTATGGCTCACATGAAAACTCTGGCCGAACAACAACAAGAATGATGGGGACCTCGAACTGATGATGGCAACTTATGCTCATCTGAAAATGACCGCACACTCGTGCGTGTCTGAAACTGGAGTCTCTCTCTGGAGATCTCGAAACTGGGCCTCTCATCTTGGAGTGCCTCGAACTTGGACTCTGACCAATCTGTTGAGTCTAAACATCTGCGCATCACACCTGTGGACTCGGAATCTGAACTTCGAGTCCGAATCTTTCGCATGGATAATCTTCATCTGAAAACTGTCTTTGTAGAGTCTGAAATTGACTGGGCATTTGAAATCTGTCTCTGAACCGGAACTGCAACTGGAATCTGAATCGTCAGAGTGATGATGCCGAATAACTCTACATATACTCCCCCTCTCTCCCATACTTGTTGGAAAACATGGACGTCGACCAAGTTGGGAGAAGACGACAATAATGGGGAGAAAACATACTCAAAGCGATTCTTGCGGCTTTTCATTTTTTCTAAATAAGCCGTTATCTTTTTTTTGTAAGCCGTTCCTTCTTTTTTCCGGCTTTTGCATCACACAATTTTTTTTAAACTGCATACGGCTCTTCTTTGTATGCGACTTTTTTTTCAAAGAATTTTTTTTTACCATGCGTACAGCTTTTTCTTGTAGGCGGCCTTTTTTTTCCGTGGCCCACTTGGGCCCAGCTCATTCTCCCATTTTTTTCTTCTCTGTCGCGGCCCCCTTGGGCTTCCCTCCTCTACTTTATTATTATTTTTTTTATAGCATCAGCCCACATGGGCTTTCTCTTTTCCTCTCTCAACAAAAAAAAATTTAATAAATGGGGCCCTGCGCTTATATTAGGGTTCCGTATGGGAACCCTCTTTCTAGCGAACCGCCGCCCCCCTTCGAATGGGTTTGAAGCCTCTTCATGCCGCCGTCGAGATTGCTTCGGAGAGATTGGGGAAGGCCGCCGCTTATCGCAGGAGAGAGAAGCGCGCGGGAGGCCTGGCAGGGAGATGCATCGCCAGCGATCGGGGGTACGCCGCGTAGGGGCTCGTGCACAGTGGCTCTCCTGGTCCCGCGCGAGTGAAGGTTGCGGGTTCTGCTCCTCGAGCTTGCCGCGGAGTTGCCGCCTGCGCCGCCTGATGTTAGTTGCTGGGCTGGGCGGCGCTGACTTCAAGGGAGGAGGGGCCGCTGTAACTGGGGAAGAATATCGCACGCTCTCGTGCGTTGCTGCTGCATCGAGCCCCGCCTGGGTGCTTGCTGGAGATGGATGCCGCCTTGTACTGGGGCTGAAGGGCGAAGGAGGCCGCTTGGGTGCCTGGACAGGAATGGGGGCAGCATCGCCACATGCGCCAAGGGGGCAGACTGGGAGGTATCTTGCGCGGCACCTACGCCACTTGTTGCTGGGACGGATGTCGCCGCCTGCGACTACTCTGGAGGGTGCGCACGCCATCGATGGTGTTGACGCACGCACAGGGGCTGCCGCTGGAGATATGCTTCGTGCCATAGTTTTTCTGACGATGCTACTGGAGATGCCTCTGGAATCGGAGAAGATGCAGCCCGTGTGCGCTGCCTGTGCCGCCACAGCCGCTGGAAACAGTACTTGGTGTCGATCTTGATGTGCAGAACTAGGGTTTCATTGGAAACCCTAGATCCTTGATGAAAATGCATAGAACCGAACATTCCAACACTACTCTTCGATCTAGGGTTTTGTGAAAAAACCCTTAGGGCTTAAACAAACTATGAACATGATCTCGAGAAAACTGATCTTCAAACACGAACAATAATCGGATCTCGAAAAAAAATAAACTTTCAAATACAAATCCTCAAGAATCGAATCGCTCTGATACCATGTTAGAAAATCGGAAGCGGAAGCGGAATGATAAAACATAACTAAGAATAAAAAACATAGACATGGAAGACCATGATTTTACGTGGAACCCTACTCCGTGAGGAGCGGGATGAAACCACGGGAGAAGCCGTCAAAGGGGCGGATACTTCATTCCTTTTTCTCAATGAGTACAGGAGGTCTGGGGCTCTTTATATAGCCTCTCCAGAGCCTCCAAGTCCCACCACTGGACGATGTGGGACTAAACACTGGATGGGGTAAATGGATCTTCTCCAGGATCCATTTACCCTGCTACAACATAATGGGCGCATACAACTTATGCTCCAACATAGGGACTCCAGAGTAGAGTGCCATTCTCTGTACCAAATGGGAGAGACTCAGTTCTCCGACGAGGAGACTTCTTCAGCCTCCATTCTCAAGCGATCGTGAACTCTAGTACAAGATTCTTCTGAGGTTCCTATGAGGGAGAACCCACTTCGAGGTCCCTATGAGAGAAACCCATCTTCAGAGATCTACGTATGGATAATTAGCAATGCTCTTTTCGACCCTTTCAGAGATGGAGCAGTTGTCCACATTAATGTGGCGGGCCACATTATTGTACCATTCTCTATGCCAGATGGGAGAGACCCAGTTCTCCGAAGATGAGACTTCTTCAGACTCCATTCTCAAGCGATCGTGAACTCTAGTACGAGATCATTCCGAGGTTCCTATGAGAGAGAACCCACTTCGAGGTCCCTATGAGAGAGACCCATCTTCAGAGATCTACGTATGGATAACTAGCGATTCTCTTTTTGGCCCTTTCAGAGATGGAGCAATTGTCCACATTATTGTAGCAGGCCAGAGTTCTTCGTGTAGAGACTCATTTCAGTTGCAGTGACTCTAACAGACGCAGTTCAGAGCATATGCTCTCCGACGAGGAGATTCAGTTTGACTCGCACAACAACCCGTTCGTCCTCCTCACCTGCATGGTATGAGAAGCAACATCTTTGACAGCAGTCGACAGTTGTGCACGTTGAGTTGATATTGTCTGTAGTGTTATGTAGCGAGAGTTGAGATTTCTTTCTGTTTGTCCAAGTTGAGCATTGCATGCTCCAGCTTAAGGGAGAATATTGGAGTATTTGAGTTATGTGTCAATTGAGTTGTATATGGGTAAATGGATCACTCCAGGATCCATTTACCTTGTCCAAAGTTTAGTCTCACATCTATCGTCTGTGGAATGTAGAGAATCGGTGGGGGCTATATCTAGAGCCTCACACCCATAGCATCTGATGAGAAAAGCAATAGACTATCAGTCCTTTGAGGCATTCTCTCGTGGTTTCATCCCGCTCCTTAGGGAGTAGGGTTCCACGTAAAAATCTTGGTGTTCATGTTTACCTTTCTGTTCTTTATGCTCTGTATATCATTCCACTTCCGCATTCATATTCTCTAACACTTTTCATAGCAAACACTCTCTTCAAGAAGAGGGAGGAGCATTTAATTACTTATAAGAGTTACCCGACTAGAACACATATAGATTACTTTGTGTTGAGGAAAAGAGCTCGATTGTGTTGCAAAGACTGCAAAGTAGTCCTAGAAGAGAGCTTGACCACCCAACATCGCTTGTTAATCATAAATGTGCAAATAAAAGAGTCGGTAAAGAAAACGAGGATCTCCAAGATCACTAGAACTAGATGGTGAAATCTTCAATTGAAGCAATCAAGTTTTAGGGAGAAGATTTTAGAAGACTTATCTTGGGATTGTAACGGAAGTGCAAACGAGATGTGGGAGGCGGTAGCATCTTGTACCCAAAGGGTAGTCAAAGAGATACTAGGCGAGTCAAAGGGAGGAGCTCCAGGCCAAAAGGAGACATGGTGTTGGAGTGGAGGGGTGCAAGAGAAGCTCAAAATTAAAAGAGCATGCTTTAAAGCTATGTCTAAGGATAAAACAGATGAAATTGTCACAAACTACAAAATAGAGAAGGAAGTAAAGAATGTTGTAAGTGAAGCTAAGTTAAAAGCTTATGAAGTTTTGTACAAAAATCTCGACTCTAAGGAGGGCCAGAAGGATATATTCAGGTTGGCTAAAGAAAGAGAAAGAAAGACTAAAGACCTTTCTCAAGTAGGATGCATTAAGGATGAGGATGGTCATATGCTTATTACTCAGATGGATATAAAGACTATATGGAAGCAGTACTTCCATAAACTTTTCATTGGGGAAGAAAATAGAGAGATTAGGTTGGGAGATCTAGTTAGTAGTGAAAGTTACTTGAATCGTGCAAGCTATAGACGAATACAAAGGAAGGAAGTAGAGGAGGAGGCGTTGAAGGTTATGAGACTTAGAAAAGGTGTAGGAGTTGATGGCATTCCTATAGAAGTTTGGAGAGTTTTAG
The DNA here is from genome assembly GCA_037367405.1 of Ottelia alismoides. Lineage (NCBI taxonomy): Eukaryota > Viridiplantae > Streptophyta > Magnoliopsida > Alismatales > Hydrocharitaceae > Ottelia > Ottelia alismoides. The sequence goes on from JAZKJV010008743.1 coordinate 415,969, forward strand.
GTAAGCGTGGTTTGACTTGGCTTGCAAGTTTATTCAATGTTATTTGGTGAAGTAAGAAAATACCTGAAGATTGGAGAAGAAGCATCATGGTGCCTCTTTATAAGAACAAAGAAGATATTCAAAATTATTCAAGTTACAGAGGTATCAAACTGATGAGTCACAATATGAAAATTTGGGAGCGTGTGATCGAAAGAAGGTTGAGGCAAGTTTCCAAAATAAAAAAAATAATTCGGATTCATGTCAGGTCGCTCAACTATTGAAGTCATCCACTTCCAGAGGAGAACAACGGAGATTTATAGAGCTAAAAAGAACCTTCATGTGATTTTTATTGATTTGGAGAAGGCTTATGATTCTGTCCCACGGGAGATTGTAGAGAGTTTTGGAGAAGAGACAAGTACATGACCTATATATTAACATCATAAAATATATGTATCATAGGGCTTCATCTTGTGTAAGGATACAGTCTGGGAAGACTGACTATATTGACATCAACATTGATCTGCATCAAAATTCAGCATTGAGTCCATTCCTTTTTACTTTGACTATGGATGAGTTGACAAGTCACATCCAAGATAAGATACCTTAGTGTATGTTATTCGCTGATGATATTGTGTTGATTGATGAGACTAGAGATGGAGTAAATGAGAAGCTTGAGGTCTGAAGACATGCATTGAAGTCTAAAGGATTTCGTATAAGTAGGGCTAAGACTGATATGGAGTGCCCCTTTGATGGAAGCAATGATGAAGGAATCGAGGTGAAGATTTGTGACGATAACATTCAGAAGAGAGATTCTTTTAGATACTTGGGATCTATTTTGCAACATGGTGGGGAAATTGATGGAGATGTTGCTAATAGAATAAATGCAGGTCGGCTTAAGTGGACAGGAACCTCTACTGTTCTCTGTGATAAGAAAATTCTATTAAAAATCAAAGGAAAGTTTTACAAAGTAGCCATGAGACCTGCTATACTCTATGGATCTTATTGTTGTCCTGTGAACCATAGACATGTGCAGAGAATGGAAGTATAATGAAAATGCTAAGGTGGATGTGTGGACACACACGTAAAGATCGGATTCGAAATGATACAACCAGAAGGAAAGTTGGTGTAGCTCCGATCGAGGATAAGATGCATGAAAATCGCTCAAGGTGGTTTAGCCATTTGCAAAGTAGGTTAGTCGATGCATCGGTGAGGAGATGGAGTTTTGAGATATTGAGCCGGCTAAGAGAGGACAAGGCCCAAGAAGTGTCGGAATGACTATACGAAGGGATCTTATTTTTTATCTAAACCCGAGAATAACCCAAGATAGATCGGAATGGAGGCAAAGAGTACATATAGTCGACCATATTTATTGCGAAAAAAGGCTTTGTTGTTGTTGTTGTTGTTGATAATGCCTTGGAATTCACTCAACTGGACTTGACAACATTCTTTGCTTCCCAGGGTACTATCCATCAAACCTCATGTCCATATACCTCTCAGCAAAATAGGGTAGCGGAACGGAAACTCGGGCATCTTCTTAGCATTGCATGCTCACTTCTCACTCCGATGAAAGTTCCTAAAACCTACTAGGGAAATGCAGTACTTAATGTTGTATATCTTATCAACAGGGTCCCCTCTATGTCTCTGAATGGCTCCACTCCTTTTGTGTTAGTATATCCCAATGAGTCACCTTTTTCACTACCTCTGAGAGCTTTTGGGTGTATAGCTCATCCATAATTTTCACATTGCTGAAAACTATCTACTCGTGTGAGCAAATGTGTCTTTCTTGGTTATTCTCGTGCGTAGAAGGGTTACAGGTGTTATGATCATGATGAGCATCGATACTATATCTCTGTTGATGTGACATTTTTTTAACAGACTAGCTTATTTACTCAGACTGTCATGGATATACCTTTATACCTTCCTTCTCCACCCATTGTGTATAAGCACAAGCATACTTCTACACCAGCACGTGTTCCTTTACATGTCTCTTTGTTGCAGGATGATATGCTATCTTCAAATGCCCCCATCACTACTGTCCCAGATGATCCTCAGGAGCTTTTCATCGCTCTTTACAAAACTAAGAGACAATGTGTTTTTCATCACATGTCTCATTTCACTTCTACTGCTAGCTTATCATGCTATGACAGAAGATATGTAGATACTCTCATAACTATTTATGTTTCCACATCATAGTGCACTGCAGGATTATGGTTGGCGACAGGCAATGAATGAGGAGATGGATGCTCTCACTAGAGAGACATGGATCTTGTACAGTGTGCCATGGGGACTAGACATGTGGCTTGCATATGGGTCTTCACGACAAAGCGGTCACCAGACGGGTCCATTGATAGATTAAAAGCAAAGCTTGTGGTTAAAGGTTTTACACATACATATGGGGTTGATTACTTCGAGACATTTTCTCATGTTACGCGGATGGGCTTTATACGAACTATTCTTTCAGTAGCAGCAAACAAGGGCTAGCCTATCTTTCAGCTCGATTTGAAGAATGTTTTCTTATATGGCGATCTCGAGGAGGAGGTTTACATGATGCAGCCTCCTAGTTATGAAGTCGATGGGAGTGTGTATGCCGACTTCGCAAGAAATCTATGATCCAAAGTAGAGCCCGAGGGCGTGGTTTGACAAACTTACTGCCGAGATGAGATCAGCACTCTTGACTTCCGGAAAACAATTCTGACTGCTCTGACTTTGTCAGAAGACGACCAATTGTTACAGTCATACTTGTTGTTTACGTTGATGATATGGTTGTCACAGGTGATGAAAATGAAGGCGTATTGACCAATACTTTTCTTCAGAAGGTCTTCGTCACCAAGGACCTTGGTCAACTTCGCTACTTTCTTGGCATAGAAGTATTACGCACTACAGAGAGACTTCATCTCTCATAGAGGAAGTATTCCCTGAGCATCCTGACTGATGTTGGATTACTTGGATGTAAGCCCTCTGGTATTCCTATAAAGCTGAGGAAACACTCCACTTCCATTGCTCCTGTCTTTGAAGATACTACATGGTACAGAAGTCCAGTGGGCAAACTTCTTTACCGTACTATCACTAGGCCGGATTTATCATATGCTGCAAGTAGATACAGCCAACACATGGAGCAATTGCGTTATAGTTATTCGCAGGATGTTCTTCAGATCCTAGATTACTTGAAGGAATCACCAGGATGTGGCCTCTTCTGTAGGCAAATGGCTACACTGATGTTAATGCATATGTTGATGCAGATTATGCGAGTTCACTTGAGGATCGTCGTTCCACTACAGGTTATGCTATGATGGTTGGAGAAAATCTTATTATTTGGATGAGCAAGAAGCAGACTGTAGTCTCCAGATCTAGTGCAGAGGCATAATACATGGTGATAGCTCAAGCTACCTACGAGATTACTTGACTATTGACCTTCCTACAGGAACTTAGTATTGTTGCCACTACTCATATTCATCTATATTGTGACAACAAATCCACTGCATACATTGCTATGAATCATGTGTTTCATGAGCGGACCAAGCATATAGAGATGACTGACATTTTGTTTGTGAAGTTGTACGAGGAGGGAAGATTATTACTCCACATATCACAACTGACCTTCAGTTTGCATGTGTATTCATGAAGGCCTTACCAAAGAAGCGCCTCTCGTGGATAACTTCCAAGTTGGGCATGATCGATAGATATGTTCCAGCTTGAGGAGGAATGTTAGTGATATGTTTATATTTATCGTATTTCATTGTAACCCCTCTTGGGGTATTATGTACTTTCCTGATTATGGGCGCTCTAGGGTTTCGTCCTATATAATGACCCCTAAACCTCTTGAATAGTAATTCATTGTGCTTTCTCATTGCTTTCCACAAAAACATCAGCAACTTTTTCTTCATTTTTTATGCATGGTAGCACAAAGCTCCTTAGAGTCAAACTGTCTCTCTAATAAGCTGACAACCGATCTCATTGTATTTTGTTCTACCATGTAAAACAGGATTGTGGGCATATTATTGCAACCTTTTTGTCCCAATATTTCTCATAAGTAGCTCAAAATTTATTCCAATATCTATCAGAATAATCTTATGCCATGGTATTACTACAACAGTTTGTACTATTATCTTTTGCATCTCCACTCATAAGGTTGCCACACACATATGCAACTTCCAATAACGGATTTCCTAGTATTGATGCACCACGCCCAAATTGTCCTGAATAACAGAAAAACTTCAATATTTTTTTACACTTTTTATTTTAAATATTTTTAACCTAATTCTGTGTAACATCTCCAATAAAATGTATCAAAATATAAAAATAAACTAAAAATATCAACTTGCGCATATACCAATAAAATCGAAACAGTACATACGAACTTCAATTTAAATCTATTTACATTTAAAGTTCGTGTCTAAAAAAACTTTAAATCCTAAAAATACTTTTGGGGTGAATAATTTCATTTAGTGAATATAGATTTTAATAACCTATTGTCCATATATACAACTGCTTTTGAACCACAATAAATTATACAAAACATATTTTAGCTGCATATATTTCTTGACCTTATATTTTCATCTAAAAATATAAAAACAGCAAAAACATCTCAAAAGAAAAAGATACAAAAACATAATGGTTATAAATAGATCAATTATGTAGCGTGAATATACTTGAAATTTTATATCCAATATATACTATAAAATCAATAGAAGTCTCTCCGCATGCTTAAAACATAGTATAATTATAACAAGATTTATCTATACATGGAATTAACATGAAAATAAACATTAAAAAAAGTAAAACTCAAATCCCGAGTATCTTATACCTATAAAATTCCCAAAAAAAAACCATCCTTTGCACAGTGTTGCCAAAGTCGGTATGCGGTATTTAATTTTGGTGTGGTCACTATATACAGAATCAATGGTAGTCCAGCAACTACTCTGAATTATTCCATTATGTATATTTTAAGTATTTTAAATATAAAAATTATATGAAATACATATATTATTTTATATATGGTCGTCTGTTAAAAAGATAAAAGTACCAATTAAATTTTAGACAAAGTCAAAATGCAGTTAAAATAAAACAAAATATTTTTCTTGGCAGTTAACCAATAATTGATTGACTAGATGAGCCAATAATCAGAACAAATAGTGATCGGACCAATTATTCAGTCCCCCACCACCTGCTCGGACCTCAAAATCTACCGACTATTCAATCCATCAATCGAATATTTCAACAGCCTACAAATGGCCTAATTTGCACATAAACATTTCTAGAAAGAGCAGATCTCTTAACATTACACATTTTTTTCATTTGATGCACTTTTAATTCTAAAGCCATTTGCTAACTAATCTGAAATTTGCAAGATTTAGTTTTTGAGGGATTTTGTGGTCGCACCATGTAGCACCCCTCTGCTGTCATCAACTATGACTTGCCCCATCTTCAGGCATGACACCCACGCTGCTGACCCAACTCTTTGCCGACCCTCAAGCTCAACCACCACATCTAAGCGGTAGCCACCCACTCATTCCTCTCTTTAGCCGAGACCCTAACAGCTTAAAACACCCTCCATTTAAGTTCTTGCACCAATCTGAGTAACGTATCTCGCCATTGGAGCTCCAAGTCTCCCATACCCACCTTCATTCGGAAATTACGATAACATGCATTCTTAAGCATTTTTGGGATTTGGGCAAGGAAGAGGGGGCTTCCAGGTGAAATTCCAGGCTTGACATGTGCGAGCCAACAAAAGTTTGGATTGAGCTTCCACTTGGTTAAGTGTTAGGCTTGTCAATTGCAAATAAATTCATAACGTGTGTGTAGCGGAAATAAATATTCTTAAACAGATGTGCGTTTTAACTAATATAGTTCCAACGGAAGATAAGATGAGAGATCTCCAGTATAGTCCAGGATTGTTAAAAAAAGGTAAATCATTGTGCAGTCCGGGGTTCTGAGCGTAAGAATTATGATGAGAGAATCATGTATAAGTGTCTGAGAATGTCAAATGATGGCCATCAAGGAAGACTAAGAAGTCCCAAAAGGAGACTTCTAGAAAGGATTAGCTTGCTTTGATTTAAGTCCTCGTGTAACTCAGCATCCTTAAAAACAACTGCTAGCGGGCCTCTCTTATTTTAGAAATAGTTTGGTTTACGCACACCGATGTCATGATGTCCAAATAGTTCCAATTAGACAATTTCTACATCCTCTTGAAGAAAATAATGGATAATGCTCAATCTGTGCATCACAATGGCCTAGATTCATCAAACATCCATCCAATAGATGGATTATTTGGTTAGTCTGGGCGACAAAAAAAAAAGAAAACCAATATCAAGCTTCGGAACTAGTTGTAGGAGTGTAGATTAGAATCTTACTCCCAATAGGACTCTGTCTACTCTCTACTTCACCGGACCCAAAATTTTATTTTGGGAATGTCCAGCGCCAGAGTTACCTAGTGGGCAAGTGGTTAATCCCTAAAACGAACTATGTAATGTATTTTATCCACTAGGTTTCTGTTGATCTACGTTTTATATAACTCAACGGGAATTATATACTCGGGGGTGGGTGCAGGGCGGATGATTTCAAAATGAAATCCCCATTCATTCGATGTAGAGTATGACCAAGATTTCGTGATCCGCTGCCGAATCTATTCCAATTCCAACAGATAGACTCAGATCGTGAGGATCGCCGGAACTACGTGGTTTCTCTAAAGTGATCCATATTGGCCAATTTGCTTTGAGCTTCGATCTATCTGACTGGATCTTGAGAAAAGATCAGTTTGAAAACAAGTCACGCTATTCCATTCCATGTTCAATTTGTTTAACCAGACTGTGAATAAGCAACTCAAACAAACAATGCAGTTGACTACTAATACACAAGCTAATAGGTGAATCCAAGAACTAACCTAAAATTTGAGCCAAGTAGCGATCCAAAACCAAATTCATGGGCGTCCAAAAGATAACAAGCAAACAACTCAAACTAAGGTGGTCAGTGGATCAAAGGAAAGTTGGAAGCTGATATGCAATCAATTTCATGATCCATTATATAATTCACATCGAGCAATCAAAGTAAACAACAATAGACTAAAAGGCGAGCATGCTATTATTAGGAGGAAAATTTGTCAGTGTGATAGTAAAAAAAACAAAATTCAACATACATGGTAGCAAAAATCTTTTGTTATTTATTGTTACAAAGCTGCCTTTTTATAAAAACAAAAAGACCACTTTGATCGCCTCTATAAAAGATGGGTCTCTTGAAAAGCCATTTCTTCAAGAAGTGGCTTTGATTTTAAGCTTACCATAATTAATTAAAAAGTTTGCCACCGTAATCGATGAATTATATTTTTTCACTATTAGATTAGCGGTGTAATCACGAAAACAGCTGGAGCATCCTTACTGGCAGTTGCAGAGGAGAATGCATTTGACCATGTCCTCGAAGAGCATCGGAGAGCGGAATATCCGGCCAAGTCCCTCCGCAGCGGCAGCAGGATGAATCTTGTGAAACTCCCTCAACATCCTGCCCTCCTCATCAGACAACCGGAGCATCCTCCTCACTTGTGCGGAGATGGAGTGGCGGTGGGGAGGGGAGAGGGAGGAGGAGGGGACGGAGATGCGGAGAAGAGAGGGCTTAGGTTGGGAGATGGAGACGAGGAGGGAATGGGAGGTGTCGACGCGGAGGGGGCGGGTGAGGGTTTTGGTGGAGGGCTCCCAGCGGTTAGGGGCCATCATGAACAGCCCGTGGCTGCAGACCGCCTTCTCCAGATCGAACGACGCTTCTTCGTCCAGCTCCAGTGTCACCACGCCTCCTCCATCCTCTTGCTCGTCTTCCTCTTCTTCTTTCTCGTCTCTCCTCGATTCTTCTTCTACCTCTGCTGGTGGCGGCAACAGCGCCATCTCTTCTCTCTCCCCCTCTCTGCTGATCTTGTGGTTATATGTCCGTTGAGTTTTTGAAGTTGGTCTTGAAGCATTTATAAACAATAAAGTGATGAAGTTAGCAGATCGTCTGCTGTAATCAGACCTGATATGATTTTTTTTCTTTTGCAATTTGGATTTAAAATTCTAACCTTATAGATTTAATCTTAGATTAATGTTTTACATATACTTTAAATTTCGTTCAAATCGGAAGTTATTTGCTATTTTATCTTAATAAACAAAAATCTCGATTCTTTTTAAATAGAATTTAAGTTGCTTAAATATTGTCCATATCTTTGATTGTTAAGATAGAATAGCAAATAGATTCCTATTTAAATGAAATTCTGGGGGATATATAGAACATTGATCTAAGATTCAATCTATAAGGTTGGATTTTAGAATCGAAGTCTTAAAAGAAAACAAATGAAATTACAGCAGGTTTGTTGTAACTGGGATTACAACAGACGGTCTGTTATGTAAAGAAAAAGGGCGTGAATCACGATCACTTGGCACGCGTGGGTGCGCGGTTGTAGTTGGCCTTCCCGTGCACACCACTCAATCATGATCGAACGGTTCCTCGCGACACTATTGTACAGCAGAAGATCTGGTTCCAGAGAGAAAATGATAAAATAGCCCATGTAATGGGGGTTTACAAGAAGTAGAGGAAGACGACGGCTTCTTCTTTTTAAGACTATTTCTTGTTTCCTTGATGCATTTTCTCGAACTAGTGCATTTCAAAAATAATATTTGAGTTGATATGGTTATATGTTTTCAATTTCCAAGAATTATCATGATTGGAGATGTGCATCACGTTATCTACATGAGTGGTATCCATTCTATGTCGAAAAAAACATTGCATTTGCTTATAAATAATGTTTCCTCGTATGAGTGCAAATTACATACTACAAACATGAGCAAATAAAAGAAGCACTAATTTTTAAGGGTTTGATTATGTGTTACGCAATATAGATTCTCCGCGAACTTGATATTTTGAGAATTTGAAGAAAAAGTATTAGCTTTATAAATCTTGTTTTGAAGAAGAACTCATGATTTTTAAAGAGGAATTCCCACTTGACATGCTCTATGTGTGCTAATGAATGATAAAGAAAATAGTACAACTTTCCCTTCTTCTTAGGCTTTTAAATTGAGTTGGGAAATGATTCTTCATGATATAGAGGTCGCCATGAATGTGGTGACGTGGAGACGCAGTTAGGATGATGATTCACACAAGTGTCTCATGTGCAAGTAGGGATGTCAAGAAATACCAAGCTCGATCAACTCGATTCTAGCTCAGCTTATATGTAGCTCGCAAGCCCAATTCAGCAAGGCTAATAAAAAAAGCTCGAGCGAAAATTTCAGCTCAATAATATTAAAAGTCAAGTTGAAGTTAAGTCTAGTTCAACCCATTAGCTCATCTCAATTACTCAATAAGTAATAAACCATTTATTAGGATAATATAAATATTTAACCAGCAATGAACAGTTAGGCAACATGGTACAATGGTTCTTATATATGCCTAGTTTGCCAGTGTAACGTCCCAAGCTTAGCTCCCTAGTCTATTATCGAGGAAAATTCCTCCTAACAACTTGTTGAGTTTGAATTCAATTGGACATATTGACAACCACTCAAAATGTTTAACCTCAAGTTGTCAAGTAGTAATTCCCATCATTTATAACTCATATCAGCACTTCATGAGTTTCCCAATGTGGGACTATATTTGAGGGTCGGGGCGTTACAGCTAGAGTTAGCATGTTTGAATCGCATTCTATCATATTCTTCAAACTTTTGTCTGTGTATCAATCTGCATAATTTGAGGACACATGAATAACCAAGTACCTTGTCTATAAGTGGAAGTGATTGTTATGAGTTGGATCTCACCACAAAAAATGTGTGAATAATTCTTGTGTACATTTACATTTGATAATTGAAAATTGCCAACAAGTTTAAGTCAGTACGTTAAAGAAAGTTCACAAACAAAATTTGTAGAAATCAACCTGTAAAGGTTTGTTAAGAAGCTTGTGAGCCAACGCTTGAACTTAAAGAATTTGAATTGGTTATTTTTGACTCCAATCTTTTTGGGGTCCAAGTTCGAGTTTGAGTTGAGTTATCAAGTTTGAGTTTGAATTAGGGATGACTCGGCTCACTCAACTTGATAGACACCCCTCTATAAAAGGTACAATCCCCTCTTATAGGGGTTTGTGGTATTTGCAAGCATACGATTTGACGAGCTTCGTCTCGCCTTAGGGTTTTCCACATGCTTCTGGCCATACTTGTTGATTGATATTCGGTTGGTATGGTTATTTTTTATAGTGATTTTTAAGCCAAGACCTCTATAAACTTTCACAGTTCCATTGTAATCTGTATAGTTAAGTTTAATTCATTTGTCTATTGAATTTGATAAAAACTTTTTAAAAAATCATCTTTTTTCCTTTAAAGTATAGAAAATTAATAATACGATGCCAAACATTCTCTTCCTCCTCTGTCTCCCATCATCTTCTTCCTGTCGTAAGTCCCGTCTCTTCTCCCTCAGGATCCCCATGCACACATTGGAGAAACAAGCCCTAGTCTACATGTCACCTTGGAGAAACAAGACTCAATCTCTATGTTCTTCCACATTAGGCTCCTATGTTTCATGTTAGAGATGGAGCCTCATGACGGTCAATGTACACGATGGAAGGTTGTCACATCCAATGAGGCAACATGTGAGCGTTGGAGGAGGCGAGGGGACATATGCTCAGTGGTTGGACCTCGTAGGAAGGACAGAGGTAGGGCCTCGACGCAAGCACCAACGGTAAGGCGGATGTAGTATCAAAATGAGCAGGGAGAATCTGCAGCAGGAGGTTTCACCACAAGGAAGCAGTTCATCTGTAGTACTGCAGATTCTACTGTAAAATCGTGGATCACCGGAGCCGCTCGATCTTGATCGAGCGATTCGCACAAATTCCATGTTTTTGTGGGTCCATACTGTGGAAATTCATGGGAACCATTTGATCAAGATCGAGCGGCTCGGATTGATTGCAGAGTCTGCGGCTCGGATTGATTGCAGTAGACTCTGTAGTACTGCAGAGGATCCACTCTATCCACCACAACGAAAAATTCGATTAGAGGATATTGACTCACATGGAAGTGAGTTGTGAAGAGGATCGACAAGTGGCGCCCGAGGATGGGGTGTTTGTGGTCTGAACTTAAGGTGGCATCACAGGAGGAGAGTACGTGACATGGAAATACATCGTCAGGCAGAGGCGGCAAAGGTGGAAATCGTGGTGTCTATCAACATATATAATCAATGTAATATTTCGTTGTCGATGCGGAAGTCAACCGTTGAGGTCATTCAAGCTCGAAGGAGCATTGTCTAGTTGAAGATACGATAACAGAGGTGTATGGATTGTCAATGAGGGATGGTGATGATTATTTACCAAAGAAGAAGAAGGCGATGAGACTGTCGAGATTGAGGATTGTTTCCCTAGATCCTTCTCAGTAACTTTCTATGTTAGGAGAGATCAGGCTTATTGTGGCCCAAGCCTCTCGTCGGAGGCAGCAATGGCAGTCATGCAATGGTGGATGGGGGTGAGTGTGCGGGGATGTGAAGGGGAGGAAAAAGGAAGATCCATAGCTGGATTTTTCTAAATGTTGTGTATGTTTCTTCGTGTGATTAGATTAACTCAAGAAGATTAACTCACGAAGAGTTAAATTGAAGGCAAGAGTTGTGGTGTAAGATGAAACGAGATTACAGGATCCTAGGGGATATATGATAATTTCAGGGTTCGTAGTATAATTGCAAAAGAATGGTTTGAAAGACATGTCCACTAATGCATTTGTTACTAAAACAAAATATATTTTTAATGCTTGCATAGGGCCTTAAAGTGTGTGTACTTTAAGGCTACATATATGTATTGAATTTTTGTGAGATGGTGAGATGGGAAATTCTGGACCACTAGATTCCATCTTCTCTCTCATGATTTTCTCTCTCCCATTTGAAACTAGTGGTCCAGAATTTTTCATCTCACCATCTCAAAAAATCCCATCTCACAGGATCATTCTTATATATATATATATGGGAGCTGGGAGCCTACACCTGATCTTTTTTTTCATGATTTTTTGTGTTTTTTGAAGGAAACCTTTGAAGGATTTGCTTAATATATTCATAGGAATATTGTTTCAAGTTTCATGCAAAATAAACATTCCTAACATGTTCATCTGAAAATGGGTCAATTTTCAGCAACTATGAGACTATTAAAAATTTGTAATCTTAATGGATATGATAGGAGTCTTGAATTAAGTTGAATTTTGAATGACACCATATATAGTGATCTAATTCTCCCAAGGTTTCATTTAAAAAAATCAGAAAATAACGAAAAATGAGCCGGATGTAGGTAGTTATCTACACCCTCCGGGTGTAGGCTCCCTTTTTCACACACACACACACACACACACATATATAGGGTTAAATGAGACTACAGCTTGGGTGTAGCCAATTGGCTACTTCCACCTCTATTTTGCCCTATTTTTTATTTTCTTGGAAAATACGTATATTCATCACTATACGCCCCCTCCAAACATGTCATTCCAATTTCGTCAGAAACAAAGACTCATGTGCCCTCCAACTGAAGGGGGTTCAGCAATTCTGAGACCGTTAAAATTTGACAATCTTGATGGAGGGGATAGAAGTCTCGAATTACGTCGAATTTTTAATGACACCATGGTAACATATTGTGATCTAAATTCTATTAGGCTTCATTTCAGAAAAATAAAAAAAAATACAGGGGAAAAGGGGTGGGAACATGTAAGTTGGCTAGACTAGGGAGTATACTCCTTTTTCCATATATATATATATACACACATACAAGATATATAAAAAAATTACAATTTTCATTCACAACCAATTGATATGTACATAACAAGTAAGTATAATACATATCAAAATTGTATAATACACATATATTGTATCAAACTATGAATCATTCTTCATCCAGGACTGGTTGCAGCACTTTTTTGTCGTTATCAATTGCATGAAAAACTTCTCTGATAGTCACCACCACTCCCGCGGAGTCCTTGGACAGAACAAAAAACACACAGAAATATGACGATTAGAACTAGAAATCCATCAAATAACCTTGCCAAAGATCAAAAATACATGTGACCAACTGCTAGAACTCGAATACCTTTCTTTTTCATTCCTTCAACAAACTCATAGGCAGTAAGACCCTGTTGATTAATGCTTACTTTTCAGATTGCTTACCACCCAAAACAAGATTGACTTATTAAAAACGTTGTTTACCCGGTCACAGGCATCTTTGAAGTACCTAGAAGTATCATCAACGGCACCATGCTCTGTCATCGTGCTCATCGTCCTCTTCCTCCCGCTCGTCGTCGTCAACACACGAGAATGATGCCTCATCACGTCAAAATAATTAGGGTTTTGAATTTTGAATAAGCAATTAAGTTGACATTAATGGAGGAGATAATTGAGGTGGTTAATAATGTATAAAGATCAAAATAGGTTTTTGCTTAATTTATAAATAATATTAACTTGCCATGAATACCAAACCCAAGATCAATTACGAATGACAGGGATTCATGGCCTTCCTTATGGATGGAAGGATCATGTCTCATTTGAAAGATATCCTATATATATGATATCTTTCAAATGAGACATGGTCCTTCCATCTCTAAGGAAGGCCAGCAATCATGTGCGTCCATAATTAATCAGACGGTTGTTATTGAAGGTATGTTAATATTATTATTTAATTAATTAAAAACTCATTTTGGACATTATGCATTATCTGAATATAGTATGTAGCACCCAAAATATCTACTCATTAATCACTCTCCTACTCTTTCCAAAAATCCCATATGTATACCTAAAATATCTCATCAATCTCTCTCCTAATCCCACAAGCACGACCATGACATGTGAGAGGAGGTGACAGCGGTGGGGCTCCGGAGGCTCACGCGAGGGCGGCGTGGCTTCGACTGGCGGTGGAGGTTGCACGGTCGACGAAGGGACTCCTGGAGGTTATTGAAGAGGTCGGCGACGGACTTTGGTGGATGGCGAATGGAGATGTAGCGCCTCGTGTGGAGGAGCTGCTCCTTTCCGCCGAGGTCGCACGGTGACTGACGGGATCTGCGGAGATGCAGTATGGACAGTGGCGGACACGGTGGGGGGAGACACATACCCTCCGGTGATCGATGACGGAGTGGAGGTTGCGATGATCCTCGAGCGGCGATGGATGGATCTTCAGGAGCAGCGGGCAGTGGTGATGACGACATTTGTATCATGGTGTGACTGCACAAGGAGGCTGTGCAACTATTATGTTTTACATATTTCATGTGTATTATACACTTTTTATGTTTATTATTACATTTTTTATTTGTATTATATATATTTGATGTGTATTTTTACATATCAAATGGATGCGAATGAAAATTGATGTTTTTATGTGTATTATATACGTTGGATGTGCATTACATATTTTTAGATGTGTATTATATATTTTAGATGTGTATTATACATATTGAATCATGTATTATACATTTTTATAAAAAAGGATTACATATTTCACATAAATCAAAAAACGTAAAAATAGCTAATATATTACTAATATGAATTATATTCTACAAATAGTCATATAAATTTTACAAATGACTAATGAAATTTGAATGAACCATGGATTATATAAAAAACATACAATCGTTACAAAAGGAACCATATATTATACAAAAAACGTGTAAGGATACAAGCATCTGCCCACGTTATGTTGTATCCTGCCCACGTTATATCGCTCAGCACAAAACTTGACATTATTTAAATATGGTATTACGAAAAAATACGAAAATTAAATCTAGCTACATTTAGTATTTTAGAATATTAAATACTATCCATAATTAATGCAAAGCATGATGACTAAAATACCTTTTTGGGCAAACAAATTGATCAAGCCATTAGATTTGAATCTAATGGATATGATCGTTGGCCTTCCTTACACATGGAATGAACATATTTCATTTCAAAGCCCCCCCCTCCTATATATATGGGTTAAATGATGCTACACCCTGGGTGTAGCCAATTGACTACTCCCACCCCCATTTTCCCTCTATTTTTTATTTTTTTGAAAAATGAAAATATGTATATTTATCACTATCCTCTTAACATGTCATTCCAATTTCGTCAGAAACAAAGACTCCTATGCCCTCCATCTGAAGTGGGTCAATTTCAGCAATTCTGAGACCGTTAGAATTTGACAGTCTTGATGGAGGGGATAGAAGTCTCGAATTAAATCGAATTTTTAATGACACCATAGTGACATATTGTGATCTAAATTCCAATAGATTTCATTTCAGAAAAATAAAAAAATACAGAAGAAAAGGGGTGGGAGCATGTGAGTTGGCTACACCCAAGGAGCATACTCCTTTTTCCCTATATATATATATATATATATATATATACTTGTATGCAGATGCTAATGCAAAGAGGAACATATGCGACTCAAATAAAATAAAAAGATCCTTACATCGAATTGTGTGGGTGTTTGAAATAATTTTACCCAAGATAATATAGCAGATCGGAAGGATTAAATACACTAAGATTTTGAAGTAAGTTTTGATAAGGATCTGATTTCACCTCAACTAAAATTGTGTATCTCCTAGTAGTATATATTTGAAAAGAAACGATGATTTACAAAGGTTCCAAAACTCTATTATAATCAATCATTATTCATTTAACATAAACGATCGATCATAGGTCACTTTAAAGTGGTATTTTTTAGTAATTAATGTTTCTTTGAAGCATTCAAGATAATATTCGCTTACAAGGGTCCCCTTGGATGTAAATCAGCATATTTATATGGACTCTTGAGTTTGGAGGAATGAGAATTTTTGAAGAGAGTGATCGATATCCCCAGATTCTAGCTCAAGATAGAATGCAAAAGCGATCCATCACCTTGATATATTAATTGATCGCCTTGTGATTCTAGCTAGAATCCAAAATAAACAAGCGATTGATCAACTTGCTTCTATGATCGGTCAACCTAACTGGTGTGATCGACTGAATGTGAAGTTAAAATTATGGAAATAAAGACTAGAAATTACATTAATACCACTGTATTTTAGGGTTAACTTGAGAAGCAAAGGTTGGATATTCCAATAGTGATTCGTAAATAAATCTCGAAAATCACATGATTTTTTGCACATGAGATTAAAGAAGTAATAATGATGGTCCAAAACCCCTAGTCACCAATAATATCAAGTAAAGTTTTAACAAAGGTGAGATTCTCGAATGACAGTCTTCTAATGACGCGTGAGTATTGAATGATTCAAACTTCTTAGTGTGTAGATAATGTTCATTGGGATGTCCTCTAGACATGTTCTATGATAATAGATTATTTTCTATGTGTTGTAGTCCCACATTAGTTGTGTGAGTTTATGGATCACGATACCACTAGAGGAGGGTGAATAGTGATTCGATGCATCTTTAAAAATCTTTGTTGAATAAGCCTAAGTACATAAAATATCCGAAGAAGACAAATCATCACACTTGCATAAATATGTTTACGTGGAAACCCACTTGGGTAAAAAATCATGACCTAAGACTTTCTTAGTCGGGATTTCTCGATTAGCCGAGCTAATCAACCGCTTCACTAAAGCCTAAGATATTTAAGTGGATATCTCAATTGTTTACAAAGCTGTCAGTTTACAAATCTTGGATCAAATACCAAGATCAACACTACAGATCAGACACTGTAGCACAAGCAAAAGAACATGTGACCTCTCAACTTTCTTCTAGCTTCCTTAGAGATCTCACGTTTAAGAACTCCATTGCAAACTTAGGATCATACACAAAAAGTTTTGCAGAAAGATGTTAATCTGAAAACAAGAGATATAGTAATAATTATATCCAGAAAGATTATCTCAGCAGATATCACAGAATAAATCTCTCAGCAATAACATGTGATATCTAGAGATAAAGTGCAGTTGTATAATTGCACATATAATTCATCAAGAATAGTATAAGAAATTATATCACAAATATCGTAGGCGGATAAGCAATATCAAACAATAATAAATATCATTGCATTGAGACGAAACTGTCAGGGGTATTCTGACCGATAAGAATAACTTGAAAGAAGGCCAACGGATAAAGCACAACTGAACGAACAAAACTTGCTATACAACTATTTCATAACCACGAATATTCTTCTCAGAAGATCGAAGAGTCGAAGAACATGAGAGAGAGTATAGAGAGAATCACTGAGAAATATATTCTAGCTTTCTAGTGAGAATAGGAGTGAATATTGGAGTGGTGTGTGTTACAACAATGGGTATGGGTTCCTTTACATAGGAGCTCAAGAAAAGTAGTTGTTGGAAACAAAGATGGTATAAAATCAAATGAAGATTTCCTGATATGGTCGATCAGATCAATAAGTATGATCGATCAATTGTAAATTGATCGATCAACTTAAAAGATATGATCGATCAATTGACGGATGTTTGAATGGAAATCAAATAATGATCGATAAGGTCAAAATGAATGATCGATAAGGCATGATCGATCAGTGGAAATACATGATCGGCAAGGAGAGATCGACCAGTCTGAAAGATATGATTAGTCAGTTAATAAAAAATAATTTTCTTGAAGTAAAAACGTGTGGTTTTGAATCTGCTGGAATTAAAACTTCAAAACTAAATACAAAAAACTATTACAAGTCTTTTGAATAAAGAAACAACAAGACATAGCAACTGTGACTTGCTTCTTAGTGGAGTTAGGTCGAGTTGAAATCCTTAATAGTCCTGCAATCATAGAAGAATATGCGAGAAACTACGATATCATCTTGTGTGTGCATGTGTCATCTTTAAAAATCATGGAGAACCAAAGTATTAACAATCTCCCCCTTTTTAATGATGACAAGATCTTTTTCAAAGCTTAAAATGTTGTAAACAATAAAGCATAAGAAATTATCAAGACAAATTCGATATTTACAATTTATATTAATAACTCAAAATAATTTGAATTATTCATCCAAGTCTTGATTTTATTTTCTCCCCCTTACTAAAAGAATCATAAAAACTTTTAATTTATAAGGTGAGTGAGGGTTATAAAAGTTATTTTAATTCTCCCCTTTTAATATTTTAGATAATTAATTTGAAACTCTAAAATCTATTAAGTGGGTCAATCCATGTTTAAGCTTCTTTGATAAATTATATTCTTTCCCTTTTTATTATCAATTAAAAAGGCACAAGAGAGAATGAAGAAAAATATGCATACTTCATTACTAAATGGTAGGAACAAATATAAAATGTTTGTGTGGCATACAACTAGTTCTGATACATAAAAGAAAAAGGATAAAAATCAAAATTCTAAGAGAAACAAAGAGCTACAAGGCTAGTCAGAGGATCATAGTCGGAGCCGTCAATACTGGGTGAAACTCGAGTCCTCATGCTCTGCTCAATGACTGTCAATGTTTGAGATGTACTCGTACTGAGGGATGCCGAACTCAGAATCGCGTGACTCGATAGTTGCTTCTTCTTCTTCTTTAGGCTCAAGGACTAGAGTGGCCATACGTATTCCCTTGCTTGGTCTGGCAGATGAGGCACCAGGGGAAAAAGTTAGAGGTGAAGGCTGAGGAGGAGCCTCATGCACGGTATATGGGTGTTACAAGTGTCGGGGTAGGAGGGAACTGTGAGATATGCATCTGATGCATGTCATCGAACATGCGATACAACATCTCTGACCGATCATATACAAAGTGTGCATAGTTGTTTGATAATGATTCCATCTCCTGTTGGAAACTCATCATTGTGTCAGCCATTTCTTGGATCCGACGGAACTCGAGAGATTGAGCATCCATGATGGCTTGCTGGCTAAGCTACTCCTCTAGGTCTAAACGATAGTCGAGATATGCTCAAGTGGCTTCAAAGGCGGAGGGGATGGGCGAACAGGCATATGAACGAATCCTAAGAAGTGAGGGATCGGTGTAAGGAGGACTAGTATGTCTCCAAAGATGGTCATGGGTGACTATTTCCAGCTTGTCAATTTCCATGGTGAAGAGCATCATCTCTACACTAAAGGGACATAAGATGGTCATGGGTGACTCTACTTCAAGTTTGTCGATCTCCGTGATAAAGAGCATCATCTCTACATTGAAGGGACGGATTCAAAGTATTCGAGAAAGGTCACAAGCAATGAAAACTCTGGAGTGCTAGAGGATGTAGGTGACCGAGAATCCTAATGAGATATGTACGCAAGGAGGGAGATAGAGTAGGTGACACAGATAATGAGACCAACTAAATGGTCAAACTTGGACAAAACATAGAGAAGGGCTTGAACCTCCAGTGTGACATGAGTGAGGTTTGATTTCTAGTTATGAAAACACCATATAAAAACTTGATTAAGGAACCTCGGGAGGGGCTTGAGGTTCGGTCCATTAATGGGTTTGGTGAAGTTGTGGACGGGTAACAAAACCTCTCTTAGTTTGTCTTGGGTGATAGATTCCAAGACCTAATATGGTTGTTCCCGTGTTGGGAAAACCAACGATCATTGAAAATGACCGAAGGGTCAATGACGAAGGTGGTCCTATTGACTGTGGAGTGAAGATAGTAGTGGTTGCCATCTCCGATGTCTTCCAGGTTGGCACAGAACGCAACAACAGTGCCAGGTCAAATGGATTCGATGAGAGAATCTGGACTACTGACGAATAACCATTCATCTACCTCTATCCTTCCAGTTTGGCTTTAAATATCTAGTAAAATACCTATAAATACTACTAATTTGCACAAATTAATAACTAACATTAATCTGTAATTATGTTGAAATTAGCATGTAAATACATGCATTTAAATCCAAAATAAAAGAATAAAGAAAATAAAAGGAAAATAAAGGAAGTATCAAAGATACTGACTGACCCTAAGCCTCGAGACGAAGTCAAATATTGACTAGGTCGATTAGGAATAAAGTAGGGGTAGATAAGGGTCAAATACTTTGCAAAAGTCTCAAAGAAACCCTAATCTTTGGTATCATATATACTGTACATAGATCATTTTTGCATTATTTTATTTACACTCATACACATCTCAAATAATAAAATGTTCAACACAAAACTTGTACATAATAATGTACAAAAAATTTAAAAATATTTTCCAAAATAAAACATGCAAAGTGCGCATGGTACACATAGATGAAAAAATCGCAAATAGAACTTCATTGATCAACATCTACTCTGGATGAACTCAAATTGAACAAACTCGCCTCCATTGCATTTCAAATTAAATTATCTATCTAACTAAAGCGGTTTTATTAAAAATGGAGCTAAAATACAAAAGCTGGTTTTGGGTACTATTGTACAGGGGCATCTGTATAAATAGTCGATTATTTTATTCTTTACATTTGTACTCTCTTTATATTTTAAATAATCGTATATATTATATAAAATATACTAAATTATAAATATAATTAAAAACATGTAAAAAATACCCAAAATAATTACAACACTTAAATACATATGTATATTATACCTATAATATATAAACATGTATTTATTTACGCATACAAACAAAATAATAAAAATACAACAAAAATATGTAAATACATACTAAATAATATTATAAATATATAAAATATGTAAATATAATATTATGTATATAAAATACAAAATAGAAATATAATATACAAAATACATGTATATATACCTATATATTTACATGTAAATATTACCATCTCATAAATAGGGTTGTAAAAATAAGTAAAAATTACCATAAATAGTTTATAAAATTAGAAATATTTTTTAAATTTTAAGTTTATTTAATAAATCATTTACTATTTTATTTTATATTTTCTTACATTTTATTTTTTATTTTGCCATTTGTGTGCTTATGTGGCCCAATTAGGGCATGGGAAATGTTGACCTCCATGTCACCTCCCCACGTGAGCGCGACACATACATTCTGAAGCCCCTATGCTCTCCATTTTTATATGCCTCTTCCACGCTACCTTCTTCCTCAAGCCCTTCATCATTTCTGATCCTCTGATCTTCCTCCATCTTGCTACATCCATAGATCTCACTAACCACCTTCCTATTGCATGCAATCCTCTTCACAAGATCACTATTTATCATGTTTATAAATAAGAACCCCCTGCCTTCCATTCCCATTTTGATCCATTTTCAATCACTCATAACCTCTCAATCCAATAGCTATAAGCTTCATTGTAATAGGAGGTAAGATCCAAGGACGCGAGGCACTGAGAAGGAGGAGGAGAAACGAGATCCACCATCGCTGGAGCTCACTCTAGGTGGTTTTCTGCTCCTGGTCCCCCGACCAAGTACGAGTTGTAATTTTAGATTTTTAGGTCATATTTTAGCTCCTTAACATAGATCTAGGCCTAGTTTAGCTTCTTTTCATTTCGTTTAGCTCCTTAGCATAGATCTAGGCCTAGTTCAGCTTCTTTTCATTTCGTTTAGCATCAAATTTCAAGATCGAAATTTGTTGGAGCTCCACCTCCAGCCATTGTTTCATGTTGTTCTACCCCCTTGTTCCGACCAGATAATGCCTCCTACACCTTCCATGTCATTTCTACATCACTTCCCTTTGCCCAGATCAATCTGATCATGCACTGATCACTGAATCAAGTCTTTACCTTTGTCGTTCGCTGGAGATCGACCATACACATCACCCCCGTGCTTCCCAGCTTCAATCTAGGGTCGAGAGCATAACTCTTGAGCCCCTCTATCTTTTTGTGTGGGTTTGGGCTCCAGAAGAAGCTTGGGAGTGGAATCGAGCCCAAGAACTCTGTCCTAGGTGCCTAGAGAAGAAGTTACTTCCATGCCTCCACCAACGAGGCCTGGACCTATAGGACCCCACCTGCAGGTGTGGAAGGGCTCCAGGAAGGAGTAGGGTCATTCAAAAGAGAAGGAGGATGCTAGAGGCCGAAGATATCAAAGATTGAAGCAAAGACACGGAAGTATTTTTCCATGTTCTTCCAAGGCCCTCCAGGACCATTAGATCAAAGACTCGGTCCAGATCTAATCATAGGCGTTTAAATCAAGTGAAGCAACACCTCCTGTGAGCCGCACAATCATAAGCGGAACACGTATCCATTAGGATTGCATGCGCAAGACACACGACCACCCTAAGTATATTTCACGAAGACCCTTTCGCGTTTTGTATTTAGTTTTCAATATTGTAAATATAAAATGCAGTGTGAAATAAATAGGTTTGTTAGCAGTTGATCCCACACACTTTATTATAATTGTTATTAGGTCTTTCCACCTCACGTGTAGTCACATGTAAGGTGTTGTATATTTTGCATTTTATCCCCTAAACTTTTAAGAGCTATTATGAAATGAATGCGTAGTTTATTATAACTGCAAATAGGTCCTTGTGAACTGTATACTTTATTTTTGTGAATATTGCTTACATTAAATATTTTATTTATGCTAAAAATTATGAGAAAATTAGGATAGATGTCTGGAACCATGTTTATTCACGTATAATTTTTATTAGGCATTTAACTCTGTTTTCTTATTTTAAAATACAAAAATATGCATTTTCTTCTATTAGATGTTTAAAACCCATAGCATCCGAAAATAACTCTAAAAGTTCCAAAAAAACATATTATATATATTATACTATATTTTACCACATATCCAAAAATCACTAAAAATACAAAATATAAAACACAAAACTCACAAACTCTAAAAGTTCTATAGAAATAACAAAAATTATATAAAAATTCTAAAATATATCTTTCTATTTCTTAAATTTATTTATTGTACATACTATATATTAAAAATAGTTTTGAGTTAATTTTGGACTTATAAATATTTATTAAACCCAAAACTAGCTCACAGATTTAATATATACACTAATTTGACTTATTAATTACTCTAAAAATCCATAAAAAAATTAAAAAGTTACCTTAAATTACCAAAAATAGAGAAATATATAAAAAAGATAAAACATTTTATTTTTCTTATGTTGACTACACTTCAACTTATTTTAAAATATAAAAGTCTAGATTTTATATATTATATCTATATTACTTATGTAAGATATATTATCTATATTATTATATATAATTAATTACCTTATTTTAAAAATTAAAAATAAAATAAAATTTTAAATTTTAAACTAAACATAAAATTAAAATTAAAATATAAAATAAATTTAAAATCCTAAAAATTAAATATAATTAAAACCCACAAAATAAGAAAAAATATAAAAAATTTATTTAATTGGCAATAATTAGTAACAAGTACTACCCTTTGTTTTGCATCTCAGTATTCAACACTCTACCTACGTATGCCTATACATATATTTATGTAGAGTTATAGTAATTTTTGTCAGACACACTTGATGAATTAATCTACTTGTGGGTTAATTATTACTTAAGAGACACTTGGTCATGCAACGATTGCTGATCTTGTTGGATTATAGACCGATGCAGAAGCTCTTAAGCAATTACCCTGAAACATCATTGCATCGTAGAGGTTCCTGATCCTATTCATGCTAAATATCCTAGTAAACTCATGGAAATGATTATCGAAAACTGTCCACGAGATCGGACAGGAGGTCATGAAGTGAAGACGAGAGTACGCGAAGATCGGGTCGTCTATGGAAGCGGAACACGAGGAGGACGAGCCTTTCGATCTCTTGGGTGCCAACATATAGAGTTCACAAATTCCTATAAATAAGAGTGAACTTAGATACGAGAGGGGTCTAAGAAAAGAGAAGAAAAATAGAAGAAATAGGGGTTTTGCCTTATAGATGATCGATCGAGGGCTGCTAAATGGTTGATTAGGGGTGATCGATCAAGCTTTAACTGATGATCAATCAATCCTGCACTAGGTCTAGAGAAAACTTGTTATTTTTGGTGGTCTTTCGTGATGTGAGTTACTTTGACGAAAGAGGTTGCCTTGGGTCTCTATTTAAGGACAGAGGGAGTGTATGGATGAGATCAAACATTGATTTCTAAGAATATTTAGAGATCCTTCTTTCCTAATGTTTCATTGGGGAAGGAAATAGAGAGATCACTTTGGGTGATCTAGCTAGTAGTGAAAGTTACTTGAATCGTGAAAGCTATAGACGGATACAAAGAAAGAAAGTAGAGGAGGCTTTGAAGGCTATGAGACCTGGGAAAGGTGTAGGACCGGATGACATCCCTGTAGAAGTATGGAAAGTTTTAGGTGAGCGTGGTTTGACCTGGCTTACGAATCTATTTAATGTTATTTGACGAAGCAAGAAAATGTCTGAAGATTGGAGGAGGTGTATCGTGGTGCCTCTTTATAAGAATAAAGGAGACATTCAAAATTATTCAAATTATAGAGCTGATGAGTCACACTATGAAAATTTGGGAACGTGTGATCAAGAGAAGGTTGAGGCAAGTTTCCAACGTAAAAGAAAACCAATTCGGATTCATGCCAGGTCGTTCAACTATTGAAGCCATCCATTTGCTGAGGAGAACAATGGAGATTTATAGAGCTAAAAGGAAGAACCTCCATGTGATCTTTATTGATTTGGAGAAGGCTTATGATTCTGTCCCACGAGAGATTTTGTGGAGAGTTTTGGAGAAGAGACAAGTGCATGTCCTATACATTAACCTCATAAAGGACATGCATGATAGGGCTTTATCTTGTGTAAGGACCCTGTCTGGGAAGATTGGCTATTTTGACATCAACATTGGTTTACATCAAGGTTCAGCTTTGAGTCCATTTCTTTTTACTTTGATTATGGACGAGTTGACAAGTCACATTCAGGATGAGTTACCTTGGTGTATGTTATTTGCTGATGATATTGTGTTGATTGACGAGACTAGAGATGGAGTAAATGAGAAGCTTGAGCTCTGGAGACATGAGTTGGAGAGTAAATGATTTCGTATAAGTAGGGCTAAGACAGAATATATGGAGTGTACCTTTGATGGAAGTAATGGTGAAGAAATTGAGGTGAAGATTGGTGATGATAACATTCAGAAGAGAGATTCTTTTAGATATCTGGGATCTATTTTGCAACATGATGGGGAAACTGATGGAGTTGTTACTAATATAATAAATGCAGGCTGGCTAAAGTGGAGAGGAGCCTCTGCTATTCTCTGTGATAAGAAAATTCCTTTAAAAATTAAAGGAAAGTTTTACAAAGCAGTCGTGAGACCTGCTTTGCTCTATGGATCTGAATGTTGGCATGTGAACCATAGACATGTGCAGAGAATGGATGTAGAAGAAATGAAAATGCTAAGGTGGATGGGTGGACACACACGTAAAGATCGGATTCAGAATGATGTAATCAGAAAGAAAGTTGGTGTTGATCTGATCGAAGATAAGATGCAAGAAAACCGCTTAAGATGGTTTGGTCATTTGTAAAGAAGATCAGCTGATGCACCAGTTAGGAGATGCGAGTGTTGGGATGTTGAGCCAGCTAAGAGAGGGCGGAGACGGCCCAAGAAGTGTTGGAAAGAGATCATACGAAGGGATCTTTGTTTTGTGGATATAAGCCCGGGATTGACCCAAGATAGATGTGAATGGAGGCCAAGAATCCATGTAGCCGACCCTGCTTAATTGTGGGAAAAGGCTTTGTTGTTGTTGTGCCTTCTTTCCTAATGTGTAAAATGAAGTGTCCTCTATTAGGAAGGGTTTGGAATCGACTATGTCATAAAAGGAAGGCTAGGCGACATCATAAGTGTCCTTTCCAAAGTTGGAGGGCTGCCAAAATCAAAATGTTGAAAATTTGAATTTCACCCACATAATATATCACTCACCTTTGCATGACCGATCAGGGATGATTGATCAGTGCTTGACTGATAATCGACCAACGGTGATCGATCAACCCATGCCAAATGATCAATCAAATGTGCTCTAATTTTCTCGAATGTAATAATGATGTTCTGAAACCCCTAGTCTCCAATAATATCAAGTAAAGTTTTAACGAATGTGAGATTCTCGAATAACTCTCTTCTAATGACGCGTGAGTATTAAACGATTCCATCTTGCTAATGTGTCTATAATGCTTTTTGGGATGTCCTCCGAACATGTTCGATGACAATAGATTACTTTCTATGTGTTGTAGCTCCACATTAGTGGTATGAGTTTATGGACCGTGATACTACTAGAGGGCGTGAATAGTGGTTCAAGGTGCCTTTAAAAATCTTTACAAAATAGGCAGCAAGTAAATAAAATATCCAAGCAAACCAATCAACACACTTCCATAGTATGTTTACATGGAAACCTACCTGGGTAAAAACCACGATCTAAGTTTTCCTTACTCGGGATTTTCATATTAGCCGAGCTAATCAACTGCTTCACTATAGCATGGGATATTTTGTGTGGATATCTCAACCATTTATAAAATTGTCTTTTTACAATCTTGGATCAAACACCAAGATCAACACTACAGATCAGACACTATAGCACAAGCAGAAGAATAGACGAGCTTTCGACTTTCTTCTAGCTTCCTTGGAGATCTCACTTCCAAGAACATCTCTGCAAACTTAGGATCATACACCTAAAGTCTTGCAGAAAGATGTTAATATGGAAACATGAGATATACTAATAATAATATCCAGAAAGATTATCTAAGCAAATATCATAGAATAAATCTTTTACCAATAACAATGATATCTAGAGATAGACAACAATTGTATGATTGCAGAGATAATTCACAAAGAATAGTATAAGCAATTATATCACAAATATCACAGGTGGATAAGCAATATCAAACAATATTACATATCACAACGCTGAGACGAATAAAGATTGCTTCACAGATAACTTATGATCGACAAGAAATGATCAATCAATATGAAAGATATGATCAATCAGTTCATAAAAAAACGGATTTTTTTGAAGTAGATACTTGTGGTTTTGAATCTGCTAGAATTATAACTTCCAAACTAAATACATGAAAGTTTATTACAAGTCTTTTGAATAAAGAAACAATATGACAGAGCAACTGCAATTTGCTTTTTAGTAGACTCGTGTCGAGCTGAAATCCTTAGCAGTCCTACAATCATAGAAGATTATTTGAGAGACTATGATATCATCTTGCGTGTGTGTGCATTATTTTAGAATTATGGAGAACCTAAGTACTAACAAGTGCTACATGATGACATGGATCGCTCATTGTTTGAAATAAAAAAAGTTAATAACCATTCACTTACACATTGTTTAAACTCCCCTAGAAGAGAGAAGCCTAGACGTAATTGAGGTTTAAACATAGAAACTTGACATAGTATTCAAGGTATGATGAGACTACCAATACATTGAATATAAAACAACTAGTAATCGAGAAAGAAGTATTGAAAACTTAGATAGGATGTACATTTTACAATGCATATGAAGAAACTTCAATTCGTGGATACATGGTATACTCCAGTCATGTCTTGAGACCCAATGGGTTTAGATTATGTAGAATAATAATAATATGTACGCATATGGATAAAACCCAATTTTGGGATACATGGTATAATCCACTGTCATGGCTTGAGACCCAACTGGTTTAGATTATGGATAATAATAATAATTACAATAAACATGGACAACCAAAATGGACACACAATTAGAGAAAATGTTAACATATTAGAGGACCAATTGTTGAGTTTACAAACAACCTAGAAAATTAAAAGTTTGGATTAAAAATATTTTTTTATTGTATTTGAAAAGATTAAGTGTGTTCGACGAAGCACTATTGGAATGAATGAAAAAATATGGTAAAAATAGTATAAAGATAAATAATTTTCATAAAAGTTCTCTTAAGACCAGTGCTGACTTGAGAAATGAAAATAAAGTCCTCATGTTGGCTCCAGTATGTAAATATAAATATGGATGGCGACTAAAGGTAGGTTGTGATATGACATATAGGCATAATTAAGTTCCTTGTTGGGAGGAAATCCTAGCACAATGAAAAATTAAATATGAGACCTTATTATGAAATTATTGCTTTATAGATATTTGTTTTATTGTGATATCACAAGAGGAGTTAGTATACTAGAGAACGAGATGCAACTCTAGATCTGGCGAATTCTAGATTAATGCTGGCTTCTGATTCTGAGAGCTCATACCATTGCTCGACTAGGGAAACATGGTTAGTCCGTTATGATCTTTAGGAATATAATTACACTAGTCTATAAGAGTAAGTAGTAACAATACTCTCTGTTAAAGAATCATACTTTAAGTGTGTACTAGGTATGGTCCTCTTTGGTGACAATGCAGTCATTGCCAGTATCCCATTACGATTGGTAAGTTGGGGAAATAGGATGAAATTAGAGGTTGGGGTTGTTTCTTGAGTTCAGTAACTCTAGCATATATGGTTGTGAATTTTAAGAATTATGGTTCCTCTAGTGCATGGTATTATGATTGCTTAGATTTTTACTTTTGGATCGTAGTTGTTAATTATGACAAATGGTTTGAATATTGCACTTGTATATATATATATATTAACATATATGTGTAAACCCAAATTGTACTATTACTAACCACACCAATAATTGTAGAGTACAAAGAATCGCATGCTCCTTGGAACAACAATCAAAATTTTGGTGTGGGGATGGTGAACATAAAATGAAAAATAATGAAGTTACTCTTACTTACTGTGAGACCACTGTATTGTAACATTTAAATGTGAGACCATTTTGGTGGGGGATGGAACAAGAACATCCATCCCTCTTTACTCATTTACACTTCTAATGTTGTAAGGTTGTGTTGCTGACATCCTACTTAAATGCACTGAGCTTTTCGCATATTCATACTCTTTTCGAAGTCCCTCTAGGTTTACAAGATTTTGAGCAGGGTTAGACTAGGGTTTCTAATTGAACTAAATCATTCGAATTCGATTAGGATTCGTTCGATAAAAATTCAAAAAAAAGTTCGATTCAAAATCAAATGAATTGAATTTGAATTTAACACGTGGATTCGATTTTCAAATGAATCGAATTAGAATTAACCTGAATTCATTTGATAGTAATTCGATTCGATTCAATATTTATATGCATACATACATGCATATATATATAAACACTCCTAGAAAGAAATATTTTCAATGGAATATTTATGGCAGTCTTGTTTACCGCCGCAAATACCATGACATTTGCACAATATTGTTGTATAGGAGTTGTTATTCCATGCATCATTTTCAATTATCAATGCAAATGTGAATGTTCGGGGAAAAAGACGACGCACTTCCCTCCCCTCCCCGCAAAACCCAATCTCAACTCCTGCCCTAATATTTCCTCGTTCCCCTCCAAATCCAACTCCCTCCCTTCTGTGCCTTCTGCTCCGGAACCCTTGTGGGATGCTCATCTACAGAGAGAAAGGGGACATTATTCTCATCTAAGGTTTGCGCACCCCTCCCCCTCCTATTCTTCGCCCTCTACTTGTCCCATCCTCCTTGACTTTCCTCGGTCACTTCCCGCTCAACTCTACACCACTCTGGCCCTTCGACTCAGGCTCGGACTCCTTCCAGGTCCCCCTAATCAACTTTCACACCCTTTTTGTTTGACCTCTTCTACTAGACCCCTGACGAAATCGACCCCACCCCTACCATGACCCGGTGGCCGTGCTCGAGAAGCGTGAGCACCTCGTCTGCGAGAAGTGGATCCAGATCGAGACAGTCAAGATCCTCAGCGAGCACCTTAAGTGATGTTACAAGGCTAAGGGCGTCCCGTATCAACCACCTTGACCGTTGCCACCACCTTTGCCTCCAATATGTCAACACCTCTTGCAACATGGGCGAGGGCAAGGATGTCTGCTAGCCTCGAGCTCTACATTACTCTCGCCTCATCCACCCTATATCTCGACCTGATTTAGCCATTTTTGATGGTTTGGATCTGATACGATGTTTGTTTTAGGTCCGAGGAAGGAGGACGAGTGAGACACGTGCTATATTTCTTCCTTTTTTTGGTAAGGTAAGGATCGGATTTTTTATGATATGTAATGTTGTTGCTTTAATAGGATGCATTGCTTTGGTAGGTTTGTATTTTTTCTTTTTTTTTATTTTGTTAATGTTGCTTTTGTTGGTAGGTCATCATCAGGAATGACATGGAGAGCTTCGTGCGACACATGTTGGAGGAAGGAGGGATTGATGCATGTGGTTGAGTGGATGGATGTGAAGAGGTAATTAATCCAGTCCTCAATGATTCTAATATTTATAAAGTTCAGAACTATCACTTCTCATATGGAGATTCAATGGTAGTTTAAGCATAGACTTAAGCAATATCAATGTTGCCCCACAATTTCGAGACAATGAGAAAAAATATGCAGTTTGTCTTGCTGAAATTGAATTTTTAAACTTTAATATTAAAAGTAATTCATTGCTCCATATTTCTCCAAATATTTGTTTATATCAATAAGCTTCCATAATTATAACTACAAGTTTAATTGCTGACCTATTTATGCTCGTATACTACAATTTCTATATGTGGGTGTGTATGTGTGTGCTTGTGTGATGTTCCTTGGTGTATATTATTTCAAGTGCAATTTAGAATATATGATGTGGCTCAACTTATTGAGATTCCCTTCCAATACAATCAATGGTGAACGTAAAACCCTCATGCAAAATATACGTTGTTGCACATATTGAGGTACACTTATAACCTTTTATGATGCTTGCATTTTATGTAAAATTATATATGTAATTTGATAGTATATAGAATGCTTTCAGTCCATATAAGTGGTTATGCTTAAGAATTTCATTACGTTCTTTATAACTAATTTTCAAATTGTTTTTTGTTCAAAGAAAGGAAACCAATCACTTATTAGGTCCATGATTTTAGACAATCGAATTAGTAGATCTCTCTCTTACTAGGTAAGAGACGTGTTTATATTTACAGCTAGATAAATTTGGCATCAATAGCAGGAAGTCAATGCATAGCTAATATCAAATGGCTAAAGCAAGTTGTGGGAGAAGCAAAAATAAAGATGGTCATTGAAGGGTTAACTCTCAAAAACTTTTAGATTCGCAAGGACCTAGGCATTATTAAACTATTACTTGCATAGCACATAGTCATACCATTGTCATAGCTTAGTTTTTTGATATGAAAGATCCTCGTGCTTAATGAAGAGGTTTTTATTTCACTTTGTTATTTTTTACTACTCCTAATATTTCGAGAAATATTAATTTGTATCAAGTTTCTAGATAAGTTTGATCTTGTCTTGCTTTAACATGGAATAGTTATTATAATGTGTAACTTTTTCGTCATTGATATTTTATCTCTTTGATAGGCTCATATAATTATACTGTATTTATATATTCATCATCATAGAAAAAAGAGTAGATTTAGATTGTAAAAGACACACAATAATTGTAGGAATTAGGTACTTTCATTCACTATATTGTATTGATTTGATATTTTCCTTGAATATGTAGTTTTTCAACTTATCTTTAGTAATATATATATATATATATTCAAAATTAGAATTATATTAAAATCTTTATATGATATTATTCTTCATATAATATTATTTATATAAGCTCTAAAACATCAATTCACATTTCAAATTCGAAATAAAATGAATCGAATTTGAATATTCGAAACTCAAAATGAATTGAATCTGAATTCAAGTAAGCAAATTCGTTTAAAATTCGATTCGAGTTCGCATTCGAAACTTTAATAATGAATTGAATCAGAATTTTGGTGGATTCGAAGGTATTCGATTCGATTAGCACCCCTAGGTTAGACTAGTATGTTTTTACTAGTAGTTATAGTTCGTTTTTATAGCTTTAGTATTTTATATCTCAATCATCTAAATATTGACTCTATTTATATCTAATCAAATGTAAATAATTATTAATCATGAATATATAAGGTTATCTGAGCATTATATATTCAATTAATTATACTCAATGAATGTGATTATTCTAGAGCATCTAGATCCTTAAAAAGATTGAATGATGAATTGATTACTGATTATTCTTGATATCACGAAGGAGAGAACTATAGAGGTACAAGATAAGTATACTCCATTAGTAAGCATTCATACATTATAATTATTACTGGTATTCGAAATGTATGGAACATATTCATAGTTCTCTAACTCAGATACCTTATCCAACAAGAGTGGTTCCTTTACGAGATTACATTTTGACTTAATTGCGTGAGATCTCACCTGATCGATAATTCATGATTGCTTTGAGAAAAACCATGTTTTCTTATATGGATGTCAATATTTTTTAGTAGTTGGTAATAAGGATGGACTCTCCGCAATTTGGAGCAAAGATAGTATGATATTGAACTTTGACAGCTAGCCTTGGAGGCTACATACAATAAACTTATTGGATTTTAGCAATCTGTATGTACCCTTTAAGATGAGAACAATTATAGAGTTCAATTTCCTTTTTTGTCTACAAAAGATTTATTTCAGAGGCACTCGGACACCTTTATCGGTTAGTATAAAGGTTGGGTGCTATAGTTTGTAAGATGTAATAATAAGAATTAAAATAGTGAAAGTCTCTTTGCTGAATAAGATTCTCTACTATAAGAACATATATGTGAGACCACTATATGTACAACTGCCAATGAACCCCGGGATAGTACTAGACCTCCTAAGCATTAAGTTATGGATAAAGGGGCCAAAGTCGAGCTCATTGGCCATAGAGGGTAGGTAGTGATAGTGTTATGTGAAGAAACACTAGTAGGGTGAAATTAGTGTTTATGTGGAATAATGATCAATTTAAACAAATAGCTTAGAAAAAAGAAAAATCACAACAAGCAAAAACCACATTGCACAAAGATTTATACAGGTTCACAAACTTTGATGCTACGTCTTATGCTAGACCTTGGTCTACCCAGAGCTTACAAACGCTCCACTAAGAACGAACTATTTCTTATGCAGTCTGAACTATTTACAAAGCACACGACTTACTAGAATATTTCTTCTAAATAAGAAGAAATATTTTCACAAAGAATGCCTAGGTATGCAACCTCAATTGAATTTATTGTCTACACAAAAAGAAAGGCTTTCACACATACGTCCTAAGGCACACATATGTCCTAAGAATCTCAAAGGAGTTCATGGCTATGAAACTTCAACTCAAGCTCAAGGAAGGGTCTCAAGTTCAATAAGAAGGCGAAGCCTTTTCTTTTATAGAGTCATGCTTTCTGTAGTTGTTTTAGAATGTAAAAGACCTCAAATCATGCATATTACATTGTAGTCCTTTGACTTTGACTTTCATGTCAAAGAGTCAAGTTGATCGATCAACCATTCTTACCTGATCGATCACACCTGATCGATCAACCTTGTTTCTGGATCGATCATAGAATTACAACGTGTATGTTCTTGATCGATCAATTTTGATCTTATATCGATCGTTTCTTGGATCTGATCGATCACCTATATCCCCAAGATCAATCACTTGATCTTGATCGATCATATTCCATATAAAGAAGATTTTTAAGCTAATTTCATTCCCGATTTATTCACAACAACTAATTTTGAGAATTATACATCATTTTATAACACACACCAAGAGCAATAAGCTCTCTACTCTCTACACCACTCTATACTTCAAGAGAAATATTGAAGAGCTTTTTTCTGTTGCGTTCTTCATTGCAACAACTCTGATTCTTTGCGATTGGTTCTTATGAGCATGCTCCTTGATTTATAGGATTGTTTTAGCCTTGCCTCATATTATTAATTGCATATCTACTCTGATATTAAGGTTATTAAGTTTGTATAATCTTTAAACTATTGAGTTGACCGCATAATCAATTAAGATAGTAATACGGTTGGGTTGTTGGCATGAGGAACTCGATTTATGGTAAGACCCATGTGTGTCATGTTGAAAGCCTGAGTTAGGAGTGATGAATCCCTGCTGGATCACCATTATTCTCTCTTTTTATCCTTGAAAAATAATAACCTCATGAGAAATCTTGAATAATTCTACATCTTTGACAAATAATTCAAATACCTATAAATAACAATATCCCTAATTTATTAAATACTAACATTTTCTTTATTTTTCTATTAAAAATTCCTAAAAATTAGAGTAAATATCGTATGTATTAATTTTGGTTTTAAAAAGAAATTAAAAAGAAAAAAATCACAAAAACTTTAAAATTAAGTGGTTTTAATCATTAAAAACCCTTGCAAAAAATTCTTCTTTGTACAAATAACCTCTTTTGACTTTTTCTTCAACATGAACTTGTAGATCTCATCGAGATCTACAACTTTACTACTTTGACTTTTTTGTAATTAAGCTTCTAATTATTTTATTTGGATTTTTCTTTGATTTTTTCCTATTCTAATTTTCTCATTGGGCCACTCACGTGGCCCCTTCCTCTATGCACCACTCGGCCTTGCTAGACACCCTTGGATTATCTCTCCCCTCCTCATCTCAACCACCCATCTCCCCTCTCATCTCCACCGTCTGATCAGACTTCCTGATCTAATCTCATCCACCCACACCCGCTCTAACCTCAGCCGCAAGATCTGCTCCCATCCAGCGACCCTGCTCTCTCCACATCACCCTTATGCCCTCAGCCCTCCAATCTGATCTCAGATAAGAACTCAGCCCTCCCCTTCCACCTCATCCTACGCCTGTGAATCAGATCTCCTAATCTGATCCTCACCCTTCACCCGCTCCCTCATCAGGGTCGTTGGATCGCAAGATCCAACGGTCCCTGCTCATCGTCTTCCTTCCGCACAATCGTTACCCTCGCCAAAGCCTTCTCCATTCCATTTTGAGTGTCACCCTCCGATCGGCTCCCCAAAATGTAATGCCACTTCCGAGTAGCCCTCACAACCCTCTCCCTCGCGTAACCCCCAACCATTTACCACCTTCCATCTAGAGCCTCCAATCATCCATTTAAAATCCTCGCTCCTCCATTTGTAACCGACATCTCCACCTTATAAAATCACCCTTGTCACCTCACTCTCACCTCATCCACCAATTCCGAGCAAGATTCCTAGCCCTCCTCATCCCTGTGACAGACAGAGGACGGAGGAGGGCCATCATGGCCTCCCCCTGCTTCGGTGTCAACCCACTGTGTTGACTGCCGTGTCACGATGCCTCCGACCCGCTGAGCTCCTCGGATCGACTGACCGAGTTCGAGGGAAGACCAGGGCTTCCTTCGAAGCCCAACACAAGACACTCCTCTGCCCAAGGATCATCTACGATCTCCAGGTAGTTCTTCCCACATATTTTCTTTGACTTTTCTCTTAATCTATCCGCCGTCTACAACCAATTCCACCACGGCCTGATCATCTCCGCACCTCCACCAGTCACCCACCACCTTTGCCAATACTTCCTAACACCTTCTCCCTTCTTCAGGACCTCCCTCCGCTCCGCCCATTTCCTTCTCATGCACTCCGGAGAAGAACTCACAAGGGACTCACCTCCTCACATCCACGACCCTCTGTTCACCTCACGTATCCACGCACGCCACCGCCTCAGCTATATCTAACTTCTGCAGGCCCAATGTTCCTCAATGGCTCCATTCTCGGACTTCGTCTCTGGCGTAGCTCCATCGACAACATCTTCTGACCCTCCCTCCATCTCCTCCGTCGTCTGAGCTTCATCACCAAAGCTTTTGGGATTTTCATCGACCATCAGGGAAGCAAATGGAGCATGGAGGAGCATCATAGGGCTCGTTGCAACCCCACCAAGTCCGCTGCAGGAGGCGGCGAAGTTGATGAACCCAACGCACAGGTGCAGTTCGATCCTCATGATCGGACAACTCAGAAATGGACTCGTCACCCACCAAGCCTGTAGGCTCGCAAGACCCGAGCCACTTGCTCGAAGTGCCCCTCTGCCAGCCACGTGTCCACCGAAGCTGCCTGACTCTGAACCTCGCTCGCGCATGTGCCATGCGTGTGAGGGCATAGTTATTTGCAGATATGCCCCTGATAGTCCTCCAAATTATATCCAGGTCCTCTAGGAGCGTGCCTTATGTGCGCACTTGGGAATTTTACACAAGTATCATGTCAGTTTATGAAAATTGCAAATTGGCCCCTACACTCAAAGGGAAAATTTCTATGATACCCCTCCGGCTTTCTGAAATTACAAATGGGTCCTTCAGGGATCTATTTGTAATATTTATCTTTTCTTTTCATGCATTTTTATTACATTTATGCCATTACACTGTTTCTTTAATATCTTGAGCATTCGGACTCTGTTTCCATTGATTTCAGTTCCATTTTGTTGCTAATTTTATCCTCTAATGTTTTGACACTATGTAAAATAGGATATATTTTTATGTGCTTAGTGTCTCCTGCTCTTTGATTTAAATGCCATTCATCATCTTTAATGCTCAATTCGACTCTGAAATCGAACCTTATTTTCTTGCTCAATGATTTGATTATTTTGGGGCATATTTGCATATCATTTCTCTGACATCATATCATTTATAATGAATCTCATTTAATTGCATTCTAAAATCAAATAAAAATGCATACATCACATGAACATTTCCTTGCATTATTTTATGTACATATCACAACTACATGAAGACCTAGGTTTAGAAAATAACCACTCGTTAATCAAACAATAATTTTTGATAAATAGACGAAAAGGTTCGTGCCCCTGTGTTCGACCTTGGTATACTTGCCAAGTAAAATAACTTCTACATATTCAGTGTGGTTTTTTTATCGATCGAATTTCATCTTCTATACTACAATTATCGACAATTAAAGAGGCGATTTTTCACGTTCATCAAATGGCGTCGTCATCGGGGACATGACTTATCTTTATTCGTTTATTGAATTTTCTTAATGTACTTTTTATGTGAATATTTTCAGGTCTTCTCACTGTGTTATTGTTGCATTATGTGTTCATTAATTTTCTAGATATTTTTCTGACATTATTCTTTTGCGGCAGGGCTCATGGAGACCGAGGACGCTTGAGACCCATGTAGGCGTGGAGTTGGGAGCTTCCCTGCAAGGAGCCACAGAAGAAAATTAAGGAAGAATCAATGATCTGAGTCAACATTTCATTCATGCATTGTGTTGTAAAAAAATATGCATCTTGTGCATTTCTAGAGGTCCTAGTTTGAGGGTTCGCATGTGTACAAAAAAAGAAGTAGATCACTCGATGATCTACACCCCACCCCCCACACACACCCATCTCTGTGTATTCATTCCCCTCACCACCTCCATCCTTCCATCTCTGAAAATCCACTCCCCCTCCCCCGCACATCCATCACAATGCATACAACCCCCCTCCCACATCTTCATCTTCATTTGTAAAAAAATCACCACCCCTCCCCCCATCTCCAAGCAACCAAACATCTGTACAAATGCCTCATCTAACCCTAAAAACCATGGGTCCCCGAAACCAAATTCCATATCGAATACTTAGGGTACTTTCTACCTAAGTATAGGGAGGGACCCGACTCAATCCATCTTCCCTCTATCTGTCTTCTTATACTTAGGTCATTTTTTACCTAAGTATAGGGGGACCTCCGAGTCAGTTCCACTATATCACCTTGTATTTAAACGGAGCTATGGCTTCATATCACTTGTGTTATGAGGACATAAGTATGGGGGGTATACCATATATTATTGTATATATACTTTAGCCATAGCTTGTATGTTAAATTTTTTGAAAACTTTTTGAGCTAGGGTTTAGGTATACTGGTGAACTGGTATACTGTTGAACAGATTTTTGTAAAGTTTTTGTAAAAATCTTTAAAAAATTGAGGGTCTAACTTTTTGTAAATAAAAGATTAACCTTATTCAAATATCCCTTAAAAATCTGAAAAATTGAAAATTTTCTTTGCTAGAGACTCTAACTACTAGGCTTAAAAATGAGTAGCTACTCTTTACTGAGGGAACTACGGTCTCCCTTAACAGAGTGGGTGGTTTAGATGACACTATCCATGGCTCTGTCCTCAAGTAACACAGGTAGCCGTCTAACGGTCTGTACTTACACCCATACTGGCTAGAAGTAGATGCAACTATTCATATGAGCTTGGGATAGTTATTATCTCTTTTAAGAATTTAAAAAATTAAAATTCATAAAAAATTGCAAAAAACTAAAATCACAAAAATTCACTAACTGGAGTTGGTATATTCCTGACACAATCACTACCACTCAAGGCTTGAGTATTTAAAGACACTCGATTTCTGAGATATTGAGAGACTGATCTAGGCAACCTTAGTCATTAGGGTTTGAACTTAATAATCCACACTTCCCTAGTTTGAGGATTTGAGCACTATAGTGCACTCTTCATCTCTACCTTATAAAGAATATGATCAGCACATCACTTTCATAACTGCATGATTGATGAGATGAGTTGAGTTATCACTTGAGGAACTGGGACAAGTGATTTGAGTTTAGATCCGATTTAATGGTGCTCGAGGATGGGATAAAGTTAATGAAGGCTTCAAGAGACCTGAGTGTCAGCAAACCCCAGCCAGTATGTGAATAAGTTTGCATGCTATCGTTTGAGATTGACCTATGTGCCAGGGTGTGATGAAACCTAAATAATTGTTGATCAGTGTGCACCAACTTTTGTTAAAAAGCAGTGGATCTAGCCAAACAATGAAATGGAAATTCGAGCGAAGTTCTCTTATACAAAGAAAAGCTCAATCATTACAAATACAAATTCAAAAGAGCTTCCACCAGAGGTGAGAGATCCAAACCATTTTAAAGTGTCCACTTGGACCAAACACTATTAGGACCAAGGAGTTGGGCTAGCATCAAAAAAAGGCTCTGCATTATATAGTGATACAAGTATGGGTGTCAAAAGTATCTTAGATACTCAAAAGAGACACACCTCGATGTACTATCAGGAAAACAAGTGCAGATAACTTTGAATTCTCTTGACGGACACATTGATTAACAAACAAAAATCCATGCGTTGATTAATAAGGAATTGGAGAGGCCCCTTGTTCCAATGTGAGGGAGAGAAGAATTGACACAATCCTATGCCCTCCATCATCTGGTTGTCCATCTACACTTTCAAGTCTGACAAACTAATGAAACGGTTGATTGAAGCAAGAACCGACTTATTCCCTAGTGTTGAGGATTAGGTCTAGAGGGAGTCTCCTGGACTGGAACCTTGGGCGACATCTCAACTCGACTCTCATGATTGTAGTACACTAATTATCATATCCTTATATGTTATGTACAGACAGAGAGTCTGATGATTAGAGAAGTTGGATTCCTTTTGACTAGACCATGGTTGAGCCCATAATTTTAGAATCACTCAAATTGAGGGTCTTCGATAAATTAAGCCTTGAAAATTCACATGCACTGCCATGAATTAATCTGACACCTTCATTCTTTAGATGCTCGAGGAAGAGCATAGTTTAAGTATAGGGGTATGATGGATCCCTACTGGATCATCATTATTCTCTCTTTTTATCCACGAAAGATAAGAACCTCATAAGAAATCTTCACTGAGTCTACATCTATGACAAATAATTAAAACACCTATAAAAAACTACCCCTAATTTATTATTAAATACTAACATTTCCTTTGTTTTTTTATTAAAAACCCCTGAAAATTAGAATAAATATTGTATAAATTAACTTTGGTTTCATAAAGGAATTAAAAAGACAAAAAAATCACAAAACCTTTGAAATTAAGTGTTTTATCATTAAAAACACTTAATTTCTTTTTGAAACCAAACAAAAATTCTTCTTTGTAAAATAACCTCTTCTGACTTTTTCTTCAACATGAAACTTGTAGATCTCATGAAGATCTACAACTTTCATGTTTTGACTTTCTTGTAATTAAGCTTCTAATTATTTTATTTGGATTTTGCTTTGATTTTTCCTTTTCTAATTTTCTCATTGGGCCACATGGCTCCCTCTGGGCCACCCACGTAGCCCCTTCCTCTGTGCACCACCCGGACTTGCTGGCCACCCTTGGATCATCTCCCTCCTCCTCATCTCAACCGCCCATCTCCCCTCTCCTCTCTACCGTCTAATCAGGTCCCCCGATCTAATCTCATCCACCCACACCCGTTCTAACCTCAACCGCAAGATATGCTCCCATCCAACGACCTTGCTCTCTCCACATCACCCTTATGCCCTCAGCCCTCAGATTAGATCTCAACCCTCCACTTTTGCCTCATCCTGTGCATGTGGATCAGATCGCCTAATCTGATCCTCTCCCTTCACCCGCTCTCTCATCAGGGTCGTTGGATCGCAAGATCCAACTGTCCCTGCTAATCATTTCCTTATGCATAATCGTTACCCTCGCCAAAGCCTATGCCCTTCCATTTTTAGCGTCGCCCTCCAATCGCCTCCCCAAAACCTAACACCACTTCCGAGTATCCCTCACATCCCGCTCCCTCGTGTAACCCCCAACCATTTACCACCTTCCATCTAGAGC
Organism: Ottelia alismoides; assembly: GCA_037367405.1. Classification (NCBI taxonomy): domain Eukaryota; kingdom Viridiplantae; phylum Streptophyta; class Magnoliopsida; order Alismatales; family Hydrocharitaceae; genus Ottelia; species Ottelia alismoides. The sequence continues at coordinate 456,088 of JAZKJV010008743.1, forward strand.
ATCCAATCATCTGTTCAAACCCCCACTCCTCTATTTTTTAACCGCCATCTCCACCTTATAAAATCACCCCTCCACCTCACTCTCACCTCGTCCACCAACTCTGAGAAAGAGTCTTGGCCCTCCTCCGCCTCCCTGTGATAGACGGAGGTCGGAGTAAGGCCATCATGGCCTCCCCATGCTCCGATGTAGACCCACAACATTCACCGTTGTGTCGCGGCCCCTCCGGCCCGCTGAGCTCCTTGGATCAGCTGATCGAGTTTGAATGAAGACCAGGGCTTTCTCCGGAGCCCAACACAAGTCACTCCTCCTCCCAAGGATCATCTCCGATCTCTAGGTACTTCTTCCCTTGTATTTTCTTTGACTTTTCTCTTAATTTATCCGTCGTCTACAACCATATCCACCACAACCTGATCATCTCCGTACCTCCACCAGTCACCCACCACTTCGCCAATACTCTCGACCACACTCTCCCTTCTCCAGGACCTCCCTCTGCTCTGCCCCTTTCCTTCTCAGGCACACCGGAGAAGAACTCACCAGGGCCTCGCCTCCTCCCATCCACGGCCCTCCGTTCACCTCATGTATCCATGCACGCCACCGCCTCAGATATATCTAACTTCTGCAAGCCCAATATTCCTCAATGGTTGGATATTTCAAGGTGGCTCCATTCTCAAACTTCATCTCCGACGTAGCTCCATTGACAACAGCTTCTGACCCTCACTGCATCTCCTCTGCCATCCGAGCTTTGTCGCCAAAGCTTTTGGGATTTTCATCAACCATCAGGGAAACATATGGAGCATGGAGAATCTACTCGACTAGGAAGAAGCTTCTTTACAGTGTGGAGGAATTTCTTCATAAACTGAAGAAAAACCCTTCATATGGGTTCGCCGGAGCCCCACCAAGTCTGCCGCAGAAGGTGGTGGAGCTGATGAACCCCACGCACAGGTATCGATCGATCCTCACGATCGTTTGTGCTGAAAAGGTAACTTTTAGAAGCATACATGGTCAACATTTCAGAATAACGATTGGAGGGAAGATCTGTAGTTCATCCATCCCTCTACAACAAGATGAATCACTCTAGCAGGATGACGAAGATGATGATCTTCCTACAGTCTCCATATTTCTCAATTTCTGGGATATGACGAGAAAAGAGTTAAAGTTCATCAAGGAGGAGACAAGTTACACCACTGTCGAGCTAGTCTGGATGACCCTCAAATCTAAAGCGATCACCTCTATTTATTATTCCTTATCAGAAGCTGAGTTTGACTGAGTCTCTCACTTCTAGACAGCTATTGAATAACCATTTATCTATCTCTATTCTTCCATTTTACATTTAAATCCTTATCAAAACATACGTAAATACATCTAACATGTACAAATTAGTAGCCTTAATTCATCTGTAAATACTATATAAATACATGCATTTAACTCCAAAATAAAAGAATAAAGAAAAGAAAAGGAAAATTAATGAAGTATCAAAGATACTAAATGACCCTAAACCTTTGGACCAGGTCAGTATTGGCTTGGTTGACAAGGAATAAAGTTGGGGGAGATAAGTTTCTATGTTGTATATAGAAATCCTAATTTATATTCTTCAGAATACCCATTTTTACACTATTCTATTCTTTATTTCATATACCTCTAATAATAAAATGATCTACACAAAACTTATGCATAAAAATACATAGAAAATTATAAAAATAATTGCACATAAAAATAATACATAGTGCAACTGGGACACACAGATGAAAAAGCCTTAAACCAAACTTCATAGACCAACATCTTTTCCATATGAACTCAAAATTCACCAAGCTCATCTCCATTGTAAATTATCTATCTAATAAAGGTGGTTTTATTAAAAATGGAGTTAAGATGCAAAAGCCAACTTTTTGGGTCCCATTGTACTATGTATTTGTATATATTATTTGTATAGTTGATTCTTTATATCTTTACTCTTCTTATAATTTTAAACAATTGTATATATTATATAAAACATATTTAAAATAGAAACAAAAATAAATACTTGTAAAAAGACATAAAAATCAATATTAAATACTAATATACAAGTAGAATGTACCTATGATACAGTGTATACGTATTTATTTATGTACATAAATAAATTTATAAAAATCTTACAAAAACATGTAAATATGTATTAAATTTTTTTGTAAATAAATAAAATATTTAAATATAGTATTATGTATAAAAATAAGCATTTTAAAATATAAATATATAGAATATTTAAAGATAAATACTAAGTATATAAATAATTATACCTAATAAATTGAGATGTAAAATAAAATAAAAATTATTGTAAATTAGTTTATAAAATAATGAACATTTTTTATATTTTAATGTTTATTTAGTTAATTCATTTGATATTCTATTTTCAATCATTTATTCTTTTCATTATTATTTTGTACTTATTCAGTCCAACGTGGACCAATGAGGTTCTGTCAAATGTTGACCCCTCAGTCAACTATACATTCTTCAATCGCCTACATGTCAGACCTGTGACCCTCTGACCTTTACCCAATTTCCATGCATGATCTAGGGCTCTATGCGCCTGATTTCTTCACAAAAAAATCTTCAAGGCACATTGCTCCATCACGTCCTTCCATGATCTTTGTTGTAGATACACTCCATTGCTTGCAAACCCATGAACTTTGGACCCCTTTGTCATTGTCTATAAGCATCCTCCTCCTCCATTTTTGAAGGTTTAATCCATCTTCTTCACTTGTAACCCCAAGAATCCTCAGCTGGAGGTCGACCCTTGTGACAAGAGGTGTCCTTCCTTGATTCACGCTAAGGAGAAGGTTGGAAGAGTGTGATCCACCATCATCGGACTTTGTCCAGGTGGTTCTCTACTCCTTGGTCCTTCGACCAAGTTTGAGTTTATTTCAATCGCTTTCTAGATTAGTTTTTATTCCTACTTTTACTTTTGCATTTCATTTGACACATTCAGCCTATGTTTTAGCTTAGATCAGCATATTAGAGTTCTCGGAGCTTAGATCTCTAATCGTTGTTTCCAGTCGTTCTACCCGTTATTCCTACCACTGCCTCCACCCTCATCTCATTCCCCTCCATATTCTCTACATCTCGATCCACCTCTCCTCTTTGATCTCGTAAAGATAAGCCCAATCGAGTTCCTCGCTCGTCGCACACTGGAGATATTCCATCCCATCTCATTTCACCTTATTTTACCTAATAAGTTGGTCGAAATCCTTCGCCCTCTAGCCTTGGACCCTCTCATGCAGGATAGAACCTCCCAGGAGAACATCTTGGCTTGATTTACTCGGCATGAAGGCTCCCTGGTGCAACTCCTCATCCTCGAGCTTCAGTCCCCCATCGATGGTGCCCTGACATTTTTTAGCACATGTACATCTATGTAAGACTAGCAAGACCAATTTGTCCATCTCAACAGCTTGTTAGACTGCCTGTATCGTGAGATAGAGATGATTCAAGGAAGCCTAAACCATGTTCTTCACGAGTTCTTCTACGCGGCTTCCTTACCGTTGGATGGATGATGTCTCCCAGGTCCGATCTCAGCCATCAAGTCGAGAGGCATCGACATCATCAGATCAAGTCTCATATTTAATCTAGGCCCCTCATCTACGAAGGGGTATTGAGAGCCCAATGCGTGTCACATGGTTAAGTGAGAAGATCATCATTATCAGATCCACACGCCTTTTGGGTAAAATACCATTGAGCCCCTCCACATTTATTAAGTCATGTAAATTAAAAACAACATGTAATATAATTAGGTAAACTTTGCAAATGGAACCTTACACTTCTTTGTAATTACACTTTGTTCTAGTACACGCCACCTCATGTGGTATCCCACGTGAGGTGTTTTTTTTCGAAAAATTATGTAGTGTACCCAAGGATTTCTAAACATGTTATGAAAAGCATTTAATGTTTCTATATATTGCAAATAGGTCCCTACTAGTTTAATAATTTTATTTTGTGAATAATTAGCTTTATTAAATATTTTTATTTCCTCAAAAATTGTAGGAAAATTAATCTAAGTGTCTAACATTGAGAAAAAACAATTCCAAAAATTCCCCCAAAAATATATCTATTAATATATTATCTACCATATATCCAAAAATCACTAAAAAATATTATAAAACCTAAAAACTGCAAAACCCTAAAATCCTTATAAAAATTAACAAAAATAATTTAAAAATATAAAAATATACCTTAATATTTGTCAATTTTATTTATAATATATATAGTTTTATGTATTTGGACCTATTTATATTTATTAAACTTAAAACAAGTTCGACTAATTAATCTGTTTACTATTTTATATATTTCTTATTTTAAAAATACATAAAAATTTGGCAAAAATGATATAATTTACCAAAATAGAGAAAAACATAAATTTTTAAAAAATACAAAAATATTTTTTTCATTTATTTTGACTATATTTATGTGTATATAAAAATATAAAACCATATACATATATTATATATCATATATATTACTTATAATATATATATATTTATATTATAATACATAAATTTATTTTAAAAATTAAAAAGAAACTAAAAATTACAAAACTAAAAAGAAAAAAAATTAAAAATTAAAAAAATATAAAACTATTAAACCATTAAGAATCCATAAAAATCACATATCATTAAAAACCCACATAAAAACAAGAAAAAGCAGAACATAAAATACAGAAATAATTATATTAATTAAAAATAATTAATTAATCATTATAGTACACATCGTTTGCTCCATGTATTTGACCTCTACATTACTTACACCTATACACATTTTTATAGAGTTATAATAAATTTTAACTCACACTTTACATGTATTGCTTATCTATCCGTGGGTTATTGTTGGTGAAATCCCTTGGATTGGGTGACACGCATCGTGAAAACTGCCGATACAACGATTACCGAATCCGATTTGTCGGACATTGCATGCCCTCCAAGACCGGACCCTTGGTTCCTAGTCTGAGCGAGTCAACAACAACTTATAAGATTTGAAAGTGCTTGGAGACAACTCATGAAGGCACAACTAAGGTGAAGGAATTTCGATTCAGAATGCTCTCTCTTGAATATGAAACTTTCGAGATGCATAAAGGGGAGACTATCTAGGATATGAATGCCAAATTCACTGCCATAGTGAATCAGCTAATGAATCTTGGAAGAACCTTTCTACATGGAGAACTTTCCAGCAAAAATATCATCTCTGTCAGGTGACTGGGAACACAAGGTCACTGCTATTGAAGAGTCCACAAACTTTAGCAAGACCTCGTTAGAAGATCTCATAGGCAACCTTCTTTCCTATGTATCAAAAAAGGAGTACAAGAAGAAGGATATGAGAAGCCATATAAACATTTTGCCCTAGCAGCCAAGAAGGAAGTCTAAGAACAATCTGATTGTGGTGATGATATCACAATAATGACCCATCAATACAAGAACTTCCTCAAGAAGAAGAGAAATCAAATGCTTCCAATGCGATAAGGTGGGGCATGTGAAGAAGGATCGCCCTCTGATGCAAAAGAGCTTCAGACATGAAAAGAAGTTCGAGAAGAAATCCAAAATAAAAGCTATGCAATTATCATGAGATGAAGATTCAAGCAGTTAGTGAGGAAGAAAGCAAAAACACATACTTGTAATTAATTGGAGTTGTCGAATCCAACTCATCTGATTTAGATACCGGCGCTGAGGTAAATGAACTTTATTATTTAGAACTTTTTAAAGCATCTCAAGATCTTTTTAAAGAAAATAAGAAGCTTGAAAATATTAATAAGAAGTAAAAGCAGGTAAAACTCTTGTCTTAGTGACTTAGATATTTTCAAAAAGGAAAATGAGTTGCTAAAATAGAATCTAGGTAGTTTTTTAATGAAAATTACCCGTTTAGAAAAAGAAATTACTGAGGTCAAAAAAAATTATCTTTTTACCTTCTTACGTGAAAGAAAAATAGAATATAGAAAATCATGCTTCTAACTCCAATTATTTCCTGAAAAGAAAATGGGTTTCGAGAAAGAAAGAAGCTATGTAACATAACCCTGAAGGACTTGCAAAAGAAAGTGTACCACAAAAATCTTTTTCGGGGGATGAAGGATAAAGAAAATGGAGGAGGCCACGTCAACAACAAAGGTAGACCCCACCAAGGTTGAACAACTTTTAAAATCATAGTTGGACACCATCGCCATGGAGAAGCTTTTGAGATTGGAGAAGTTCGCTGCCAAAAATACTAGGTACTTCCTATCATTATTGTTTAGTTAAGCACACATATCATGCATTGGTGATGAGACATCGACTCTTACGTTTAGGGGGAGATTTTAAGCAAATATTAAGTGGAAGAACTAGTTTAGGAGGACATATTAAAAAAATACTTTCAAATAAAAGGGGGAGAGCGATGAATCCACGATTCATCATCTTAATATCTTGATCTTAGCAAAATCCCCGAGTAAAGTCCCAAATAAATGTCCATAAAATAAATAAACTAACAAAATAACTCTTGTAAATAAAACACTCTAGTTATTGCATATAAGATTGTATAAAATGAATTAACAATAAAAAGCCGCAAAATCAAAGGAGTTTTATACATGTAAATAGCCCAAAACTTCATGTTTTTTTAATAATTTCATTTCAACTCCTTTTTGCCTAATTCTTTCTCTAACTTGTTTATAAAAATGTACATAAAAATACAAAAATACAAAATAAATTTCACCTCAAATAAATGCTCCTAGATCCCAAAAATAAAAAGCCGTAAAGTCAACTTCCAAGCCAAATTCCCGCTCCGTATGAACTCCGAATTCACCAAACTCACTTTTAAAATTAAAGTTAGAAAATTATCTATCCAACGGAAGTGGTGTCATTAAAATCGGAGCTCGTTTGCAAAAGTTGGATTTTGGGACCTAGATGTACATTGTATATTTTTGTACTTATTCATTCTTTCCTCATTTTTTATCTTATCTTTCTTAATTACATAAAAATCCAAAAAAATCATTGTTGTATTGTATTTTAATTATAATATATTATTGTATTTTTTCTGTGTAAATATCTCTTATTAAAAAGACAAAAAAATACATAATAGAAAAGTAAATAAAAAATTGGACATGGTGTTTTGTCTTCTTTTGTAAATTCTCCACTATTTCTCCTCTTTTTATTTTTTGTTGTATTTAAAGTAGCCTACTTTATTTCATTTTATTTATTTAATTATTTTACATTCTATACAATAATCACCAATTCAACTCCATTATTCCACCATTTTTTCCAACTTCCCATTCAACTCCATTAATAATTCAACCTCCCATTCAACTCCACCACTTTAATAACCTCTCATTCCATTCTCTTTATATACATCTCATCATCCTCAATTTACACTTGATCTATCTTTATGTGAGGAGAGCCTAGTTCCCAGAGTTGAATCGGTGACAGCGACACAACCGCGGTCGAGCGACGACATCCCTCTCTCCGGTGAGATCCGTTGGCTTTTTGACCAACATCGCAGCCGCAACCGTGCGCTGCTCGAGCTCATCGCGCGTCGACAATTCGAGCGAAGACCGTGCTCTCACGAGCACATCATAGGCGACCGTCCATCGTAGGTAATTTTTTTCGTCTCATTTTATCTTCTTGTTAGTTTTGTATTTTTTTAACATATCATATCACCACCATTACATCTTCATTTGTTCAACATCATCCATTTCCTCACCTTCATAACCATCATCATAGTATTTTTTCCATATTATTTACCCCCTGTTTTAAAAAAATCAAAAAATATATATATATAATTAAAACAAAAAAAGTTTTTCTTAACACCAGAAATTAAATTAATAAAATTCAAAAAAAATCAAAAAAAGAAAGGAGGAGCAGCAGTCAGCAGCCCGCCACCCCCCTTCCTCCACGGGCAGCGGCGCCGGCCGCCGCCCCTCCCCCCTCAGCCACGCGTGCGGCCCCGCCGCCCACAACCGTCAGCGGCCACGCACGCTCAGATTGCGACCAGCCCCTCCTTCCACGCCGCAGCCCATCGCCGCTCGCCGCGCAACCCTTACTGCCGACCTCCCGCGTCCTCCGTGGATGGCCGCGCCGCCAGTGCGCCGTCCCCCTCGTCCTCCTCAATCTTCCCCACCGCACGAGCACCGCCGTCGACCTCCCTTTTGTTGGGTTTATCCCTAGTCGTGCCCAAGGAAGAAGAAGGTCTTTCTCTCATTTTTTATTGTAAACATTGCATATCGTTCCCTTTTAGTTTATGTAATTACAAAATAGTCCCTATGCTTTTGTCGTGTTGTTTATGTCATTTACAGTTTGCATGGATACCCCTGTCTTTGTCTATTAATTTGGACTTCAATATGGCATCTTTTTATTAATGAAAAATTCCATTGTGTTGAGCAACTAATTGTCTACATTCTGAATATTTATTTGTATTTTTTGTGAGTTGTGAGTAATTAATTAAAAATGTTTAACTGAAATTCTATATATTTTACCCATTCTGTGCTCTTAAATTGATAACTAACTCACAATTTCTCTAAAAATTCCACAAAAATTAGATATGATTGATAAGTGCTTAACTTACTGTCCAAATTTCATTCAAAGTGGAGTTGTCTTGTGCTTAAAATAAATTGTAAAGTGATTTTAATATTTGATTTTTAATTAATCTCCTGGATTCTATAAGAAAATATCTTTTTGGGATATTTCGCATTCTGATTAATGTGACATTGTGGATTAATTAGGAATTAATTACTCATTGTCACTCTGTTTTCACTAAAAAATACATAAAAAATTCATAATTTGTCAAAAAATTCCAAAATTTTACTGTAGCTTCCTTGCATGATGTTTATATTCCAGTAAAATTTTCATCATTTTTTCTTACTGATTTGTGAAAAATTGCGAAAATACCCATAAAAAGTGTGCATTTTCATTGTTGCATTTTAATTCCTAAAAATACAAAAAAATATGTTTTGTGTTCCTCACTGAATTAAGATCCTAGAAAAAAATATAATTTGGTTGAATTGGATTAATTTGATATTAATATTAATTTGGCCAATTGTGTGATTACTTAGTGTCTTGATTCACCCGCATTTGCCTTTCACCTTTGTTTTTGCATTAAAAAAATACAAAAAAGTCATATTGGAAATCTGAAACTTAATTTTCAAATTAACCCCAAAGTTGTTCCTTTGCCTCCCTGTGTTCGACCCCGGACTTGCCCGGGATATAAATTAAAGCCGAGACACTCTTCACAGAGATCCTTCTCTCGGTTCTGACTGAATCGCTAAGTACACGTACCACAACGAATACGAATTAATCATCGTATTTAGCGACTCGTCAGAGAGATATTTGGTTCAGCTTAGAACTTTTTGATTATGACAAAAAGGGAGATAAAATATTGTTTACAAAAATTATTTGCTCACATATAAACACATTATTTTTACAAATATAAAATTTTTTACCATCATCAAAAAGGGGGAGATTGTGAGTGCATGCATGAGTGGAGAAATTATTAGTACATAAGCATGCATGTTTTGATGATAACAAAACCTGTGTGTGAATCTTGTAGTTAGGTCAAGAGTTGGAAAGCTACTGGACCAAGAAGAAGCTCAAGCTGAGGAGCTCAAGCTTAAGTGAAAAAGAAGAAGCTAAGAAGCTCAAAGGAGTTCATGGCAATCAAACTTCAGCTTAAGCTCAAGGAAGGGTATCAAGATGAAGAAGAAGGCGAAGTCTTTTCTTTCATTAAGCCATGCTTTCTGTAGCTGTCTTAGAAAGTAAAAGATCTCAAATCATGCTTATTGAGTTACAACCCTTTGACTTTGACTTTCGGGTCAAAGAGTCAAGCTGGTCGATTAACCATTTGTACTTGAACGATTAACTTTATTTCCAGATCAATTATTGAATTACATTGTGTATATTCCTGATCGATCAATTTTGATCATAGATCGATCAATTCTTAATTCTGATCAATCACCTATATCCAATCATCTATATCCCCATGATCAATCATTTGATCCTGATCGATCATATTCCACTTGTGGAAGATTTTTTAAGCTAATTTCATTCCCATTTCATTCATAATAGCTACTTTTTGAGAGCCAACTTATGGAACCCTAAAAGATATAAATAAGATCTCATACATCATTTTATAACACACATCAAGATCATCAAGATCTCTACTCTCTGAATTCCACACTTTTTTTGAGAGAAAGCTCGGAGAGCTTTTTTGTTGCATTCTTCATTGCAATAACTCTAATTCTTTGCGATTGATTCTTATAAGCACACTCCTTGATTTCTAAGATAGTTTTAGCTCTGCCTCATATTATTCATTGCATATTACTTTGATATTGAGGTTATTAGGTTTGTATAATCTGTAAATGGTCGAGTTGATCATGTAATCAACTCAGATAACGGGTGGGTTGCTGGCATGAGAAACTTGATTTAGTGGAATGACCTACGTGGATCATATTGAAATCTTGAGTTAAGAGACTCAGGTCATGGTTTTTATCCAGGAGGGTTTCTACGTTAAATACATGTGCACTTGTGGTTTGATTTATTATCTTGTGATTGAAATTTCTATGTAACACTATCATTGTTTAGGTCTATTGTTTACAGTAATCCAGATCATATTGTACGATCCACCCACAAACATAATCTGGTGTCCACACGGGTGACATAAAACCAACATTTGGTATCGTAGCCTCGTTTGTGCTGAAGAAGTAACTTTTAGAAGCACACATGCCAACATTTCAGGATCACGATTGGAGGGAAGCTCTGTAGTTCGTCCACCCCTCTACAACGGGACAAATTACTCTACCTGGATGATGAAGATGAAGATTTTCCTACAATCGTCATATTTATCAATTTGGGATATGACGAGAAAAGAGTTCAAGTTCATTGAGGAGGAGACACTCTACACTGCTATCGAGCTAGTCCAGACGACCCTCAACTCTAAAGAGAACAACTCTATTTATTGCGCATTATCAGAAGCCGATTTTGATCGAGTCTCTCACTTCAAAACAACTAATGAATAACCATTCATCTACTTTTATTCTTCTATTTTGCATTTAAATCCTTATCAAATACATGTAATACATCTAACTTGTACAAATTAGCAGTCTTTATTCATCTATAAATACTATATAAATACATGTATTTAACTCCAAAATAAAAGAGTAAAGAAAATAAAAGGAAAATAAATGAAGTATCAAAGATACTGAATTACCCTAAACCCCGAGACGAGGTAATATTGACTTGGTCGACAAGGAATAAAGTAGGGGAGATAAGGGTCTATACTGTATATAGAAACCCTGACTTTTATTTTTTAAAATACCTATTTTTACACTATTTTATTCTTCATTTCATGCATCACAAATATTAAAATGATATACATGAAACTTGTGCATAAAAATACATAGAAAATTATAAAAATAATTACACATAATAATAATGCACAGTGCAACTGGCACACACATATGAAAATGCCATAAACCAAACTTCACACACCAATATCTTCTCCATGTAAACTCAAAATTCACCAAACTCATCTCCATTGTAAATTATCTATTTAATAAATGTTGTTTCATTAAAAAATGGAGTTAAGATGCAAAAGCCAGCTTTTTGGGTCCCATTGTACTATGTTTTTGTATATTTTATTCATATAGTTGATCTTTATATTTTTACTCTTCTTATATTTTTAAATAATTATATGTTTTATAAAATGTATTTAAAATAGAAACATAAATAACGACTTGTAAAAAGACACAAAAATCAATATTAAATACTAATATACATGTAGAATATACCTACGATGTAGTATATATGTATTTATTTAAGTACACAAATAAAATTATAAAAATCTTAAAAAATGTATAAATATGCATTAAAACATATTGTAAATAAATAAAATATTTAAATATAGTATCATGCATAAAAAACTAAATAAAAACATAAATACATAGTATATATAGATAAATACCTATAAACTAGTAGATAAATAATTATACCTAATATATTAAGTTGTAAAAAGAAATAAAAATCATAGTAAATTAGTTTACAAAATAATGAACATTTGTTTTACCTTTTATTTAGATAATTCATTTGTTATTTTATTTTCAATTATTTATTCTTTTCATTGCTATTTTGTCCTCATTTGGTTCGACATGGACCAATAAGGTTCCTTCAAATGTTGTCCCCTCGATCATCTGTACATTCTTCAGTCGCCTGCATGTCAGACCCATGACCCTCTAACCTTCACCTAAGTTCCACACATGATCTAGGACTCTATGCTCCCTGATTTCTTCAAAAAAATATTCTAGGCACATTTCTCCATCACGCCATGCTCTGATCTTTGTTGTACATACACTCCATCTCCAGCAAACATGTGACCAGTAGACCCCTTTTGTATTGTCTATAAATAACCTCCTCTATTTTTCGAAGGTTTGATCCATCTTCTTCACCTGCAACCCCAAGAATCCTCATCTGGAGGTCGACCCTTGTGACATGAGGTGCCTTTCCTTGATTCACGACGAGGAGAAGGATGGAAGAGAGTGATCCACCATCATCGGACTTTGTCCAGGTGGTTCTCTTCTCCTTGGTCCACCGACCAAGTTTGAGTTGATTTCAATCGCTTTCTAGGTTAGTTTTTATTCCTACTTTTTATTCCATTCATTTTATGCATTTAGCCTATGTTTTAGCTTAGACAGTAGATTAGAGTTCATCGGAGCTTAGAGCTTCGACCATTGTTTCCAGACGTTCTACCCACTGTTCCGACCACTGCCTCCACATGCATCTCATTCCTCACCATATTCTCCACATCTTGATCCGCCCCTCCCCTCTGATATCGCAAAGATCGACCCAATCTTACATTGACGATGAGCCCTTGACTCTTACTTTTAGGGAGGAGCCTTTAAGCAAAGATTAAGGGGGAGCACTAGTTTAGGAGGAGCTCAGATTAAAAAATGATTTAAAGAAAAAGGGGGAGAGATATTTGATTTCAAGTTAGACCTTTTTTATTATGTCAGAAAGGGGGTGAAAATATTGTTTACAAAAATTATTTGCTCACGCACACACACATTATTTTGACTAACTTAAAATTTTTTTATCATCGTCAAAAGGGGGAGATTATGAGTGCATGCATGGGTCGGAAAATTGTTAGTACATAAGCATGTATATTTTGATGATAACAAAATATTTGTGCAAAGCCTGTATCTAGGTCAAGAGCATGAAAGCTAATAGACCAGGAAGAAGCTCTAGTTGAGGAGCTTAAGCTTAAGTTAAGAAGCTAATAAGCTCAGAGGAGTTTAAGGCTATGGAACTTCAACTTAAGCTCAAGTAAGGATCTCAAGCTCAAGAAAAAGACAAAGTCTTTTCTTTTATTGAGTCATGCTTTCTGTAATTGTATTAGAATGTAAAAGACCTCAAATCATGCATATTGAATTTCAGCACTTTGACTTTGACATTTAGGTCAGTTGATCAATAAATGATTCTTACCTGATTGAACACACCTAATTAATCAACCATATTTCTAGATCAATCATTATTTGAATTACAACTACTATATTTTTGATCAACTTTGATATCTGATCAATTATTTTATGAATCTGATCAATCACCTATGTCCCCATGATTGATCATTTGATCCTGATCGATCATATTCCTTTTGCGGAAGATTTTTGAAGCAAATTTCATTTTCAATTTATTCACAACATCTACGTTTTGAGAGCCAACATCTATGGGACTATAAGACATATAAATAGGTTCCCGTAACTCATTCTACAACACACACTAAGAGCAACAAGCTCTCTACTCTCTGCTTTTCATTCTATACTTTGAGTGGAAGACCCATTTGGGTCAGGTTGAAAGTCTGAGTTCAGATACTCAGGTCGTGGTTTTTATTTATGAAGGTTTTCATGTTAAATACATGTGCACTTGTGGTTTGAGTGATTATCATATGGTTAAAAGTGTTGTGTAACGATGTGCTTGTTTAAGTTTATTTTCAGCGATCCAGATCATACTGTCAGATCCACCTGCACCCATCATTCGGTGCCCATGCGGGAGACATAAAACCAACACCGGTGTCCCCATGCATAAGCTAACACCAGTTTTGCCTCTGCACCTTATCCTTCACAATCACACCCAAGAGGATTATATACGCAATCACCGAGGCAGCAACATCATCAGTAGCATCCACACTATGGATAGTCGAGCTAGCATGGCATGTTTTCACAAGCACGCCAATAACAACAACATCATCATCAGATCCAGCAAGGCCAATTTTCACAGTCTCACTTCCAGCAAGGTCAGCTTAGTCATAACCAGGGCCCATATGCACCTTCTTCTAGTCCTTCTGTTGTATTACATCATATTTCAGATGAGATTCATGCATACATGAATGAATTTCATGACACGAGGGTAGACCTTAATCAGATCTCCAGATAGAATGAGGAGATGATTGTATAATCAACCTCCCTTCCCGCCCAGGTCTAGGATAATCCCAAAAACCTGAACAAGAGTCAGGACCACCACAAAGATCATGTATACTACTCAGATTTACCCCTATCTGAGTGTGAGATCCTTTCTCTTAATAATGTTAACCATATGTCACTCAAGAGAGGAAGGATTGTGATCATACCTGATCGGGCATGAGCTAGAGAGGAGGACAATGATGAGGGTCTACCTAAGGAGACCTCAAAAGATGAAGAGGAGAGGCGTCAACAAAAATTCATCATCATCAGCACCAGCAGCTGAAGACGATGGGAAAAGATAAAGGGAAAAAGAAAATAAAGAGCTCAAGATGCGAGTTTAGGGATCGTGACACCACTAGAGGGGGATGAATAGTGGTTCATGGTACCTTTGAAAATCTTCATGGATTAACCAGCAAGAACATATAAAATATTCAAGCAGACCGGTCATCACATTTGTACAGTATTTTAATGTGGAAACCCATCTGGTAAAAACCATGACCTGAGTCGTCATAACTCAGGATTTCTCGATTAGCCAAGATAATCAACTACTTCACTAAAGTTTGAAATATTTATACATATATCACAATCGTTTACAAAGTTGGTGCTTCAGAATCTCATATCAAACACCAAGATCAATACTACATATCAAACACTATAGCCCGAGTAGAAGAACAGACGAGCTTTCTACTTTCTTCATATTCCCTTAGAGGTCTCACGTCCAAGAACTTTCTCTGCACACTTAGGAACAAATGCCTAAAGTTCTGCAGAAAGATGTTAACTGGAAACAAGATGTATGATAGTAAGAATATCCAGAAAGAGTAATCTCATCAGATATCACAAAATAATTATGTAATAAATATTAGATGATATATATAGATAAACATCAGTAGTAATTGCATAGATAATTCACTAAGAATAACACAAGCAATTATATCACAAATATCGTAGGAGGATAAATAATATCAAATAATAATTAATATATTACGTTGAGACGAAGCTGTCAGAAGTATTCTGAGTGAAGCAGAATATCTTGAGAGAAGGCAAGAAGATTTGACACTTCTGAACAAACCTGCATCACAACATTTCAGAATCACGAATATTCTTCTCAGAATATCGAATAAGTCGAAGAACATGAGAGAGAATATCGAGAGAATCACTTAGAAATAACTTCTAACTTTTTTATTGAGAATAGGAGTGAATATTTGAATGGTGTGCATTCAAATAATGGGTAGTGGGTCCTTTATATAGGAGCAAAAAAATGGCAGTTGGAACAAAATGGTACGAAATCAATGATGCTTTCCTGATATGATCGATCATGTTAACAAGTATGATCGATCAATTGATGACCATTTGATTGGATTCAAATAATGATCGATAAGTTCAAATTGGTATTATCAACAAGGCACGATCGATCAGTGGAAACAAATGATCAATAAGGAGTGATTGATGACTGTGAGAAATATGATCGATCAAGTCACCAAAAATTGACATTCTTGGAAAGGAAACTTGTGCTTTTGTAGCTAGCTGAAGTTACAACTTTCAAACTAAATACAGGTAAACATATTACAGATCTTTTGAATAAAGAAATAACAAGACTGAGCAACTACAACTTGCTTCTTAGAGGAGGCAGGTCGAGTTGAGATCCTTAGCAGTCCTGCATTCATAAAAAAATATGCGACAGACTACGATATCATCTTATGTGTGTGTCATCTTTACAATAGTGAAGAACAAAAATACTAACTCAAGATTCCCTTATTCAAGCGAGTCTAAGAAGGAGGAGGACCTTGCACCTCCACCTGAGGAGGATACACTAGCCGCAGTTACTCCACATTCTTTATACCATGATTTTAATTTCAATTATTGTAATGAATATGATTGTGAGAAGAACTCAATTACTTTGAATGCAAAAGCAGCATGTTTCAGTTATGATTTTGATTCTTCTTGTACTTGTGCTTCAATCCCTTTACCCTGTGCTCTTACAGAAGGAATGCCTAACATAAAAAAGATTCGAAAAATAACCCTGAAATGGCACGATTTTATAAAGAATACATTATGGTTAAGGTGCCATTTGATAAGTATGTGGACAATAATCCTGCTTTTCAAAATACCTTAAGGTGAGATGCACAACTACTACGGTTAGCAGGAAGAAGCCTAACAACCATGTTCAGAATAATGTTCTTACGATTGCCCCTACTTCTTGTATTAGAAATCAACAGCTTCCAAGAAAGAAAAAAGATATGGGTGCACACTATGTATAGAGTCATATTGATGAAATTTTGTTTGCACGTACTCTCCTATATAATGTCTATTTTGTAAACCTCTTACCTCTATCCCTATACAACAAGCTAAATATAGGACCTCTTAAGGATTCCTAAGCTCAACTCTAATTTTCATATCAAATCACTAAGAGTGCCAAGGGGTGAGGTTATTGATTGCAAGGAAAGATTACCCGGTAGACTTCATTGTCCTTGATCCAGAGTCCCCTAATCATTAGAGAGACTCAAAGATCATTTTAGGGTGGCCTTTCCTTAGGACCGCAGGAGCTTCATTTGATTATCAGACTGGGAAGATGAAGTTTCATTCTCTAGGCAGAGAAGTGGAACTTAAAATAGAGTAGACAACATGGTAGAGATTTGACTCGGAATCCAGTATCGAGTCATCTTCTTCTGAGGCAGAGTGTTAGACATAGTTGGGCCATGGCTACAGAACCCAATAAACTGAGTGATACCCTCTCATCTGGGGAGGATAGTGTATACCATGTAGTTTGCTGGGAGTTGCAAAGTTTCTTGATTGATGCATTACCCTACACCTTTGATGACACAGAGGCCACTCTCGGCATGTTAGCTCCCTCTCTCGTGGAACATTCAAAGGGTGAGTATTATGAGTCGGACGCAGCTTCGGCCAACCTACATTATGATATTTAGCGATTCGACTCAAAACGTAACATAGTTGGTAGCCAACACAACACAGACAGACCCACCTTCATGTAGTATAGAACCTGATTTAGAAATGGTTAAGCATGATTTGCTAGATGATACATCGTTATGAGCTCAAACCATTACCCATACCCTTAAGTATACCTTCCGTGTAGGATCTGAGAAGAGATATCATGTTATTATTAGCTCACAGTTGGATAAAGAACCATAGTCTAGTTTGCTTAAGATTTTGGAAAAGAACCGCAAAGCAATAGGTAGGAGAGTGTCGGATATTGTTGGGATTAACCCAACTCTCTATTCATACCATATTTATTTGGAAGATCATGCTAGACCTTCCCATCAATTTCAACGTAGATTGAATCCAAATCTAAGGAAAGTTTTTAAAATAGAGATTGAGAAATGGTGTGATGTTGGGTTTATTTTTCCCATCTCTGACTCCAAATGGGTGGCACATTTAAACATTTACATTTATTTTTTTTGTGAATTTTAAGTATTTTATGTTTTTATTACTTTAGAAATATTTTTATTTTTTTATTTGATTTTTATTTTTGTAATTTTTATGTTTCCATTTTTATTTTCCATTTTATGAATTTTAAAGAGGTCATTAGGATTTTATGGATTTTTGTGTTGTTTTTAATGCTTTATTGGAAAATAGATTTTTATTTTTGATTTTTAAAATAGAAAATAGTGACAATTTTTTATTTTCTTTTTATTAGAAAGTAGATGAAATTATCTTTAAAATGATATGGTGTGCATAATTTTCTTATTTTTATTTATTTAGTTATGATTTTTCAAAGATTTTATGTATTTTGTATTTTTTATGGGTATTATTATTTAGTTTTTGATTTTGTTTTTAATTTTCTGTGAAAAATATGAAAAATATGCAAGGGTACTTTTTATAGGATTTTTAAAGCTGTTTTTATATTTTTTTTATGAATTTTATGAGTTTGTTATATTTTAAGGGTTTTTAGTGATTTATTAAAAATACGAAATCTTTTTTATTTTTCAAAACTTATTTAATATTGTATATGGTGTTTTTGTGTATTTTTATTTAGTTTTTATATTTTGTATTTTATTTATTATGTATTATAATAATATAAAGGATTAATGTACTGTTAGGGGTATAAATGTAATAAAACTAGGAATCTAGGGCGTGCGTGTAAAAGGCAGAACTGACGGGGTCGTTACACAATAATGGCCATGACCCACATGCTTGGACACGTGCAGAAGCTGATGTAAGAGGACCTACGTGTAAATTTAAAAAAAGTGCTGAGGACATCTCGTAAAAACTTCTCAGGTAGCACGTGGATTCACGTGTCTTTCAGCAAATTAGATATGTGTGTAAATGACGAATTACAGGGGATCTAAATTGCAATTTGTCATGATATTTCGAACCCTCAACATGCGATGCACGTGTGATGCCCCAGCCTTGAGCGGTGGACTTCTGTGGGTTCTAGACCGTCCGATCGAACTCGATCGAACAACTCTTATGAAATCTGGAGTTAAGCCAGTGTTCTTCCCCAAATTGCAAGGGTGGCGCAAAGCTGTGGTTTTACGGTAGCACATCGATCAATAATGGAGCTTTAAAGTAGATTCACAGGCAATGGAGTTCTCAAGGATCTGATCTGCTCACGTCCAATAATTGCTCGACCGTAGTGTCTTCAAGTTGTACTCTGGATGAAGATGCTTTGCTTCGGATCCATTTAGATCGTTTCCAATTTCTACAGAAGCTCAATGTCACTCAGTCATCTGGCGATGCTTTGTCGATGGAGGAGCTCTTAGATTTCAGCTGATTTCTCGATCTAAATCTCGGATTTGCTTGTTGGCAGCTCTCGATCGGGTTGGTTGTGATATGCTCGGAGGAGGTTTCAGATCTATCCTCAAATCACGGGTAGTTTCGATCGATTAAGCACATGTGCTTCGATGTAGATGTTATGCCCCAGTTGTTGATGAACGAAAAAAATACTACGATATGCGAGTACTCGATCCTCCCGTTAATGACATGCAATTATGAGATACGAATCGAGGTCGAGCCTCGGTCTGCACTTAGACACTAAGAATGGTGAATGGAGGAGACCAGGCTGATGGGGAATCGACTCCTATCTCTACCATCGTGCATGGCCAAGGGGATCAGACATGGAAGCTAGATAGAATAAGAAGGAGTTTGAAGGAGAAACGATGATCGGGATCAGTGATTTAAAGGCGGATTGGGAAGAAATCAAATAAAAAAGGAATAGAGAGAATAGAAGGATAGAGGAAGGAAGAGAGAAATGAAGAAGAGATAAACTACTAACCTGGAAGGATAATGGAGGAGGTGGTATGCCTGGAAATGGAGCTCGACGAAGCTCCTGGTTTTCTTCGCCTCAACAGTGCAGCGACGTCGGTGACTATGTATGACGGAAGAGCTCCTCGATGCCAGCAAAGATCACGCCGGAGCTTTGTAACTCAACTGAAGCTTGACGGACGAGGAAGGAAATTGAGGTTGTGATGAGTCGTTGAATACATGATGTAATTTGGGTTCGTTGTAGTATGTGTACTTTGCGAATCAATCAGAATCGAGAGAGGAACTCCGTGAAGATTATCTCAGCTTAATTTATATCCTGGGCAAGTTCGGGTCGAACAGAGGGAGGCAAAGGAACAACTTTGGGTTAATTTGGATAATTAGGTCTAGGTTTTCAAATGAGACTTTTTTGTATTTTTTTAATGCAAAAATAAATGAAACAACAAAATGCAGGTGCATTAAGTTACTAAGAAATCACACAACTTAGCCAAATTAATTTGAATAGAATAAGTTCAATTTAGCCAAATTATATTTTTCCAAGAATCCTAATCCAGTGATGAATGCAAGACATTTTTTTTGGAATTTTAGGAATTAAAATGCAACAATTAAAAAATACACACTTTTATGGGTTTTTTCGTAATTTTTCACACAAACAGTAAGCAAAAATCATGACAAATTTACTGGAATGAAAACATGATGCAAGGATACTACAGTAATTTTTTTGGAATTTTCTGACAAAATATGAATTTTTTATAAATTTTTTAGTGAAAACAGAGTGACTGTGAGTAATTAAATCCTAGTAATTCCACAATGTCAAATTAGCCAGAGAGCGAATTATCCCAAATAGATATTTAAACAAGGAATCCATGAGACTTGATATTTTATGAAAAGGAGGTATGCGGATTTAATTAAAAATCAAATACAGAAATCACTCTATAATTTATTTCAGACACAAGATAACCAATTAATGTGAAATTTGGACAGTAATTAAATCACATTTCAAAGCATCATACCTAATTTTTCAAGTATTTTTAGAGCAACTATGAGTTAGATATCAATTTAAGAGCACTGATTGGGTAAAATATGCAGAACTTAAGTTAGAAAATTTTAATTAATTACGCAAAGACCACAAAAATACAAGGAAATATTCATATGGTGTAAAATTTGGTGTTCAACATCATACTATTTTTTATTGAATAAAATGATGCAATACAGGTGCCCAAAATAATAGTCAAACACAGGAGTATCCGTGCAAAACATAAATGAACTTAAACAACACAACAAAGGCACATGGAATGTTTTGTAATTACAGAAACTTAAAGGAAAAACATGTACAATTTTTACATTAAAATAATTAAAAAATGGGAATGCCACCTTTGTCTGGGCTCAAGGAGGTGGATTAGGGTGCAGGGCATCGTCGCTGGGGGAGGTGTGGGGCGACGCCGCTGGGGGCAGCGTGGCTGTGGTGGCGCAGGTGGAGAGAACAGTGGCGCGGGGCGATGGAGGGTTGCACGCTGTTGTGGCGGAAGGGGGGCGCGCGAGGGCGGTGCACGACCTGGAGCTGGAGGCACGGGGGTGGATTGGGAGCTGCTGGGCTGGCGACATTGAGGCGGAGGGTGGCTTGGGAGCTACCAGGCTGGCGGCGCTGAGGTGGAGTGTGGCGCGCGGCGTGGGGTCGCCTGCTGTGCTGGTGGTGGCAGGCGACGCCGACCTGCCTGTGGAAGAAGGGGGGCGCCGACCTGCGTCTTCTTTTTTTATTTTTTCTTTATTTTTTTGAAAATTTTGTTTAAATTTTGTTTAATATTTTTAAAATAGGGAATGCAAATAAAAAGATGAGGATATAGATTGATAAAAAATGAATGTGTGGTGATGGTGATGATGTGATAAATTTAAACAAATGGAATGGTGATGTGACAACAAGGAAATAAAATATTAGATAAATAAATAACAAGAGAAATGAGAAGAAATACTTACCTGAATCTTTGTTGGATTGGCGGAGCAGCTACGTGGACTCCTGTCGTCGTCTCGATCCGATTGGCGGAATAAAAATCGGAGAAGCTACACGAGCTCGATGGGGAACTCGTGACGCGGAGCGGAGCTCCGCGGATCTCGCCTGAAAGAGGCCGTCGCTTAAGGAAGATGATAAACCGCTGTCACCGACACCACATTCCAAGCTCTCTTCTTTTTCTATAAGATTGGTGGATAGGAAAAAATGAGGATGGAGAGGTGTATAAAAAGAAATGGAAGGAATGGAGGTTAGAATGGAAGTGGAGTAGAATGAGAGGCTAAATTAGTGGTGGAGTTGAATGGGAAGTTAGATAAATAATGGTGTTGAATGGAGGTTGATGAAAGAACAGAAGTTAGTGTAGAGAATATGATTAAATAAAAGAAAATAAAAGTAGGCTACGAAAAAGAGAAAATAAAATAAAGTGAATAAAAAGAGTGGGGAATTTACAAAATAAGACAAACATTATGTACATTTTTTTTACTTTTCTAACTTTAATTTTTTTGTATTTTTAAAAAAAGTATTTACAACAGGAAAAATACAATAAAATACTAGAAATAAAATACAACACAAAATTGATTTTTTTGGATTTTTAGTGATTAAGAATAAATAAATAAAAATGGGAAAATAAAAAATATGTGCAATATATACAATGTACACCGAGGTCCCAAAATCTAACTTTGCAAATGAGCTCTGATTTTATGAAACCATTCCGTTGGATAGATAATTTTTTAATTTGAACATTAAAAGTGAGTCTGGTGAATTTGGAGTTTATACAGAGCGGGAACTTGGCGTGGAAGTTGGACATTACGGCTTTTTGTCTTTGGGATCTAGGAGCATTTATTTGAGGTAAAATTTATTTTATATTTTCGATATTTTTATATACATTTTTATAAACAAAATAGAGAAAGAATTAGCAAAAAAGGAGTTGAAATGAAATTATTAAAAGTACATGAAGTTTTGGGCTATTTACAGGTGAAAAACTCCTTTAATTTGCGGTATTTTATTGTTAATTTATTTTGTACAATCTAATATACAATAATTAGTGTGTTTTATTTACAAGAGTCATTTTATTAATTTATTGATTTTATGGACATTTAATTGGGATTTTACTCATGGATTTTGCTAAGATCAAGATATTGAGATGATGAATCATGGATTCATCAGGTTGTCACTCACTCGAGATCTCTCTCTCTCGCACGGAACTTTGGAGGAGGAAGGAACACAATGGTGGATCCTCTCAAAGCTTGGAGGTAGAGGGGGTTTTATAAGGAGAGGATGCGTGCTGTCCATGTATGGTGGTGTGGGCAGCACCGACGAAGGAGTAGATCGGGTTAGTTGGACAAACGACCGGCCAATGACTGGCCATTGGGGCGGTTGATGATGGAAGAAGGAGGGTAGCGGAGGTCCTGCGCGAGGAAGAAGAGGAAAGGGAAAGGGGATGAGGCGTGCAGTGCACACACACAGAGAATAAAAATAAAATTAGATAACTAAATAATTAGATTAATTTAAGAATTAGTTAGATAGTTGATTACGTAATTAATTAAGCAATTAGTAATTATATATATAATCATCGAAATAACTAATCAACTTAATGAATAGTTAACTAATCATTATTAATTAATTGATTAATTGATTGATTAATTAACTAATTAATAATATATAATAAATAGTAAACAAATACATAAATAATTTTTATTTTACTTAATTTAATAATAAAATATGAATAAAGTATATAAATATAAAAAAATCATATATTAAAGTATAAACTAAGGTACATTGTATGATATACATAAACCAATACGGTCCCGTAACCCACATTTTGCATATTAAATATGATTTTAGCGAATCTGTGCCATTTGATAGATAATTAAATAATACAAACTTTAAGATTGAGTTTGCCCAATTCAGAGTCCATATGGCCGAGTTATGTGGTCCAAAAAATTTAGGTAATGGCTTCGTGGCTTCGGGATTTATTGATATTTTGACTTAAATTATATTTTTATATTTTTACAATGATTTTTAGAATAATTTTAGAAAATGAATTAAGTAAGATAGAGTTATGGTTAATTTATTAAAATACGGGAAGTTTCTACATATAGTACATATATACAACGAGGTCGAAACGCCAAAACTCACATGTTTTATTCTAATATTTTTTATAGTTTTAAGAAATAGTACTAGTTATAAAACTAAGTTTAAAAGTGAGTTTGGTTAGTTTAGAGATTTCTATAAATAGTTATGAACATCAGAAGTCAGCTTTTACGACTTTTTTTAGTTCATCTTTATTAATTATTTTTGTACTGAATATTTTTTCTAATATTTTTATAAAATAATATATATTTTTATGAATAATTTTGTAAAAAAAATGTTTTGATTTGAGATTTTCTAAGTGATAATAAAATAGGTGAAATATTTACAAGGTGGAGAATGCATTTAAATGTATTTTTGGGCTCGTTAATCTGATATTTTTATAGGTTATGATCCTTATCTCCATCTACTTATTTATTTTATCGACCACATCAATATTGACCTGGTCTCGAGGTTGAGATTAGTATGTATATATTACATATCTACACCCTTCTTTTTCTTTTATTTTTTTCTCTTTATTATTTTATTTTAGATAGAATAAGTGTTAAATATAAAATATTAGCAAATATGGTTGGAATGTTAATTATTGGGAATTAGTTATTATTTACATGTATTTTACCAAGGATTTTAGACAAAATGAAAGAATAAAGGTGATGAATTACAGATTCATCAGGAATTCAGATATTCACCAATTAGGAGGGATAAGAGATTGCGATACAGATACCTACATCGTGGCACATCTATTACAGACGCATGAATGATGTGATCAAGAAAGATCACTTTCCTTTACCTTTTGTTGATAAGATTTTAGAGAGATTAACATGGAAAGTGTTCTTCTATTTTCTTGCTAGGTACTCGAGCTACAATCAAATAGTCATTGCTTCTGAGGATTAGGAAAAAACCATCTTCACTCTCCCATTCGACATATGAATTCAAGCGTTTGCCTTTTGGGCTATGCAGTGACCCATGCACTTCTCAGCGATGCATAATTGATGTGTCTACGGAGATGGTGGAGATTTCATGTAAGTGTTTATGGATTATTTCTCGGTCCACGGTGATTCCTTCAATGCTTTTCTTCTACATTTAGACCGATTATTTCAAAGGTGTAGGGAGGTTAATCTAGTGCTCTCTGATGAATCATCAATTCATCATATTTATTCATTTATTTTAGCTTAAAATCCTTTAAAAATACATGTACATATCAATAAGTACCTCTTTAGTATATTCTCTTTCTTATGTAAATAATGTACATTTATCATTCTTTTAACCTAAAATAAATAAAGAAATAAATAAAGGAGAAATAAAGAAATAGAAAACTATATATATGCAATAAATACATGTTGACTCTAACCCTGATAGTAGGTAAAGGCTTGGCCTCATCGATAAGGAATAAAGTAGGGGGGGGATAAGGCCTTTATCCAGAAAAATCAAGAAAAGAATCTCTATTCATTATTGTACATCACTATATATATTATATATTTCTCTTATTCTATTTTATTTATCATAAAATTATCTCAAATAAAAATATTTTCTTCTTGGATATTGTACATCAAAATAAGCTGTAAATATTAAAAATAATTGCAAGAAGAATCATTGTATAGAATAAGAATAACATCACTTTGAAAGAGCCGCAAAGATCAACTTGTTAGATCAATATCTTCGTTGCAAAAATTCAAGATAAACCAACTCACATTGTGTTCAAAATTAAATAAGCTTTAAATTAAAGTGGTTTCACTAAAATTAGAGTTAAGATGTGAAAAGTGACTTTTTGGAGTGTTATTGTATACTATGTCTATGTTGTACATTGTACTATTTATTTTTCTATTTATTTTCTTGTAATTTTTAAACATGTATTTTAACAATTTGTATATATTGTATTTTATGTATATAAAATACAAAAAATCACAAAATCAAAAATAAATAAAAATAAAATCATGCATTTATACTATAGGTATCACATACAAATATTGTAGATATCCCTATTTATTTAACTTAATAAACTAATTTACAAAAATAAAATAAAAATATCTTAAAAACCCTCAAATAATTCTATAAATTAAAAAATTATATAATCATTTGCAAAAACAATTTATTAAAAACAACTTGTTTATATAGGTATTTTTACCTATGAATAATGGTGTATATTTATTTTCACATATTTAATAAATTTATTTAATTTATTAAAAAAACCCAAATAAAGTTTAATTATTAATAATTTTTATTTATAAACCTTTTTATTTTAATTCATTTCTAACTTATTTCTAATTTATTTCATATTTTTTCACCATTATGTCATGTAGCGCATTTATCTTATGCAGACCCTACTCCAATTGGCGGACCTGAGTCTGTTGACCGAGGTCAACTATCCATTCTCTCTTCAAAACCCGAATAAACGACCCCACATCATTTCCTCCCTAGTTTTTTAGGTCCGGTATGATCCCCATTCTACATGTTTCCTCTTTGATTCGACTGCCCGAATAATTAACATGCATGCCCGAATAACTTGTCCTCATCTCTTGCCTCGGTTCGCATGCTCCACCCATTTCAAATTTCACCATCACCTATCCTCTATGAAAACCTCTCTGGATCTGAAGCCTTCCCTGATCCAGTTTTCCAACAAATTTCTCGCATGTGGTTGATCGTGGAGAGAGGAGAAATGACATGGCTCTTCCTTCGCAGCTGGAGAATGTGACATTGTCCAGAGAACGTGATCCATCACATCGTCGAAGCTCCGTCGGCAACGTCCGGGCTACTTTGACTACTGCATCGATTTGAGACCATAACCTTTTCAATCTCATTGTAGGTTAATCTAGTTTAGTTTTCATTTTAGTTCTATTTTTTAACTTCGCATTCTTTCGATCATTTAGCTCAAATCAAATTTGTTCTGATCCACCTCTGATATGCTACATCGGAGGTCGATAACCATCATTTGTCAATCTGATCAACGCTCCACATCCACCGACCCTTCTCCATAATTCCCCCACCCCTGATCATTCAGATCCTTCGTGGATCTAGAATTCGACCTCCATACCAACCATCTCTGCCGGAGGTCCTCATTCACCATCATTTCTCCTTCATTTTAGCCTAATAAAGCCGGCTGGAGTCATAGCTCTGAACAATAAATTACTTACAGGTGCTCAGGACAACTTCTAGAGCCAGGAGTAGGATCTGGTATTCGGGTTTCATTTTCAGAGCACTTGACATCCCATATCGCATATCAGATATCTTCGGACCGCATCGCCATATCCACTCGATGCAGGATATCATTGTGAACCTCCAGAGCCCTTCACAAGCAGATTTGGATGGAGATCGACCGAGCTACAGTCGATTGAAGTCCATCAAAGCATCCCTTCTTCGGGGTTCTTCTAGAATACTTCTCTATCGTAGGATCAAGAATGGTAAGCCCAGATCGCATCTCAGATGCAGATCGAGCCCCAAAAGCCAACCATCGATCATATCTGAAGGAGAAAATCAGAGCTATTGGATCTGCACGTGGCACGCACACAGTAGCTGAATAATTGTACCCTAGCCCATGTTATTGCTTTATTTTGTAAATAAGTCCCTTTTAGGACACGTGTCTGATTGTGGCGTTGTTAATAATTACAATCGACCCTTGTTAGTTTTCATATTTACATTTGAGTCATGTTTGAACAGAGCACGTGCTTTTTGCACGTGATTATCTGGTGAATTTGCATTATTTGGTCTTTATTTTCTTTTTATTAATTATTCCTGAGAATAAATTCAATTCCATCAAGGTTTGTGCCAACGCATCTTACGTGCACCGGCATGCGCCTTTTGTGGTAAATTTGCAATATTTACCCTACACTTTTGTTAGTTTTTATCTATTTGGTCCATGAAATAAAACTAATTGCATTCTAGTCCTTTAAATTCCAAAGTAATAGTTTTCCCCTTAATTGCCTTTAATAAACCATTAATCACCTCCATAAATTTCCTAAAAATAATTTTAACTTCTTATTAATAATTTTATCACCCCTAATTTTCTTTTGCAAATTAATTAGTTTTATTAAATTTAAAATTCAAAAATCACTAAAAACTGTCCCATTTGCTTTACAAAATTAATAAAAATGGAAATTGTTTAAAAAATTCCATAAAATTTGCGTGTGTATTTTTTTCTTTTATTTTGTGTACATTTTTTTTAAAATCCTTTAGTAAAAAAACTTAAAAATTTAAAGAACATAGAAAATACTAAAAATTAATATAAAATCCTTGAAAAAAACATAAAATTATATAAAATAGCTTTAAATATGCTTGAAAAAACACCTTTCTGTTTGTACAAATTTCCAATATTTTTGAGTTTATTTCTATTTTGAAAATCCAAAAACAGTGAGTTGATTTTCTATTTTTCTTAGTTTCTATTTTTAATTGTTTTAAAAATGTTAAAAAATATAAAAATCTCTAAAAAATCTAAAACACAAAAATATTTTTGGTTGAATTTTCTGCATATTTAACCATTTTTGAAAAATACAAAAGGAGTGATTGTTTTCTTTCTTTTAATTTAATTTTATTTCATTTTATTTAAAAATTAAAATTATAAAATCTACAAAACTAAAATTCATAGAAAAAATTCAAAATCATAAAATAGTAGAAAAATAAAAATTAAAAATCGATAAAAAATAAAAAGTTAAAAAAGGAAAAGACCTCAATAATTATTAATAATTAATAACCCTTGGGTATTGTAGCCTCCCTGAGTTCGATCATGCATGACATACATGTAAAATAAATGACACACTTTTTATTTCTTCTAGCCTTGCTTATTGTTTGATTTACTTTGCTAGTTCAAAAAATTTTATTTTAATCGGGGTCATTTAGGGTTACAACAATACAAGTTCATATTATTTAATTCATTAAATAAAAAATCCTAGATAATTCTGGATTAATCAAATGGTGTCAATGCTGGGGAGGAACGCCGAGGGTAGTTAGGTCTCTTTACTTCCTTCTACTCTTGATGTTTATATATACTTTGTTTCATTTGTTTCTTCACTTGTGTTTTATTTTCAGTCATATTTATGCTTCAATTTATTTATTTTTTTATATTTTTCATAAATTATTTCTGTAACACCTTTTTTGTTTCTTCTTTTTTTGCGAGAGCCCGACGAGCTAGGGAAGAGTTCTTAGGAGCACCGGCGCACCCGAGTAAAGAAGTCGGACGTTTCTGTATTGACTGACATGAGAGTGTAGAGGAGGAGGAGCAAAAGGAGTGGAAGAAGCTTCTTGAGTTTTTTGTTTTCTTTTTAGTTATTTTATTCCATTATTTTTGTAAATAAATTGTAATAATTTTTATCGACATTTACATCTTTTTTCATTTTCTAGGTCATTATAACCATTATGATTGCGGGGTCTGTTTCACCAAGTGTCAGTGTATTTGGAGGACCTCACCGGATTTTTATTTTTATCGCTTTTATTTTATTTGTTTCACACAGATTTTTTGTGCTTGATCCCATTAGTGTAGATTTTTATTATCTTGGTTGAGCCGAGTATATGTAGGTCCAAATCCAAAAATAAAATTCATGTTCCTAAAGAGCAGTACGTATATTGGACTTAGACAAATAATCAGCTCTTCTTGATAATAGAAGTTTCTGCTAAGACGATTCTCGCCTTCATTCATTTAGTTAGATTTTTTTTATGTGTGGATCATATTTCATGTAGATTGTCGGCGATAGTATGCACTCTCTACCCTGCATGCATTATTGATCTCGTCGCATCGGCTTTTCCGACTTCCTTCCCTGTTTTCTCTCACTTATGATAAAAAAGAAAATTAGAAAATTCATTAGGTGTTTTATTTAAAAATGCTCAAAAAGTCATAACCAAAATAAAATTGGGGCTGTTGAAATAACTCGACCCTAAAACTAAACGTAAAAGATCCATTCATTATTTTGGGGAGAGGAACCCCCTCATTGTTGCATGTGCTTACCTCCAGATAGAGTGGGTGAGGACGTAGCCCTAAGGATAGAGCCCAAATCACTAGATTTATGCCCTAAGCACATGTCTATCACTCTTCGGTGCACGATCGCAGCTGCAAGCACTTGCCTCAAACTTAAAAAAATCATTTTGGTGTGCTCCGCCTCTTATCTCCCTTTGGGCCTGATATGATCTGGCAGCCCGGGCAGATGGTACTACTATTTGGGGAGGTTTGAGGACGTACATTGGGCAATAAGAAGACATTGTGTGTTTGGTGTTAAGTAACTGTTTGATTCACTAAACTCAAAATCGAAAAGATAAAAGATGAATTCTTACAATCCTCACATTGTGTTCAGTTGATGAATCGAGGGTCAGTTTGTGTTTGTTTGCTTAGAAGAAAGATCCCTCTATGCACTTCACGCATTTTTCTTCACATCTTCTTCTTATTTGACTTCGTGATATCGCATCTTTCCTCTTGATATAAAAGATGTCGAATTGGAGTACTTTTTGTTCGGCCTTCACAAGCTTATCTTTGTACAATCCAGTTCGATATTCTTCACTTATTCGGGATGACTCTCTTCCTGAATATTCTTCATTATCTACATAACCATTTCTTTCACTAATGAATCCCTTATTTGAGATTGGCCCTAATCTCAAACTATCATTTGAGACTCCATCTTTTCTGAAGACTGATCGAGTGCCTTGCACATTTTTAGAGATAGATTTTGAAGACTCGATGGCTCCCAAGGGGAAAGCGTCTATGACTGAGAAGCATGAGATCAACAACACGATGTTGGCTTTGATACTGTCTATTCAGACACATTTGACTGAACAAGTCAACATCCAGGATAGACTTAGAGATATGATCTTAGAGCTGAGGAACAACAAAGGAGGGATGAGAGAGGAGGATGAGCATATGAGAGGAGGTGGGAATGGGGGAGATGAGCATTAGCCTAGAGAAGATCCTATTATTGAGCCAGAGAGAGTGCTTCCCAAGCTCACATTGAGAGATGTCTATAACCTAGGTGCTGGACACTCAATTACTTGGATTCAGATGCCTGTGGTTCATGGGAATTTGGAGATGAAGACCCATATTTTACCATTACTCCCCATATTCCACAGGAATATCAATGAGGAATCATATATACACCTCCAGCAGTTTGACCGCATGTCTGGTAAGATGCACTACCCTAACATCCCCTTAGAGGTAGTGAAGATGACAACCATCAAGTTTAGCCTTATGGATAAGGCATTATATTGGATTAATCATTTAGGAAGAGTTGTCATGTTCAGGGAGGAATTGAGATCAACATTCCTGAGCAAGTACTACCCTCTAGGACAACTCAACCAGACGTGGTTACTTATAGCTAACTTTTCCCATATGTCTCATGAGCCTATTCATGAGGCATGGGAACGCTTCAAGAATTTGACAGAGAAGTGGCCCCATCATGACATACCAAAGACTAGACTTGTGAAGAATTTCTTTGGGGATTTGAGTTCAGAGAATCAAAGATTATTGATGCAGCTTGTGGGGGTCTCATTTCAACAAAGATGAGGATGTATTATAGTAGATTTTTTAGGAAATGGAGGAGAGCTTGACATCTCTATATTCTTCCTGTGCATTTCAGAAACATTCTCTACCTTCTTCAGTACACTACAAAGCCGTCGACATGATGACATCTCATTATGTGGATAGGGTGGACAGTTCTGATATGACCATCATAGGAAATCACATATCCAAAATTGATATTACAGAGAAATGATCATAAGAACTTGATAAACTACAAGTGATCGAGCAGAGGATGAAGCAGCTGGATGAGATTACAAAGCATCTAGAGATTCTAGTCAATACGATTAGTGATGAACACAGATTTCACCTCTTTAATTGTCGAGAATTGTAGTATAGGAGAGGAAATACGGCTGATCAAAAATCACAATCTTTTGAATGTTGTGGAGAATCTCTTGGCAAGTCTACAAAGGTGGAACACAAAGAACGAGGATTTTTAGTTGCAAGGTTTCAAATTAATTTAAATAAATAAATAATTTCTCGATTAATTTCTATGTTGGGAAAATATAATACAATGCAATGATGAAGATGTGCTATGAAGAAAATGAAAGAATACAGAGGGAATAATGAAGTGCAGGATCCGTGACTTATAAAATTCAATCCTCAAATAAACTGATTAATTAATCCTAAAAAATATCACATATCTAATAATTTTAAGATATATTCATATTAATTCTAGTGTGTCAGGTAAATAGATCAATCGATAATAATTTAGAAGAAG
This sequence comes from Ottelia alismoides, assembly GCA_037367405.1. NCBI lineage: Eukaryota > Viridiplantae > Streptophyta > Magnoliopsida > Alismatales > Hydrocharitaceae > Ottelia > Ottelia alismoides. Next base: position 488,027 of record JAZKJV010008743.1, read on the forward strand.
GATATTTGTCCTCAGAATTTCTGTGATTTATTTCCTCAAATAGTCGAAAATAATAATAAAGGAATAAATCTTAATTAATCCACTACAAAGATTGAATACTAAGGAGTATCAGTATAAGAGATTCAAGTAAATTCAGGTCTTCGCTCTTAAATCCCTGCAAATAAAGTCAAGTATCTTCTCAATAAAGAATAACATAAATATGTCAAGAAGAAGCCTGCATAAATCAAAATTCTCCTTAAATAATAATCATCCAGAAATAGCCTCAGATCTATCCACAAATTATGTAAAGTGATAGAGCATGAAATAAGCTTCAAAATGACATATTATGCGCTAGAAACGAAGTTCGTATGAGAAAGATATGCTAAAATAAAAATCCAGGGACTAAAATGCAATAAAAGTTAAGTTTTCTTCTCATTTGGGTCCATGGAGGACTTATCTGCAATAAGAAAAACTCGCCTGGGTCTTTCTGCAAATTACCCAGAGGGCATGTGCTCTGGCGTGAATTCTGGAGGCAGGGGCTCTTTTGTAATTTTCAAAACCTACGAGGCGGGGGGGGGGGGGGAGTTTGTCTACCGAGGCAGGCGGAGCGAGCCGAGGTTACGGCTGGGCTCAGCCTCAGGAGACACACGCCCGAGATGGAGCTGCGGGCAGGCGGTGGCACGAGAGCCGAGGCGTCTAGAGAAGCAGGTGCGGTGGCGGAGGGGTCAGTGCAGCTGGGTAAGCCCGGGCGGTGACGGAGGGGTGTGGCGAAGGGCCTGAGCTCGTTCGACACACAATTGAGATAAGGTGGAGCGGTTGTGGTGCGGAGGGGGGTCATGCCTGCAGATGGCCCGTGGCTAGGACGAGATGGAGGTGGCGTGAAGGGCGGAGTAGATGGTCATCGAGGATGAGCAAAAATGGAGTTGTGTGTCGGTAACCACCTGCTGGTGTTAAGTTAAACACACACTAAGGAAGGAAGATGGACGGAGCTTGATCGCAGACCTGAGCGAGGCCAGGAGAGAGAGACAGTGGTTTCCTGAGACTATTGGAGACGAAGGTGCGATCGAATGTCAAAGTTTCAAGGGGTCGGTGTTTCGCGAGAGGTGAAGTACGGGCTAAGCCGTTGGATCGGGGATGAGCAGTCGAGAGCCGAGCACGGAGGGGTAAGGGCGAGCGAGGCGGAGTGCGATGATGGAGAGAGACGAAGATGAGTAAGGGAATACATGGAAGTTTAAGGGGCGGAGGAGTTCTCCTGGGGAGGAGGAGCTCAAGGCTCCAAGTGGGTCGTCGCTCAAGAGCTTCCGACAAGGAGAGCCCGAGCTGTACAGTCGCGTGATGCAGCTGCAACAAGGTGTTGTACACACCTCGAATGTCGCCAATCAAAGATCTTCATCTTTGCTCAACAGGAGGTCCAAGGGATTGTCATTACCTTGAGACCTGGAGCTGGAGGTTTCAGGTATGGAAATGGCGGATGGGGAAGAACGTTGGCGAGGGGAGGGGCTTTATAGGAGGGCGAGATAGGTAACGGTGATGAATGATGGTGGTCGTAACATCCCGTGAGAGGCGCAACCATTACGCGAGAGGGAGCAGGAGGGCACGAGTAACGGCTGGAGGAAGGGGTTGCGTTGGCGACGGTTACACACGGGAGGGAAGGCGCGTCGAAGAAGGAGAGAAGGCAGGTCACGCGCCTCGCACGCGACCTAGGGAGAGGTTGAGGTCACGTGCGAGTCACGTGACTCCTGAGGAGTGGGTGACAAGAGAGAGAAACGAGGGTACCACATGGCATGCCCAGGGGTTGCCACGTGTCACCCCAAAAAAATTCAAAATAAAAGGATGAAGAAAATTAGAAAAGAAATAGAAGAAAACCTCAGATCAAAAAATTTCCTGCATGAAAGTTGTTCGTCTCGATGAGATATATAACTTTCATGAGGGACCCCGAGCAAATGAGGTAATCTATACAAAGTGATATTTTTGGTGGTCTCCATGTGTATAAAAATCGGTTTTTGGATTTTGCAATTTTTTGATGGTTTTAAAAGATGATAAAAATCTAGAAAAATACGATAAAATATAAGAAACTTACTTATATATTAATATATATTTTTGGATTTTTAGTATATATGAAAATAGGCAAATAAAATAGAAGTAAGAAATACGAGACTTTTGGACAGACTCACAGAGGATACTCGGACTCAGTCAGTTTCTTTGATTTCAGTCTTGAGTCAGTTTCTTTGATTTCAGTATTGATCTAGATTTGGATTTTTATGTCTCTTAATAAAACTTTCATCAAAGAACACAAAAGAAGAATAAATAAATTTAAAAGGGTTAATTATGTACATAAAATCAGGTCAAAAATATCATAAAGATAAAATGCGCAAAAAGAGGTATGAAACCCAACTTTCACATTTGAGCTTCGAGTTTTATGAAATTGATCTTGTTTTGAAGGTATTTGAAAATGGAGCACTTTAAAAGTGAGTAGACCAAAATCAGACATTGTATGAGGAAGATATACCTGTTTTAGTCCGCCAGATGTGAAATTAGACTTTGTGTTCATTTGTCACTTATTTGGGTCAGCATTTTTTTTTGTATTTTTAAATTATTCTTATTAGTAATATATACACAATTGAGGTGGATTGGGGTCAATCAGAGTTAGAATGAATTAATTAAAAATATGAGAGGTTAGCATCTTTTTAGGTCAACTTACACTTGGATTTTGGTTCCTTATTTTATGCAATTATGTATGATGAAAAGTGAATATTATTTACATATGTATGAATGATAATAATGTTATATTAATAATTAAATGCATATGAACTTTGGGAACATAGCCTAATTGATCTATTTTAGCATGATGAGTCTGAGATTCATCAATCAGTTCATGCCAGAATGCGAGTGCCACAACCGATACTTCTGTCCTTTCTTCCTCTTCTACAGCACAGTAGAGTACCAGAGCACCCCCAGCAGTTCAGCATGTTTACTACGTGCAGACTCCGGACCAGGTCCCGTAGAAGTCACCTCCAACATGCATTGTGCCATACTACCAAGAGTATCCATATTATTTTGAGCAGCAATGTCCACCTCCACCTCACATTCAGGAGGTGAACGATATTTGGACTGGCCTCAAGCACAACTAGACCCATCCACCAGGGCAGGGACATTTGGGTTCACAGGTCGGTCAGAGGCCAGTTCACCAGTTTTAGTGTGGGAGAATACCAAAAAGGATGAGATTAGAAGAGCTAGAAAAAATAAACCATATGTTTACATGAACACACAAACCTTGACACGCTTTAGCACTAATATTTTCAGACTTTCAAAGGTTGAAAGTCATGTATTTATGAAATTTAATTCAGTATCTTTAGATAAAATTTCATCTAATTGTCGATAAGTTATGTTGAAGTCATGAATAATTCGTCAATAAAAATTGACATCTCCTATGCAACTACTTTATTGTTAAGGGTGGTTCAGGTTTTGAAATGACATTCTCATTGGCATGTCAACATCTATTCCTTTATTGGAGATTACATGGCCAATACTAGAACCTGAGTCACAATGATGTAACTCTTCTCCCCAAGATAAAATCAGATTTACTCGTACACACTTTTGTAGTATTCCATCTATATAATAAGACATATGTCAAAGTTTTCACCATATATCAAGAAATAATACATAAAAATCTAAAGAAAATCACCCAATATGTCCATAAAGATGGATAACATGTACATTGAGAGATTGGCATTCGAGAAAAGAATAAATGAGCCCCAGTGGAAGCAGTCTAACAAAGTAGCCTCCTTCTTTAAACTTGGTGATGTCTACTAATTCTGAGTAAAGGAGTTCTGGGTTCGACGAAAGGAAAGCGCTTGGGCATGCGTGAACGCAATCCATTGCATGAGCACACGAAGAGTTCACTCACTTCGAGGCATGTGGCTTTTGAAGCCCTGCGAGGTGCATGTGACAAGTGGCACATGACGAAGTAAAGTTGGTCAAAAAAGTTAATGCAGGTTTGTTATATCAATAATAATCGTATTTCAACGATCTGATCAATAAAGTGTAATGAGTACTAAGCCTTCTTGGTCAATTTATCAAGGCATATTTAATCAAGATAGACATGTCAGTAGGTGGTAAAAATCTTCTCTTCTTTGTCATTTATCACAATCGCAATTCCGGATTTCTTTCGACCAATGAACTGACCTACTTGGAGTTGGAGATAAGAATAAATAAAATTAATGCAATGCCCCCACTTAGAAATCTTTTTCATTACCTCATGCACAATCGGATTTAACCACTGTTGATGTTCTCGGGAAATCTTGGCATCATGTTCTGAGTAGATGTGGCGGGAGCACAGTTCCAGACTAATCTCATAAAGATCTGAAATAGCCTAACAATTTATCTTGTGGTTTCTTTCTCGAAAATCTCTAGCATAGAAGCTTCTGAGTCATAGATCAAATGTGTAGAGATAATGACCGCAAATATTTAAGGTTTCTCACCAGCAAAGAAAGTAAATTCAAGGTCATAATGCAGGGTTTTCAACTCAGGGGAGATGGTACTAGAATAGCTAGCTCTGCTTGTGACTCGGATACTTTGCCGGTGGAAGCTACAAGATCTGCATGCGAGCGGTCTACTTTGGTTATCGGTTCAGGAGCAAGCAAGGCTCAGAAAGACCGGAAAAAAGATGCTCCATACTCATCATTTGACTTGAAGGGAAACTCATCAGTTGCATCAACAAACAACTCTTCCTCAGCTAGAATGGAACTCTTTGTGCATTCCAATCTTCCTCCCTGAGTTGTTTATCACTCTTGGATGAAGGCATCAACAAACAGCTCTTCCTCAGCTAGAATGGAACCAATTTGTGCTCTTCATTGGTAAGGAAGTCTCGAATTTCTATACCACCCAATAAAGGTGACGCTAAGCTTAAAAGGTCGCAATCCTCGTGCTCGCCTAAAAGCAACTCAAAGCTTGAAATGCCAATGTCCACTTTTATATTTATCTATTTAACAGTAAGGTACGCAAAATAAATATTGATGTCTAATGCACTTCGAATTCTCCATTTTGAATGTCATATTTATTATAATATTCTAATACCTAATTTCTTGACGCCGCTGGATTATCAAGATTCCATTTACTATTAAAATGATGACTTCGTTACAGGGAACTTTTGCTAAATAAATTTACCTCTTTTTTTTCATATCAAGATTCTGTTTACTATTAAAATGGTAACTTTTATCTATTTATATAGGGTTAAAAATAAATATATGACTATATTCATATATGAAAACGGATATACAGATGCGGATGTTTGCGGATATCAAAATGATATCCATATCTTTATCCATTTTAAAATGGATACGAGTACGGATATCAAAATCTGTATAAAATGGATACAGTGACAGATTGAATACAGATATATCTGTAACCGTTTGCATAACTAGTCGAGACTAACTTGAGATGGAGAGCAAAGTTCTTGCCTCAAGCTCAACCCCCCTCATGAGCTGCTTAACGATCACACTCAAATTCAAAGAAGCAAGTTTTGAACACTTAAAATGCTGCACGAGTTAATATACAGTCACATCAATCTATTGATTCGAGCTAGCTAACGAATAAACTATCAAGCAGAGCATGGTTATTGGGCTCTGACTGCCTCGCTATGGAAGAGCAGTATCGTCTGGGAGTGGTGTTTGCTCGTGTTGGAGGGATCCTCCTCACTTGTGGTCTGGTGGAAACAAGTATAGCACTCGAAAGACCAAAGCTGCCCCCGAAACACTCATGGTGTCTTTACTGTGCCATAAAAACAATCTTCCTTTCAGGGATCATTTCGCAAAAATTGGATAAGGCATCTTTGCAGCTCCCCTCGTCGCGCAAGAAGGATCAGCTGCCAGATATGCTGGGTTGGATAAGGCATCTCCATTCCCTTGATGCTCCTCAACCTGTGTGTATGCAGTGATGGAGAGCAAAGTTCTTGCCTCAAGCTCAACCCCCCTCATGAGCTGCTTAACGATCACACTCAAATTCAAAGAAGCAAGTTTTGAACACTTAAAATGCTGCACGAGTTAATATACAGTCACATCAATCTATTGATTCGAGCTAGCTAACGAATAAACTATCAAGCAGAGCATGGTTATTGGGCTCTGACTGCCTCGCTATGGAAGAGCAGTATCGTCTGGGAGTGGTGTTTGCTCGTGTTGGAGGGATCCTCCTCACTTGTGGTCTGGTGGAAACAAGTATAGCACTCGAAAGACCAAAGCTGCCCCCGAAACACTCATGGTGTCTTTACTGTGCCATAAAAACAATCTTCCTTTCAGGGATCATTTCGCAAAAATTGGATAAGGCATCTTTGCAGCTCCCCTCGTCGCGCAAGAAGGATCAGCTGCCAGATATGCTGGGTTGGATAAGGCATCTCCATTCCCTTGATGCTCCTCAACCTGTGTGTATGCAGTGATGGAGAGGAGTGCCAATATAAATCAGAGAAGTCATAGAGGGTAAAAACTAAGAAGGTAGGAAAACAAACTTAATTAAGATTAATAGAAGATCAAACATATATCGACCAAGCCTTAGCCTCATAACCCTAGTGTTAAGAATTGACACATTCTTTTGGATCAATGTGCAGTACCTATGTTTCTAACTGTTGTAATTACCGCATATTTACATCGGTCACCATGCAAAAAAATCTTGACAATAATTATCATAGAAAAACTGTGGAACAATTAAAATTTGGAAAGATTACAGATCACCCTAATACAGCCAGTATTACACAAAAAAACATGCATGTTACATCATTTTAATGTTCATGTGAGTGTTTCACCTTCCATCGGAGATTCTAATCGGTTTCCGTAGAAGCAGTTATGGAATCTAACAAGATGTCGCGGAGCTCCTCGGCCATTCTCTTTGCAATTCCAATACAATCCTGCATCCATAGGTAATTATTTGGAATCGAACATACAGGGAAATCCCTTTGGATGGGCTAAAATTAATGCATTTGAAAATAATCAAGTTCCCCAAAACGAATGGAAATCTTCAACTTAAAGCATCCAGTTTCCAAACGACAACCGAAGAAAGTTAGAAGGAAGAAAAGAATATGCTCATACAAATTTCAGTTCTGTAACATATTCATTTCTGCTGGGGGATCCCAATACCAACCACACCTAAGCTTATTTTGCGGCACGGGGATATACTTAACATCACATGCCTATCTACCGCAGCCCTCCGACTGCATAAACAAGATAAAAGGCCTGGTTACGGACAAATAATTGCCTTATATTGTTGAGAAAAGAGACTTCGTTGTTTTATTCAGAAAACCCTAGGCTCTCTTATATAGGGAGAGACCTTAGGGTAAATTACAGAGAGGTCTATATAAAAGAAAGAAATAACAACAAACTCTATAAAGAGATAATAACACTACTAACTATTTCTACACTCCCCCTCAAGGTGGAGCATAGATATCTATCATGCTCAGCTTGGACGAACATCTCTGAAATGGTCCTCTGAGCAGTGGCTTGGTAAACACATCTGCAGTCTGATCTCCTGAGCTCACATGTGCAGTAGATATCAATCCTCTCTGGATCAAGTCCCTAGTATAATGGCAGTCAACTTCAATATGCTTGGTCCTTTCATGAAAAGCTGGATTGTTGGCAATGAACAATGCTGCCTGATTGTCACACTGAAGATTCATAGGTAGAGGTACCGCTACATGTAGATCTTCTAGTACTGAGCGAACCCACATCATTTCCGTACTGGCTTGAGCCATGGCCCTATACTCGGATTCGGCACTGGACCTTGCCACAACAGTTTGTTTCTTGCTTTTCCAAGAAACCAAAGAGCCTCCAACAAACACTGCAAACCCTGAGGTTGATTTTCGGTCCTTAGGACATCCTGCATAATCTGCATCTGCACATGCTGAGACAGATAAGTCCGTGCCCTTTCTGAATAGCAGCCCTGAACCTGGAGAAGACTTTAGATACCTCAGTATCATGTGTATAGCATCCATGTGAACCTGTCTTGGCTGCTCCATAAATTGACTCACCCTGCTAACTGCAAATTGAATGTCTGGGCGAGTTATGGTGATGTAGAGGAGTTTGCCCACCATCTCTCTATATCTCCTCTTATCTACTTCATCAGTATCACCATCATACAGCCTCACGCTGGGATCCATAGGAATACTTGATGGTTTGCAACCATCCATGCCCGTCTCAGTCAGGAAGTCTGTAATATACTTCCGTTGGGTCATTACCAAACCCTGTGCATTCCACGCAAATTCTAACCCCAGAAAGTATCTCAGGGTTCCAAGATCTTTTGTAACAAATTGACGACCAAGGAATGCCTTCGCCTTTTCTATGCCCTGTGCATCATCTCCTGTAACAAGAATATCATCCACATAGACCATAATAACAACCGTACCTGCCGATGACTTCTGGACAAACAATGAGTGATCGGCATTTGACCTCTTGAATCCTTGTTGCTCAATCAAGTTAGACAACTTCTGGAACCATGCTCTGGGGCTCTGTTTGAGGCCATATATCGCTTTGTGAAGTCTACAGACCATCTGCTTCTCCCCCTCAGCAGTAAACCCAGGTGGCTGCTGCATGTAGACTTCCTCCTGCAAGTCTCCATACAGAAATGCATTCTTGACATCTAGTTGAGAGATACTCCAATCACGGACTACAGCAACAGATAAGAGAATACGAAGGGTAGAATGTCTCGCCACTGGAGAAAATGTATCCATGTAATCCACACCGTAGGTTTGCGTAAACCCACGAGCGACCAAGCGTGCTTTGTACCTATCCAGGGTTCCATCTGCATGGTATTTGACTGTAAAGACCCATTTGCAGCTCACAACGGATACATCAGAAGGTGCAGGGACCAAAGACCATGTGCCACGAGACTGCAGGGCCCTCATTTCTTCTTCCATTGCTAATCGCCAGCATTCATTCTGCAAAGCTTCCTGGTATGTCCGTGGTATCTCCACGGAAGACAAAGCTGTGGCAAATCTCTGAAAATCACCTGTGAGACGGTGAAGAGAAACCTGTGACGCAAACGGATAAGCGGCACATTGCCGCTTTTGTTTCCGAATAGCAATCGGAACATCAAGATCGTCATCTGCTGTACGAGATGGGCTAGTGTCAGCCTGAACTGAAGGATCCTGCACATGTACCAAACCTGACCCGTCAGTAGTAATGCCATCTGAACATACCTGAGGCGGGATGATCGGCTGCTGTGTGGTCTGAGCAGGACCTGACCGGCGCGTATAGAATTTCGGTAACGGTGATATGATAGGCCGTGGATTGGGTGGAGGTGGAGGAGGTGGTGGGGGTGGTGGAGGTGGTGCTGGCGTTGAGACAGACAGAGGAGAAGACTCAGGTGTACTCAATGTAGGTGGTGGAGGAACATAGATCTCATCAGTGGTAGTGGATGGTACCATTCTGTCACCTGCAGGAGAGAAATACATGACAGACTCAAAGAAAGTGACATCGGCACTCACAAAGTATCTCTTAGTTGTGGGATCATAACACCGGTAGCCCTTCTGAAATCTGGAATAACCAACAAAGACGCACTTGACTGCTCTAGGAGAGAGTTTGTCAAGTCCGGGAGATAGACGATGCACAAAAGCAACAGTGCCAAAGACACGTGGAGTTAGTGAGAATAACTCCTTATCTGGAAAAATAATGGACATAGGTATCTTTTCACCAAGGACTGAGGATGGCATACGGTTGACCAGATAACAAGCAGTAAGGACAGCATTGCCCCAGAAAGAAATAGGGGCACAACTCTGAATCAGCAATGTACGAGTGATATCTAAGAGATGGCGATGCTTCCTTTCCGCGACACCATTTTGTTGTGAGGTATATGCACAAGTGGTTTGGTGAATAATGCCCTTTGATGACAGGAATTGTGACAGTAAGCGTGTACAAAATTCAAGGGCATTATCAGTCCGAACATATTTGACATTTGCAGAAAAGACATTGAACACTTCATTAATCAAATTTTTGATCACATTTCCTGCTTCGGATTTATTTTTCAAAAGAAAGACCCATGACACACGAGAGAAATCATCCACTACCACAAGATAAAACCTGTGTCCCTGATGATCGGGAACACGACTTGGACCCCATATATCTATATGTAACAACTCAAAAGGGGAGCTACTGCTCCGACTCAGACGACGTGGGAAGCTCGACCTGTGATGCTTTCCCAACTGACACGCTTCACATTGAAACAAAGAACTAGGAGAGATCTGAGGCAGAAGATGGCGCATTTTCTGAAGTGGAAGGTGACCAAATCGGAGGTGCCAAATGTACGGAGAGACTGGTCCAGCAGAATGAGAGGAGACACCAGCATATGAATCCCGGACCAGCCTATATAAACCATTCTGCTCAGAGCCACAGCCAATCACCTTGCCCGTGAGTATGTCCTGAAAAATGAGAGAAGACGGGTCAAATATGGCACGACAGTTCAAATCCTTCGTAATCTGACTAATAGATAGCAAATTCATGGAGAACTCAGGAGCATGCAGAACATTCTGTAAATGCAAAGTGGAGGACAGGAAAACCTCCCCCTGTCCAATAAGGGGCGAATGGGTACCATCTGCTATCTGTACTGAACGTCCGGGAGGAATGTCCCTGTAGGCCTGTAATCTACCTCTATCTCGGCAGAGATGATGTGTGGCTCCAGAATCAATAATCCAGTCGGATATATCATGAGATGTAGTAGATCTACCTGAGGAGCTTGCGGCTGCGGAAGAACTGGCAGAGGCAGTGGCAGCAATATCTGAGGAACCACCAGGCGAATCACCAGAAGCATGTGGCATAATCTCTCGGAGACGAGCGACAAGTTCGTCAAATCAGCTATCTGCAGTAGAAGTCAGTGGAGACTGAGAGTGCTCTGCAATGCGTGCTGATGCTGGAAATCCATGCTTCGAATAGCATGTCTCCTCTGAGTGTCCTGTGCGACGACAATAGGAGCATGTCTGAGTAAAGCGACCACCCCTCCCCTGGGGTCCACGGCCACGTCCACGACCACGGCCAGATGGTGGTCCACCTCTCCCTCGCGAGACTGCCATCGCTGAAGGAGGTGGAGTAGAAGAGCTGGAGGAGACTGGAATGCGGCTAAGCCGTCTGTAAACATCCTCAACTGGAGGAATAACTGCATCAGCGAGAATCTGAGATCGAGCTGCATCGTACTCTGGGTCAAGGGCCGCAAGAAGAACACCAACCATGGTGGCGTTTCGAAACGCCTTCTGCTGCTCAGGTGTTGCAGTCAGAGGGATGATACTATATAACTTCTCGAACATCCCTCTTAGGGATGTATAAAGAGAATGGAGAGGTCTGCCGCTCTGCTTCATTGTGAATATGTCGTGCTGAAGCTGCAACATCTTCGTCTCATTTCGCACTTGCGAATATGTGGCGGCAAGAATTTCCCACATTGCCTTAGCAGTGGGCTGATGGAGGACATCATTGGCAATCTCCGTCGTTAAGGTGCCGGACAACCAGACCTTTGCATAGGAATCATCAGCCTCCCATGAGGCATAAATCCCAGTCTTCTCTGCGGGCTCATCCTCGGTAAGAATATGTTTCTTACCATTCGACTTCATAAGGCTCATGAACTGCATAGCCCAGAGCTCGTAGTTAGACCCGTCCATCTTGACTATTGGCGCAGGACCTTTGAATGCGCCGGTGGAGGGCATATCAACTTTTGATTCTGACATACTGCCGCTTGGAGAAGAACTAGGATGTGTAGACGTAATACTGGATGTCTACAAAAACTGCATCGGATTTGAGTGCGTATGTAGACGTTTACGCACTCAAACCCACATATCGGATGAAGAGAGAGCTAGGGCACGCCTCAACGTAGGCTTACAGCCCTTTAATCGACTAACAGGTGCCGACCGATGGACTGGGAGTCGCTGATCTTATTTGCGGCTGTGCTGGCAGCCGGGCTGGAGAGCTAGGGCGACGCCTGAGACCTCCGGGACTGGGTTGGGGCCGCCGTGTGACCTAAGGCAGCAGGCGAGGAGGTGCTGGGGGCTGCCTGGAGGCGAAAGGCTGCAGGCGGAGATGTGCTGGGGCCTTCGGCGGCGGTCTAAACCCGCTGGCTGGGGGCTGGTACCGTCGTTGGTGGACTAGGAAGAAGTCCTAAGGCGGCGTGGGAGCCTCGATCGGAGCCGGAGAGGAAAGGCGGCGCCGAGGAGGGAAGAGGGCGGCGGGTGGGGAAGGGAAAGGGGGCGGCGCGAGAGCCCTAGGGTGGCTCTGATACCATGTTGAGAAAAGAGACTTCGTTGTTTTATTCAGAAAACCCTAGGCTCTCTTATATAGGGAGAGACCTTAGGGTAAATTACAGAGAGGTCTATATAAAAGAAAGAAATAACAACAAACTCTATAAAGAGATAATAACACTACTAACTATTTCTACATATATTTCATACTAGTGTATGAGCCCGCGTTTCGCGGCAGGTTGGAGCAAATACATCTAATTGTAAAATTTATGAAGTTATGGAAATTAGGCAAGATATCAAATCAAACAATAAGGGTTGAGCCTCAGACATGGGCTTCAAACATTTTTTACATCATATCAAAACCTCATGTGGTCCTATTCACTATGTTGTGGCACAATGATTTAGACACATTGAGGTGGTAGACAATCTCAAGAAAAATAGAAGAGAATAATGAAATACATGTTCCGGAAAAAAATGTGGATATTTGAAAAAAGGGATAATTACACCCATAACCATGAGTAATTCTGCAATAACATTCATAACCCTGCATAATCGCGAATTACATGCGAAACCTTGAATAGTCACTCCATCTTACACTCATAACCTTCCGTTAGTTTAGTATCTTAACTCAACCATACAAATGAGTTAATCTAACTCATCCTCAATCCAATGGTTAGAAATAAACAAAGAAAATACTAATCATGAGGCGGGATGTGAGCTTCATGCAGGGGAGAAACTCGGATCGGTGGGGGAGGCAAAGCTCGTCGCTGGGCGTTGGAGCTCGATGAGGAGCTGGGGGCAGAGCGGTGGGCTCGGAGCGGTGCTGGGTCTGGTTGGCTCGGAGCGGTGCTGGGGCTCGATGAGGAGTTGGGGGTGGCCTCGAGGACGGGCAGCAGGGGAGTTCGTCACGGGGGGAGGGGGGTTGTGGCTGGGGCACAGGCAGCAGGGGAATGGGAGGGAGGGGCTCGCGAGCTTCGTGCAGGGGCGCTGGGGCTTGATGAGGAGCTGGGGGCGGCCCTGGGGGAGGCAAAGCTCGTCGTTGGGCGCTAGGGCTTGATGAGGAGCTGGGGGCGGCCCTGGGGGAGGCCTCGAGGACGAGCAGCAGGGGGGTTCGGCAGGGGGGTGACCTGGGCGCGAGTAGCAGGGGAATGGGGGGGGGGGGGGGAAGGGCTCGAGGAGCAGCTGGGCGCGGTGTTGGGACTCGATGAGGAGCTGGGGGCGGTGCGGGGGAGGCCTCGAGGGGGGGGGGTTTGGGCGCGGGCTGCAGGGGAGCTCGGCACGGGGGAGGGGGGGCTCGAGGAGGAGATGGGAGCGGCGCTGGTGGGGTTGGAGGAGGCCTTGAGGAGGGCCAAGGAGGGGGGGGGGCTTCGAGGAGCGCTGGTGTGGGGGCTCGAGAAGGAGGTCGGCGTCGGGGGCCTTCGAGCTACGCGGGGGCCTTCGAGCAGTAGCTCCAAGGAGGAACTCGGCGGGGGTGGGGGTAGGGGGAAGTGGGGTCTTGCAGAGGCAGAGGTTCGACGCGGGGGAAGGGGGAGTTGCGGCAGAGGTGCGCGCGGGGGAGGGGGGAGTTACAGCAGCAGAGGTACGGCGCGGGGGAAGGGGGGGAGTTGCAGCAGCAGAGGTGCGGCGCGGGAGAAGGGGGGGAGGTCGGGTCCGCGTCGCGGAGGTTGGCACTGCCGGTTGGGGCTGCGGGTGGGGGGGCGATGGAGGTCGGGTTGGCACCGCGCTGGGGGGGTGTTGGCGGTGGCTGTAGTCAGGGGAGAGGGGATGGAGTTGGAGCTGCAGGTGTTGGCATGTTTTGCAAATTAGAATAGATATTAGGGGTAATTTTGTAATTTTTAACGAAAACCGTCAAACATAACGGGCAACTCAAACGGATCTTGACACAGGGTTATGTCATGTAAGAGTTAAGTATTACTCAGGGTTTCTCATGTAATTCCCGATTATGCAGGGTTATGAATGTTATTGCAGAATTACTCAGGGTTATGGGTGTAATTATCCCTTGAAAAAAATATGGATATATTATGTTGATAAAATGTTACATAAAAATAATACAAATGGATTATCTTAAGAAGAAAATGGATAAATTATGCTACTCAAAGGATTAAATCATTAACAACATTAAAAAATAAAATAACTTCGAGATCCAAATACATACATGCATTTAACAAATAAATGGAAGCATGAAAGTATATAGGGTGATAATATTAACCAACATAACACTCAATGATATAGGGATCCCGACTTTATGGTAGAATAGTAGGAAGTAGCTTGTAAAAACAATCAATGAGGTCACTTGATAAATCTTAGTTTTAACATGAAATACATATTTATAGAAATGATATACATGCTATGCATATAGTGAAACATGAATACTTATATTTGAAGTTAAATCTAATAAAGAAATATCAGTATAATCTTTAGAAATAAAAATTTAAAAAATATGACAAAATAAATATTTGCTATCTTTCAGATTTTGTTGCATGCATGAAATCTATTAATATACTTGTTAACATGAATCTTCAATAAGGAAAGTTAATTTCTTACAATGTTTTTATTGTAAGAATCTAATAATACTCCTATTTTAAATTTCCTATGTGTGTATCATAGTATTGATTTTAAATACATATAAGGGGAAGTAAATTTCTCTTTTATCAGGAAGAGTGAGTTAACTTTTATCAATATTTTGAATTCTTTAACATTAAGTTATGGATTAAAACTGCAAAAGCAAGGCTAGATGATAGTAAAACTTGTAAATTTGATTTTTTTAAAAAATTATATGATTTTACGATACTAACAAAGAGGAAGTATAAAATAAAAATATCACAATTACATGTTCATGAAATTGTGATTAAGCACAATATATATATATATACAATATATATTGAAAGGAACCTTGGATATCTTAAAATTAAAGGATGGGCATGTATATGGTGATGGTTAAACAAATTCATGTCCATGATCCATTTTGCCCAAGCACAACCTCCAACATACATCAAGACGTGTGTTAGACATTATACAAAGCACATTATTCATATGGATTAGCATCATGATTGGATGTCGCAACGAACGGGTCGACATTCTCTCTCACAACCATCAAATGGTATTGCTCTTTTCTAGAGGGGTCAAACACATAACGCCGGAACATTAATATAAAATCAAATATCGAGCATTCCTGTAATATTGAGCAATGCAATTTTCAATCAAGACTCAATGGAGAACATGCTTATTAAGAAACGATATCCCCTCGCCCGTACTGATGGAAGCAAGGTCTTGCCTATATTGCCATAGAAATCCACCCATGTATATGCAATGACCAAGATAAAAAAAATATCAAATCAATTTAATATTAAACCTTTATTGTGGGTGAAAATATATAGGTTACACATGCTGATATATCGATCTCATTCCCAATTGTGCCAAGTTTAAAATAGACCCAATTACGTCACAAAAGATATTATCGAAACTTCATCCCATGGTGCTTTTGCGACTATAATTCATGAAAACACGAAAAATACCAAGATACCGTAGTTTAGTTGAGGCTCATTTGTTGACTAAGGTTTTCAGAATTCAAATAGTATTTAAAACTTATGAAAACTCTTCATATGAAAAAGTACAGAGGGATTATCCTGTCACAAACTAACGATGGCAAGGACATATGTTCAAGATTAAAATAAAATCAGATCAAAATTATTTCTTTAACATTATCAATGAAATGGTGAAAAGATACATACATGTTGATTCTGATAACCACGGTAGGAAAAAAAACTATCATGAATAAGAAAAAAAACCTTGGCTACACTATACTGAAATAACGACCTACTGGAGGCACAGACCGGTTGTCATGATTACTTGTATTACGTTGTAATAAGAATTGGAAACTTAAGGTCAACCACCATTTTCTCTTGATTATTATAAAATTATGGAGGAACGATCTCGTGGTATAATTACAAAGATAATATGAGTTATGATGTGAATTCTCAACTACCTGACCATTTAAACGTATTCAATCTCTATATATTTGTTACAATTTTCGACAACCAAAGAAGCTAGAACTGATGTTCTGTACGTACTGCATATATAACCAGCCAAAAAGAGCAACAGTTGCTTTCTGAAAAAACTTACAAAGCTAGATATCTAGTTTAACTTTAATCCAAGTGAGAGTTTATGTTAGACGTGGAATCCAACAACCAGATGTTCACATCAAACTACACGTAAGAAGGCAACATGGTAATTAAGTGGTGGATTTTTGAAGACAAAATGCAATCTTGGTATAAAAAAAAGCACATAAATGGGAGAAAATATCTTCAACTCAACTTCATAACAACGTCAAATTCATCAACAAAAAGTTAACATTGATAACTGTAGAGATATATGTTATGTTATTTTGTATGTTTCATAATTTTTCTTTTCTTCTGGACTCTTGATGTAATTTACCCATAGGCTACTCTCCTATATAAGAGAGCCTAGGGCGTATGGAATAAACATCTCTCTTATTTTTCCCAACATGGTATCAGAGCGACGGTCCTAGACCGGAGTTCTCGAACCAAACCCTAACCCTAGCCCCCCACCTCCAAGCCCTCCGCGCGCCGCCTAGGCCTCGGCCTCGGCCTTTCCCGTGCGCCCAGGCCATCTTGGCCTCCCGCACACCGCCCGACTTCCACGCGTGCCTACTGCGCGCCGCATAGGCCCCGGTCTCCCGTGCGCCCCTCCCCGCGCGTGTCGCCCAGGCACTGCGCACCGCCCAGGCCCCATGCATCGCCTCCCTTCCGGCGCCACGTGCTCCTCGGCTCCCCTCCGCCTCTCCACGCGCAACTTGGTTCCATGTGACTCGGGCTGAGCACTGCAACTCGGCCCCTCGTATCCCGCCTAGTGCATCTCGCTTAGGTTGTGACTGTGCGTGTATCCCGTCTAGCACACACCGCATCTCTCTAAGGTTCGGCCACGTCCTAGGGTTCGGCCAACCCTAGGGTATCTTCGTCAGCAAGGAGACCTTCGCCCACGTCTCCACGTTAATGGGTTTGGTTGCTTGAAGTCTACACATGCAACCGAACCCGTGAATGTCAGTGTAGACAATCGTATCTTCAGTCTACAACCCTAGTCTCTTCTATTATCATCATGTCAGAAAGCAAGGCAGATATCCCATCTATAGGCGCATTCAGAGGTCCTGCGCCTACTGTGAAGATGGACGGGTCAAACTACGAACTGTGGGCAATGCAGTTCATGAGTATGATGAAGTCGACCGGTAAGAAGCACATTCTTACTAAGGAAGAGCCTGCTGAGAAGACTGGGGTCAACAGCCTCATGGGAGGCAGATGATGCATATGCCAAGGTTTGGCTATCAGGAACATTAGTAATTGAGATTGCCAATGATATTCTCCATCAGCCCACTGCAAAAGCAATGTGGGATATTCCGGCCGCTACCTATTCACAGGCAAAGAATGAGACGAAGATTCTGCAACTCCAGCATGACATCTTTACAATCAAGCAGAATGGACGGCCTCTACATTCATTATACATGTCTTTAAGTGAAATGTTTGAGAAGCTTTAGAACTTCATGCCTCTCACAGCCACTCCTGAGCAACAGAAGACCTACCAGAATGCCACTATGGTTGGTGTATTTCTGGCTGCCCTTGATCCAGAGTACGAGGCAGCACGTTCCCAGATGTTGGCAGATTCCACTATTCCTCCGATGGAGGAAGCCTTTCACAGACTGAGTCGTATTATTGTTCCTTCATCAACTACAAATCAGACCGCCTCAGCTATGGCAGCGAATCGAGGTCATGGGGGTCATCATCAGTTTCGTGGTCGTGGACCTCAGGGCAGAGGAGGTTGTGTTAGCCCATCATGCACTTTTTGCCACCGTTCTGGACATACCGAAGACACATGCTATTCCAAACATGGATTTCATGCTTCTGCACGAGTAGTCGAACAGATTGAACCTCCATCTGCTTCATCTTTGGATCAACGCTTTGATGATCTTGTAGCTCGTCCGAGGGGCATTATTCCTCCATCCGGTCCTGTTGCATCAGTGCCTGCCTCTGAGAGTCATTCTGACGTTGTTGCTTCTGCATCCATCGGTACCTCAGGTAGCACTTATGCATTCACTAGCAGTAGTGGATCTGATACTTTAGAGTGGATTATGGACTCTGCTGCCGCACATCATCTATGTGGTGATCGAGGTCTACTTACAGCCTACCGACAGGTTCCTCCAGGCCGTACCGTGGTTATTGCTAATGGGATGCACTCCCAGATTACTGGTCAGGGGGAGATTAGCCTGACACCCTCTATGCACCTCAAGAATGTGCTGCACACACCTGATTTTTCTATGAATTTGTTGTCCATTAGCCAACTTACAAAGGATTTACATTGTTGAGCAATTTCTGATCCATCTTCTCTCATTTTTAAGGATATCCTTAAGGGCAACGTGATTGGGTGTGGCTATGAGCAGGGTGGCCTATATCGTCTCAGTCGGACCATATATGCCGGAATCTCCTCTCTTCCTGTTGGATCTGTCTCTCCATTACTGTGGCACGTGCGCTTTGGCCATCTACCGCCTCAGAAATTGTGTCGTGTTTTACCCCACGTTTCACCTCACATGTCCATCCAATGTGAGGCTTGTCGGTTGGGAAAGCATCATCGATCTATCTTTCCCAGTCGTTAGAGTCGAAGTAGTAACTCCAGGTTTGAGTTGTTTCATGTCGATATCTGGGGTCCTAGTCGTGTTCATGATCATCAAGGACACAGGTTTTATATAGTTATTGTGGATGATTTTTCTCGTGTATCTTGAGTCTTTTTGTTAAAGAATAAATCTGAACCTGGGAATATTATCATAAATTTCATAAATGAAGTTCGTAATGTCTTTTCTGCATCTGTAAAGATTGTAACAAGTGATAATGCCTTGGAATTTGGTTCTCATACTCTCTCCAATTATTTTTCAACACAAGGGATTATCCACCAAACATAATGTGCATGTACTTCCCAACAAAATGGAGTTGTAGAAAGGAAACATCGTCATTTACTTGATGTCACCAGGTCGCTTCTTATACAGAGTCATGCTCCTCATTCTTTCTAGGGCAATACTGTCCTAACGGTATGTTATCTCATTAATCGCATGTCGTCATCTGTCTTAGGTGAGAAGATTCCTTTCTCCCTACTTTTTCCTGAAAAAGAATTGTTCTCCCTCACTCCACGTGCGTTTGGCTCGGTGGCCTTTGTCCATCAATTGTCGCCATGTATTGACAAGCTCTCTCCTAGGGCTGTCAAGTGTGTTTTCATCGGGTACTCCAGGACACAAAAGGGGTACATGTGTTATGATCCACTGCACAGGAAATATTTTGTTGGTGCTGATGTTACCTTTTTCGAGTCTGTTATGTACTTCTCTCCTACAGGTGATCAGTTGGTATCCTCAGACACTGATGAAGCCATATACATGCCATCACCATCACCACCTCCACCACTACCTACATCACCTACACCTCTTGTTACTGTTCTGGTTCCCCCGTTGCCAATCCACTATACCCGCCGGCCTGCTTCAGCTCATGGTCATCGCTCATCATCTAGCTCGATCTGAGAATATAATCAATAGTGATGGATCTAATGATTTACCTGAGCAGACTGTGTTACATAGGACGAATGAGGATGCAAGCGATTTGGATCTACCTATTGCAATTCGAAAACAGAAGTGTAGATGCGTGTCATATCCTATAGCATCCACAGTTTCCTTTGATCGTTTATCTGGTGAATTCAGGAGCTTTACCATTGCACTATCTGCTGTGGATATTTGTGAACCCCTCAGGATCCGGGTACCCGTTAATCACACAATCGCACTATTATTCACATGAGATCGCATGAAGTTACAGAAAAGCAGGGAAAATTTTTCGCGAATGAAATAATTTCATCTGACATTCACATAAACATTCATAACCACAAGTTCATAGAACAATTGTCACCAAAGTCTCATTTCATTAACTTTCATATATTTTACATGTACAAAGTCTGACAGTACATACAGTATATCCCAAAAATCTGACTGAAGAGAAAATAAGCATATTACATTAATAACAGGATGGAAACTTGACACAAAAACACATACCGTCTAGCATAGACCTTATTTCCTGGAATCATGTATAGCTACTGAACAACAGACTCCTTTCCTGCCATGCGTGCAAGGAAGAAGAGGAGTCACAAACGTGAATACAAACCCGTAGTTTAAAATAAATAACAAGTAATTTAATGTGCAAAAGAGAGCAAGTAGAAAGGTGGAAAGTAAAGTTTACATCTACTTGCGTAAGTAAAAAGGTCTTTCAAGTTGTTTGTAATGCATCTCTAATGATTTCCCCAGAATCCGACATTTTCCCACATATGACACATTTACATTGTAGTTGAATATTCATGAGTATAAGAGTATAAACTTATATATTATTTTCTAGCAATCTCAACTTTTGATCATAACCTCTCCAAATCTTAACTTCAATTGATTCGGATATAACTCCAGATGATGTAGATATATATATGGACGATCTCGATGAAGAATCGCCATGTCTGTTGGCGAAGTAACTCAAGCGGTGAAGAAGCCTACAAATAGCTCTTCCGTCTCGCCCTCTAATTGGAAGCGCGGTCCAATAGAGGGATAGGTCTACTCCCCAACTACGCCACTGAGACGGGTGAGAGAGACTCCCTAGAAAAGTCGCTCTAGAAACCTGCCTGACTAGTACAGGTGAACGAGCTCGTACGAAAAACTGAAAACCAAGGATCCCCCGCCTGGGTATCCTAAACGACAGGGTCAGCGGAACTGGTCTAAAGTCTGGATCCCAACGAGGCGTAAAACACTGCGAGCTCGCGTAAAAACCGAAAAAAGACTGGAATCCTAGACCCGCGCACTT
The DNA here is from genome assembly GCA_037367405.1 of Ottelia alismoides. NCBI lineage: Eukaryota > Viridiplantae > Streptophyta > Magnoliopsida > Alismatales > Hydrocharitaceae > Ottelia > Ottelia alismoides. Next base: position 509,084 of record JAZKJV010008743.1, read on the forward strand.
GGCGGCTGCTGCCCTAACTGGGCTTCCTATTCTCCCGCCCAGTTGAGGGTCACCGCGCCCTCGCACGATCATGTGTAAAGGTCACTATGACCGACAAATTATTAATTATCAATCAACACTGGTTCACCAATTCTTGATTCATCATCCTTTCTCGATCTTTGTGGTTAACTATATCAATGTATGTTTCTACTCGGGACCCCAATGGTGTATGTTCAACCCCTTGGAACACTTACTCTATATATATGAATAACTTGCCATCCCATCTAATTATTCTAGTATTTTATTTTTTTTATAATATGTTTGAAATATTATTACTGCATGCGAGATTAATTATATAGTGATTGTTTGTAGCATTAATTTCATATTATATGTATTGCTTCTATAGTATATGAGTCAATAACTTAAGTTAATCCAACACTAATTTCATATTATAGTGGCATAGGTTCTAGCACGTAATGCGCATCTAATCCTACTTCAGGAAACTTTTACTGGATTTGAACAAAATCCTTGATTCATGTAATAGCTAATGTTAATTTCAGATATAATTAACCCTTAAGATAAAGAAATATAATCTATAGCTTCTGTGCATGTGTATGCGTTAGTTTACCTAATAACTGGGCATGTCATAGTTATAATTTAGAATTTAGATTGTGCCATTCATTTGTAACAAAAGAATGTGCCTATGCAATTATAACACAGCCCTAACATATATGGGTTTGGAGTTGTAACCCAAGGTCAGCTATGTACCTAGAAGGCTCATGATAAAGATTAAGATATAATCAGAATGACCTAATGTATATGTTATAGCATATGAATATATACTATGCTTTTCAAGGAAAGATTCTTGAGATGAAATTGTTATTCAACCCAGTAACTAAACAGTTTCGTTAGCAACTAAATATTGCAATTAAATAATGGGATTAAAAGTTGTAATTGATTTCAAAAAAACGATCAGTGAAAAAATGTTGTGAAGATAGGGAAAGAAATTGTAACTGCTCTTCTAGTTATGTTAAGAATTATTGCATAATTCAATTTAGCAATATATGTATATATATATATCTATGATATTTAAATTTACACATACTCAACCAAAACTAGGGATTTATTATCCTGACTTTGAAAACAAACAAATTTCGGTCCCATTTACACACAATATCTGAACTGAATGGATATTTAAGTTCATAAATTTTTCAATTTCATGATCTTTTCGAATGCCAGACCTGCATGCATGCAGAACGATTGTCCATTAACCCTATTATGGGTCCTAAGATTTTTTTTTAAACAATTCTCCCATATATATATTATAGAATATTAAAGACATGAGATTTTCTAAATAAGATGTGATTTAGATCTTCACCCATATCTCATGAGCAACAACTTAAGATAACAAGATGTGTATTACGGAAGATAATTTCATCAGGTTTTATTTCCATATCCAGATGAGACCGGATATGAACAAGATGTTTCATATATGCATCAGGAGAAAGACATCTAAATCAATCCCATATCTATGCAAAGTTGAGAGTTTAGATTATTGAAATAGCAAAAATCCAGTAGCAAGAAAGAAGGAGATGTTGCACATGTAAGGCAGCAAAAAGAAGTAATGGAGTTGTACCGAATTCTCCAAATTTTGGAGAGGATTCTTGCATGTAGAAATTCTCCAAATTCTGCAGTAGCAGTAGCTGAATGTAAGCAACCCCAGGCCTCTAATTGCATGCAACAACTTCAGAATTCAAAAGGGCAGTAGCAGCAACCCCATCGTCCCCAGCTGGATTTTTAGAGGAGAGAATATTGGCTGAAAATGGTTTGGAGGTCTTAGAGAAAACGATAAGAGCAAAGAGAGGTGGGTTTGGTATTTATAAGAAGAGGGAGGCATTAATTAGATTTTTTTATGCCAAATGGAACGGCAAGGATGCCATCTGCCTACTGCTGCAGACTGTTGACTTGTGAGCTGGAATTTTATGCAAATAAAGTATTATTTATTATATATATTGTAACCGTTACATTTTAGGGAAAATGTAAGTTTTATATATATAACACAATTGCCTGTGCCGTACAGTTATTATTATTATTATATATTTTTTTTTAAACTTCTGGAATCTAGAATCGGCTAGTAAATCAAATTTTTAATTATTATTATATTTTTTTTACTCATTTGAGATGCTTAAAATGGATCGTACGCACACCTCGGCCTTCCGTTTTCAACACGAAATATTTCGATTTGATCGTCTTTCAATGACGATCAAAATGAGTATAATGTTGATATACTTTCGATGGAGTTTTGAATACCTGAAATTTTCGGATACGGCTTTTGTATAAGACTAAATTTTACGATTTAAAAATATCAAATGACATCCGATTCACGAACGGTCGATTCCGTTGGTCTTGTATCGCCGAATTGGATCTAATGACGGTCTCGGTTCGCTTTGCGGTTTTTGAATTTGCGTCGCGGCTTTTTGCGGCGCACATTACGAAGCGACCGATTTTTGGTCGATTTCACCCGAACAACTTTTGATTCACGATTAATTGATCGTTTTAAGTTGTTTAGTATTGACCGACAACGTTTTTGGGTTCATTAGACCCAAAATCGGACGAGTTCGGTTTGACGCGAATTCCCGGATGTTACAATTATAAAAACCTCAAAGGGAGTCTCGTCCTCGAGACTCGAGTTAATGTTATTAGGTGTCTTGTTTGATTTCTTAGGGTTCGTTTGGTTGCAGGGTTGGGCAGGGTTGGGTTGGGTTGGGTACTATTCACAGGGGTTCCCCCTCCTCACAGTTTACTATTCACCCAACCCTGTGAATAGTACCCAACCCTGCCCAACCCTGCAACCAAACGAACCCTTATGGTCATAAAAAGCTCAAAGGGTTTGGAAGCCATAAAAACCTCAAAGAGAAAACAAGCCATCTATTTATCATGTATCCAATTACAATTGCTTGTTTTGATACTTACATCAGAAAAGCTGCGGGTATCGTGCCCGCATGTCGGCTTCAGTCTCCCATGTTGCTTCTTTGACGCCGTGTCGGTGCCACAAAATCTTGACCAATGAAATTTCCTTGTTGTGAAGCTTCTTCTCAGCGCGGTCAAGTATCTGGACTGGCTTCTCCTCATAAGTCAGGTCCGGCTCTACATCGAGATTCTCGTAACTGATAATGTGTCGAGGGTCGTGGACATACTTCCTCAAGTTGGATATATGGAAGACATCGTGAATAGCAGAAAGATGTGGAGGAAGAGCTACTCGGTAAGCAACCTTCCCTACTCTAGCCAGAATCTCGAATGGTCCAACATATCGCGGCGCCAACTTGCCACGAACACCGAATCTCTGCATTCCCTTCATGGGAGATACTCGCAAAAATACCCAATCTCCAACATATAGTTTATAGGAATATAATTAGTATAAGATTAAGTTGAACACATATATATCATAATTGAGTGGATGAGGAGAAAATAATTAGATTACCTGAAACTCTAAGTCTCTCCTCCGACGGTCTGCATAGCTCTTCTGGCAGCTTTGTGCCGTCAAAAGCCTCCGTCTCACAAGATCAACAGCTCTCGCAGTCTCCTCCAAGAGATCTACAGAATATAAAGCATGATCGCCTACCTCACGCCAACTGAGAGGTGTGAGGCATCTCCGCCCGTATAGGGCTTCGAATGGTGCCATGCCAATACTGGAGTGATAGCTGTTGTTGTACGTGAATTCCACCAAGGGTAAATGGTCCTTCCAGGACCCTTTCCACTCCAAAGTGCATGCGCGAAGTAGATCCTCAAGCGTTTGAATGGTGCGCTCACTCTGCCCGTCTGTCTGCGGATGATAAGCAGAACTCATCTTCAGCTCTGTCTGTAGTGCTGACATGAACTGATGCCAATAATGAGATGTAAATCTCGAATCCCTGTCAGACACCACCTCTCGTGGTATACCATGCAGCCTGATAATGTTCTGCACATAGAGCTTGGCCAATCTAGATGGAGTGTAAGTCGTGTTGACAGGTATAAAATGGGCTGACTTGGTCAACCTATCAACAACGATCCAAATGGAATCATGGCCACCCGGTGACTTCGGCAATCCCGTGACAAAATCCATAGAAATGCTCTCCCACTTACACTCGGGAATGGGGAGAGACTGCAGTAATCCTGGTGGTCTCCTGTGCTCGGCCTTGACCATCTGACAGGTCACGGCCTTGACCATCTGACAGGTCATGCATCTGCTAACATGTAGCGCCACATCGCGCTTCATCCCATCCCACCAGAAATGTCGACGCAGGTCACGGTACATCTTTGTGCTACCTGGATGGATAGATAACCGTGAACTGTGTGCCTCGTCCAAAATGTCTCTGCGAAGCTGCTCGTCATTGGGTACAACGACCCGTCCTGCCTTCCATAAAATAGACTCCATCACAACAAAGTCGTCAAATTCGTCCTTGACGGCGCGCATGTATCTATCATGAATCCAAGGATCGGTCTTCTGGCCATCTACAATACGATCCCAAAGACTGCTGTATCGTGGATGCACGGCGGTAGAAATGGATGCGCTCTCCTGAGGATGCCAATCGGTCAAAGCAGCAAGCGTATCCCATGTATATAGCCAGTTCGCCGTACCATCAGCATGCGCTCTCCTACTAAGTGCATCAGCCACCACGTTTCCCTTACCGGGATGGTAAGAGATCGTGCAATCATAATCCTTCAGCAGCTCGAGCCATCTGCGCTGTCTCATATTCAACTCCTTCTGATCAAAGATGTACTTTAGGCTCTTGTGATCTGTGAAAATCTCGAAGTTCACCCCATATAGATAGTGGCGCCAGATCTTCAAGGCGAAGACAACTGCCGCCAACTCCAAGTCATGTGTGGGGTAGTTCCTCTCGTGCGGTCTCAAATGCCGTGATGCATAAGCAATCACCTGTCCTCTCAGCATTAACACTGCTCCCAGACCTTCCCCAGATGCATCTGTGTAGACTGCATAGTCCTGAGTGCCTGAAGGAAGAGCAAGAATAGGCGCTGTAGTCAATCTCTCCTTCAGAGTCTGGAAGGCCTGCTCACATGAATCGTCCCAAATAAATGGAACTCCCTTCTGCGTCAGTCGTGTCAGAGGGCGAACAATGCGTGAAAATCCGCTGACAAAGCGTCTGTAATAGCCCGCTAATCCGAGGAAGCTCCGAATCTGAGTGACTGTCTTGGGCTGCTCCCAAGACATAACTGCATCTATCTTCGCAGGATCAACTGCGATACCTGCTCCAGAAATGATGTGTCCCAAAAATGAGACCTGGGATAACCAGAACTCACACTTGCTCAACTTGGCATATAGCTTGTGCTCTCGCAATGTGTCCAAAACAATTCGTAGATCATTCGCATGATCCCATTCATTCCATGAATAGATGAGCACATCATCGATGAACACCACTACAAACTTGTCCAAGTATGGACGGAAGATACGGTTCATCATATCCATGAAAGCCGCAGGTGCATTGGTGAGCCCAAACGGCATCACCACAAACTCGTAGTGTCCATAGCGAGTCCTGAAGGCTGTCTTCGGAATATCCGACTCGCGAATCCTCAGCTGATGGTAGCCTGAGCGAAGATCGATCTTCGAGAAAACCGAAGATCCCTGGAGCTGGTCGAACAAATCATCGATGCGCGGCAAAGGATAACGGTTTTTCACCGTTCTCTTGTTCAGCTGCCTATAATCGATGCACAGTCTCATGGATCCATCCTTCTTCTTGACAAATAGAACCGGAGCACCCCAAGGTGAAGTGCTCGGCCTCACGAATCCCAAATCTAGCAACTCCTGCAACTGCACCTTCAGCTCCCTCAACTCGGCTGGTGCCATGCGATATGGTGCCATAGAGATCGGCTGTGTATCTGGCAACAATGTGATCTCGAACTCGATCTCTCTCAGGAGGTAGCCCTGGTAGCTCATCAGGAAAGACATCTGAATATTCTGATACTACTCGGATGTCATGTATCATCGGCTCCTGATCAGATACTTCCCGAACAAATGCAAGGTATGAATCACAACCCTGATCAACAAGTCGCTGGGCCCGCAACACTGAAATATACTCCATTGTGGATTCATGCAAAGTACCCTCAAAATTGAACTCGGGTAGATCGGGAATCCTGAAGACAACGGTCTTCCTAAAGCAATCAACAAGTGCATGATGAGTGGATAACCAATCCATGCCCAATATCAAGTCGAACTCATCAAGCTGCAGAAGTAGACAATCTGCGATCATCTCGTGACCGCCAATCAGTACGGGCAAGTGCCTGACTATCAGTGAAATAATGAATAACTGGCCACCTGGCCCTCGGATGTGATATGGAGACGATAGCGTCTCTGCAACTCTATCTAAAGAAACAAGCAACCTCGAAGCAAGGAAAGAGTGTGTCGCGCCAGAATCGAATAAAACATGGAAAGGTCGGCCCAAGACTGAGACCATACCTTTCACCACTGTAGCCGCTGAACGTGCCTGCTCCTCAGTAACGGCATGTAACTGTCCCTGCCTGGCTGATGCAGCACTAGAACCTGCCACACTCAGCGTCTGTCTCTGCTGCTGCGGTCGCCTGAAGTTGGAGCTCCTGCCACGGAAACTCCCTGAACGATGTGCCTGGGGCTGAGACTGTGAAGGTTGTGGCTGAGGCTCGCCAAAAGCCTGTGGGCACTGTGCTCGGTAATGTCCCCACTCGTGACATCGATAGCATCTGACTGGCCTGGTAGGTGGAGTAGTTGTGCCTGTGCTCCGAGCTGGTCCGGCTGGTGGTCGATCTACTCGCTGCGACCCAGATGGTCGAGCGGACTCTGTGCCACGTCCGGCGAGTGCTCCTCCTAGAGTAGTCGATGGAAAAGAGCGAACACTGCCTGTGAAGGACGAACCTGTGGGTCGGAACCGTCTGTCTGATCTCTGCTGCTGAAACGGTCGACGTATCGGTCCAAAATATCGCCGCGGTCTAGGTGCTGCTCCAGACGACCTCCCGAAATGTCTCCCCCTGATGTCCTCGAACTTCTCCGCAGCATCGGTAGCCTCGGAGATAGAAGTGATGTGTAATCCTGCCAGCTTCTCCTGCACCTCTTCTCGCATGCCGCCAATGAACTTTTCCAGATTCTCCTTTGGAAATGCACCAGCTGCTCGTGTATGTCGTGACAGCTCTGTGTATCTGATAAAGTAATCCCTGGCTGTCATCTGTCCCTGACGAAGCTCTGCAAACAGTCGGCGCTGGGACTCCTTCCACTTCGCAGAAAAGAAGTGGGCTCGAAACTTCGTCTCGAAATCGTTCCAAGTAGGCTCTCGGCCTAACTCGGACACTACGGCCTCCCACCATCGCTCGGCGAAGTCTGTCAGTGAATACTCTATGAAAGATAGCCACGTGTCTCGTGGCGCATGAATTGCCCTGAGCACCTTCATTACTCTCTTCAGCCACTGCTCAGCATCATCTGGTGGACCTGTGCCCTCGAACAAGGGTATGTTGGCCCGCTGATAAGAAGTGAAGACTGACTGGTGCCTGTGAATAGCTGAATACTCGTGTGCATCCTCGCCAGCAAAGTCAACAGGGTCCTGCTCCCTGTCTAAGTCTGCATCCTCCTCAGCTCCATGCTCTGGAATGCTCTCTAGTGGATCGTCAGGATGAGGCTGCTCCACCTCAACAGACTGGTGCTGGTCCTGCCGTGTTCCATCCCGAGATGGATGGTACGTGAAATCTGACAGATCCTTAAATCTTATCTCTATGTCCGTCTGCCTGTCAGCAATCTCGGTCTGCTGGGCCAATATCTGCTCCTGCTGGCCTCTCATAGCAGCCTGCTGCTGCTGAAGATCAGTAAGTGCGCTCAGTATGCGTGCCAGCTGATCAGAAGTATCCTGACCTGGTCGAGATGCCATGGCTCTGCATGAAGACCATAATTAGTCATAAAGATACCCTAGACAGATATTTATCATAATTGTTTTTCTCTTCTTGGGATATAATATGGAAATTAATGAACTTGGTGACATCTGTGGTGATTGAATCTGAATGTCATATTTCCCTTCTCGGACTCACGACAAGTCGGAAGACTGTCGCTATCCGAGAACTTAATGCGATCGGAATTGTAATACCGCGAATGTGCGTATCGGGGTACCACTGCTCTGATACTAAACTGTGAACCCCTCAGGATCCGGGTACCCGTTAATCACACAATCACACTAATCGCATGAAGTTACAGAAAAGAAGGGAAAATTTTTCGCGAATGAAATAATTTCATCTGACATTCACATAAACATTCATAACCACAAGTTCATAGAACAATTGTCACCAAAGTCTCATTTCATTAACTTTCATATATTTTACATGTACAAAGTCTGACAGTACATACAGTATATCCCAAAAATCTGACTGAAGAGAAAATAAGCATATTACATTAATAACATGATGGAAACTTGACACAAAAACACATACCGTCTAGCATAGACCTTATCTCCTGGAATCATGTATAGCTACTGAACAACAGACTCCTTTCCTGCCATGCGTGCAAGGAAGAAGAGGAGTCACAAACGTGAATACAAACCCGTAGTTTAAAATAAATAACAAGTAATTTAATGTGCAAAAGAGAGCAAGTAGAAAGGTGGAAAGTAAAGTTTACATCTACTTGCGTAAGTAAAAAGGTCTTTCAAGTTGTTTGAAATGCATCTCTAATGATTTCCCCAGAATCCGACATTTTCCCGCATATGACACATTTACATTGTAGTTGAATATTCATGAGTATAAGAGTATAAACTTATATATTATTTTCTAGCAATCTCAACTTTTGATCATAACCTCTCCAAATCTTAACTTCAATTGATTCAGATATAACTCCAGATGATGTAGATATAGATATGGACGATCTCGATGTAGAATCGCCATGTCTGTTGGCGAAGTAACTCAAGCGGTGAAGAAGCCTACAAATGGCTCTTCCGTCTCGCCCTCTAATTGGAAGCGCGGTCCAATAGAGGGATAGGTCTACTCCCCAACTACGCCACTGAGACGGGTGAGAGAGACTCCCTAGAAAAGTCGCTCTAGAAACCTGCCTGACTAGTACAGGTGAACGAGCTCGTACGAAAAACTGAAAACCAAGGATCCCCCGCCTGGGTATCCTAAAAGACAGGGTCAGCGGAACTGGTCTAAAGTCTGGATCCCAACGAGGCGTAAAACACTGCGAGCTCGCGTAAAAACCGAAAAAAGACTGGAATCCTAGACCCGCGCACTTGGCGGCCGCTGCCCTAACTGGGCTTCCTATTCTCCCGCCCAGTTGAGGGTCACCGCGCCCTCGCACGATCATGTGTAAAGGTCACTATGACCGGCAAATTATTAATTATCAATCAACACTGGTTCACCAATTCTTGATTCATCATCCTTTCTCGATCTTTGTGGATAACTATATCAATGTATGTTTCTACTCGGGACCCCAATGGTGTATGTTCAACCCCTTGGAACACTTACTCTATATATATGAATAACTTGCCATCCCATCTAATTATTCTAGTATTTCATTTTTTTTATAATATGTTTGAAATATTATTACTGCATGCGAGATTAATTATATAGTGATTGTTTGTAGCATTAGTTTCATATTATATGTATTGCTTCTATAGTATATGAGTCAATAACTTAAGTTAATCCAACACTAATTTCATATTATAGTGGCATAGGTTCTAGCACGTAATGCGCATCTAATCCTACTTCAGGAAACTTTTACTGGATTTGAACAAAATCCTTGGTTCATGTAATAGCTAATGTTAATTTCAGATATAATTAACCCTTAAGATAAAGAAATATAATCTATGGCTTCTGTGCATGTGTATGCGTTAGTTTACCTAATAACTGGGCATGTCATAGTTATAATTTAGAATTTAGATTGTGCCATTCATTTGTAACAAAAGAATGTGCCTATGCAATTATAACACAGCCCTAACATATATGGGTTTGGAGTTGTAACCCAAGGTCAGCTATGTACCTAGAAGGCTCATGATAAAGATTAAGATATAATCAGAATGACCTAATGTATATGTTATAGCATATGAATATATACTATGCTTTTCAAGGAAAGATTCTTGAGATGAAACTGTTATTCAACCCAGTAACTAAACAGTTTCGTTAGCAACTAAATATTGCAATTAAATAATGGGATTAAAAGTTGTAATTGATTTTAAAAAAACGATCAGTGAAAAAATGTTGTGAAGATAGGGAAAGAAATTGTAACTGCTCTTCTAGTTATGTTAAGAATTATTGCATAATTCAATTTAGCAATATATGTTTAAATTTACACATACTCAACCAAAACTAGGGATTTATTATCCTGACTTTGAAAACAAACAAATTTCGGTCCCATTTACACACAATATCTGAACTGAATGGATATTTAAGTTCATAAATTTTTCAATTTCATGATCTTTTCGAATGCCAGACCTGCATGCATGCAGAACGATTGTCCATTAACCCTATTATGGGTCCTAAGATTTTTTTTAATCAATTCTCCCATATATATATTATAGAATATTAAAGACATGAGATTTTCTAAATAAGATGTGATTTAGATCTTCACCCATATCTCATGAGCAACAACTTAAGATAACAAGATGTGTATTATGGAAGATAATTTCATCAGGTTTTATTTCCATATCCAGATGAGACCGGATATGAACAAGATGTTTCATATATGCATCAGGAGAAAGACATCTAAATCAATCCCATATCTATGCAAAGTTGAGAGTTTAGATTATTGAAATAGCAAAAATCCAGTAGCAAGAAAGAAGGAGATGTTGCACATGTAAGGCAGCAAAAAGAAGTAATGGAGTTGTACCGAATTCTCCAAATTTTGGAGAGGATTCTTGCATGTAGAAATTCTCCAAATTCTGCAGTAGCAGTAGCTGAATGTAAGCAACCCAGGCCTCTAATTGCATGCAACAACTTCAGAATTCAAAAGGGCAGTAGCAGCAACCCCATCGTCCCCAGCTGGATTTTTAGAGGAGAGAATATTGGCTGAAAATGGTTTGGAGGTCTTAGAGAAAACGATAAGAGCAAAGAGAGGTGGGTTTGGTATTTATAAGAAGAGGGAGGCATTAATTAGATTTTTTTTTATGCCAAATGGAACGGCAAGGATGCCATCTGCCTACTGCTGCAGACTGTTGACTTGTGAGCTGGAATTTTATGCAAATAAAGTATTATTTATTATATATATTGTAACCGTTACATTTTAGGGAAAATGTAAGTTTTATATATATAACACAATTGCATGTGCCGTACAGTTATTATTATTATATATATTTTTTTAAACTTCTGGAATCCAGAATCGGCTAGTAAATCAAATTTTTAATTATTATTATATTTTTTTTACTCATTTGAGATGCTTAAAATGGATCGTACGCACACCTCGGCCTTCCGTTTTCAACACGAAATATTTCGATTTGATCGTCTTTCAACGACGATCAAAATGAGTATAATGTTGATATACTTTCGATGGAGTTTTGAATACCCGAAATTTTCGGATACGGCTTTTGTTTAAGACTAAATTTTACGATTTAAAAATATCAAATGACATCCGATTCACGAACGGTCGATTCCGTTGGTCTTGTATCGCCGAATTGGATCTAATGACGGTCTCGGTTCGCTTTGCGGTTTTCGAATTTGCGTCGCGGCTTTTTGCGGCGCACATTACGAAGCGACCGATTTTTGGTCGATTTCACCCGAGCAACTTTTGATTCACGATTAATTGATCGTTTTAAGTTGTTTAGTATTGACCGACAACGTTTTTGGGTTCATTAGACCCAAAATCGGACGAGTTCGGTTTGACGCGAATTCCCGGATGTTACAATATTCCACGGAATTACCAAGATGCATTGAAGGACAGAAAATGGCGTTTAGCTATGGAAGAAGAGATGGTTGCTCTTCAATCAAGAGGTACCTGGAGCCTTGTCCCTGCACCTACCGGTGTGTCTACAGTGAGCTGTAAGTGGGTCTTCACGGTTAAGCAGGATGCAAATGGCAGCATTGACAGATACAAGGCACGCTTGGTTGCCCATGGGTTTACACAGACATATGGAGTGGATTATCTTGATAAATTCTCGTCGGTTGCTCGCCACTCCACCTTACGGATCCTTTCTATTGTGGTTACTCGTGATTGGCCATTATTCCAATAAGATGTTAAGAATGCCTTTTTATATAGTGACTTGCAGGAAGAAGTCTACATGCAACAGCCACCTGGTTTTGCTGTTGAGGGGGAGTGTTCCAAGGTGTGTAGACTTCATAAGGCCATCTATGGCCTTAAGCAGAGCCCTAGATCTTGGTTCCAGAAGCTCTCAGACTTGTTTGAGAAACAGGGGTATAAACGTTTCAATGCAGATCATTCCCTGTTTATACAGAAAACATCCAGAGGTATTATTGCAATTATGGTGTATGTAGATGATATTCTGATTACCTGTGATGATGGGCAAGGAATTCAGAGGGCGAAAGAAATGCAAGGTCGTGAATTTATCACCAAGGATCTTGGAGTCCTTAGATATTTTCTGGGACTGGAGTTCGTCAGAAATCCACATGGACTTGTAATGACCCAGAGGAAATATGTCACTGACCTGCTGAGTGAAACAAGAATGCTTGGATCCCGACCGGCCACTACACCTATGGATCCGAGCATGAAATTATATGATGATGACACTGATGAGGTGGATAGGAGAAGATACAGAGAACTGGTGGGAAAGCTTCTTTATGATATAATTACCAGACCCGATATTTCTTTTGCTGTTAGTCGGGTGAGCCAGTTCATGGAGCAACCATGTCAGGTACATATGGATGCTATACATATGATACTCAGGTACCTTAAATCATCTCCAAGTGCAGGTCTGTTGTTCAAGAAAGACAAGGAGATTGCTATTTCAGCGTGTGCAGATGCAGATTACGCAGGATGTCCCAAGGATAGGAAATCCACTACTGGGTTTGCTGTATATGTTGGAACCTCTCTCGTCTCACGGAGAAGCAAGAAGCAAACTGTTGTAGCCAGATCCAGTGATGGGTCTGAATATAGGGCTATGGCCCAGGTTAGTACAGAAATGATGTGGGTGAAAGCTGTTCTTACATATCTATATATAGAAGTCCCACTTCCTATGGCTTTGGAATGTGACAATCAAGCTGCTATATTCATTGCCAATAATCCAGCATTTCATGAACGAAACAAGCACATTAAGGTTGATTGTCACTTTATACGAGATATGATTCAGAAGGGTTTTATATCTACATCTCATGTTAGCTCAGGGGACCAAACTGCAGATATCTTTACCAAGGCGTTACTTATAAGACCATTCCAGAAGTGCTCGTCCAAGCTGAGCATGATCGACATCTATGCTCCATCTTGAGGGGGAGTGTAGAGATATATATTATGTTATTTTGTACTGTTTCATAATTTTTCTTTTCTTCTGGACTGTTGATGTAATTTACCCATAGGCTACTCTCCTATATAAGAGAGCCTAGGGCGTATGGAATAAACAACTCTTTTATTTTTCCCAACAATAACAATATGTAATTTAAGTCTCAAGATTAATGAATTGAGTAATAGTAGAGTTAGGGACCTTCCTCACCTACATGCCCCCAACGTGATTGTGCTGCACCAGTACGGTGAGCGCACAGGAGTTGGGGATGCTTAAAAAGGATAGGAAAATATTATCATTATAAAAATTGATGGATAGATCACCGGAACCAACATGAGATTTAAAAATAACTGTATGATAATCACATTACATGCATATGGGGCAAACACAAATAGACACAATCCTATCCAAATGCCCATCATGCACACTTAGCTACAATGATGAAGCTCCTTTAATTATTCCCTCAACATCGAATGCCCTGTATCATCAAGACGTTACCGACAACGGTGGGATCATCTCATTGTCCTCATGATCGAGAAGCTGCACACACAAAAAATCGACATTCAAATCATTACTACTGTCAAGAAGGTCTCTAATTGCATCTTCATCAATAATTTGGAGTCGTCATAATTTGATCATAGATATATTGTCTGCAGGGAGATAGTTGACTAACATGGCAGTGGTAGACATATCCAGGCTTGGTTGTGGAATTGAACACGTATGACGCATACCACCCTGCTTCGCTACATTCTTCCTTGTCTCTAGTGGTTAGGGACCAGTGTCGCCGGTCCAACTTGTAGGTTCAGCGAGATGTTGTTATTCTGCATGCAACTCTTGAAGGCATCGTAGTTGAGCCCCAGTGACGACCCAATAGACTGGAAATGAGACAAATGGATGTGTAGAGAAGTTTCTGTTGATGGCGTTGACGCAGTCATAGTACTCGGGGATCTAGAAGTGATGGAGGATGGGAATGGTGCCATGCAGATCCATGTAGAGAGAACCATCGGCGATGAAGTTCCGGTCGGCAATGATCAAGTGCTGGTGGAATGAACCCTTTGGGAGGTTTTTTTAACAACCAATGGATGCTCTCTACATGCACAAATTGGATTCTTATCTTCAACTTAGAGCATGAAAGTATTTCTCGCATCACATATCTCTCCAAGAAATATATAAACGGTAAAGTATATAAGAAGAATGATGTAATACCCAATTTTCAAATGTAGTAGCGTATTGGGTCATTGTATCCCTTCTCAACCGACTTCTTAAAACCAAAACGTCCCCCTTCACAAGGTACTGGTGGTGATATTCCTTAGCAATGTAGATTTTTTTAATGGAAGGATCTCATTAACAATTTTCCTCCTTAATTCCTTGTAATGCTTCTCCAACTATTCTTTGGATGCTTGCTCTTGCTCAGATGTGTAGATATATATGCAAGATCTATATTGTGTACCAACATCATTGCCCTGTCGATTAAGTGTGGTAGGGTCATGCCTGGCCCAGAAGGCATCGAGAAGCATCTCGTATAGGCACTCCGAGGGGTCGTACTGTAGGTAAACGACTTCAGAGTGGTTCGACGTGCTGGAGCACACGTCGTTGTAGGTGGGGTTGTCGAGGGTCCCCTGGCTGTAGGCGACCTCAGTGCGGGCAACGCTGGGGACCCTCTGAAAAGCGAGCTTCACGCCCCAGAAGCATCTGACACCGAACTGCGCAAAGCTCATCCCGGGAGCGGGGACGTCGTCGTCGAGGCCCAGCGTCACTGAGGGATCGGCAGCAGCGGTGTGGGGGCTGGAGCCAAGACCTATCTTTTCGAGCCAGTTCTTGGGGGAGGAGCGGAGGCGGTCGGGGCAGGGGCAGGTGGCGGAGGAGAGGGAGAGAGAGGCGGGAAAGAAGGGGGAGGGAGAATCCGGTGTAGGGTAAGGCAGTTGACATGAACCCACGTGTCTGCGTATGGGAAAAAGCTGAGAAAACCCAGCTTTAGTATATTTATAGATTTATTTGGCAATGAGACCTCTAGTAACACTATCTGACACCTGATATACACGACTCACTGCTAATATCAAAATTATATCTACATCTGCCAACTCTTTTAGTTTTGTGTTTCGAAAAATCCCAACCATTGAGAATAATAGATTCACTATAAAAGGATGAGTGCATAACATGTAAATACGAAAGCTCATAAAGATATCGAAAATTAACTCTCTATTTAGGTATATCGATTAAATGATTTCTGTGATTTTTTCATGCCAAATATTAGTCAATAAATAATTAATGAAAGAGCATGAGCTACACGGAAATAAAATCGCTTGGAGGAATCCATTGTCGCATAAGAAAATTACATGGTAAAACACAATGAGGCCTAGATTTTCCAGAGCATGATAAGCCTATTCCATCTCTTTTAAGGATAAATGTCTTTGGTGCAGAGAAAGTACACCCCTCATTTTCCAATTTCGAATTTAGAGGCAAAACTAGGCAATATCCCATGCTCTCAAAATTCAGACCTCGACAAGGAATTTTACTAAAAACGCTCATGTGAACATCCACACCACCACCGAGTATAGATCATAGCCTGAACGCCTTGTCATGCTAGATTATATTATATTGCATGCGACAAATAATGCAATATCAATATCGATCATACTATCTTATAGAAAAGAAGCATACCATCATACTTGATCAGTTTGTCTACGATGTAAATTGGCTTCATAGTTCATAATGTATCATCCTTGTAGGATCAAACAAAATTATGTACTGGCATATAAGGACATCGAACATTTTCTTGACCAAAAAAATGTATTTTTTTTAGAAAGTATGGGATGGGCCTCCTTTAGAGGCCTATCCAAAGAATATACTAAAAAATAGTAAGGTAATTACATACGCCAAGTTTCATAGAGAGTTCTAGCATGCCCGAGTACATTTTAAAAATAAAATCTTCCACCCACAGAGACAACAGCATTTCTAGCTAGTCACAACGCCCACACTAGCACACGCACCTTCACCTGCCCTTCATCTGAGCCTGACCAATCCCTACCAAGCAATGTCCAGAAGGGATCTTTGTCACTCCATTGGCTGCCGGTGATATTCACATTTCGCCATGAATCCATCAAGCCAAGGCACTGGAAGAGAAGGTATCCAACATTTTCCGTCGCTCCACCGCATCTACTACAGCCCTCCCCCACTCCTGGAAAGAGTCTGGCCTGCCGCGCAACTATCAAGACTCGTTATCTTCTCAACAACTACAAGAACACCTTAACCCTTGAGGGTATCTTCCAACTCTAGATCCTTGCAAAGTCCCAAGAAGTCTCCGTGTCCATCGAAGTTGGTAGAGAGGACACCACCTTGTACGCTTTCTTGACCGTGAATACCCCATCACTCCAACATCACGAATCTCTTCCTTTCCTCGAACCTCTAGTCGTGCCAGCTTGCCATAGAGACAGAAATTCCTCTACTCTCTGATCCGACAACTTGGTCACAAAAACATTGGTCCAAGAACCATTAAACTAACAATCTGCTACACATGCCTCTTTACTCACTGCCAGAGCAAAAAACCTTGGGTTCAAATCCCAAAACACGCCCTCAAACCCATCATCAGCCCAGAAAAGGAAACCATGTCCATCCCCCAACAGAGGTCGCAGCAAGCCCGTCAACATCGGCAGCACTAAACAACCACCTCTCCAAAAAGTGGTTGGTGAAGTTATAACATAATATCGAGTGCAAGGGATGGGCGACACATCATATACAAATCTAACCAGTCCAGACAACAGATCATTCATATCTCCCCAAATTCCCATCCCCCAATTCGCAAGCAACGCCTTGTTCATATCTCCAATCCGCAAAACCCCAAGCACTCCCTCCTTGACCGGTGTAGTCACCACCGACCACTCCACAAGCGCCAAACCCTTTCCATCATGCTTAGATGACCAAAAGAACCGCCACATCAGTGACTCCAGCCTCCTGTGAATGCCCACAAATAGGACCCTCGTAGACAAGAAGAAAACATGGATCATTGCGAGGACAACCTTCACCAAAACAAGTCTCCTGCATCTCGAGAGATACAAAGCCTTCCAGTCTGTCAGCTTCTTCTCCAACTTCTCCACTACCGGCAATCGGTCAATCTGCTTAAGTCTCCCACACTTCAACGGTAGGCCTAGATAACTGATAGACAGACTCTTCTGTGTCATCTCCAAAAGCTCCCAACACGAAGCAGTCCCCTCTGAACTAAGGTTAAATGGTACGAAGGTCGACTTTGCACCATTTACCTTCAAACCTGACAAGTCCCCAAAAATATCTAACACTGCCTTGATCGCCTTACATTCTGACACACACCCTTCTATGAAGAAAATGGTGTCGTCTGCGTATTGCAAGATCGGTATCGAGAAATCCTCTCTGGAGTAACCCCTAAAGAAACCCCCTCCTTGTGCAAGCCCTGACATAATTGCTAATGTGTTCGTCGCAAGGACAAACAACAGGGGTACTAAGGGACACCCTTGCCTCACGCTCCTCTACCGCTGAAAGAAACTTTCTTCCTTTTTTCCATTAACCAACACCGAGCGCGAGGAAGTGATGATGTATCTCTTCATCCAGTCTATCCAGACATCCGAGAAGCTCCTCCTGACCAGCAATGTCCAAATAAACTTCCAATTTAAACTATCATAAACCTCGAAAGTCCACCTTACAGATGAAACCAACGACCTCTCTCCTCTTCCAATTTGACACCATTTCCGAAGCTACAACTACTCCTTCAAGCAGTTGATGTCCCGAGATAAAAGCAAACTGAACTGGCAGAACAAGATCGTCCAAAACTCCTATGAGTCGATGACCAATACCTTGGCCACAATCAGATAAATAGCATCAGACAATGCTATGGGTCTAAACTCGTCACCTGCACGACACCCTCTTTCGACAACAAAAAGAGAAGGGACTTATTCAGTTTCTCCATACTTTCATTCACCTCTCTGAACTCCAACATCAACCCCAGGTCATCATCCTCCATCACATCCCAAAACTTCCTATAGAAACAAACTAGAAGGTCATCTGGTCTAGGACAACCATCAGCATTGAGATCCAAAACTGCCTTGCATACAACCTCCCTAGTAAATTCTGAAATAAGTGCCTCATGCTGACCAGTTCCCAGAACTTGGCTCCCTTCTAAGCTACCTCACCCCAGAAGACGGTACCCTCCCGTTGAACCTCCGAAAGTGTTCCACAATTACCATACCTATCGCTCGGTCTCCATGCACCCTCTCCCCTCCACTTACAAGTCATGTATCAAGTTTTTCTTCCTTCCACTAGCTACGGCGTGAAAAATCCTCGTGTTAGCATCTCCCTCTTTCACCCACTCCTGTTGTAACATCTGGATCTGCACAAACCCGAACTCGACCCGATTAGAGTACATAAAACTCAATAAAGTTATTAATCAGTGTTAAATAGCATAAATCGATCAATTGATCGTGAATCAAAAGTCGTTCGGGCGAAATTGATCAAAAACCAATCGCATCGTAATGTGTGCCCGAAAAAGCCGCGACGCAAATTCGGAAACCGCGAAACAAACCGAGACCATCATAAAATCCGATTCGACGAAACAAGACCAACGGAATCGACCGCTCGTCGATCGGAGGTCATTTGATATTTTAAAATCGCAAAAATTTAATGACCAATCAAGACCATATCTCGGAAATTTCGGGAATTCATCTTCGATCCGAAGTATATGAATATTATACTCAATTTGATCGTCATTAAGAGACGATCGAAACGAGCCATTGTACACCTAAATTGGATATTTGAGGTGCGAATATGATCAACTTTGATGTCTCAAATGAATGAAAGAATAATAAAAAGAAAAAGAAAATTTTAAATTTTTTTCTGTACTGTACAGCTGACAGCTACACAGTACAACAGCTTCTTTTTCCCCACTTGGCTTTCCCTTCTATCCTCCACTTGTCAACAATTAAAGCCTCCTACTTCCTTATTAATACCACCTTCTCCCCCTTTTTATTTCTTTCACATTTATCTCTCCGTTCCTTTTCTTTTCACTCTCCCGACGAAGGAGAAAGCCTCAACCTTCCTTTGGTTGCACATGTACAGCAAAAGCTGATTTGCCAAGTCTTGGAGGAGCTGTTGCAACCCTCTCTGCTACTGCTTAAAGGCAGCAGTCTTTGCAACTCCTTCAAGCTACTATTGCTGCTCAGAGCAGCAGTGGGGGCTGTTGTCTTTGTCCAATCAGACATGCAACAGCGGTTGCTTTTGCAGCATTCTCTGGAGATCCAAATCCAAGCACTGAAGACCTCCCTGGAGCACTTGTTACATGCCCTGCTATATGCATTTTGGTCTACAAAATTAGGAGATCCAAGAGGTACGTTGTTCCCCCTTATTTACATCAATCCACAGCCTTATTTCCTCCTCTTTCCTATCTCCTCTCCAACCGATTACAACCATTCCTCCTCCATACAGTTGGAGTTTACTGGTCATGCAACACCTATTGATATTGGGCTCCTAATTCCTGGAAACATTGGAATCAATTGGAGCTAAATCTAGGAGCCAGGCTGCAACTGTTGCATATTGGGCTCCTAATTTTTGGAGATAATGGAACCATTTGGAGCCAAGTTCAGGAGCCATTGAAGCCAATTTCAAGAGCCATTCAAGTGACGTACGTTGCATCCAAAGCTTCAATTAAAGTTGCTACTCCACACATGCAAGGCTCTAAATTGAGGCTCTGCTTTGAAAGGCCCCTTGAGCAGCTACTAGAGGAGTTGCTCCTCTCTTTCAAGAAGCAAATTTATACATTTACTGCTAGTATTTCACATACAGTGAGGGGTTGTGATTCTCATTTTCCATTACAACCGCTGCATGTCAAATGAGTCTCCAATTCTTGGAGTAATCGAGGTACATATAAGCCCCCTCCTCTTGCTGCCTTCCATGCTTGTTTTAATCTCTTAAATTGCCAGGAAATTAGAAGAGAATGTGGAGTTAAATTGGAATAAAGTTCAGAAATCCCCATATTTACTTTGAACCTATAATTCATTGTTTATAGTAGTCAATGTACAATCATTCCCTCCTCATGCTACATCCCTGTTTTTGTATAATCATATCTTTCCTTTGTTGCCTTGCATGTAATCTAAAGATTCAAATGCACAATCTAAAACGCCCTTCTTGTTGTCCTTATATAATGTTGGTTATTTAGATATAAATCCCTAAACCTCCTATCTTTTTTTGAGGTTCCTAAACCTCCTATCTAAATTCATCTAAATTAGAACATCATCCTACCTAAATCCACAACTGGATATCTATTTTTGTAGTTATTACTACATACTTGAATGTAAAGTTTGTATAAGTTTGAAGATTTCCCGACTTGAAGAAGTTGTATTTACACTTCTATTGATCTCATGACCCAACTTAATTGTTTGAAACATTTCCTTCATTTTCTGGAGAAATCTGTATCGTGGCATTGAGTTGGCAGGAACAAGTTGCATAGAAGTAGCCGAATTCCCTTGTAAGCCATTCGTCCATGGATATTTTGTTTGGTGGTTATTCTTGCAGCAACCAATCAATGCTAATGAAGTGATAAGGTCGATTATGTTTGACATAACCAGTCCACATGGAATGAATGCTTTACCAGATCATGATCCAGTTTAGATCTTTATTATCTCCAAAGAAATCAAAGTTTTAACTACTAATAATCAGTCGGTAAGTAGCGTAGACTTTGGTAGAAATGGTGCGACTCAGGTTTGCAGATCTTTAGGAATCTGAAGGGTGCAGTGCACATTGAGGAAGTTTGATTTTTTTTTTGAAGAAATGGGATGGCATATGATACCAGCCATACTTTTGGACTAAGGTCATGAACATTTGCATCTTAAGGCATAAAGGGAATATAGTCGTGCAACAAAGGGATAACATCATATGCTGCTTTTTGTTCTGCACTTTGAAAAGAAAAAGGAAGTACTCATCTTCCTTTAAATCCCAAATAGAAAACAGATTACTGCCACTGCAGTGTCAATAATAACGGATTCACATTTAAGCTTCTAGTATTGCAGAGATTGGTCTTACTAATGTGATTGTTCTCATGTATAACTTAATGGATCTTGTACACATATCAATATCATACCACATTCTTGATGTTATTCTGTTCCAAAGATCTTTGAGTCTCAAAATCAATCCTCATCATTATCTATGTATGGCAGGATTAATTTCAAAATATTTATGATGGCAAGGAAGGATTTTAGTTATTGATCCAATGGTATACCTAAAAAACTTATCCGCTTTGATGTGGACAATTTTAAAAAAAACACAACTGTCGATTTGATCATCTCATGAATTAATCTTTAGGTAAACTATACTAACTATAGATCACTATTCAATCAAATTGTCGATAAGATGCTTAGATCTTTAAAGTTAACCAAATCATAGATCGAGAGAGAATGGGGAATCAAGTCAGCGATGATGAGTCAGTAATGACTGATAATTATGAGTGCCGGTCATGGTGACCTTTACACCTGACTGTGCGAGGGTGCGGTGACCCTCAGCTGGGCGGGAGATAGGAAGCCCAGTTAGGGCAGCGGCCGCTTAACGCGCGGGTCTAGGATCCCAGTCTTTTTCTCGGTTTTCTCGCGAGCGCTCGCAGTTTTTACGCCTCTCTGGGATCCACAGGTTTTCTTTTAAAGACCAGTTCCGCTGACCCTTGTTCTTTAGGGTACCTAGGCTGGAGGACCCTTGGTTTTAGTTTTTCGAGCTCGTTAGCCCGTACCGGTCAGGCCGGTTTTTCTTTTAGAGCGACTTTTCCGGAAAGTCTCTCTCACCCGTCTTAGTGGCGTAGTTTTGGAGTAGACCTATCCCTCTAGTGGACCGCCTTCCAATTAGAGGGCGAGACGGAAGAGCCTTTTGTAGGCTACTTCACCGCTTGAGTTTTGTTTATTTTCGCCAGCAGACTTGGCGATGCTACATCCGAATCATCCATGTATACATCTGAATCCTCTATGGCTACATCTGAATCAGTTACAGTTGAATTTGGAAAAGTTACGTTTGAGATTGGATTGAGGCACAAATGAGTTTGGCTAAAGTTGAGATGAATTACAGTTGAGTTGGTTTCATGGAAGCTTGGTTACAGTTAAGTTGGTTGTAGTTGTGCTAGTTACTTTTCCGCCAGTAATTCTTGATGAAGAGAAAAGATCAGTTTATGAAAATCATCCTTATCAGATTTCGATCTACTACCACAGCCGTTCGAAATAGCTAGTGGACGTGTTGGGAACTTAGTTAGGATGCATTTTACTCCACCGCATGCCTACGGAGGCACCCCAACCCTAAGGCTTCTTTACTGCCTTAGAGTCATAGTGTGAGGTCTTATCTAGACCAAGACCACAAGACCACAGACTATCCACTAAGCTTGAGAAATTCAATATGAAAAGAATCAAAACATCAGACTCATCATCTACACTTACTATGGTTTATCCTCATGACTCACAAACATCAAAAGAGACCCGAATCATCTCGACCATGTCAATCATTAAATACTCAAGATATCATGATCAATTCAATCATGATAGACATTGAATAAATCATTGGAACATGAAATTGATGGGGAAGAATGGAAATCATATACAGTTTTATACTGGAGTCACATCTTAGAATCATAATATGAGGTCACACTCAGATCAAGATCCAAGATTGTCCACCAAATATGATTGATGGATAAAAACCAAGAACAAAGACTCAACATCCACATCTCAAGATCCATTAAACATGATTTATAATTAATTAAAAGGTGACAGTTTAAATATGAATCTTATAATCTTTGTATAAAAATGATTAATATGGGTTATTAATGTAGGATGAGTAGAATGGGGTTTTACATACCAAACAACTTGAAAGCATGTTTCAATGCAAGTAGCTCTAAAAATTTAATTGTCAAAGCCCCTTTTACTTACTTTCTTTTGGAGCCACTAAATTTCCTGTTATTTTTAATTAATTAAGATTTACTCAACATTTGTTGATGTTCTTTTCTCCCTATTCCATGGATTGCAGGCATAATACCTGCACCGTTGTATTGGGAGAGTTGAATGTCAGTTTCTGAAGCAAAACATACCAGGTATGTATGTTATAATTTTGTTCAAGGATATTATAAATGATTTTATTTCTCTTCTGATAAAATTGGGATGCATGTACATAATGTAATTTCTGTTGTTACATGTTAACTGTTATGGAATTTATGCAATATAAGTGTGACATGTTATAGTTCTGTGGTTTATTGGTTAATTTGTGAATGCCATTTAAAAAAAAATTCCCCTAATTTTCAGTACTCTAATGTGGTCCTTAGCGAACATGATACTAGGGGTGATATGTAAACGGGTTTCCCAGATCCGCGGGAGCGGGCCTCACACCTGTCTAGACCCCTGTTGCTGCCACTCTACATCCTTCTATTTGTCGTCTTTCGCGACAACCTTCTGAAGGTCTCCTCGTGACTGTAACTCCTCCATGCTAAGATCATGAACATCTTCGACCCCATCTAACCTAGTAATCTCCTTCAAAGCACTGTCACGACATTCACTCCGGTTTCGACGAATGTCTTTCGTGTGCTTTATTAGCATCTGTCGTAACCTTGCGATCTTTTGAGCATACCTGAGCCCTCCACCTGTAAAGACCTCCAATAGTTGGTAACTAACTCTCTGAACCCATCATCCATCAACCAAGCTCTTTCAAAACTGAACATCGATCTTGGAATCGTCCCCTCACCCAACTCCCAACAGATAGGTGTGTGGTCCGATCTTGATTTAGGAAGGGCCCGTATAGTAGACAGCAGGAATATCTCCATCATTTCTACAGATGCAACGAAGCGAACTAGACGGGATCTCGAGGAAGTGTTCCGTAGGTGTATCTCCCGTTCGTTGCATCAAGCACCTCCAGCGTCGTCTCCCTAATAAACTCCATGAAGTCGTCCAACCCCGAATCTAACCCACTACAGTCACCCGAGTGATCTGAGGCAACCAACATCACATTGAAATTGCCACCAACAAGACAAGAGATGTTCAAGAAGTCTCTTCTAGCTAATCTCAACTCTTCCCACAAGGTTGGGTCACGCCCCCCCTCCCGGATATATCGTACACCAAAGTGAGCAATAGCCTACCAAGTACTAACTCCGGACTTCAACACCAGTAAAATCGAAATCGACCTAAAACCCAATCTTTCATCAGTAGCCAACAGCAAATCTATGTCCCAAGCCAACACCACCCCACCCGTACTCCTCACTGTCGATAACTTTCTGAACTCCGACAATTTATGGCATCGTATATATCTCCAAACCAAAGGATCCCAGTTTGCAATCTTAGACTCATGTAAGAACACTACATCAACACTCCAAGAACTCAAACACTCCTCAATCGCCTTGCTTTTCTCCCTACCCCCCCCCCTCACATTACATGAGACAATCTTCATGTTGATCCACTCGGAGGGTTAACAATGGGCACGGATACCCCAAGATGTTTCGCAACATGCACGTGAATATCCATCGCAGAGTTCAAAACATCAGAAGATTGTCCCTTGCCTTCCATCTGATTCTCCAACGTCGGTACCACAGTAAAAGTGGCACTGCCCAACCCAGAGAGCGAGGTCCCCACAACATTGTCTTCCACCTCCCACTCCATCCATAAATGTGCATTTGGTTTCCTTCTCTTGCGGGAGAAGGATAACAACAGATCACCCTTCAACCTTCAATTGCCATCCCCCAGCACCATCCCTCTCTCTCTCTCTCTTCAAGCTCACTCTGTTGCCAAGATACACTTCTCCACTTTCCAACTTCTCGTCAATGACACCACCCCCTGCACCTCCTTAATCTAAAGATCACCAAGATTCTGCTCCGCCTCCCTCCAAGTTGGAGCTTCCTGCCTTCTCAAGCGCACCTCTTCCACCTACAATCTTCGATGGACCTGCCCCAACAGAAGAAGGGACATGGGAAAATCTCACTCCCAACGCGTTAGGCCAGGGAACCCCAATTTCAACAACACCGCCCAGGTTAGGGGGTTATAGGGTCAAGTCCATCATAAAAGGCTCGTTTAGAAGCCCATCTCCAGGAAAATGTGCAGGAAAAATAGAAGTGGGAGGGTCCGGCTCTAAAAAGCTTGCTACCGACATAGAACCCGATGGACCCAAGTTCGGATCCGGCCTATGTGGTCCCTTCACTTCAATGAGGCCACCAGTAGCCCTATTAGAACCTGAATCACTAACTCCTATTACAGTTGTCAAGGACCCCTTCACAGAACAAGCCCCACCGAACTATTGATGCTCCCCAAAAAAGGAAGGCCATCAGCCACCTCCTGCGATCACGCCCTAAGATTTCAAGACGAAACTGTCATACGAAGTGAGGAACCCACTCCAGCTGTTGCGACGGAGCCATTTCTGCCACCATAGTCTTCGCACTTGATCATCCGACCATCGAGCATATTCTGGCCAACCGTCCCCCTTCACCAGCCCCCAATTGTAGTCACAAGGCTATCCAGTACCATTGGAACAATCTGTGTAGACATCTCCTCCTCTATCACCGCCACCAGAAGCACAAACTCCACCATTCTGACCCGCCATACGACCTCCGTCGGCACTGTCATTCGAGCATCGCTCATTTGAACGATCACATTCCATGCCTCGCCCGGCCTTAGTCCCGATTGAAGAATCTTCTCAACTTCCCCTAAAGGTCATAAAGCGTCCCTAACTGAGCAGAGGTCATGACACCTCATAGGCAGATCCTTCACCTCCATCCTCCGTCGTGAGGTGGTCACCATCACCCCATCACATATGCGGGGTTTTCACCAACGCACTGATGGTGGAAACATCCCACCACCATTGTCTAGGAACCCGACCAACTCCGCCGCTTCGATTCCCCGGACACAAAAGGAATTCACTGAAAGCCAGACCGCATCTTCCGCACACCTTGCCACATGACTGAACTCGAGAATCTCAACCAATGCCCTCAACTCTTTGGTCGAACATTCTGTAATCAGAACCCCTTCCAAAGGGTTGGCGTGGATCACCACAAAATCCTTCTTCGTCTTCACGGACATGCCGCCAACGACCGGCTTGGAGGGCTCTGAGGTACAATCCTTTTGAAGATGCCCCTATACCTTCAATGGGTACCAAACAGGATCTCGCGTGGGACACCACCTCACCATGTGACCCACCAAGCCGTATTTGAAGCATTTCCATTGAGAAGGATGGGCCTTCTCACGACCTTCCACAGCATAACGGTTGCCATCCACAAAGTGAACCTCTCTAGTGGTGGCCCCCCTCTCCTCACTCTCTCTCCACCACCACCCCCTCCTGCAAACTCTTTGTGTCTTCCTCTGGCACCAAGGGCCCTTTCGCCCGCCCTCTCTCCCGAGCCATCGTCCCCTCTAAAAAAATGTATTTATTTTTCAATATAAACATATCCCATCATTGTAATTATTTATGAAAATAAATGTATCCCACCATTGCATTTATTTCTTAAAATAAACTATAACCACCATTTATATCAACTTTTTTTGAGGTCAGCCATTTATATCAACTTACAACCAAGATCTTATAAATAGACCAAAATACTCGGAGATAATGATCTAGCATGAATGATGAGAACCTATATATATACACCTTATCTGACAGATCAGGGAAATATAGGAAAGATACTATCCAAGAGATTGCCTTCACTACTGGGTTGGGACTTTAGGTGCCAATAAATTCCGCAAGACATTAAACTGGTGAAGAATACATCTCTCATTTAATGTTATAAGGATCAATCTTTATTTTATCTAGTTTTATCAAACATGCTTTCATCGTAGATAAATCCCAAGAAAATAGATGCTCACAATATGAATATTCTTTCTGACCTGCACGGTTGGCGTGTAAGCAAGAACAGAACCGCCTGGTTTATTTACTGCAATTAACTGGCCAGAGGAATCCAAGACAATAGTAATTAAAGTATCCATGATAGACTCTTCTTCTGCAGTTGGGTCCGCCAAGATATACTGCTTATGAAGCACACACGTCAAAGAGAAAGCAACTTTTTCAAGGCTGAGCTTCCTCTTTTCTTTATTCAGAGCCTCTCTTGCCGATTTGCCGAGTTGATTGGTATCAGAAGCTGCAACAACTCGCCCATCATCATTCACAGCAACCAAAGGTATTTTTACTGTGCATAAATGAACAAGAATAGTGTTACAGAAAATTAGGTGGACAACTTGAATGATGTGCTCTGATGCTAGACTATCATTCAAAGCACCATCAAATTAGAGATGCATGCAAGTAAAGCAATATAATAGCAGTCGAGATAATTAGATAAGACAACATATATTGAGGCAGGAAATCCAGTTGTTCCATGACATATACCATATACACAAAGATCAGAACGTGCATCGCTTCACACTACATGGGGATTGTTACCCAATGTTTCTCTTAAAAAGTTGTGTTCACAAAAGAGTTGAAAGGCTTATGAGATAATCATTATTTTAAAAACAACTTACTCAAAAAAACAGGGAATAAGCACTAATGCAAATTATATTTGATGTCTCCAACTATGATTCATATCCAAAATGGGTTCCATCTTCAAAAAGTAATTAATAGAGTCACAGAATTGACATCTTATCAACAAACACCTCAAGGACTGATTCAGTCAGTTTTTATGTTGAGCCCCATTTTGGAATCTGAGTCACTAGTTGGGGACCTCAAATGTAATTTTCCCTAAGATTATGAGGGAGAAAAGCGTGCCCAAGATGTGGGATCAGACCATCACTTGACATAGAATTTTTGTTTCTTTTATAACACAAGACTAGAAGATCCTATCATACTTGATGAGGGTGGTATTCACCTCATGTGATGAACATGTGCATCAACCACAGATACGAGACTTGGATCTATAATCGAATGACAGTGCATGGGTGTAAGTCGTACTAGAGGTTCAATTTCGAGAGGTTCGGCCTAGAAAGGGGCATATTTGTCATCATTGTGAGTCAGACTTCCCAGATCCTCATCCCAACCAGAAGCATGAGCCAAGTTCCAAGAGGTGTAATCATGAAGGGATCACCTCAAGCATCGTAGGAAGTGTGCTTTCAAGGATCTAAAAAGGGATTTGGAGCCAAGGCAAAAACCCACAACTCGATGTATTATGTTGATAACACACAACAACGAAGTCAAGGGTTAGCATCACAAACAAAGGTGTTCAACATTAGCCTCATTGAGGTCCAAAAATCTCAACCGAAGTTAGGGACTAGGCCACTAGCCTAAGGCATATGTACCCACCTCGTTGCTTCACAGTGAGGCCATGTGCTTGAGAGGATAAGTGGCTAATTCTACTGAGGTTCAAGGACTTGTAGTAGGGTTTAGAGTCAAGGCCACTCATCTAAGGCATCAAGCATCGAGGTCGGGGAGCAATAGGGCATGCTCGAGAGACTTACTCATACTCAAAGGTTTGACAACCATGTCCAAGATCCACCAAAGCTAATAGTTCCACTCCACTAAGTTGCTTACATATGCACCCTACACATCCCTAAGGTACTAAGCAACTAAAGAGGGATCATATGAGCCATCATTATGAGTCAAAATCCCAAAATCCTTGCCCCAACAGAAGGCATGGACCAAGTTACAAGAGGTATAATCTCGAAACGATCACCTCAACCCTCATAGAAAGGGTACCCTTAGAATCTAAAAAGGGATTTGAAGCTAACGCAAAGACCTTCTATTCGATTAATAATGGCACTAACACACCTCAACGAACTCAAAGGATGGCATCACAATCAAATTTATATGCCTCCAAGGTCCAAAAATATAACCCGATATTAGAGACTATGCCACTCGCCTAAGCATAAAGCACCCACCTCGTTGAGGCCAAAACATGAAGCCACGAGCTTGATAGGCTAATTGACCAATTCTATCGAGGTTTGAGGGCTAGTACTAGAGTCTACAGTAAAGAACACTCGTCTAAGAAGGAGGCATGAGGCGAGTTCCAAGCGAAATAATCTTAAAGAGATCACCTCAAGCTTCATAGGAAGTACGCTCTAAGGATCTAAAAACGGATTTAAAGTTAAGCCAAAGGCCCACAATTAGATTGATTATAATGGTATAACACACCCCAATGAAGTCAGGGCACACCATCACAAACAAAGTTGTTTTATATTGACCTCATATGGTCCAAAATCTCAACTAAGGTTAGGGACTAGGCTACTCGCCTACAGTGTTCCAAATTTTGCGAAATTTCGACGAAATTTTGATTTCGACACTTCACCGAAATCGAAAACGAAATCTCGATATGGACCTTTCTTTCACAAATCTAGGCGATTTTGGCCGAAATTAGCAAAATTTCGTCGAAATTTCAAAATTGTTTCATTTTTTCGTCGTCTCGAAATGAAATCGAAATCGAGATTTAAAACCTTGCCTAAAGCATCGTCTACCCACCTCCTTGAGGCTTGGGGGCAAGTTTACATGCCCGAGAGGATGTGACTTTTTTTTAAAGGAAAAAGGTCATCCACCGTTTAGGTGTGCAGCCAAAAAAATTTACCATTTATCACCAAAAAAGTATTACAAGCCTATAGATGTACAGTATAGCTTTGTTTACAAAATCCAACTCTCACTCAATGCCCTCGCATGTGCCACCACATTCTCCGAGTGGACACACTCCTAACGAAAAATCACCCCATTTTTGGCCAACTACAGAGCCCAAACCAAAGCTAGCCACCCTGACCTCTCATTCTTTGTACTAGACCAAGCTGGTCCAATAGAACTCCAGAAGCCTTCTACATCCGCAGACATGAAACCCACACTGCCTAATAGGCCTCATGCCACTATAGAGCTTCCACACTTGAAGAAGAGATGGTCAGCATCCTCAACATTTCCCTTGCATCAAGGGCACATCGAGTCCGTCGTTTGAATGAGCCTCAAAAGTATATCATTGGTCAGAGGTCTTCCCCTCCTGAACATCCAAAAGAACACCTTCACACGAGCCAGAATTCTCCACTTCCAAATATGTCTGCAGTCCGCAGCACACCCCCAGGGTCAAAGATCATAGGCCCCTTCAGGGCCCTGTAAGCCTCTCCCACTAAGAACGAACCATCGCACCAAGACCAACAGTCATAGACATCAATAGGCTCAGCCACGCTCTCTAGCTCCTCAAGCAGGACCAGTAGATCCTCCAATGTGTATATCAGAAAGTTTCATTCTAAACCTTAGAAAAAAAAGGGTGCCGCATCCCAAGCCTCTGCTACCGAACCCTCCACATATGTTGCAAAATCATTCAGCCATGGGAATCTTTCCTGTAACGCCCCACCCTCACTCCAGTCATCCACCCAGAACCAGAAGCCTGCGTCGTCCCCCAACATCGATCTTAGGAACGATCGAATCTCATGTGCCACAGTACAAACACCTCTCTAAAAGTAAGAAGGTGGCAGGCCAAGCTCCCTGGGACTTGGGAAGGAAAGAACGGTTCCGTACACCCTCCAAACCAGATCGCAGACTATGATGTTGTCGTCACCCTAGATGCAAGGGACTCACTTGCCTATCAAAGCCTTATTCATTTCATCCAAGCTTCGGACGCTAAGTCCGAAGCTTCCACATCTGTTGCAAAATCATTCAGCCATGGGAATCTTTCTTGCAAAGCCCCATCCCCACTCCAGTCATCCACCCAGAACCAGAAGCCCGCGTCGTCCCCCAACATCGGTCTCATTACAAACACCTCTCCAAAAGTAAGAAGGTGACAGGCCAAGCTCCCTGGGACTTGGGAAGGAAAGACCGGTTCCATACACCCTCCGAACCAGATCGCAGACCATGATGTTGTCGTCACCCTGGATGCAAGCGACCAACTTGCCCATCAAAGCCTTATTCAATTCTTCCTAGCTTCGGACGCTAAGTCCACCATCCTCCTTCAAGCAAGACGTCGTCTTCCAAATCCACCATAGCGAGCCCATGTGACTGCCCTGATGATGACCAGAAGAATCACCTCATGATGGACTCAGGTCTCTTCCTAACCCCCATTGGCATCAATCTAGAGGACAAGAAGAAGATCGGGATAGCAGACAGGACAGAGCGCATCAGCACCAGTCTGCCCCTCCCCTCTAGATAAGCAAACATATTTCCACCCAGCTAGTCTATGCTCCAACTTCTCGATGACAGGCAACCACTCAGCAGCTGCATCCTTCCTGCCACCAGCGGCACACCGAGATAATGCAAAGGCAGACTCCTATGAGGCGATCGCAGCCAGTCCGTGTAAAATCGCTCTCCACATCTGTCAAGCCAAACAGAACAAACTCAGAATTCTCCGTATTCAGCCTCAGTCCGGAGACAGTCCCGAAGATGTCTAAGACCGCAGAAAAACTCTTGCAACTATCAGCACCACCCTCTGCAAAAAATACCGCATCGCCCACGTACTGGAGAATGGGAATGGACAAGCCCTCCCTTGAATAACCACTACACCCTCCCCCCCCCAAGACAGTACGGTCAACCATGATTGTCAGGGCGTCGATGACGGTCACAAAAAGCAGGGGTGTAAGCGGGAAACCCTATCGAACCCCACGTTGCATCTGAAATACTCCCCCCTTTTTGTTGCCCATTCACCAGGACCATGTAGGGAAGCGGTCGTGATGCACCTCTTCATTCACGAGATCCATCTGTCGGGAAAACCATGTCCGTGCAAGGATGTTAAAAGAAAATGCCAGTCGACGCAGTCGTAAGCCTTCGAGAAGTCCACCTTCTAAAGAACACCTTTTGTTTTCCTTTAGTGCCAGTCTATAACAATCTCAAAAGCTGCAACAACACTATCCATGGACTGTCTTCCAGATAAGAAAGCACTCTGAGCAGGGGACATCATTTTGCCTAGCACTTCTCTAAGGCAGTTGGCTAGCACCTTAGCCACAATAAATTATATCGCATTGGACAGCGTAATCGGCCTATAATCCTCAATTCTCATTGTAGTATCCTTCTTGGGCAACAAAAAGACGAATGACTGGTTGAGACGGTAAAAACCATAGTTCCATTCGGCAAACTCCGTCACCACCCCCATCACCTCCTCAACAAGCAGATCCCATAATTCCCTAAAAAATAAGACCGAGAAACCATCCGACCCACGCAACCATCTGTATTCAACCCAAACACCGCCTCACAAACCTCCAACACACCAAAAAACCCCATCAGCCTCTCCGCATCTGTCCCAGAGATGGGATTCACCCCCAACCCCAACCAACGCGCTTCACCACATGGTGATCGTCTACTCATCACCTTGAAATAATTCGTCAAGGCCCTCACAACCTCTCCCTCCCCTCGGAACTCCTCTCCACCCACCTCCAATGAATGAATCAAGTTTCTCCTACTATCGGCCACTAAGTGGAAGAATCTTATGTTAGCATCACCCTCCTTCAACCACTTATGCAACGGTCAATGTCTCCACTCAGCTTCCCGCTTTCTCTCCTCCTCCTCCACGATCTCTATAAGCCCACGGCTCGCCAATTCCTGCTCGTCCAGCTCCCTCACATTCTCCACCAAATCAAATTTCACCGTCTCATCCAACGCCTGGATCCTCCTCAACTCATGTCCCTTGCGAGAGTCCCTCTTGAAATCCACTCGTTTGTGTCGCAGAGCTGCCAACTTCAAAGCCAGCTTGATCGTAGATTCGTAGCCGACCCCTCCACCTCTAATGCCAACAAAAAAGATCGCACTATGTCATGAAATCCATCCTCCAGCAATCAACACCGCTCAAATCTGAAGTAGGACGGCAACCCTCTCCCGTTGCAAGTGTCCAAACGAAGCGGGGTGTGGTCCGATCGAGACCTAGGCAAAGAAAAAATAGCAGCCATGTTGAACATCTCCAACGCCTCCACATACAGCAGCCAGAAACCGATCAATGCACGAATGGGAGGAAGAGTTCCTCCACGTGTAGCAATTGTTATTCGCATCAAAGACCTCCAAAGTCAACTCCACAATGACCTCAACAAAAAGGGCAGATCCAGGGTCTTGTGCACCTCTCCCACTCGGCCTATCATCTAAATAAAGTGTCACGTTGAAATCCCCTCCCACTACCCAAGACAATTCCAAAAATCGCCTCCTAGTTACCATACACAGAGGTAACTACAAAACAAGAATGGTATGTCTTGTTCGTCATACAGACTGAGATCGATCGATTCAAGATCAGTTCATCCAAAACTTCAAACATGTCCCTGTTCCAGGCAACCACAAACCCGCATGAGTTCCCTACTGTCAGACAAGCTCTAAACTCCATCAAGCGGGGACCAAGGCAGTGCACCGGTTGATAGCATCCCAAGACTCAATCTTAGACTCCATTAAGCAAGTCATGTCGATCGATTACGCATCCATCATGGATCCTACCGCCAACCGCTTCTCCTGTTGACCCAAACCCCACACACTACAAGAGAGAAACTTCATTGGTTAACCGAGGGGTTGGTCCCCGTCATGAACACCCCACCTCCCGTAGCTATGACCACTTCAAAATCATGTTCTGTTGCAGCCCTCGAGACATTCAAGGATAAAGATTCCTTGGTAGCTTCATCCTCTCTCCTCGTTTTCTGTACCTACAACCAAACACCCATCACCCACCCCGATCATGGCACCACCCGCACCCAGCTTTTCGCTAGAGACAACCTCCTCTTCCCCATGTGCCTTGAGCCTCTCCCCGAAGCCCTTCTCCACGTTCACACTCTAAACTTCTTGTTTCCCAATCCAAAGGGTTCGTCCGCCTCTGCTTTCGAGAGAATAGAAGCAGGTTTTTTATTACCGTGCCCAGGTCTAGTCGGTGTTGGACCCGCTAGTGGAGATCCTGAAATGACATGGAGAGCACTAACCCCCTTCGAATTGGGGCGATGGGAAGTGGTCGATCAACGTTTCGCCACTTTCACTCCCGCCCCAGGACGAAACTCACAGGACCCCCATCGTCGCCACGATCACTGTGGGTCACTGTAAGTCCACCTGTGCCCCCATCAGAGCCTCTAGATGTCCTTTATTTCTCCTCCTCCACCTCATCGGCATCAGCAGATCAAGCCCACGCAGTCCGCTTTGCTGCCAAGTCGCCACTATCCTCGAGATTGGAAATCTTTGTACCCTGCTGGGTTCCAGTCGAGGTCACCGCTAGTTGTAGCAAACCACGTTGAGGGTTTGCAACGGGTTTCTCCCAAGCTGTTGGCCCAAATCGTTCGAGGACGATTGATGCAGACAGAAAATTGGGAAGGGATGAGAAGAGAGAAGAAGATCACGATGAGCTTCGCATGGTTGAGTGAGGAACGAGATGAGAGAGACCCTAGAATTTAGGGAAAAGGAGGGATAGTGGTGGAGGCTCTCTCTAAACCAAAACTCATAATTTTAATTCATAACTTGATCTGCCTTAACATAGACTGGCATCCCCATTATACAAGAGGGGTGGGATTACAAAAATAGAAGCATAATAAAATTCAAATACTAACTTATCCTAATTGACTATAATTAGACTATAACTAATTTACTCTACTAAAAAGATTAAGATTACAATCAATCTCAATTTATTTAACATAAATAAAAATAAACGAATAAATAAAAGTGATCAATTAGGGACGAACCCTCCTAATTTTGAAAAATCCTCAAATCCGCAATTTTCAATTCGATTCGACCCGTCAATTTCAGAATAATTACATCAATTTTCCACTGCTTAAAAAAATTCCCCATGACGAATTACTTGATCTTTAATCTGTCACTAAAGAATACAATCTGAAATCGTAACTTCAATCATCCCAATTTAAGCAGACGTTGCCTTCCTTTCAGCTTTTTGTATATAACTTTTTCCACCAGGGGGCGTAGCTACAATTTTTCTATCCCTTCACTTGAATGAAAGCCTCTATATATGCCTTGTCAAACTTTAACCCATTTGTAAAGTAATTTTGGGAGAGGGGCTTGCTTGAAAAATCCCCAACTCCATCCCTAATTCTTGGTTTGGTGGGATAAGGATCCGAATTGGGAGGCATCTTCCTTTCTTGAGAAAACCCTCACTAGGGTTTTCTTCCTCCACATCCAACGACAGCAACGGCAAGGTAGGAAGCGATGATAGGGACTATTGAACAACAAGCAGTGACGGTGACTACCGCGAGGGCGGCACTGAGGGTGGCAGAGGCAGTTACAGTTTGAGCAGCATGTTGGATGGTGTCAGGGTTGCGGCGGGGATGGTGGTGGTGCGATTGAAGCAAACTAGGGTGGTAGCGTTGACACGGGAGCCTCGTAGATAGCCACTTCGACAACGACCAAATTGTGAAACCCCAATTCTACATTCGTCGGACCTTCGTCGAATATGGGTCTTGAGTTTTATTCATCTTTTTGTGCCTGGACAGCAACTTCTATTGCGAAAAAATCGATGATTTCATTTTCTTCTTATGTACATTCATCAAATATTGGCCCCATGTCTTTATTGCTTTCTTGTACAAGAGTTGTTGAACAAAATCGAGCTGTATCAAAGAGGTGATGGTCTAAATTTTCTTGTTGATACAGGATTCTTCCATGAACGATGAATCCAACCATGCTTGTACCTTGACACTTGATATAAGGCGATGCTTGAACTTCTTCGAACGCGAACGTGAACCATGAGAGAGGCGGCCTAGATCGAACTTCAAGTGCCAATATGTGACATGATCGTCGAATCATAAGAACAATTCGATTTCCATGCTCTAATATCAAATGATGCAGACAGAAAATCGAGAAGGGATGAGAAAAGAAAAGAAGATCACAACATGCTTCACGTGGTTGAGAGAGGAACGGGATGAGAGGAGAAACTCTTGAATTTGGGGGAAAGGGGGGATAATAGTGGAGGCTCTTTCCAAACCAAAACTCACAATTTTAATTCATAACATGATCTGCCTTACAATAGACTACAAGCCCCTTTATATAAGAGGGGTGGGACTACAAAAATAGAAATATAATAAAATTCAAATCCTAACTTATCATAAATACCTTTTTGGTAACCGGGTTGTGTTGGGTTGGAGTACCCTCCTGTGAATAGTAGTTGTTTGGATGGTTGGGAGGGTTGAAGAGGGATGGAATGATAAATGTGATGTCACATTGATTATGTGTTATATTAGCTTTTCTAATGATTATAATATATTTTGATGTTATTTTTTCATTTGAACATGGTTAAAAAATTATAACAAAAAAATTGGGGGGGTCC
Source organism: Ottelia alismoides (assembly GCA_037367405.1). Lineage (NCBI taxonomy): Eukaryota > Viridiplantae > Streptophyta > Magnoliopsida > Alismatales > Hydrocharitaceae > Ottelia > Ottelia alismoides. Next base: position 545,561 of record JAZKJV010008743.1, read on the forward strand.
ATATAACTAATTCCAACCCATGAATGCAGTGATAAATCTGGAGGTATGCTAGGTTACCTCGGGGTAACCTGGCAACCAAACGAGCCATAATTGACTCTAATTAGACTATAACAAATTTACTCTACTAAAAAGATTGAGATTACAATCAATCTCAATTTATTTAACGTAAATAAAAATAGAGAATAAATAAAACTTATCAATTAGGGACGAAAACCCCTAATTTTGAATAATCTCCAAAACCGCAATTTTCAATTCAATTCGACCCGTCAATTTGGGAATAATTGCATCAACGATCCACTTGGCTTACTCCGATCATGCATCGAGCCCGAAAAACTACCCGAAAGTTGAGGATCGGAGAACTCGATAACCTTCTCCTCATGCCCGAAGCCCGCGCTTCACCACTCGGATCCACCAACCGCTTGGAGTTCTGGTTCGAAGCGAGACCTGCATCTGATAAATGCCCGAAAGACATGAAAGGGATCGAGATCGACCAATCGCGGGAGGTGCTAGGGTTAGGTGGAGGAGGTGACGCCAACGCTTCACCTCCGGCAGTAGCAGCACCGCCCGAACTTCTCGTCACAGGATGTGTCCTTTGGGCTTCCTCCAAGCTTGTCGGTGCCACTCATACACTAGTGTCTAGACTCAAGGCCACTCATCAAAGAAAACAAGTATCGAGGTCGACGAGTGATAGCATATGCTTGAGAGACTTTGCTCATAGACAAACGTCTGACAACCATGTCGAACACCCACCAAAGCGATTCCATCTACTCCACCGAGTTGCTCAACCCATGCACATGCACCCCCGCATACATAAGGTACTAAGCATCTAAAAAAGGGACTACCATCATGAGACAAACTCATGAGATCCTTGTTCCAACACAAGGAATGAGCTTATTTCCAAGTGGTGCAATCCCGAAGAGATTACCTCAAGCCTCATATGAAGAGTGCTCTTAAGAATCTAAAAAGAGATTTGAAGCTATGGCAAAGGCCTACAAGTCAATCAATTATGCTTGTAGCACACCTCAATGAAATCAAGGGAGGGCATCACAAACAACAATGTTCAACATTAGCTTCATTGAGGTCTAAAAATCTCGACTAAGGTTAGGGATTAGGCTACTTGCCTAAGGCATCGAGCACCGATGTCATTAAGACCTCCAGAGTGAGGCCACAGGCTTGAAGCTAAGAGACCAATTCTACTGAGGTTCGAGAACTTGTACTAGTGTCTAGAGTCAAGGCTACTCGTCTAAGACATCGCGTGCTAAGGTTGGGGAGCGATGACACTTAAGAAACTTACTCATAATCAAAGGCCTGACAACCATGTGCAATGCCCACCAAAGCTAATGCATCCACTCCACTAAATTGCTCAACCCGTACACCCCCTCCCTCCCCCACCCCCACACACACAAACACACATCCTTGAGGTACTAAGGAACCTTGAGTTTCTTAGCCTTTAAAATATTCCTTTCCGACGCTCTTTGTTGAGTTTCTTAACCCAAACATATGCACCCACTATGCCCATGAGGTACTAAGGAACCTTGAGGGTGAGATGCATTTTCCAACAGAAGTTAGGAATCCTAAAGGGACTTGGGACCGTGAGGTGCATGCATAGACCTCGGGTGCAATTAGCCAGCATCTGTTTAATAAATAACATTAGAATTGGCATTTCATGGGCAAGTCCTCAATTAAACACAAGATGTCGGGATTTTCCCCAAACTCAACTGTTTATAGTATAGGGTATCTTAGCCCGCAAGATACACTCTCTTACAATGTCCTTTTTGCCTCCTCTCAAAGTCTTTTGACACACAATCACAACCACACCCATCACAAGGTTTCCTCGTATAACCAACAACATTAAGACACAACGCAAAAGGATAACATGTAACCAACTACCCCATTGATCAAGCCTTCTTTAGATGTCACGTTTGCAACCATCCAAAGGAAGACTACTACGTAGACAACTCCCATGAGCACATGGCCCAATATACACAAACATGGTCCAACACCAAAATGGCAAACATCCAACTAACACTCATACAAACACATTAACTACAGTATCCATTCTTACTTCTCTTTCTTGCTCCCTCTTGCTCCATAATGGGAGAAGAAAACAACATTTACATGGATACAATTGCTTCCTCGAGCTTTTTTGCTAACTCCCAAACAATGAAATTAGCTCTAGTCTTATTCCTTGTAATCTAAGAGCATAGATCTCCCTTGATAGAATTTAAATGGCTGGATAATTCCATCTATAATAGTACAATTGAAAACTATGTCTTCCCATGTTGTAGACCTATTCCTTCAAAGATCCTGATAAAATTTTAATTGTACCCTTTATCATGCTTGGTTTCTTGCATTCATCCCCAATTTTGTTTTTTCCAATGATTTGGGAATCCACATAATCTCAATCAATAACCATATACACGAGCATACAAAAAGATCCAGTAATCGTGTAGAAAGGTGAGGGATTTTTCATACATGTACAATCAAACGACTCAAGATCCACACATCAAAATAAGAATGCCAGAAGAGAAAAAAAACTCAAGCAAGTAAATTTTAGCCATTGTTCCCCACATGGATAAACTGAATAGGCGAAGAACAGACTACGAGATCTTACATAGATTGCAACTCAATGGAGTGGAGAGGGATTCATACATGTAGTTCTCTATAACAAGTAACAACCACAATGCACCATGCTAGTAAAAGATAAAGAAAATAAAAAAACATATTTCCTTGACCACTTCGGGCAATACCAGAATTGGTGGGCCCAAAAGGCATGGATAAATGGAGTCCACATGTATCGAAGGGAACAGACTGGTAGCTAATAAAGGATGTAGAATTGTAGATAGGCATTATCAAGTGGAAGCAGGATGAAAAAAGAGGAAAGAGAAATATATGAATATTGCTCAGGGAGAGGATTTTCGCGAGTTGCACAATGGGGGAGCATGAACTTCTCATAATTATTTATTTATATAAATCTTCTCTCCGAGGGCAAGATTCTCGCTTTTTCTAACATAGAGAATATCTGATTAGATTCGAGTGAGGTAAGGGGGTGGGGTGGGGCGGGGGGCTGATTAAATTTAACCAAAGTTGGAAAGAGATAGTCTAGTCCCCAATCACGATATTTAACCTAATAAGAAAAAAATTGGAATGAGATTATAATTGGTTGAAACTATACAAAGATAGGCATCAACATATGGAAGGAGCAATAATACGAGAACTCAATGGAGGAAATCCTACATTCATACCCATACTTGGCTAGTTCTCGAAAATGTATGTGATGGGGAGGAAAGTAGAGAGTGTGGAACGAAGAAACTCCGTCAAGTATCAAAATGCCATAGTGATATGGGAGTTTTCCTTATAGTGGGAAGAATTAAAACGTTTTCAATTAGTCAATATTATTTTCATTCTTAGGCTTCTAATTCTATTTTGCATTACATAGAATAGGTTGCTTTATACGAGGGTTTACTCCATGAAAAGAAGCAACCATTTTTCCGAAATCCAAGAGACATGACCTTCGCATATAAAATAACTAAATATTACGATTACAATTAAAAATGGCATGCACCGATAGATCAATGGTGCACAGCATTGTCAGTACCTCTGAGATTGTGGCTTATAAAGAGAGAAATGTCGATATGAATGGATGTGAAATGTTGATACTTAATATTGCCAATGAAATGATATGATGCTCTGAAATGAACCTTTCTCTTAGACGCCCCTAGTGCATGAATGTTCTCAAAACTATAGATCTCCCAAGTAATTTATCCATGATGTTTTTTTTTGAGTAAAAACTAGGGGGAGCCCTCCCAAGGCAGGAGTCACCACACCAAAACTTTCATTAATAGTAAGAAGGTACATCAATTGGATATCCAGAAGTTGTACAAAGCAATACAATGCGCGAGTACATTTTCAAAATAAAATCGCTGACCCTCGAATATGCAATCATTCCTCACCGATCGAATAGATCTCCAAAAAAGCTCGAAGCTGGACGCCTGCACGTCAGCCCTAACGAAGCCCAAACCTGCGTCGAGGACCTGCATCCGAAGAAAATGTGCTCCATGTCCTCCAGTCACTCCTCGCATCTATCGCAACTCAGATCTGCCACACCCAACAATCTCCCCCTCCTAACTTTGTCGCACAGACGGGTTCTCCTTAGACACGAAAGGAACACCTTAACCCGAGTAGGGATCTTGGCTGCCCAAATCACTTTATTGTCCACACAGAGGTCTTCATCCCGCCCAGCTCCACTTCCACGCAGCTTCCGATAAGCTCCCTTGACCGAGAACCTTCAATCCGCCCACTCAAAATGGTCTATCTCACCAGACATCTCCCCAGGGCCTGGAATCTCCGCCAGCAACCACAAGAACTCATCCAACCGCTGATCCGACAGAACCGAAAAGAACCTCGGAGCCCACGACCCAAAGTCCGCCACCTCCACCAGCCGAGCCTCCTTGTTGGCAACCAAAGCCATCAACCTAGGGAAGCGGCGGCCCAGCGCCCCCTCCCCCGTCCAGTCGTCCTGCCAGAACCTGAAAAAGTGGCCATTCCCCAACCTCGGCCTAAGGAAAAACCTGAGCTCCGGCAGCACTGTGGGATCCCCATCCACAACGAAGACTCACCACGCTTTCTCCTAGCCACCAACTCCCCTGTGATTCCATAAATCCTCCTCAGAAGCCTGGAGGCCAACGAATCAGAAGATTCCCAAATCTGTATCACCCATTTCGCCAGCAAAGCTTTATTCATGGTTTCCACATCCCGGATACCCAGGCCCTCCTCCGCAACCGGCACTGCAAGATCCCCCCAGGCAACCAAGTGCAAGCCCCTCGCCGCTTGCCTCCCATCCGACCAAAAGAAAGACCTCATCAAGGCCTCCACCTTCCTTCTAACTCCGATAGGCATCAGTCTCGTCGAGAAGAAAAAACCGGGATGACTGATAGAACGTGCTTCAGCAGGGTAAGCCTCCCACCCTTGGACAGAGTAGTAGCCTTCCAGCCCTCCAACCGCTCCTCCAACCTCCGAAGAACACAGTCCCAATCCGCCCTCCTCAACCTATCAACCACCAGAGGCAGCCCCAGATAGGAGATCGGCAACCTGCCCAGGGGGCACCCTGTCCACCATGGCCTCAAATTTCAGCGAAATTCGGTCGAATTTCTGTCGAATATCGATATCCAGTCGAAATCGAAATCCGACCGAAATGACCGAAATATGGGGGTCCTAGTACAAAAAATGACCGAAATGACCGAAATTTCGGTCGAAATTCCACCGAAATTCCATCGAAATTCTGTTTTGGTCGATACCGAAATGGTGTCCGAAACCGACATTTAAGGCCTTGTTGTCCACCCAGCAAGCTTGCTGCCCTCCTCCTCGTCCATCCACAGTGGAACTAGCACCGACTTCTGCCTGTTAATCTGCAAACCCGACAAGCAACCGAAGATATCCACCAGAGTAGCCGCATTGTGATTCTGCTCCTCCGTTCCCCCCAGAAAGATGAGCGTGTCGTCTGCATACTGCAACACAGGTACGGAGATGTCCCCCAACCGGAACCCCTCACACCACATCTCCCCCACCGGACGCTGAAACAAAACCGCAAGACAGTCCGCCACCACCACAAAAAGCAGAGGAGCCAACGGGCAGCCCTGTCGAACTCCCCTTTGCGGCTGAAACTACCCACCCTCTGGCCTGCCGTTGACCAAGATCGAGCACGAACTGGTAGTTACACATCTCTTGATCCACCGAATCCACTCTTCCGGAAACCCCCTCCTCTGCAACGAGACCTACAAGAACTTCTAACGGACACAATCGTAGGCCTTGGTGTAGTCTATCTTCCAAATCATCCCCTTCTTTCTGGACCTCTTCCACTCAAGACAAATATCCGAAGCAATCACGATTCCATCCGCCATACAGCGCCCCGGAATGAATGTGGATTATGCAGGTAACACCACAGAGCTCAACACAGCCTTAAGTCTGTTCGCCAGCACCTTGGCGATGATGAGATAGATGCCGTTAGAGATCGAGATAGGCCTGAAATCCCCCACCCCCACGGGGGTCTCTTTCTTCGGCAACAAAAAAATCAACGCCTTGTTAATTTTCTCAAACCCCCTGTTGCCACCCCTGAATTCCTCCATGACCTCCAAGATGTCTCCCCTCAACAAATCCCAGAACTCCCGGTAGAAGGATATAGGAATGTCGTCTGGGCCAGGAGCCCCGTCTACATTCAAGCTCCAAACAGCCCCGCACACCTCCTCCGCCGAAAAAACCGCCACCAACGAATCGGCCTGGGGCCCGCTCAAAGAGTCAACCCCCAGATCCATCCAGCCCCATCCATTGTCCCCCCGCGCCTTACGCGAGGCCCTCATGAAGTATTCCCGCAAGGCATGATCGATGTTCCTCTCACTCGACACCCTCACCCCACCTACCTCCACCTCATGCAGGAAACTCCTCCTGTGCCCAGACGCCATGGAATGAAAGAAGCGTGTGTTCGCATCACCTTCCCTTAGCCACTTCTGCCTCGCTCTCTGTCGCCAATGAACCTCTTCTTTCCTGTCCTCCAGCAAAACCGCCTCCAAGAATGCTACCCTCTCACTCACCTCCTCAGGAGATAGCCCCCGCTCATCCTCCGTCCCATCCAGCCTGCTAATCCCCGCCTCTGCCTCAGCTCTGACTGCCTTCCGCCGCCTGGCGACCTCCCTCCCATATGACAACAGCAACCGCCTCAGCGACTCCAACTTAGCCGCAAACCGCGACACTGCAGACCCTGACACCTCACACCCTCCTCCCAATGATCAGCCACCAGATCCCGGAAGCCCTCCTCCAACAACCATTTCTTCTCGAACCGAAAGAAAAACCGCCACGGCCGCTCCTCCCCGGAGAACCAAATAATCAGTGTGTGATCAGAAAGCGTCCTTGGGAGAGCCCAAGCCCTCGCCAGCGGGAAAGCCTCTCCCGCCTCCACTGACAACACGAACCTGTCAAGCCTGGACCTCGATCTCACATTCCTCCAAGTGAACTTGCATCCCACCGCGTCGACAACAGATAAGCCCAAGGAGCTATACGCCTGCCTGAATTCTTCTGACCCCGAATCTCTGCCACCGGCACCCCTTGGCCGGTAATCAGGGAACAAAGTGACGTTCAAGTCACCTCCGATAATCCAAAGTCCAGCCCCAACTTCCTGAGCAATAACCGCCAAGTCCGCCGCCAGGGAGCCGTCCTCCCGCCTACACGGGCCATAAACATTAGTGACCCACAAGTGATCGACATATGCCCTCCGCAGCAGCTTCACTGTCAGAGAGAACATAGAGTGCAGAGTCCCCAACAGATCTAATGAATCGGATCGCCAGCCAGACAGCAGAGCCCCAGAGGTACCCACGGCCCCCTTGTCTGCAAACGAGAAAACCTCCCCCCCACCCAGCTCACGCCGCAACCGGTCTTCCATGCCCTGTAACTTCGTCTCCTAAATCAAGAAGATATCTGCACCTACTTCCCTGACCAGATTCCGCACCCCAAGCCTTTTATCGGGGCGGCCCAAGCCTCTCACATTCAAAAACAGTATCTTCATTTGACAACCTAAAACTCCATCTTCTTCGGGGGAACGACCCCCAATCGCCGTACGATACCCCTGTCCAGAGCTGCAAACCTGTTCCGAACCGACACCGGGCTGTCAACCTGGTGCTTTGCCTCCACTGGAGATTTCGCCGCCAAAGATGCCCTCAGCGAAGCCCTCAGCAGCTTTCCCGATTTCTTCCGCGCGCCCCCCTCTCATAGGCGAGGCCAAAACGCCGCCGCCAAGACACCTCCCCCTCCCGGATCGACGCCATCGAATCCCGCCCGACCTCCACATCTTCAACGCCCAATTCAAGCGGAAGAGAGCTCCCACCAATGCCCACACCAAAGCCAGCCACCCCACCAATGACCGGGCCCGACTCCATCACCACAGGAACAAACGCCCTCCTCCCCCTCCACAGAAAGGCGACTCCGCCCCCAACCTCCCCGCGGTGCCCCTCTTTCGAGGCCAGCAAACTCGGGGCTGGCGCAACCCCCTCACACAACAAATCACATTGCCACCCGATCCCCGAGCCCCCTCCAGGCTTACCTCCACCAGCCTCTTCCACCGCAGGCTCCACTAGAGGCCCACCCGGTAACCCACCCGACAAAGTGCCCGAAGAGGCCCCAACCGAAACACTCGGCACTCTGCCCGAATACGACCCTGCAGGTTCGACAGGTTCGGCCCGAATACCCGATAAGCTCCCCGCTCTCACAACCCGGATTTGCCTCGAACCCGCCCCGGAACCCTGCACCACATCCCGAGACGGAACATGTACGGCACCACCATCCCTCGAAGCAGCGTCACCCCCAAGCGCAAGACTCCATGGAAGACGAAGAGCCTCCACCCTCGAAGAACCCACCGCGGATATTGTGCCAAACCGAATCCTCTCCTCCGGGAAGTGCGCCAACCTCGGACGCCAACCCCCCTTTGTTGACTGCTCATTCTCCGAAAACCGAGGCGGCTCCCGCTGCCGAGGCTCCCCTACGTCAACCCCCTCGGTCTGCAATGCCTCCTCTGCCGGGACCTCCCCACGTCGGACCTCCCAACGCCTGGGACCAACACGGCACTCCCACGGCCCACCATTCGCGCCCAGCAACTCAAGCAGCAGTCTCCGACCCTCGAACCACACCATCCACCAGCCCAACCGTTCAGCACCAACCTGCCGCACGCGAAGGATAACGTCCAGGGGCTGACTGGGTTGAAAACCATAACTTTTAACTCTCAGCACCTCGACCATGCCCTGCAAAAGCACAGATATACAGCGCCACGACCTTGCCTGCACCGGCAGACCCCTAACCTTTATTCTCTCCACCGCACCCGGCACAACGGCCACGTCCCTAGCCTCTGGCCGACGCCATTTCAACTTCAAGCATCCAACGGTCAAGCCATGCAGTAAAGCCTTTGCCTCAGAACCACACAGACCCCTTGCCATGGCCCGTCAGGGGGAGAGCTGGGCGATATCCCCAGCGAAGGCGGCCTTGGAACTGAGCCCCCCCCCCTCACCTATAAGCACGGAGATGGTTGAACCCTCCGCCGGACAGCTTCGCCGAGAATGACCAAAACGCCTACACGCGAAGCAGCGCATCGGCTCCCTACACACCCGTACCCAATGGTCCATAGCGCTGCATCGGAAGCATCCCCGTCCAAAGGGAAACCCCGGCGGCTGCCCCCTACGAGATATCGCAGCCCCCCCTCGCCTCCGGTGCCGCTCCACGAGACGCCACCCTGCATCCTCCATCCTTTGATCTTCACATCCACGCAGCTCATCCATGATGTTGTTAAGAACAAACTGAGGCAGGGATGGATCCAGTCTACAATGGTGTTAAGGAGTTTCCACTAGCACCTTCGTCTTTTGTCCTTTGAGTAGATTTCCTAGCTAGAGAGGATTTCAGGATGTGCAAATGAGTTTAGTATTCAACTTCTCACAAGCAACCAATTTGTTTATGACGATGGATGTTCGTAGAGAGGCCTCAGAATCAACTGCCAACTACCAAAACTCTATTTTTTTAGTTTATCCTAAATGAGTTAAACGTGCATGTGTGAGTATCTACTAGACACGACAATGGACTCACTCGCACTAAATTACGTTGGCTTGCATTAGGTTGAAATTGCTAAAAAATAGCAGCTTGGACACGGATAATATAGACACTGGAGGGTTGGTTATTGAAGTTGCTGCAGACAAAAGGCCCTCAGATGTTTTCGAAGCCTATTCTATCTGCCCTACAGAATTTCTCGATGGGTGTATCCCCAGAAAAGATAGCCATGTGTATCAACACTCGTAGATGCAAATTTTGGGGGCAAAGTGTCAGGTCTGACAGCACCACGTATTGTATTTGTATTTAATGCTTTCCAATTCTTCTTCGTCCTGGCTACCTAGAATTATGTAAGCCATAAGTGGCAGAAGATAAGGTTTTGAGATGTTGTAACTTGGTCAGATTTTTTTCAAAAAGCCAAAGGATGGTCATTAAAGATTAACAAAAAAAGTACACTGCAGTTAGTTGAGTTTTACTGGCAAAGTAGCTTGTGATATTGTTGGGTGAAGAGGACCTTTGTTAGTGTCCTTTGGGCAGCAATGGATGGACTCTGAACTAGTTGGACAAGTTACATCAGCCAAGGAAGTCACTTGCCATCTAGAGGTTGTCATGTTATTTCCGTCTATTAGGGGTTTTCTCATTCCAAGAGTGGGTAATGTTCTTCTAAAAAAAAGAGTGGGTGATGGAATGTCTTTATGAGGAACCCTCAACCTAGACGATGGAGTGGTTGACGCCAATGATCCAACCTAGACGAGGAACCCCCAACGGACACAAGTTCCTCGGCTATCTCAAAAAAAACAGCAATATTTGATTAGAAAACCCTACAAGAAATGTGGGGCATCATGCTCCATTTTTTCAAGCCATCAACACACTCATGTATCTGTCAGATGTGAACTCAAAGAGACTCGGAATACAATCATGAAGAGAACCATCATTAGACCAAGACTAAAACATGCAAGAACCCATTTCCCAACACAAACCACATCCAAGCAAACATCTCATGAAGCATAGAACAAATACTTCTCCAAAAGGATGTAGGCGAAGGTTCATACAAGGCAAGGAAGAATTGAGAAGGAATTTCATATACGTCTCTCACCACCTTGCAAAGTATACATCTCCCTTCGTTCAAGTTTATGGATTTCACATCTAATTAAATTGTATGAATATAATTAAAAAATTATGGATTGTTCTATTGGAGTATAATAGAATCCATCAATTCATACTTTCAATTTTTATTACTTTCTATTATGGAGTCAGTAATAGAAACTTTATGCTACAGGATTTTTCTGTTCAATAAGACATGTATATACAAAGAACAATGAAGAAATGAATTATATAGCATTTCTTTTGATATTTACCGAAACTAAGTTGTTGTGTTAAAGGATAGTTATATTGATTCGGTATATTAAAGCCTAACCACCCACTTCATCAGGAGTGTCGTATTTATCTCATTAAGTCTCAAGACATCCACCCCCCCCCCATTCATGAGTTCCATGATATCCCCTCAATCCATCGATGAAACTTCAGTTGTCTTCCTACTCGAGCTATTCCAGAAAATATTCTCATCACTGCCTCTGGATGTTGACCACCAATTGGTTGCAACCTAACAACAACAACAAAGCCTTTTCCCACAATTAAGTAGGGTCGGCTACATGGATTCTTTGCCTCCATTCAGATCTATCTTGGGTCAATCCCGGGCTTATATCCAAAAAACTAAGATCCCTTCGTATAGTCTCTTTCCAACACTTCTTGGGCCGTCCTCGCCCTCTCTTAGCCGGCTCAACATCCCAACACTCACATCGCCTAACTGGTGCATCCGTTGATCTTCTTTGCAAATGACCAAACCATCTTAAGCGGTTTTCTCACATCTTATCCTCGATCGGAGCTACACCAACTTTCTAATGATTGCATCATTCCGAATCCGATCTTTACTTGTGTGTCCACACATCCACCTTAGCATTTTCATTTCTGCTACAGCCATTCTCTGCACATGTCTATGGTTCACAGGCCAACATTCAGATCCATAGAGCATAGCAGGTCTCACAGCTGCTTTGTAAAACTTTCCTTTAATTTTTAAAGGAATTTCTTATCACAGAGAACAACAGAGGCTCCTCTCCACTTTAGCCAGCCTGCATGTATTCTATTAGTAACATCTCCATCAATTTCCCCATCTTGTTGCAAAATAAATCCCAGATATCTAAAAGAATCTCTCTTCCTAATGTTATTGTCACCAATCTTCACCTCAATTCCTTCACAATTGCTTCCATCAAAGGTGCACTCCATATATTCCGTCTTAACCCTACTTATACGAAATCCTTTAGTCTCCAATGCAAGTCTCCAGGCCTCAAGCTTCTCATTTACTCCATCTCTAGTCTCGTCAATCAACACAATATCATCAGCAAATAACATACACCAAGGTAAGTCATCCTGAATGTGACTTGTCAACTCGTCCAAAATCAAAGTGAAAAGAAATGGACTCAAAGCTGAACCTTGATGTAAACCAATGTTGATGTCAAAATAGTCAGTCTTCCCAGACGGGGTCCTTACACAAGATAAAACCCTATCATACATGCCCTTTATGAGGTTAATGCATAGGATAGGTACTTGTCTCTTCTCCAAAACTCTCCACAATATCTCTCGTGGGATAGAATCATAAGCCTTCTCCAAATCAATAAAGATCATATGGAGGTTCTTCCTTTTAGCTCTATAAATCTCCCATTGTTCTCCTTAGCAAATTGATGGTTTCAATAGTTGAGCGACCTGGCATGAATCCGAATTGATTTTCTTTTACGTTGGAAACTTTCCTCAGCCTTCTTTCGATCACACGTTCCCAAATTTTCATAGTGTGACTCATCAGCTTGATACCTCCGTAATTTGAACAATTTTGAATGTCTCCTTTACTCTTATGAAGAGGCACCACGATACTCCTCCAATCTTCAGGCATTTTCTTGCTTCGTCAAATAACATTGAATAGATTCGTAAGCCAAGTCAAACCACGCTCACCTAAAACTCTCCATACTTCTACAGGGATGTCATCTGGTCCTACACCTTTCCCAGGTCTCATAATCTTCAAAGCCTCCTCTACTTCCTTTCTTTGCATTCGTCTATAGCTTGCACGATTCAAGTAACTTTCACTACAAGCTAGATCACCCAAAGTAATCTCTCTATTTCCTTCCCCAATGAAAAGTTTATGGAAGTACTGCTCCTATCTATTCTCTATGTCCTGAGTAACAAGCACGTGACCTTCCTCGTCCTTAATGCATCTCACTTGAGAAAGGTCTTTGGTCTTTCTTTCTCTTGCTTTGGCCAACCTGAATACATCCTTCTGGCCCTCCTTAGAGTCGAGATTTTTATAAAAAAAACTTAATAAGCTTTTGACTTAGCTTCGCTTACAGCCTTCTTTGCTTCCTTCTTCGCTATTTTGTAGTTTGTAACAGTTTCCTTTGTTCTATCCTTAGACATAGCTTTAAAGCATGCTCTTTTAATTTTTAGTTTCTCTTGCACCCCTTCACTCCACCACCAAGCCTCCTTTTGACCTGGAGCTCCTCCCTTCGACTCGCCTAGTATCTCTTTGGCTATCTTTCGGATACAAGAAGCTACTGCCTCCCACGTCTCGTTTGCACTTCCGCTACAGTCCCAAGATAAGTCTTCTAAAACCTTCTCCTTGAAGCTCGATTGCTTCAGTGGAAGATTCCACCATCTAGTTCCAGTGATCTTAGGAACCCTCCTTTTCTTTACCAGGCCTTTTAATTGCATATCCAAGACTAACAAGCGATGTTGAGTTGTCAAACTCTCTCCTGGGATCAGGGAATGTCGTATCAGCGATATATCGGCGATATATCGGTGATATATCGGTATCGAGAGGTTGGGGGAGTCGAAATCGGAGTGTATATCTTTTTATAGGGATATCGGCGATATATCGCTGATATATGGGCGACATATCGCCATATCGGTCCATATCGGTCAAAAATGAATGGATTCAGTACAAAAAATACAGGATATCGATCGATATCGTCGATATTTTCGTCGATATCTCTATATATCAATGCTAATATTCATACAAGTTTGATTCCACTACCTATCTAGCTACACCTAGTATTAAAGCAATCTATGATTTATATACTTTGTTCCGGGTCGGGGGCGCTGCCCCTGCACCCCCGCAAGGGGGGGGGCAACCTAGGCCCCCCCAGCCCCCCCCCCCAGGCTCGCTGACCGGACAGCGAGACCCCCGTACTGGTAGGGTATGGTGCGACAGGAGGGTGCATACAACGGTTCATCAACTTGGTGTATATTTACAAGTTATTTCATGTTGTAAAATTTGAATGAAATCCATTTCCAATATCTATAAGTCAATTCTTCAAAAAAATTCTATAAGTCAAAAATCAACATTAATATCGATATGTTTGAAATGATCGATATATGCAATATAGGCTTTATATATAATCGATATGTGTGATCTAAGAGTATATTTGTAAGTTATTTAGTGATCTAAGAACTTGGATAAACTTTATTTTCAAAATATATATATAGGTCAACGACTAACAGTACTGCCTTATCGATATATGCGATACAAGGTTCATAGATGATCGATATGTGTTATTTAAGAGAATACGAGTATATTTGTAAATTATTTAGTGATTAAAGTATTTGGATGAACTCCATTTTCAATATATATAGTATGTCAACAACTAACAATATCAGCGATATGTTCGATATGACCGATATGTGCACTATAAGGATCATAGTCCTCATAAATGATCTATATGTATTTTCTAGGTGTATATTTGTAGTATTTTATGTTATAAGAACTTGAATGAAATCCATTTGCAATATTTATAAGTCAAGAATCAATATTAATATCGATATGTTCGATATGACAGATATGTACGATACTGATATGTGAAATATATAGTCTATAAATGACCGATATGTATTATATAAGTGTTTATTTGTATGTTATTTGTTGGTTTGATATCTTGGATGACGTTAATTTCTGAAAAATGGCAAAAAAATGGTTTTTTTGAAACATTTTCGACATTTCCACCGATATCGTCAATATATCGGCGATATGTCCCGATATATCCTTTTTTGGGCGGACCGAAATGATATTGATATCGATACGTCATTCCTTGCCTGGGATTACTTTGCAGTCTTTACAACACAACCGATCTCTTCTCCTCAATGCAAAGTAATCTATCTGCGTTCTAGTTGGCCCACTCTTATGAGTAATTAAATGCTCCTCCCTCTTCTTGAAGAGAGTGTTTGCTATGAAAAGATCATATGCTGTTACAAAATCCAGAGTGACATTTCCCTCTTCATTTCTATCCCCAAAACCATGTCCCCATGAACACTAGCACACCCTGAAGCATCTTTTCCCACATGTCCATTAAGATCTCCACCTATGCAAATCATCTCTCTTTGTGGGATTCCTTGTAAAATCTTATCCAGATCCTTCTAAAAAACGTGTTTAGTGCTTTCATCTAAACCAATTTATGGTGCACAAACTGAGATGTTATTCAGAATTTCTTCTCCAAGCACCAATTTTGGCAAAATAATCCGATCCCCGAATCTTTGCACCTCAACCACACAATCCTTCAAATCCTTATGCACAACCACTCCAGCACTGTTTCTACCCTTATCTTTACCTGAATACCAAAGTTTAAAGCATGTCTTCTCGATCTCCCTTGCTTTCTCTCCAGCCCATTTAGTCTCTTGAAGACATAATATGTGAATCTTCCTTCTTTCCATCGTATCCACTATATCCATCAATTTTCCAGTTAAAGTGCCAACATTCTAACTACCAATCTGCAACTTCCTTTACAATCTCTTTTGGACTAACTTCTTTACTCGCATGCGTCCATTATGCGAGAACCCTTGTAAATTTTGGACTGCATCCGGGCGGTGATGCAGCGGAACTAGTATAATTACCCGCATGTGTTCCTCATGCGAGAATCCTTGCAAATTTAGAACTACATCCAGGCTGCGATGTAGCGGCCCTTGCCAATTTTTTATTACATTCGGGCGATGCAACGCGTCGCAAGTAGGGAACGCCCCAACGAAATTTGTATGTTTGTTTAAATTCATGTTGAAAAGATCCGACTGTCATGAGGCAACTTCCTAAATCATGAGGCAACTTCCTAAATCCATGTTGAAAAGATCCGCCTGGCGCGGTGGACATCAGGGCTCTCCGTCGAGGGGTGACGGTTCAGGTTCTTCGCGACACGTGGCCTCTTCCAGGGATATTTTCGAAGCGTCGTCTGGTGGCTTTTCCGAAGCGTCGCATGGGGGATATTCCGAAGCGTCGCTCGGGGAGGCCGATGGTTCGGGCCCATCATTTCATTCGCCTTGGGGCGCGAGTGGCAGACGTGATATTGTGGCGGTGGATTGCCCCGATGTGGATTTCTCTCATCTCGACCTCTCTGGTAACGTGGCTACGTCTACACGAGGCTCTTCTTTCGGATCTGTTGTTATCTCCTTCGGGCCTCCTTATCGGGTGCTGTCCGACCAGTCCGGGATATCCGAATCCATTTCTTGGGTCTCGGACTATCCATGTCCTATGCCCATCAGTGTGGTGGCCCCTATCTCGAGGGACATTCTGGAGGACATCTCTCCCTCGCAGTTATTATCGCTGGACTCTCCTGCGCCTATTCTCAATGATCCCCTCGTCTTCACCCCTCCTCGCCGAGGGGGGCGACCTTCGCGGGGATGGTCGGGCTGTGAAAGGTATGCTGCTGCTGACGACCTACATGGCGGTGCTTCCTGGGACGTGCTCGGGGGCTCCTCCCCCCCCTCAAGATTTGGTCGAGCTTACACTCGAAGGCGATCCTACCGCCTTGGTGACGCGCCACCCTCTTCTCCTTTCCGAGTCTCTTCTTCGCCTCGGGATGTGGTGGCAGCTGCTTCTGGTTTAGTCCGCTTGGGGAGGAGATCTCCTCCTGGTTTTTGAGTTTCTCTTTTGGGATTTGCGGCTTCCTGGGGACCCCTTTTTTGTTAATGAAGATCTTGTCTTGGAATGTGCGTGGACTTTGTGACTCTCATCGTCGCCGTTCTTTGGGCGCTCGTCTTTTGGAATGGGGTTGCGACATTGCTTTTGTTCAAGAATCTAAGTTGTCTGTGCTGGATGAAGATGTTTGGCGGTCTTTTGGTGCTGGTGGGTTGGATGCGTTTCGTGCGTTGGATGCTTCTGGTGCGAGCGGTGGTTTATTTGTTGCTTGGCGCTCTTCGCGCCTATCATTCTCTTCTTCGAGGATCGGTCGTCACTCCGTCTCCGTGGTGCTCACCCTATCGGAAAATAATTTGCGTGCGGCCTTCACTTGTGTCTACGGGCCTACCTCTCATATCGATCGCCGGGAGCTTTGGGAGGACCTCAGGGCGGATGCGCTTGCTTTTGATAACATGCCCTGGCTGGTGGGGGGTGATTTTAATGTCACATTGCGATCAAGGGACTGTCCCCGCGCTCGTGGGGGCAGCGATCCCGGCTCATCGGACTTCATGGACTTTGTTCGGGACTTGGCTCTGGAGGGGCTGGAGGCAAATGATATCGTCTACACTTGGAGGTCGAATTCTGCCCGATCGCGGATCGATCGGTTTCTGGCCAACGAGCACTTTATGGAGGCTTTCCCCCTTTGTTCGGTCACTTCTCGTCCTCGCGCTTTCTCTGATCACAGTCCCATCATTTGTGATACCGGGGATGGTCAGCGTCCCCGTGGGCTCTTCAGATATGAGCGTTCTTGGCTCCTCGAGCCGGGATTCAGGGATTTTGTTCGGAATCATTGGAACCAGTCCTTTTTTGCGGGTTCTGCCGCACGTCGCTTTGCCCTTAAACTCTCTTCCCTGCGTGCGGCCCTCGCGTCCTTCAAGCGGGAGTCGAGGCAGGCTCGTATTCGTGATCGGTTGGCGGCTGAGGCTGTGATTCTACGCCTTGACATTCTCGAGAATGATAGAGATCTGACTTCGGACGAGTTGGCTGAGCGCGCTGCCGCCGTTGCGACGACGCGGATGGAGGATCGTAAGCGTTCAATCGAGTGGCGTCAGCGATCTCGGGTGAGGTGGCTCAAGGAGGGGGACGCCAATTCTGCTTACTTCCACAGGGTGGCGAGTGGCCGCCGCCGCTCTAATTCCATTTCTTCTATATCCATTGGTGGGGTGCATTTCGAGGGGGAGGTTGATGTGGGGGTGGCCGTGGGGAATTATTTTCGTGCTGCGTTTGGCTCCTCGGCCCCGCGGCGGTGGCGTTGGTCGGGCCAGGGGGCTCCTGCTCTCCCTGCATCTTCTGCGGAGGCGCTCGTGCTCCCGCTTTCTTTGGAAGAACTCAAAGGGGCGGTTTGGGACCTCAATCGTGATGCTGCCCCGGGGCCTGATGGCTTCCCGGTTTGCTTTTACAAGAAATTTTGGGATATTGTTGGGAACGATGTTCTGGCTGTGGCGCGGGATTTTTGCGAGAGAAACGATGGCTTTGATATCCTAAATCGGTCCCATATTGTGCTTATTCCTAAATCATCGTCGGCTTCTAGGATTGAGGATTTCAGGCCTATTTCCGCGTCCAATGCAATTTATCTAATTATTGCAAAGGCCCTCGCGCGTCGCCTGGCCCCGCTCCTCAACTCACTCATTTCGCCTACGCAGGCAGCCTTCGTGCATGGTAGGCAAATTTCTGATTGCTATGCCGTTGTTTCCGAGATTATTGAGTCATGGAGGAGGAATGCAACCAAGGGAATTCTTTGGAAGATTGATTTTGCCAAAGCCTATGATACTCTTGATTGGCGGTTCTTATGGTCCGTTCTGTGGAGAAGGGGGTTCCCCTCTACCTGGATTACGTGGATGCGGCGTTGTGTGTCAACGGCATCGCTATCTCTTTTGGTCAATGGCAGGACGGTCGGGGGTTCTTTCCAACCGCGGAGGGGGATTCGCCAGGGTTGCCCCCTAGCCCCTCTCCTTTTCGTTCTGGCGGCTGATGTTCTGCCGCGCATGATCGAGGGTGTTGTGGGGGCTGGTTTGTCTCGGGGCTGCTCTTTGGGCCCTTACCACATACCGCTCGTCCAATTTGCTGATGATACAATTTGTTTCATCGAGGGGGATCCTTCGAATGTGTCTCCAATGGCTACTACTATTCAACTGTTCAGCGAGCTCTCCGGTCTTCATATGAATGGCAACAAATCTAAGGCGGTCCCTTTCTTCATGTCCTCGGCGGAGGCGGCGACGTGCTCGCACGTGCTGGGCTGTCAAACTTCTGATCTCCCCTTCGATTACCTGGGATTACCCTTGACGTTGGGCCGCGCGCGCACGCGTGACTGGAAATCGATCGTTGAGAAGGTCGAGCATCGCCTGGCTGGGTGGCGCGCGGCGATTCTCTCCCGTGGTGGCCGGTTAGTGCTTCTTAAATCCGTCCTTTCCTCTATCCCTATCTACTTTCTCTCGGTGCGGGGGATGCCAAAGGGGGTTCGTTGGCGTCTGGAGAAGTGTATGCGGGCATTTCTGTGGGGGAAGAAGGGAGGAGGGGGGAAGGGTGTGCACCTCGTTGCCTGGGATGAGGTCACGCGCCCTAAGAAGGAGGACGGGCTGGATGTGAGGCGCCTGGCGTCGGTGAATGATGCTCTATTGCTCAAATGGGCGGCGAGAATTTGGGGGAAGGAGGACAACTTCTTGATTAATTGTTTGAGGGGTGCGGCAGGGGATGGCATCCATTTGGCCTTTCGTGGTGATTATCGGGGCCAGGTCTCTATCTTTTGGCGTGGGGTGATGGGCGCTCTTTGTCGGAATCGCTCCCTATTCTCATTCAACCTCGGCGATGGTTCTCTGCTTCGCTTCTAGGAGGATGACTGGACGGGAAGGGGGCCCTTTAGTCTCACTTTCCCCCGTCTTTACGCTTTGGTCCCCAACAAAGATGTTACGGTGGCCGGCTGCTGGGATGGGCGCGATTGGTGCCCTCTTATTTCTGAGTCTTTGTCGGACCAGCGGATGCTCGAATATATCTCTCTCATAAGCTCTCTTGTTGATGCCCCTGTGCCTTCTGTGGGCCGGGACTACTTGGCCTGGAAGAGTGGGCCCTTCTCTACTCGTGCCGCGTATATGGCCATATTGCCGGTTCCCGCTGGGAGGGATGACATGCTCTTGCGTGATTGCAATCTATTGTGGGCACTCAGGCTTCCTGAGCGTGTGGGTATTTTTCTTTGGCTGCTCCGTAGGGGAAGAATTCTAACTCGAGATCGTTGTGCACGGATGTTTCCCAACTCTTCGCCTCTCTGTGGTCTCTGTGGCGTGGATACGGAAACTATTGATCACCTATTTCTGCATTGCTGCTGTGTTGATGCGTTATGGGCCGATTTGGGGTGGCTGGATCTCTCTTCCTTCGCTCATTTCTTTCAAAGCTTGTTCTGTGATCGGGGTCGGCCATGGCCTGCGCTGCTTAACCCTATCTCCAGGCTTTGGAGCCTGTGGCTGGGGCGAAACGAAGCTATCTTTGCTCGTCAGCGGTTCTATTTGGAGAATGTTAGATCCACGGCCTCGGGCTTCCTTCGTGACTGGACCTCTATGTAAATTTTTAGCAGCAGGGGCTACGATCTCCGTCTACCCCCTTTACTTTGTTTTGTAATTTCTCATCTTCAGTTTCCCCTTGTAAGTATCTCTTTCTCTTTTTAATACATTGGGGTGAGCACCTTCGCGTGTGTCCCCCTTTTTTTGAGCCTCAAAAAAAAATAGTAATTTAAGAAAATAATATTTAAGAAGTTGTCTCCGACTGTTTTACGCTGGCTGTCGGCTACCTAACGCAACCCTCCTCATTTATCCGGGCTTGAAACCGGCCATGGCTGAGTTAATTGGTTGCAACCTAAAGGAAATAAAAAATAGCAGTCACTGAGAGAACAACCTTTAGAAGCATCAGGCATCCACAATGAGAAAGACAAGATGCCTACCAACCACGTGCCTTATTGTAGACTTCTCGAGAGGATGGAAATTTTTGTGAGGATTTTTTTACTTGGTTAATGCAAAGGAGGTTGATAATCAAAACAATACATATCCACGCGGACAACAAGACTAAACACCACATCCTCTTTGTGCACTAATCAGGAGGATGCAAATAACATGTTTTTGGTTACCCCTTTGTACAAATGGTTTTAGATGGATTTACATATTAGGTTGACTCCATGTCTTTTGAGGCTCTGTGAGAAGCTTTGGAGTAGGAACATATTCAGAAGATAAAAATAGTGTACTACGTGGTTCTCTAGATCAACTCAAGAGATACGGTTGTTGCATTCACAAGTGTGAGGTGCACAAAAATACAATTCATGGTATAGGATGTTGTGAGTTCGAGGGGGTGTCTTGTAAGTACCTTTGTTGAGTAGAAGCTACAAAGTTTATATTCTTTTAATGACTTTTCTAGATGCCAACCAATCCTTAGGAGCCCATGGTATAGGAAGTTCTGAGCTCGAGGGGGGTTTTCTTGGAATTACCTTTGTTGTGTAGAAGCCTACAAAGTTTCTACTCTTGTAATGATTTTTCTAGATGTCTACTAATCCTTAGGAGTTCATTAGCTTCTCCAAAAAGAATCTTTGACCTTTTGGAGCCAGTCAAAAGTTAATCGACGTTCGTTGCATTAACAGAAGGCAAGAATGTCATGAATAAGAACAATTAGAGCATAAATGAAGGATTAACAAAGATAATCCAGAACAAAATGGTAACCATCAAGCCTCGGTCTTGAGCATGACTTTTCAATTAACTGATCACGGACTAAAAACACCAAAAGTTGCAATCAACATTGATTAGTGACAGCATCTGACGAATAAGTGTGAGTGCCAAATGCAAAAGAAAAATAGCATAACATACAGTGAGAGAGTGCTGCAGCAGCCGAAAGTAAAGCAGCATCAAAAAGAGAACCATCAGCATTTAAACAGTATATGTCCTAACCACCAAAACAAAAGGCTTCAGAAAAATGATAGCGTCCACTGGCATCAGGAGTCAAAAGCATTTACCAGACAACGATTACCATTGGAAACAGCGATTATTTTGTGTGTAGGCATAGATAAATAAAATCGATAAATATAGCTAAAATCACGAAGAAAGATGAGATATAATTGTGAGATTGTAAGAGATATAATTGTGAGATTGTAAGAAAGCAGAAAAGCAGCCAGCGAAAAATGCTTTGACAACAAGGCAAAGAGATCACAGTGTTACCAGGTAAGCCATCCATGCAGCTTTTCCACTGACCAACACAAGTTCTTTTAAGTTTATCATTCCAGAACTGTAGGAAAAAAAATACCACAATTCAAGTGAGTGGAAGAAACTAAAGAAAATTTACAAAAAGTAGTCATAGTTTTCATGTAATTCCTTTTGTTTACGGGTGCACATGGATCGGATAAAACCCGCAATCCGATCCAATCCAATGTGATTGGATTGGTTTGATTTTTCGAATCGAGATTTGGAAATCCATTAAATTATGGATTGGATTGGATCGCTCCCGAAATCTGATCCAATCCAATCCATTAATCCACCATTAATATTTATAACTCAGCCATGGCCGGTCCCAAGCCCGGGTAAATTGAGGAGGATTGCACGTTCGGTAGCCGACAACCAACGCAAGAGAGACAAATTCCTAAATAGTGTTCTTTTTACGAACATTATTTAGGAATTTGTCTCACAACAGTTCAGATCTTTTCAAGATGCATTTAAGCAAACTTTTAGATTTCGTTGGGCCATTCCCTACAAGCTGTGTATTGCATCGCCTGAATGCAATGAGATGTTGATAAGGGCCGCTACATCACTACCAGATGTAGTTCAAAATTTGCAAGGGTTCTCGCATAATGAATGCATGCGAGTAAATAAGCTAGTTTTGTTGTATTGCAACACAGATGCAGTCCAAAATTTGCAAGGGTTCTCACATGATTGGTGCATGCAAGTAAAGAAGTTAGTCTAAAAGAGGTTGCAAAGGAAGTTGGAGATAGGTAGTTGGAATATTGGCACTTTGACTAGCAAATCGATGGAAATAATAGATACAATGGAAAGAATGAAGACCAGATACTATATCTCCAAGAGACAAATGAATTGGACAGAAAGCAAAGGAGATCGAGAAGACATGCTTTAAACTTTGGTATTCATGTAAAGATAAGGGCAAAAATTGTGTTGGAGTGGTTGTTCGTAAGGATTTGAAGGATTGCGTAGTTGAGGTGCAAAGATTCGGGGGATCGGATTATTTTGCTAAAATTGGTTCTCGAAGAAGAAATTCTAAATATCATCTCAATTTATGCACCACAAATTGATTTAGATGAAAGGATTAAACAAGCTTTTTGGGAGGATTTGGATAAAATTATGCAAGGAATCCCACAAAGAGAGATGATTTGCCTAAGTGGATATCTCAATGGACATGAGGGAAAGGATGCTTCAGGGTATGCTAGTGTTCATAGAGGTCATGCCTTCAGAGATAGTTTTGAAGAGGGAAACATCATTCTGAATTTTGTAAATATCCAAATTAAGTGCCAATGGCATGACAGAACATGAGAAGGAGAATATATAAATATTAAAAATCCGATCCAATTAGATCCAATCCGTAATCCAATGGATTGGATTGGTTTGGATTTGCATATCTAACGGATTGGATCGGATCGAGAAAAGTTATAATCCGTTAATGTTGGATTGGACACGGATTGAGGTAAAATCTGATCCAATTCAATGCATGTGCACCCCTACTTTTGTTATATTTTAATATTCTTTTAGAATTTCCCATATGAGCATCTATAGAAAAAAATAGTTAAAAGAAAAAATTGTTTTGGACATGGTTGTCCGATTTCAAATGGTTCACGAACAATAAAGAATTGTAGGAAAACCTGCAAGGTCCCATGGCATGATACCACACAACACCATTCACCCAAATTGGTGCCACATATAGCTACCATATTTGATAAGGCTCTTGTCGTTCATTGCTAAAGGTATTTTCAAATCAAACAAGCTCGAACATGACAATATTCAAGTTCGATTCACTTATGTTGGGAAAATAAAAGAACTTGTTTATTCCATCAGCCCTAGCCTCTCTTATATAGGAGAGTAGCGTATGGGTAAATTATATAAAGAGTCCAACGGGAAAGAAAAATAACAAAAAGGTACATAAGTGAATAATATATGTTTACACTCCCCCTCAAGATGGAGCATAGATATCAATCATGCTCAGCTTGGACGCACATTTCTGAAACGGGCCTTGCAGTAATGCCTTGGTAGAAATATCTGTCGTTTGGTTCTCTGAACTAACATGAGATGTAGCAATGAATCCCTTCTGAATCATGTCGCGTATAAAGTGACAGTCAACTTCAATGTGCTTGGTTCGTTCATGGAATGCTGGATTATTTGCAATGAACAAGGCAGCCTGATTGTCACATTCCAAAGCCATAGGAAGTGGGACTTCTATATGTAAATCTGTAAGCACAGCCTTTACCCACATCATTTCTGTGCTAACTTGGGCCATAGCCCTATATTCAGATTCAGCATTAGACCTTGCTACCACAGTTTGTTTCTTGCTCCTCCATGAGACTAGAGAATCTCCAACATATACAGCAAACCCGGAGGTGGACTTCCTCTCCTTGGGACATCCTGCGTAATCTGCATCTGCACATGCTGAGATAGTAATCACCTTGCCTTTCTTGAACAACAAGCACGTACCTGGAGATGACTTGAGGTACCTGAGTATCATATGTATGGCATCCATGTGTACCTGACGTGGTTGCTCCATGAACTGGCTCACTCGACTCACAACAAAGGATATATCGGGCCTAGTAATAGTGACATACAGAAGTTTGCCCACCAGTTCTCTGTATCTTCTCCTATCCACCTCCTCTGTATCACCATCATATAGCTTCGTACTAGGGTCCATAGGTGTGGTAGCAGGTCGGCAACCAAGCATTCCTGTTTCACTCAACAGGTCAGTGACATATTTCCTCTGAGACATTACCAACCCATAAGGATTTCTGGCGAACTCCAGTCCCAGAAAATATCTAAGAACTCCAAGGTCCTTGGTAACAAATTCACGACCCAGCATTTCTTTCGCCTCATTTATTCCCTGCTCATCATCACCTGTAATCAGAATGTCGTCTGCATATACCATGATTGCAATAATACCTCTGGAAGTCTTTTGTACAAACAAGGAATGATCAGCATTAGAACGTTTGTATCCATGACCCAAGTTCCTCTAGACTGAAGAACTGCCATTTCTTCATCCATAGCTAGACGCCATCTACTATCCTTCAGTGCGTCTTGGTAATTCCGTGGAATAGTTACTGCTAACAATGCGACGACGAAATTCCTGAAATCTCCAGTTAGTCGATCAAATGACACAGAGGCTGCTAAAGGATATGATACGCAGCTCCGCTTCGACTTTCGTATAGCAATAGGAACATCTAAGTCATCTGTGTCCTCGCCTGGCCTCTGTAACACATCCTGCTCAGAAAAATCATCAGATCCATCAATAGTAATATCTTCAGAACATACCTTAGGCGAGCTAGGTGATGAGCAATGACCATGAGCTGAAGCAGGCCTGCGGGTATAATGAAATGGTCATGGTGAAACATGTATAGTGACAGGAGGTGTAGAAGATGGTAACGGTTCGGGTAGTGGTGGTGGTGGTGGTGATGGTGGTGGTGGTGTCATGTAAATGGCATCAGTATTAGCAGGAGGTATCAACTGATCACCTGAGGCTGAGAAATACATAACAGATTCAAAAAATGTAACATCTACACTGACAAGGTACCGCCTGCGCAATGGATCATAACACTTGTACCCCTTCTGAGTTCTGGAGTACCCAACGAAGACACACTTGACAACCCTAGGAGAGAGCTTGTCAGTGTTGGGAGACAACTGGTGTACAAAAGCAACCGAACCGAACACACGAGGAGTAAGGGAGAATAATTCTTTTCCAGGGAAGATAAGAGAGAAAGGGATCTTCTCACCCAGAACAGATGACGGCATACGATTGATTAGGTAACATGCTGTAAGAACAGCGTCACCCCAGTAAGAAAGATGAGTATGACTCTTTATAAGGAGCGACCTGATTACATCCAGTAAATGGCGATGTTTCCTGTCAGCAACCCCATTCTGTTGGGAGGTATAGGTACATGATGTCTGGTGGATGATCCCTTGGGATGAGAAATAACTGGATAGGACATGAGTACGCAATTCCAGGGCATTATCACTTCTCACAATTTTAACAAATGCAGAAAAGACATTACGAATCTCGTTAAGAAAATTGATAATAATATTCCCTGCTTTACATTTATTCTTTAACAAAAAAACCATGACACTCGAGAGAAATCGTCCACAATAACTATATAAAACATGTGTCCCTGATGATCGGGAACACAACTCGGACCCCAGATATTGACGTGAAACAACTCAAACTTGGAGGTACTACTCCGACACTGACGACTGGGAAAAGGTAGAGCGATGATGCTTTCCCAACTGACAAGCCTCACATTGAATAGACATGTAAGGCAAAACATGGGGTAACACACGACGCAGTTTCTGAAGCGGTAGATGTCCAAAGCGCAGGTGCCATAGCAGAGGAGAGACGGGTCCGGCAGGTAGAGATGAGGTTCTAGCAAAAGGAGTCTGACTGAGGCGATAGAGGCCTCCTTGCTCATAGCCACGCCCAATCACGTTGGCCGTAAGGATGTCCTGGAAAACAAGAGAAGATGGATCAAAAATCGCCCGACATTGTAAATCCGTTGTAATTTGACTGATAGACAATAAATTCATTGAAAAATCAGGTGCATGTAACACATTCTTGAGCTGCATAGATGACGTCAGTCTAATCTCCCCCTGACCAGTAATAGGGGAATGTGTAGCATTAGCAATGACCACTGTTTGACCTGGAGGGATCTGTCTGTACCCTGTAAGAAGACTTTGATCGCCACATAGATGATGTGTGGCGCCAGAGTCCATAATCCATGCTAAAGTATCTGATCCACTACTAGTAAATGCATATGTGCTACCTGATGCACTGGTAGATGCAGAGACGGATGCGGCAACATCAGACTGGTTCTCAGTAGTGGGTGCTGGGCCAGATGGAGGAATAATACCCCTTAGACGGGCAACAAGATCATCAAAGTGCTGATCCAAAGAGGCAGCAGATGGAGGCTCTATCTGCTCAGCGACTCGTGCAGATGCAGGAAATTCATGCTTAGAGTAGCATGTCTTCAGTATGTCCAGAGCGATGGCAGTAGGTACATGTTGGCCGAACACGGCCTCCTCTGCCACGAGGGCCACGGCCACGGGCCTGATGATGGTGACCTCCCCGACCTCGGTTGGCAGCCATGGCTGAAGCAGTCTGATTCATAGTCGTAGAAGGAACAGTGATCCGGCTCAGTCTGTGAAAGGCTTCCTCCATAGGAGGAATAGTAGAGTCTGCCAAGATCTGGGACCGTGTTGCCTCATACTCAGGATCAAGGGCAGCGAGGAAAACTCCTACCATAGTAGCATTCCGGTAGGTCTTCTGTTGCTCTGGTGTAGCTGTCAGGGGCATGAAGCTATACAGCTTCTCGAACATTCCTCGTAGAGATGTGTACAGTGAATGTAGAGGACGTCCATTCTGCTTTATAGTGAAAATGTCATGCTGGAGTTGCAGAATCTTTGTCTCATTCTTCGCTCTAGAATATGTGGCAGCCAGAATATCCCACATTGCTTTGGCTGAGGGCTGATGAAGAATATCATTGGCAATCTCGATTGCCAGAGTTTCCCGATAGCCATACTTTGGCATATGCATCATCTGCCTCCCACGAGGCATTAACTCCAGTCTTCTCAGCAGGCTCTTCTTCAGTAAGAATGTGCTTCTTACCGGTTGACTTCATCATACTCATGAATTGCATAGCCCACAGTTCATAGTTTGAACCATCCATCTTCACAATCGGCGCTGGACCTCGGAAAGCGCCTATAGATGGAATATCTACCTTGCTTTCTGACATACTGGTAACAAAAGACTGGAGTAGTAGACTGAAGATATGATCGTCTACACGGATATAAACGGGTTTAGTTGCATGTGTAGACTTCAAGCAACCAAACCATTACTTTGGAGACGCACGCGCTTGACTTAGGATTGGATCTCACAGCCAGATGCACGCAGGGGCGCAAGGCGCTAGTAGCGCGCGCGGGGCTGGACAAATGCGCGGGACTGAAGGCTCTAAGAGCACGCGCGGCCTGGCGCACGGCACGCTGAAGGCGCATAGTGCGCATGAGACGCACGACGCACGCGAGGCCGAATGCGCGAGACAGGCGGCGCGCGGGAGGCGCACTCACACGCGAGGCAGGCGCGCGGGAGGCGCGGGCGCAGGCGTGCGCTGGAGGCCGAGGCGCGAAACCGGCGGTACGCGGAGGGAGAGAGAGAGAGAGGCTCGACGGTGGGGCTAGGGTTAGGGTTTCGTTGGTTCGAGAATTCCGGTCTAGGACAATCGCTCTGATACCATGTTGGGAAAATAAGAGAACTTGTTTATTCCATCAGCCCTAGGCTCTCTTATATAGGAGAGTAGCCTATGGGTAAATTACATAAAGAGTCCAACGGGAAAGAAAAATAATAAAAATGTACATAAGTGAATAATATATGTCTACAACTTAGAAAATGCGAAGTTGAAAATTCTAATTTGAATTCATTAAATGTTTAATTATAAACTAGTTGTTAGGGACATTTTGATATCGGCATCAATCTATGCCAAGGATCAAGATTGAGTCCTTGCTTTTTTACCTTGATCATGAATGAAAACAAAGCACATATAGGAGGCTATGAAGCATGTTGTTTGCAAATGATAATACTTTAGTGTTAGAAAATACGAATGCGGAAGCGAATATCAGATAAAAGAAATAAACTTAGAAGAACACGGGATTTTACGTGGAACCCTACTCCCTAAGGAGTGGGATGAAACCATGTGAGAACGCCTCAAAGGGTTGGTGTATGCATTGCACTTTTTCACTAGATACAGATGGTGTAGGACTTCTTATATAGCCATCACTGAGTCTCCACATCTCAAAACTGGTAGATGTGGGACTAAATAACTGGATGGGGTAAATGGATCCTGTTGGGAGAAAAGGATCCGTTGTTATTCCAAATAACCATAGGCTCTCTTATATATAGGAGGCCTATGGGTAAATTATATAAGATGGAAACAAGAAAATAAAATTAACAGAAACAGTCATAGAATATATAAATATCTCCACAATCCCTCTCAAGATGGAGCATAGATATCAATCATGATCAGCTTGGAAGAACACTTCTGGAATGGCCCTCTGAGCAATGGCTTGGTGAAGATGTCGGCAATCTGCTCTCCTGAACTGACATGAGAATAGAAATCAAGCCATTCTGGATCATATCTCTAGTGTAGTGGCAGTCTACCTCAATATGTTTTGTTCTTTCATGAAAAGCAGGATTATTAGCAATGAATAGTACGGCTTGATTATGCATGGGTAGAGGTACATCTATATGCAAATCTTCTTTTACAGCTCGAATCCACATCATCTCAGTGCTTGCTTGTGTCATGTCCCTATATTCAGATTCAGCACTAGATCTAGCCACCACTGTTTGTTTCTTGTTTTTCCAAGAAACCAAAGAACTATCCACAAATACTGCAAAACCTGAAGTAGACTTCCGATCCTTAGGGCATCCTGCATAATCCGCATCAGCACATGAAGAAATATAGGGACATTCTCTATATGCATATCTCCATACAAGAAGGCATTCTTGACATCTAGTTGAGAAATACTCCAGCCACGTACCACCGCAACAGATAAGAGAATGCGAAGAGTAGAATGACGAGCCACTGGAGAAAAAGTATCCATATAATCGACGCCATAGGTTTGTGTAAAACCTCGCGCTACCAGCCGTGCTTTGTACCGATCTAGATTGTCATCAACGTGGTATTTAACTGTGAATACCCACTTACAGCTCACAATAGATGCATCTGGAGGAGCAGTAACCAAGGTCCATGTGCCACGAGACTGTAATGTGCACATCTCATCTTCCATAGCCTTTCTCCAGCAATCAATCTTCATAGCTTCCTGGTAGGTCCGTGGTATGTCCACGGAAGTCAAGGCTGCAGCAAATCTCTGAAAGTCACCTATGAGGCAATGAAAAGACACCTGTGAAGCAAAGGGATAAGATGCACGCATCCGCTTCTGCTTCCGAATAGCAATAGGAATATCAAGATCATCTTCCGTTGTACTGGGTGGTGTAGTCTCCTCCTGCAATGAAAAATCCTGCACATGTACCATATCTGACCCGTCAGTAGTAATGCCATCTGAACATACTTGAGGCGTGATGGATGTCTAATGTGTAGCCTGAGCAGGACCTGACCGACGCGTATAGAATTTTGGTAAAGGTGGAATAGGAGGTTGTGGAAGTGGTGGAGGTGGAGGTGGTGGTGGTGAAGGTGACGTAGAAACAGGAACAGGAGTAGACTCAGGTGAACGTCAAGTAGGAGGCGGAGGGACATAGACATCATCGTTGGTAGTAGATGGTACCAGTCTGTCACCTGCAGGGGAAAAATACATAACAGACTCAGAACGTGACATCAGCACTAACAAAGTATTTGTTGTTTGGAATTTTTACACCCATAACCCTGAGTAATTTCGCAAAAACATTCATAAGCATAATCATGAATTACATGAGAAACCCTGAATAGTCACTCCGTGTCACACCTCTAACCCTCCGTTAGTTTAATATATTAACTCAACCATATGTATAAGTTAATCTAACTCATTCACAATCCAACGGTTAGGAAATAAACAAAAAAATCTCTCTCCCTCCACCCTCCATCCCCCGTTGCCGGTCGATCATCTCCCCGTCAACCTCCCCGCTCTGACCCCTCCCCTTCCCCCGTTGCAGGGACGATGCATTCGAGCGGTGAGCCAGAGAGCAAGAACTGGAGAAGAAAGGAGGGCGGTGGCGAGGTTCGATAGGGATATGAGAGGAGGAGGTCGAGTGGGTTTTGGGGGTTCCGAAGGATGAGCTCGAGGAATTCGGGGGGGCTTGCTCGACCGGGGGGCTCGAAGGTCGGCGCAGGCAGGGAGGGACTCAAGGTCCTGTCGAGCGAGGGGTGGGGGCTTTCCATGGGGGGTCGCTGCTGGTTCCCCGAGCGGGCTTGCTCAACGCGAGGAGGGGCTCAAAGTCTAGTCGCGTGAGGGGCGGGGGCTTTCCAGAGGGGTCGCTGCTGGTTCCCCGAGCGGGCTTGCTCGACACGAGGAAGGGCTAAAAGTCCGATCAAGGTCGGCGCGGTCGGGGAGGGGCTCGAACGTCGGCGCGGTCGAAGGGAGGGGATCAAAGTCCGGTCGTACGCGCGGGGGGCTCGAGAGGGAGGGATGAAAGCTCGGGAAGGAGCGCTGCGCGAGGTGGGGGGCATCGAGAGGGGCGGGAGTCACTGCCCGGGAAGGTGGGGGAAGAGGCTCAAAGCGCGGTCGCCCGGGAGTTGCTGCTCAGCGGGGAGGATCGCTGCGGGAGGCGGGGTGGGGGGGGCTGAAAGCTTGGTCGTGCAGAGGCCTTCGAGCAGTTGAGGAGCGGCGACGACGGCCTTCGAGCTCTGCTCGGGGGCTTAGACAGGTCTTCGCAGGGGGCTTCGAGAGGGGCATGGGAGTCTGAAAGCACGGTCGCGCAGGGGGCTTCGAGAGGGGCATGGGAAGGAGCTCGCTGCGGGAGGGGGTTTGAAAGCTCGATCACGCAGGGGGCTTCGAGGAGTGAAGGAGAAGCTCTGCGACGGCAGACTTGGAGGTCGGTTAGGGGAGGGGGCATGGTTTATAAATAAGAATAAGCTTTAAGGGTAATTTTGTCTTTTTTAACGTCAACCGTCACATATAACGGATATCTTAAACGGAATATAACACGAGGTTATGTTCTGTAAGAGTTAAGCATTACTCAGGGTTTCTCATGTAATTCACGATTATTTAGATTTATGAATGTTATTGCGAAATTACTCAGGGTTATGGGTGTAAAAATCCCTTCTTGTTTATGGGATCATAACAACGATAGCCCTTCTGAGTCCGAGAGTAGCCAACAAAGACACACTTGACAGCTCTAGGAAAGAATTTGTCAAGTCCAGGAATCGGGAGATGAATAAAAGCAACAGTACCAAAGACACGTGGAGTAAGTGAGAATAATTCCTTGTCAGGAAAAATGATAGAGAGGAATTTTCTCACCAAGGACAGATGACGGCATACGATTGACCAGGTAGCAAGCGGTAAGAACAGCATCCCCTCAGAAAGAGATAGGAGCACAACTCTGAATCAGTAAGGTTCGAGTAATGTCAAGAAGGTGGCGATGCTTCCTTTCTGCCACACCATTCTACTGAGATGTGTAAGCACAAGTGGTTTGGTGAATAATTCCCATTGACGAAAGAAACTGAGAGAGAGACCGTGTGCAGAATTCTAGAGCATCTGTACGAACACATTTGACAGTAGAAGAAAACACATTTTGCACTTCATTAATCAAATTCTTAATCGCATCGCCTGCTTCAGATTTATTCTTTAAAAGGAAGACCCAAGATATACGAGAAAAATCATCTACTACCACTAGATAAAATCTGTCCCTGATGATCGGGTACACGACTTGGACCCCATATATCTATGTGAAACAACTCAAACGGGGAACTACTGCTCCGACTCTGACGACTACGAAAGCTAGACCGATGATGCTTTCCCAACTGACACGCTTCACAGCGAAAGGAAGAACTAGGAGAGATCTGAGGCAGAAGATGTCGCATTTTCTGGAGCGGGAGATGACCAAAACGGAGATGCCAGATGTACGGAGATACTGGTCCGGCAGAATGAGAAGAGACACCAGCATAGGAGTTCCGGACCAGCCGATACAAACCATTATGCTCAGAGCCACAGCCAGTCACCCTGTCCATTAGTATGTCCTGAAAAATAGTAGAAGAAGAGTCAAATATAGCACGACAGTGCAAATCCTTCGTAATCTGACTAATAGACAACAAATTCATTGAGAACTCAGGAGCATGTAGGACATTCTGTAGATGCATAGTAGGAGATAGGAAAACCTCCCCCTGTCCAACGAGGGGGGAATGAGTACCATCTGCAATCTGTACTGAACGGCCATGGGGAATATCCCTGTAGGACTCAAGTCTCTCTCGATCTCGGCAGAGATGATGTGTGGCACCAGAATCTATAATCCAATCAGAGATTTCATGAGAAGATGTACATGCAGTAGCACTACCTAAGGTACTAGTAGCAGCAGAGGAACTGGCAGATGCTGTAGCAGCAACATCTAAAGGTCCACCAGAAGAATCACCAGATGATAGTGGCATAATATCATGTAGACGTGCCACAAGTTCCTCGAAACGATTGTCTGCAGTAGATGTCACTTGGGGCTGAGAATGCTCTGCTACACGAGCCGATGCTGGGAACCCATGCTTAGAGTAGCATGTCTCCTCCGAGTGGCTTGTGCGGTGACAGTACGAACACGGCTGACGAAAGCGACCTCCCCTACCTCGAGGTCCACGTCCACGACCGGAAGACTGACCACCTCTCCCACGCGATACTGTCATCGCCGATGGGGGTGGAGTAGATGAGCTGGAAGGGACTGAGATACGACTGAGTCTCCTGTAAACATCCTCCATTGGAGGAATAACTGCATCGGCCAAAATCTGAGAGCGGGCGGCCTCATACTCAGGATCTAGGGCTGCAAGTAGAACGCCCACCATGGTGGCATTCCGAAATGTCTTCCGTTGTTCAGGAGTGGCTGTGAGTGGAATGGTACTGTATAACTTCTCAAACATCCCCCTCAGGGATGTGTACAAGGAGTGAAGAGGCCTGCCGTTCTGCTTCATCGTGAATATATCATGCTGAAGCTGTAACATCTTGGTCTCATTTCGGACCTGGGAATACGTAGCAGCTAGAATATCCCACATTGCCTTGGCAGTGGGCTGATGGAGGACATCATTGGCAATCTCGATCGACAGTGTACCTGACAACCAGACCTTGGCATACGAATCATCAGCCTCCCATAAGGCATATATCCATGTCTTCTTTGTTAGCTCATCCTCGGTAAGAATGTGTTTCTTACCGTTCGACTTCATGAGACTCATGAACTGCATCGCCCAGAGCTCATATTTCGACCCGTCCATCTTTAATATTGGTGCAGGACCTTTGAATGCGCCTATGGAGGGCATATCAACCTTTGATTCTGACATATCGCCGCTGGAGAAGAACTAGGGTTTGTAGACAAAGTGACAGATGTCTACACAAACTGCATAGGATTCGAGTGCGTATGTAGACGTTACGCACTCAAATCCATCTATCTGAAAGAAGGGACGGCTACGATCAAGGCGTTGCGGTGTCGGCTAGGGCACGCCGGCAATCAGCAAGGGCACGCCGGGACTAGGGAGGGCCGGCGGGATTGGTCCAGCATTTCATGAAAGAACAAAGCATATTGAAGTTGACTGCCACTACACTAGAGACTTGATCTAGAGAGGATTGATTTCTACAGCAAGGCCTTAAATGTCGGTTTCGATTACCATTTCGGTACCGACCAAAACAGAATTTCGATGGAATTTCGGTGGAATTTCGATTGAAATTTCGGTCATTTCGGTCATTTTTTGTACTAGGGCCCCCATATTTCGGTCATTTCGGTCATTTCGGTCGAATTTCGATTTCGACTGGATATCGATATTCGACAGAAATTCGACCGAATTTCGCTGAAATTTGAGGCCATGTTCTACAGCTCACGTGAGCTCAAGGGATCAGACTGCTGACGTACTCACCAAGCCATTGCTCAGGGAACCTTTCCAGAGATGTTCTTCCAAGCTGAGCATGATAGACATCTATGCTCCACCTTGAGGGGGAGTGTAGAGATAGATATTATTATATGCTATGTACCTGTTCGTCATTTTTATTTTTCTCTGGACTACTATGTATTTTACCCTTGAGGTCTCTCCCTATATAAGAGAGCCTAAGGTTCCCTTGAATAATAGATTGCTCGTTTTTCACAACATAAATGTTTGTTTCTTTTCTGAACAGCAATCCTGTGCCTGGAGATGACTTTAGATACCTTAGTATCATGTATATGGCATCCATATGTACTTGTCTAGGTTGTTCCATGAACTGACTCACCCGACTCACTGCAAAAGCGATATCAGGTCAAGTGATAGTAATATAGAGAATCTTACCCACCATTTCTCTATATCTTCTCCTGTCAACCTCATATGTATCATTGCCATATAACTTCATGCTGGGGTCCATGGGAGTAGTTGAGGGTCGATACCAAATCATGCCTGTCTCAACAAGTATATCTGTAATATACTTCCTTTGGGTTATCACAAGACCCTGCGCATTCCTAGCAAACTCCAGCCCCAGAAAATATCGTAGAGTGCCAAGATCCTTAATAACAAACTGATGGCCCAGAAATGCTTTTGTCATCTTTATCCCATGTGTATCATCTCCTGTAACCAGTATATCATCAACATACACCATGATGACAACCATACCTCTAGAAGTCTTCTGGACAAACAAAGAATGATCTGCATTTGATCTTTTGAACACTTGCTTTTCAATTAGATGAGAAAGCTTCTGAAATCATGCCCGTGGGCTTTGTTTAAGGTCATATATTGCCTTGTGAAGTCTACACACCATGTGACTCTCCCCCTCAGCAGCCAACCCCGGAGGCGGCTGCATGAAGACTTCTTCCTGCAGATCTCCATACAAGAAGGCATTTTTAACATCAAGCTGTAACAAGGACCAATCACGTACCACAGCAATTGACAGAAGGACATGTAGAGTCGAATGACGTGCAACTGGAGAGAAGGTGTCCATGTAATCCACGTTGTATGTTTGAGTGAACCCTCGCGCCACTAGCCTTGCTTTGTACCGATCAAGGCTACCATCTGCATGATATTTGACAGTGAACATCCTTTTACAGCTGACAACAGATGCTCCTGGGGGAGCGGGAACCAAGCTCCATGTACCCCGAGACTGGAAAGCAACCATTTCCTCCTCCATGGCAGAACGCCAGCAGCCAATCTTCAAGGCATCCTGATGAGTCCGTGGTATCTCCACGGCTGATAAAGACACAGCAAACCTCTGAAAGTCCCTTGTGAGACGATGGAAGGAAACCTGTGAGGCAAGTGGATATGATGCGCAGGTATGTTTCTGCTTTCGTATGGCAATAGGGACATTCAGATCACTAGAAACAATACTTGTCGGTATACTATTCTCCTGCAACGATGATCCTTGCACTTGCATATTATCAGACCCATCGTTAGTAATAATATCTGGACAAACCTGAGGCATTCTGGATGATTGACGAGCACCATGAGCAACAGACTGATAGGTATAGAATTTTGGTAAGGGTGATACGGGTGGTTGTGGAGGTGGTGGTGGTGGTGAAGGTGGAACGGGAATGGGAGATACATAGATCTCATCATCAAATGTGGACGAGGCCAACCTGTCACATGCAGGGGAGAAATACATGACAGACTCAAAAAATGTGACATCAGCACTGACAAAATATTTCTTGTTTACGGAATCATAGCATCGGCAACCCTTCTGAGTCCGGGAGTAACCAACAAAAACGCACTTGACAGCCCTAGGTGAGAGCTTGTCAAGTCCCGGAGACAACTGATGAACGAAGGCAATAGCACCAAAGACACGAGGAGTAAGTGAGAATAATTCCTTATCAGGAAAGACAATAGAAAGAGGAATTGCCTCACCTAAAACTGAAGATGGCATACGATTCACAAGATAACATGCTGTAAGGACTGCATCTCCCCAAAAAGAAATGGGGGCACACGCGCCAAGGCCGAGGCCGAGGCACCTCGGATATTGCTGAACACGGGACACGGGGATTCGCTTTAGCAACGAGCTCCTCGAACATCTGATCTGAAGCGGATGCTGATGGAGATGCAAATGTTCGGCTACACGCGCAGAGGCCGAAAAACCATGCCTAGAATAGCACGTATCCTCTGTGTGACCTGGTCGATCACAAAAGGTGCATGGCTGATGAAAACGGTCGCCTCTACTACGAGGTCCACGGCCACAGAATGAAGAAGAGCCTCCTCTGCCTCTGGAGGCAGCCATCGTCGAAGGAGGCTGAGTAGAAGCATTGGACGAGACTGTAATGCGGCTAAGTCTGTGGTAAACTTCCTCCATAGAAGGAATGGTAGCATCAGCAAGAATTTGCGAGCGAGCAGCATCATAATCAGGGTCAAGTGCCGCAAGTAGGACCCCCACCATTGGTAGCATTTCAAATGGTCTTCTGTTGCTCTGGAGTCGCCGTA
The DNA here is from genome assembly GCA_037367405.1 of Ottelia alismoides. Classification (NCBI taxonomy): domain Eukaryota; kingdom Viridiplantae; phylum Streptophyta; class Magnoliopsida; order Alismatales; family Hydrocharitaceae; genus Ottelia; species Ottelia alismoides. The sequence goes on from JAZKJV010008743.1 coordinate 582,370, forward strand.
AGAAGAATGATGTTGTAGAGCTTCTCAAACATCCCTCGCAAGGATGTATATAAGGAGTGAAGGGGCTGTCCATTCTGCTTGACTGTAAATATGTCATGCTGGAGCTGAAGGATCTTGGTCTCATTTCGCACCCGCGAATATGTTGCTACAAGTATGTCCCACATTGCCTTAGCAGTGGACTGATGGAGAACATCAGTGGCAATCTCCATTCAGTCCATTGACGGTGTGCCTAAAAGCCAGACTTTGGCGTATGAATCATCAGCCTCCCAGGAGGCATAAACCCCAGTCTTCTCTGACGGCTCATCTTCGGTAAGAATGTGCTTCTTACCATTCGACTTCATGAGACTCATGAACTGCATCGCCCATAGCTCATAGTTCGTCTCATCCATCTTGACAATTGGCGCTGGACCTTTAAAAGCGCCTATCGAGGGCATATCGGCCTTGTTTTCTGACATATTGCCGGAGATATGGAACTAGGGTTTGTAGACCAAAGAACAAATGTCTAAATAAACTCCAGAGAATTTGAGTGCATATGTAGACCTATGTACCCAAACCCATAGATAAAAGAGTGCCGGCAGTGGGAGCGGCGAGAGGAGCCGGCGGTGGGAGAGGCCGACAGGAGAGGACCGGCGGCGGTAAAGAGGTTGACGGCAGTAGAGAGGTCGACGACGGGAGAGGGGAGCCGGCGAGAGAGAGAGAGAGAGTGGCGACGGCGGCGGGAGGAGAGGAGGGGGAGGCGGTGGACTAGGGTTTTGGCTCTGATACTATGTTGGGAGAAAAGGATTCGTTGTTATTCCAAATAACCCTAGGCTCTCTTATATAAAGGAGGCCTACGGGTAAATTACATAAGATGGAAACAAGAAAATAAAATTAACAGAAACGGTACATAGAATATATAAATATCTCTGTAGATCCTAGAGAGATCCATTTACCCATCTATACAAATGACACATATAACAAATACTCCAAGTTGGACTGGTCACTGAATATTGATTAAGCGGTATGCGGGGGCATATACCGTATTCGGTGACCAGTCCGAACTCATACGCATACAGCTCGGACAAACAGAAAGAAAACTCAACTCACACTACATGACACTACTGACAATATCAACTCAACGCGCACAACTGTCGGCTGTTGTTGAGGACGTTGCTTCTCATGTCGTGCAGGTGAGGAGGACAAAACGGGTTGGATTGAGAGTCAAACTGAATCTCCTCGTCGGAGAACATGTGCTTTGTATTGCGCATGTCAGAGTCACTGCAACTGAAAATGAGTCTCCTCGTCAGAGTACTCTAGTCCGCCACAATATGTGGACAACTGCTCCATCTCTGAAAAGGCCAAACTGAAAAGTCATGGAGTGCAATCCTCGTCGGAGTCCACGGTCGCTGAAGAATGGAGTCTGAAGAAGTCTCCTCATCGGAGAACTGGGTCTCTCCCATACTGGCTCAGAGAATGGGATCTAACTTTGGAGTCCCTATGAAACCACATGAAACCCTAGCCCACATGGCATAGGGAATGGGATCTCTACTCTGGAGTCTCTATGGATCACATGAAATCCCTAGTCGAAATACAAAAGATGGGGACTACAAACAATAATGGCAAACATGTGCACATCTAAAAAGACCGCATACATGTGTGTCTGAGACTAAAGACTCGGAACTAATCTGAGGTCAAGCATGGATATCTGATCATCTGTAGAGTCTGGAAAATCTGGCTAGTCTTGAATCTGACATCTGAATCTGCAACAGACCTGTGACTCTACACAATACCACACCCCTTTCTCCCAGACTGGTCGGAAAATAATGATGTCGACCATGTTGGGAGAAGACAAGACAATGGAGAAAACAAAACCAAAGAAGCCGTCACATTTTTCTTTCGGCTTTTTTAAATCATTTTTTTCTTTTTTAAATCAATTTTTCCTGGCTATTTCATCATTTTTTAGCCGTCTCTTCTTTTCTTCTTCTTTTTTTCCATGTACGATTTTTTTACGCACCTCTTTTTCTTTCTCTCCTTTAAAAAAAAGGATACGGCGCAATGGGCCAAGAAACTTGCAGCTCTCTCTCTTTTGGCTACAGCAGTCCAAACATGCTAAATTTTTTTTTCACGGCAGGCCTCGCCCTTTTTTTACCTCCCCCTTTTTTTATCTCCCCCTTTTTTTTAAACAGTAGCCCACTTAAATTTTTTTTAATAACCCGCAGCCTACTTGGGCCTTAACCCCTATTTAGGGTTCCTAATCGGGGAACCCACCTCGCGATGGAGCTTGCCCCCGATGGGGTCTCTTCTTGCACCGCCTCCCTGAAGCGGCTCCGCCTGGGGGCATCGCGCATGAGGGTGAGCTCCGCCTGGGATAGCGGTGGCGCTGCCTGGGATAGGGGTTGTTGGAGCATGCGAGGCGGAGGGGTCAGCTATGGGAGGAGTTCTACAATTCAGCACCACCTGGAGGTTCTGCACCTTCGCGCGAGTGCGCCTAGGGGTCGAGCATCGCCTGGATGCAGAGCCCCAGAGGGCATCACCGCCTGAGTATGGAGCCCTAGAAGGGCTTTGTGGGTCTGTTTCCTGGAGTCGGTGCTGCCAGATGAAGAGAATGAGGTGAGAGGCGAGCGCCATCGTCTTGCAAGGAGTTGCGCAAGGTGAAGCACTCGTGTGAGGCCACGCATTGGAAGGGGGCTTGTGCAAGACCTTCTTGTTCTGGAAGAGATGGAGATGAAAGCAGCACCGCTTGTGTGTTGCACGTGATGGGGCTCCACCGCCCGCGTGAAAAACATCGCCATTGATCCTCTGGGCAATCTCTCGATGCAGCTCAAGATTGGTGGTGCTACCAAGGACTAGGAGGAGAGAGGGGCTCCTCCCTCACGCATCAGTTGTTCCTTCTGCTTGTGCAGGAGCCACCGGGTGCTTGGAAAGGCCTCCACCAGGAGGTGGGTGAGAGCCCGCACCAAGAAGCATTGAAAGGGGCTCTTCTCGCCTCCTGCGGCCTGGCTAAAAGGGGTTCCGCTTGGCTTGGAACCTTAGATCTTGCTAACATAACAGGACTCCAGAAATTAGGGTTTTAAAAACCTAAAAAAAAATCTACCCAACTTGAATAATCAGTAATATAATACTCTTCAACACCGAAATCGAATATCGAACAGAATATAAATTTTCAAGAAAGATCCTCAAGAATCGACCTGCTCTGATACCATGTTAGAAAATAGGAATGCGGAAGCGAATAATAGATAAAAGAAATAAACTTAGAAGAACACGGGACTTTACGTGGAACCCTACTCCCTAAGGAGTGGGATGAAACCACGGGAGAACGTCTCAAAGGGTTGATGTATGCATTGCACTTTCTCACTGGCTACAGATGGTAGATGTGGGACTAAACAACTGGATGGGATAAATGGATCCTGGAGAGATCCATTTACCCATCTATATGAATGATGCATATAACAAATATCCAACATTTAGTAAATGAGACAAGAGATGGAGTCAACACGAAATTTGAGCTTTTAGAGAGAATCTCTAATGTGTAGAAATTGCTTACTAGAACCATGACAAACTATGTGGAATGTAAGCTCAATAATATGGAAGGTAGAGATATGAAAGAGATAAAGATTGGAACACATTTCATTACAAAAAAGAAAGCTTTAAGTACTTATGTTCGATCTTTCAAAGAGATAGAGAAAATTGCTGGAAAAATTACTCATAAAACTAATGCACATGGATTAAGTGGAGAAGAGCTGTGTGCTCTTTGTAATATATATCTTAGAAGCTCACAGGAAAATACTATAAAGCTACAGAGAGACCTATAGTGAGTGTTGGACAGTTAACTATAGACACGTGATGAGAATGTCTAATGTTGAAATGAAGCTGCATTGGTATGTGTAACCACACAAAAGAGGATCGGATTTATAATGGGAATACAAGAGAAAAGATTGGCCAGCATCAATAGAAGACAAAATGCGAGTAACTTCACTACGGTGGTTCGAACATGCGCGAAGAATGTAATCTGGTGAGTTTGAGGATGTGGGAAGTTAGAAGATGAGTCATGTAAGAAGGGCCACAGATGACCAAAGTATTGGAAAAGAGATTATGAATAAGGATATGATTTTGTTATATTCGAACTAGGGTATAATCCACTTAAATGGTCTGGTGGTAGTGCAGTGCGCCTACCACCCAAAAGACCGGGATTCAAATCCTCCTTTGTGGGGGTTGCATTAGGTAGTCGACAACCAGCATAAAATATAGTCGAATCTTTCAACATGGGTTTTAGCAAGAATCCATGTAGCCGGCCTTAGTTATAGTGGGAGAAGGCTTTGCCATTTGCCAAAGTAGGGTATAATGAATCCGAATTCAATTTGTCTGGAAGAAAAGAATCCATGTAGCTAAACCCCAGTTAAGGTGGGACTGCATCTCTTTTTTGAAAAGAAAAGGAGTAAACACCCATAATGGTGTACCCTGCGCTATACATTAACAATCACAAGTTTCCATTTACAAAGAAACAAGTTCATCTTTTCGAAACCTAAGTTATCATGCAGAAAAGGTTGCAAAAGTATGTTTATCGCAAGCTTACAGTAAGATTGCATAACACCACCAATCATATCCCAAAATCGTTTGTAGAAAAAGTATGGGATCCAAGTAATCCCAATAAGCCCTCCTACCTCAAGGTGCCAACTGCCAAGAAAGGTCTTGACCTCCTCCTACATCACCAATTTAACCAATTGATCAGGTCATTCCGCACTCCATCTGGAAACTGATCTCTAAATCCATCTCCAATCTTCACTTATGCCTCTTATTGTGAAAAATGAGTGATCTATTATTCAAGGGAACCCTAAGGTCTCTTATATAGGGAGAGACCTCAAGGGCAAAATACATAGAAGTCCAGAGAAAAATAAAAATGACGAACAGGTACATAGCATATGAAAATATCTATCTCTACACTCCCCCTCAAGGTGGAGCATAGATGTCTATCATGCTCAGCTTGGAAGAACATCTCTGGAAAGGTCCCCTGAGCAACGGCTTGGTGAGTACGTCAGCAGTCTGATCCCCTGAGCTCATATGAGTTGTAGATATCAATCCTCTCTGGATCAAGTCTCTAGTGTAGTCGCAGTCAACTTCAATATGCTTTGTTCTTTCATGAAATGCTGGATTGTTGGCAATAAACAAGGTTGCTTGATTGTCACACTGAAGCTGCATGGGTAGAGGTACGGCTACATGTAGATCCTCTAGAACCGATCGAACCCACATCATCTCTGTGCTTGCTTGTGACATGGCCCTATATTCGGATTCAGCACTGGACCTCGCCACAACAGTTTGTTTCTTGCTTTTCCAAGAAACTAGAGAGCTCCCAACAAAAACTGCAAATCCTGAGGTCGATTTTCGATCCTTGGGACATCCTGCATAATCAGCATCAGCACATGCTGAAATAGATAAATCTGTGCCCTTTCGAAACAGCGACCCTGAACCTGGAGAAGACTTCAGATACCTCAGAATCATATATATGGCATCCATATGAACTTGTCTTGGTTGCTCCATAAATTGGCTCACCCGGCTCACTGCAAAGGCAATATCGGGTCGAGTTATGGTAATATAAAGGAGCTTACACATCATTTCTCTATATCTCCTCCTGTCCACTTCAGCAGTGTCATCATCATACAGCTTCATGCTTGGATCCATGGGAATACTTCATGGTTTGCATCCAGCCATGCATGTTTCAGTCAAGAAATCTGTAATATACTTCCTTCGGGTCATCACTAGACCCTGTGCATTCCTGGTAAATTCCAACCCCAGAAAGTATCTTAGGGTTCCAAGATCCTTCGTGACAAACTGACGGCCTAGGAATGCCTTCGCCCTTTCTATGCCTTGAATATCATCTCCTGTAATCAGAATATCATCAACATAGACCATGATAACAACCGTACATGCTGATGATTTCTGAACAAACAACGAGTGGTTTGCATTCGATCTCTTGAATCCCTGTCTTTCAATCAGGTTGGAAAGCTTCTGGAACCACGCTCTTGGACTCTGTTTGAGGCCATAAATTGCCTTGTGAAGTCTACACACCATATGCTTCTCCCCCTCAGCAGTAAACCCTGGTGGATGCTGCATGTAGACTTCCTCCTGCAGATCTCCATACAAGAAGGCAAGGCCTTAAATGTCGATTTCGGTCACCATTTCGGTATCGACTAAAATAGAATTTCGATGGAATTTCGGTGGAATTTCGACCGAAATTTCGGTCATTTCGGTCATTTTTTGTATTATGACCCCCATATTTCGGTCATTTCGGTCATTTCGGTCGAATTTCGATTTCGACCGGATATCGATATTCGACAGAAATTCGATCGAATTTCGCTGAAATTTGAGGCCATGCAAGAAGGCATTCTTGACATCCAGTTGAGATACTCCAGTCATGTACCACAGCAACGGATAAGAGAATGCGAAGAGTAGAATGACGAGCCACTGGAGAAAAAGTATCCATATATTAATCGACGCCATAGGTTTGTGTAAAACCTCGCGCTACCAGCCGTGCTTTGTACCAATCTAGTCTGCCATCAGCATGGTATTTAACTGTGAATACCCACTTACAGCTCACAATAGATGCATCAGAAGGATCAGTAACCAAGGTCCATGTGCCACGAGACTGTAATGCGCGCATCTCATCTTCCATAGCCTCTCTCCAGCAATCAATCTTCATAGCTTCCTGGTAGGTCCGTGGTATGTCCACGGAAGTCAAGGCTGCAGCAAATCTCTGAAAATCTCCTGTGAGGCGATGGAAAGGCACATGTGAAGCAAATGGATAAGATGCACACGTCCGCTTCTGCTTCCGAATAGCAATAGGAATATCAAGATCATCTTCCGCTGTGCTGGATGGTGTAGTCTCCTCCTGCAATGAAGAATCATGCACATGTACCATATCTGACCCGTCAGTAGTAATGCCATCTGAACATATCTGAGGCGTGATGGATGTCTGACGTGTAGCCTGAGCAGGACCTGACCGACACGTATAGAATTTTGGTAAAGGTGGAATAGGAGGTTGTGGAAGTGGTGGAGGTGGTGGAGGCGGAGGTGGTGGTGGTGAAGATGGCGTAGAAACAGGAACAGGAGTAGGCTCAGGTGAACTCCAAGTAGGAGGCAGAGGGACATAGACATCATCGTTGGTAGTAGATGGTACCAGTCTGTCACCTGTAGGGGAAAAATACATAACAGACTCAAAGAAGGTGACATCAGCACTAACAAAGTATTTCTTATTTATGGGATCATAACAGCGATAGCCCTTCTGAGTCCGAGAATAACCAACAAAGACACACTTGACAGCTCTAGGAGAGAGTTTGTCAAGTCCAGGAGTCAGGAGATGAACAAAGGCAACAGTACCAAAGACACGTGGAGTAAGTGAAAATAATTCCTTGTCAGAGAAAATGATAGAGATAGGAATTTTCTCACCAAGGATTAATGACGGCATATGAATGACCAGGTAGCAAGCGGTAAGAACAGCATCCCCCCAGAAAGAGATAGGAGCACTACTCTGAATCAGTAGGGTTCGAGTAATGTCAAGAAGGTGGCGATGCTTCCTTTATGCCACACCATTCTGCTGAGATGTGTAAGCACAAGTGGTTTGGTGAATAATGCCCTTTGACGAAAGAAACTGAGAGAGGGACCGTGTGCAGAATTCTAGAGCATTATCTTTACGAACATATTTGACAGTAGAAGAAAACACATTTTGTACTTCATTAATCAAATTCTTAATCGCATCGCCTGCTTCAGATTTATTCTTTAAAAGAAAGACCCATGATACACGAGAAAAATCATCTACTACCACTAGATAAAAATCTGTGTCCCTGATGATCGGGTACATGGCTTGGACCCCATATATCTATGTGAAACAACTCAAACAGGGAGCTACTGCTCCGACTCTTACGACTAGGAAAGCTAGACCGATGATGCTTTCCCAACTGACACGCTTCACAGCGAAAGGAAGAACTGGGAGATATCTGAGGCAGAAGATGTCGCATTTTCTGGAGTGGGAGATGACCAAAACGGAGATGCCAGATATACGGAGATACTGTTCCGGCAGAATGAGAAGAGACACCAGCATAAGAATTCCGGACCAGTCGATACAGACCATTCTGCTCAGAGCCACAGCCAATCACCCTGCCCGTTAGTATGTCCTGAAAAATAAGAGAAGAGGGGTCAAATATAGCACGACAGTGCAAGTCCTTCGTAATCTGACTAATAGACAAGAGATTCATTGAGAACTCAGGAGCATGTAGGACATCCTGTAGATGCATAGTAGGAGATAGGAAAACCTCCCCCTGACCAATAAGGGGGGAATGAGTACCATCTGCAATCTGTACTGAACGGCCATGAGGAATGTCCCTGTAGGACGCAAGTCTCTCTCGATATCAGCAGAGATGATGTGTGGCACCAGAATCTATAATCCAATCAGAGATATCATGAGAAGATGTAAATGCAGTAGCACTACCTGAGGCACTAGCAGTAGCAGAGGAACCGGCAGATGTTGTAGCAACAACATCTGAAGGTCCACCAGAAGAATCACCAGATGATTGTGGCATAATATCACGTAGAGGTGCCACAAGTTCCTCGAAACGATTGTCTGACGTAGATGCCAATTGGGGCTGAGAATGCTCTGCTACACGTGCCGATGCTGGGAACCCATGCTTCGAGTAGCACGTCTCCTCCGAGTGGCCTGTGCGGTAACAGTATGAACACGGCTGACGAAAGCGACCACCCCTACCCTGGGGTCCACGTTCACGACCACGGCCAGAAGAGTGACAACCTCTCCCACGCGATACTGCCATCGCCGATGGGGGTGGAGTAGATGAGCTGGAAGAAACTGATATGCGACTGAGTCTCCTGTAAACATCCTCCACCGGAGGAATAACTGCATCAGCCAAAATCTGAGAGTGGGCGGCCTCATACTCAGGATCTAGAGCCGCAAGTAGAACGCCCACCATGGTGGCATTCCGAAATGTCTTCTGTTGTTCAGGAGTCACTGTGAGTGGAATGGTACTGTATAACTTCTCGAACATCCCCCTCAGGGATGTGTACAAGGAGTGAAGAGGTATGTCGTTCTGCTTCATCGTGAATATATCATGCTGAAGCTGTAACATCTTGGTCTCATTTTGCACCTAGGAATATGTAGCAGCCAGAATATCCCACATCGCTTTGGCAGTGGGCTGATGGAGGACATCAGTGGCAATCTCCATCGACAGTGTACCTGACAACCAGACCTTGGCATACGAATCATCAGCCTCCCACGAGGCATATATCCATGTCTTCTCTGTTGGCTCATCCTCGGTAAGAATGTGCTTCTTACCGTTCGACTTCACGAGGCTCATGAACTGCATCGCCCAGAGCTCATAGTTCGACCCGTCCATCTTTACTATTGGCGTGGGACCTTTGAACGTGCCTATGGAGGGCATATCAACCTTTGGTTCTGACATATCGCCGCTAGAGAAGAACTAGGGTATGTAGACAAAGTGATAGATGTCTACACAAACTGCATAGGATTCGAGTGCGGATGTAGACATTACGCACCCAAATCCATATATATGGAGGAAGAGACGGCTACGATCAAGGTGGCAGGAATCCGGCTAGGGCAAGCCGGAAGATGAAGGCGAGATCCCGGAACCGGCGGCGGACTGGGGGGTTCCGGCGGCACTTGGGGGGACCCGAGGGGGTCCCGGCGGCACTGGGGGGGACCCGGAGGGGGGGGGTTTCCGGCGGGACTGGAGGGGACTCGGGGAGGGTCCTGCGGGACTGGAGGGGACTCGGGGAGGGTCCTGCGGGACTGGAGGGGACCCGGGGGGTCCGGCGGGGTGTGAGAGGCCCGAGGGGGGGTGCGACGGCAGCGGAAGAAATGAGAGGGGGAGGGATGGGCAGCGGGTGGGGAGAGGAAGCCCTAGGGCTCTGATACCATGTTGGGAAAAATGAGTGATCTATTATTCAAGGGAACCCTGGGGTCTCTTATATAGGGAGAGACCTCAAGGGTAAAATACATAGAAGTCCAAAGAAAAATAAAAATGACGAACAGGTACATAGCATATGAAAATATCTATCTCTACACCTCTTGTTGTAATGATCTAAGGTAGCCTATAAAAACTCCTACCAACTTCCATTGAACATGTCATCTAATCCTCTGGCACATTCAGCCTCTTGATGTTGCTCTTCTTTCTCGCAGAAGCCATCATATGGAATACGCATGTGTATTGAGATCGCCATCCTTGAACCACACCTAGCATAATTTCAAATTCCATACAATCTCTCCCTTTTTATACTCCAACTTAATCATCACCAATTAATCTTTCTCACATCCACCCCCTGGTAGGGACATACTCCATTTTAATCATCACCAATTAATCCTTTCTCACCTCCACCTCCTGTTAGGGGCAGCTCCTTGATGTCCTCAGCCCTGTCTGATTTCAATCTGTTGGAATGATGCATAATATTATTATTCATGCCATTGCCCAAGAAGAAAAATCACATTACGCTTCTTAGCTAACAAGAAGCTTTCGCTGCAGGTTTATGTTCTAATTTATTAATATATTTACAACTACCACCCAAGAATATGTCCATGGTAACTTGCATAGAACTTTTTTATGTTTATCCCCTTGGTGTACCTTAGCATTTAACAACAAAGTAATCTAAAATGCAAAAACTATATTCACAATAAAATGATAATAAGTTTCTGAATACACTTTTTTTGTCTCATTTCTATCCGCAATTAAACCTTGAGATCCAAGATGCAGTCCAAGCCCTACTAGGCTCTGTTCCAAATATTGTAAGAAAGAATTCCAACATTCCTTTCATAACCTGAAGTTCACAATGAGCTCATCTCATCAATATCCACATTTCTTTAACCGTGGACATTACACAACCATGTCCCAACATGATTTTTAACACGGTCAATCCAATGTTGGGAACTCCTATACCACTAGTCAGATATCATTTTCAAATGGCGTGTGGACCACAATTCACACCATTCTCGACAAAATCAACTACTAACACACAGGAGAATAACACCTAAAAATTGGTAGCTAATGCAGCTTCTAAACAACAAGAAACCCACAACATTAATTACCCATTTCTTCTTACCTCATGATCACATCATACAATTGCTTGGATATCACCGGGGCAATCTCAGCAGGCCTCCCCGGCCTCACGCTCGGCGAGCAAATCGGTGGCATGTTGAACTCAACAGCTACAACCAAAGAAAAACACTCAGCACAACAGAGTAATATCATCGACTGAAAACTAAGCAACATCACGCATCTGGAATACCAATCGAGCCATCGTCCGGCGCCTCAGCGGACGGCGTCATCACTTCCAGCTTGACAGCGGCCAGAACCGTCTGCATTGTCCACAAAGGCATTTCATCGAACATCTGATGTGCAAAGAGCGTATGAGAGATAGGAGGAGAGAAGGATAGGAGTTTACGGTATCGCCAATCTTAACGAGGGCGGAGCCATGGGCGGTGGCAACGGGGCCGAGGGCGACGGAAGTGGGGCGTGAGGTGTGGAGGGGGCGGCCGTCGGGGCGGAGGGAGGAGGCGAGGTGGCGCTCGTAGAATGGGATGGGGAAGAGGCGGCGATACGCCTCCACCTCCATTTCCGCACTGCTTTGCAGCATCTCTCTCTTGGATTTACAGGCGACGGCGACTAGGAGGGGAGTTGGTCTGAACAGAGAGATGCTGTGGCGGTATGCACACGACGAGGGTGGGAGGGTGTGTTTAAAAAAAGGAGGGAAGAGATGGGTTTAAGGTTTTATTCCAACATGGGAGGGTTTGTCAGACTGAGCGGATCGTCTGCTGTCTGCTATAACGAGAGTTACAGCTACAGCAGATCTGCTGTAGTCTTTTTTTTTTTACCATTTCAATTCGAAAATTCAACCTTATAAATTAAATCTTGGATTAATCTCTACATATCCTCCAAATTTCCCTCAGATAGGAGGTTTGAAGATCCGGGCAATATTTAAGCAACTAAATTCTGTGTAAAAAGAACCCGGATCTTCAACATTAAGATAAAATAGAAAACGACCTCCAATTTGAGCGAAATTTGGAGGATATGTAGAGCATTAATCTAAAATTCAATCTATAAGGTTGGATTTTTAAATCAAAGTTGCAAACAAAAAAATCAAGAATACAACAGACGATCCACTCTCTTTGTCAGACAGATGGGTAACTTATTCACAACAATGATTTACCTTGGGTGTAATCTTTGTTTTCCATTTTCAAGGGAAACTTAGCCTTCTCCAGCTGCACCATGCGCAATCTGTCCGCTCTCACGTTAACAGCCCCCTCGTAACTTTGGAAAGAGCGATCGATGTACTAGATTGTGGGATGTGATCTCTCTGCCTCGTGATCTTATTTTCAATCTTGCTTAAGAACTCCTACTTGACCTAACCTGTGGTTCTTCTTGCTCTATTCACCTTTGTGTTTAACTGCATTGCTCTGCGGGGGCTTCCAAACAAATTGGGATCGATGAAACTGAAGTCGAGGAGCAGAAAACAGACTGTTGCAGGAGGTTCTTACTTTTTCTTTGGGTGAAGTTCCATGGTTCTAGATGGAGACTGTTGCTCTCCATCTCTCTGTTTCTTTTGGTTTTGTACATCTATGCTTGAGCACAGGTCTGTTGGGCTTGGGGTCTAGCCCCTTGTATGTCATCCTGGTTGAACATTTTTGGTTGGGATTTCTCCCCCTTTTTGCTTTTCTAGCTCTGTTCGAAATGTTGAAGACCCCATGGGCTCTCATGTTTATAGGGGGGAACCTGTTGATGTACTGTTTAACTTTTAGTGGCTTGCTAAAAAAGTAGCTGTTTAGATAGTTATGAGGGTTGAAATGGTGTATGTGATATGATGTCACATTGCTTGTGTTGTAATGATTCTCCTATTCTTATGTATTTGGTAACATCTTGAGACTAGGTAGTTGTATCTCTCTGCGTATTCCTGTTTATTTGATTCGATGATGGTCTTGCCATGTCATATACTACTGTGAATCCAAAGATGGTAATAGATCTCGAGAATCTATCTTTATGGGAGATGAAGGAGGTCATTTCATCAATTTATATCTCAGTCACATCTCAAGTTTGGCAGGATGGGATACATAGATGTTAGGGTACATATGATTTTCTTAATTATCGAGGAAACCTTGTTTACTAGACATCTTTTTAGTGAAATTCTAATGGGTGGAAAGACAAGCATAATGAAAACTATGTCAGACTCTTGGGATCCGTTTGGTAACCGGGTTATCCCGGGGTAAACCGGTTTACCCCTCTCTATTCTTAGGTTGGAATTCCATCACAAATCATAGTGACATCACATCACATTCTTTATTCCAACCCTCATAACCATCCCAAACAGCTAATATTCACATCAGGTTACCCCAACCCACTCCAACCCAGCAACCAAACAGATGTGACAAAGCCAGACTCGGGCTTTACATACTACCAATCTTGAGTTTCTAAAGCAAAATTGCCTCCTCTAATCACGAAGAACCCACAGAAGTGCCTTTTATCAGACATCTTGTGCTTAGACCCACCATCTCGTCCAGAATTTATCTTCGTCGTTCGTAATTTACGGACCTCCTTTAATACCAGGCTCCTACTTCATTTGCAACATAACTTGTGTCACAGTTCATTCTTAACAGTAGTTGTGTATACTACAACTGATTGTGACCATGAAGTAGTAAATTAAATTGCTAAGTGGTTCTAACTAACACACAACATATCTAAGAACAAAGAAAATGGAGATACAGAGCGCAGTACATTATCTGATGAAGTTCCATATAATTGCCTAACAGGTTTACTGACATTTCGCAACAAATTAAGTAGGGCATAGAGCACAGGACATGAACCAGCAAACAAACATGGATAGAACATGAGATTACTCAAAGCTTTTCATTCGTGGACTGGGAAAAGAGAACAGGGCCCTTTGAAGAAAAACTGTAGACTGGCAATTAGCTTGCTTTGCCTGCAAATAAAGAAGGCAACGAATTCTTCCAGTAGATACATAAATATTTCTGTGAAAATTCCGTGTGCTCCTATAGCAAATTTCTTGTGGCATTAGAATTACAACAGTCTCGAAGCTAACTAACAGGGAAAACTGCACAAGGACTTAAAGATCAGATTGCTTCTTCTCTTCAGGTGCTCGGAGGTTTGTAGTCAAGCATTTCCCTTATGTTTAACTTAAGGGATGGTCCCATGGAAGAGCATATGTGCGCGCTTTTCCAATATACTCCTTTCGCGCCCGAAGGTTTGTTGGCCTCGACAGATTTCTGTGTTAAATGAAGGGAACTCAAATCACTAAATAATACATATTATGCAACTGCACACACGCACAAAAACAGGATGGAGAAAACTTACAATTGCAGCAACCAAGTTAACAAGAAGGTCATCATCAGAGAAGTTCGCCTTTCCAAAGGGTATGTGGACAATTCCAGTCTTGTCTACTCGGTATTCAACTTTTCCCTTCTTGAATTCTTGAATAGCCTGAGAAATGAAATGCTTCAGTATCTTACAACAATTAAATTAGAAGTTACAAAAAATGGCTCCAACTATGCATCAAATACCCAGTTGCGCGCCTCTTCAAATGTAACAAAGGGGGGAATGATATCATTATTTTTGTTTCAAATGCAATTTTTCCATAAACTTCCGCGACCCTTTTATGTCGACGGTTAAACCACAAAGATGAAAGCTTAGTCTCTTCATTACATCTTAAAAATGAGGCCCATAATTGTCAAATGAGAAAAATGAGGCCCGTAATTGTGAAATGAGGCGTAAGTGGGGCCTCTTTTTGTAATTTATCCCAAAATAAAGCAACTGTTCTTGTATTCATCATGCCAGAACCTGCTAACAACAAAGTTTGCCCCCTTTCTATCTGTTTGAACCCGCTTAATGTTCATTATTCTGTTGGTAGTGCAGTGTGCCTACAACCAAAAGTACCGGTGTTCAAATCTTGGGACGGGCACATGTGTGTGCTCCCTCACTCTTGTTTAAAAAGTGTCCCTATATGTATTGACCATGAATATACACTTCTTATTCTCTTTTTATATAGTGCGATATATACAACCATGGCCTCAAGTTTCAACGAAATCCACCAAAATTTCCATTTCTTTAGGTCACCGAAATCGAAACGCTCCCTTATTTCTTTTTCCAGGATTTCAACGAAATATCCCCAAAATGTCGACGAAATTTCATTGAAATTACATGTTTCGGCAAACAACAAAAATAAGGGAATCTATCCTCCGCTTTCATCGAAATTTGCATATATTATTGAATTTTCATTTATTTATTCGCTAATGTGTTGGGTTGTTAGAGTGGTATACATTGTTTAAAAAAGCTTCTTTAGTTGATTTCTATATTTTATATCTAAATCCAAATCAAATCAGTTAGACACGAGATTTAAGAGTTAAATTAAAGTTCTAATTGAAGATATTTATATTGGTTGTTTTTTTCTTTATTTTGATAAATATGTTTTAATTAGTAGTTATCATATTTGTCACCGCATTCTTATTGAAGAGTTGTTCACATGTCATTATTCTCTTCATGTTCAAGAGGAGAAACCAATGGCTTCTAATTACGGTTCCAAATATGGTTCTGATTCTGCGCAGCATACTTTTTTTACTGTTGGGACGATCGGATGGACATTTAATGCAACATATCATATTAATATCTTACTATTAGCAAAAAAAACTATATTTCTATCTCATTTTATGAGTTAAAGAATATTAGATGTCATTATTTAAAAAAAATGAGTTTTCAAGCAATTTCCTCAATTTTTGACCATTTCACCGAAATTCCATCAAAATTCTACCGAATTTCTCTTTCCAGGCTTACCGAAATGAAACCGAAATCCGATATTTAAGGCCTTGTATACAACAATACCTATCATAAATGTTATGATTAGTATACACATCTAAATGTGGTGAAACCGTAAAAGTAAGATTGGAGACGGATGTTCTCATTTTTACCGAGTTCAGAATACACCTATTATTCCCGGGGAGGTATAAGATGATGTTGATAGAGTTATGGATAAAACAGAATGGTGAAGTTTTGAGATGGAGGTAAAGAGCCAGGGCTAGTTGTTACAAGCTAGGGATACTCAATGCTGGAGGAGCGGGAAGCCCTGTAACAATCGTGGATTATTTGTCAAAATATAATTGGAGGGATATCACCATAGAACAACTAAAAGGGATGGTCAAGGGAAGCAGAAGCCTAATAAAAGATGAGAGGTAACTGGGTCCTCTTCAACTCGGAGAGATTTTATGAGGAAAATCTGATTCTTTCATCTAAGACTCCCCTCGAGTCTTGGCTTATGTAACCTGGTTTGTACTTTTTATTCTTAATCCATTTGGGACGGACACCTTCACATGTTTCTCCCCTTTTTTGCCTCAAAAAAAAATAGAGAGAGAGAGAGAGACGGCGACTGGATCACAAATGGGTTATATGACCCCAGTCAACTCATGTCATCAAAACGAAAAAGGATTAAATGATTTCTAGGTTAAACCACATGAGGAATTGTGTAAATTCCTCCATTAAGAAGGAACCAGAAACAGCTGAAATTGATCGATTTTCTAAAAGTATAAGTGAGAAAAATGAAACAACTTTGTTATTCCTTTTTGTAGAGATGTAGAAATCACAAAATAAACTATAGCAACATCTTTTTCCCTTTTTAAGAAGACTAACAACAAACTTGAACCAATTTCAGAGCAATCAGTTCAATGAAGTCTGACTATGCAGGTATTCATCTTTCATCTATATGCCACAAAACATTACTATTTCTTTAGAAGTTTCAACGAAAAATCGGCATTAACAAGTGCATACAAGGAAACACTGTACCTGTGGTATATCAGTCGTCACTGTACCAGCTTTTGGATTGGGCATGAGTCCTCGTGGTCCCAAAAGTTTTCCCAAACTAGCAACCTGGCGGGCATGTTTTTGCCGAAGTTGGCAAGGAATTAGTATCACAGACTTGCAGTAAAAAATTAAAAAAATACTAAAAACCATAAAATTCCTTGTAAACTTATTTCCATCACTACTACGTAAAAGGAGTTAATCAGCCAATAAAAGAAGACGGAAACTGTAGATGAATATCATTACATTTTCCATCGATTTCCCACTGGTGTGCATATACCAAGAAAACAAGTTAAATTATTTCTAAATTTCATTTCCCATTATTACTTCTCTAGTAACCATCCGAATATAATCCCAAAGGACTTCAAAAACCTCGATAATTTGGCTCAATACTTGCAATTCAAGTCTTGGCCTTAACAGGTACCATTGGAAATATTCACAGTCCATGCAACAAATAGAACACATATAAACTAAGACATATTTGTAGTAATTCTATTGATGATATGTATCATTTCACTGTTCAAGCATATCAAAAACAGGTGAAGGGAAACCAAGACAAAAAGCCAGGGTCAAACATACAATAGATTTTCATAAAATAAACAAAAGAGAGTTAAAAATCATCATCAAAGCGTTCCTAAAAAGGAATTCCGCCTTGGAGAAACGAGATCTCCCACAATACCAGAGCATGGGGACATGACATGTTGTCTCAAGTTTCAACAATTCACTTCCGCAGTGATGCACGTCGTAATGGCTGTCCTCGAAAGCCAACTCATGGATGAGAAAAGAG